>OW119923.1:65528187-66728187 GCA_933210815.1 Meta bourneti | reverse complement strand
CGTTTTACGTGCCCAGGATCGTGTGACCAAAACTAGTAGTAACTTGACTCTTAGATTACTTTTGTCTGAGTCTTTACTTGGGCCCTGTAGCTTGCCTCTCTGAACAGTCCTGCTTTACATTGTATAAACATGTAAGATTTAAAGTACGAATGCAAATATTCATTAAGAAAATTCCAATTTAAAGAAATAAAACTGCAATAATAAATGCTTATACATATTCGATATTCAGTTCGATTTCGATTCTATCTAATCAATGATATCTACTTAATGTGAATGAAAGAAAAAGTCCTATTACATCGTAATTAAGTTTTGATGCAGGCTTATTTAACAAATTATTTTTAGTTGCTTTAGGGGTATATTAAAATACACTGCTGGCCACCGTAAATGCAACACCCTGAAGGAAGCATGCAAATAATATGAAATTTACAACATGCATTAGCGGAGGTGAGATATGCAAATGATTAGAATTTCAGCGCAGACGCACATCACGCGCGCCTGTGGCGCCACTTCAAAGCGCTATTTAAGGCTTGGAGATTTCGACGATTTCAAGTACGGCAATTGTGTTTTTCTTGTGGTTTTTTCAAAAAAAACGATCAATTATGCCTCGTAGAAAACAGCGATCATCTTTTGATCAAGTATCCGAGTTCGACAGAGGAAGGATAGTGGCCTACCGAGATTGTGGATTATCTTTCAGGGAAATCGGTAGTCGTGTTGGACGAAACCAAACAACTGTAATGCGGATATGGGATCGTTGGATGCAGGAGGGTACGACGGACCGACGTGTTCGATAGCATCCTCCTCAGTGCACCACTTCACGTGATGACAGGCATATTGTGCGTATGGCAGTGACGGATCACTCAGCCACATCACGAACCATAGCACAGCACATTCAGTCTGTACCGCATCATCCAGTGTCTGCGCGTACCATTCGACGCCGTTTACAGCAGAGTGGTCTGTCCGCAAGACGTCCATTGCTTCGTCTACCCTTGACGCAGAACCACAGACGTTTCCGCCGCCAATGGTGCGATGAAAGAAGGATGTGGACGGCAGAATGGAATGAAATTGTCTTTACTGACGAGTCCCGCTTCTGTCTGCAACACCACGATGGTCGGATTCGAGTCTGGAGACATCGTGGAGAGAGGATGCTGAACAGCTGCGTTATGCACCGCCACACTGGTCCTGCACCAGGTATTATGGTATGGGGCGGTATTGGATATCACTCTCGCACTCCTCTAGTACGCATTGACGGTACTTTAAACAGCCAGCGCTACATCTCCGAGGTGTTGGAGCCAGTTGTCCTTCCTTACCTTCAGGGCTTGCCCACAGCCATATTTCAACTGGATAATAATGCGCGACCACACGTGGCACGCATTGTCCAAGGGTTCGTCAATCGCCAGATTGAATTGCTTCCCTGGCCAGCTCGCTCTCCGGATCTTTCGCCGATAGAAAACATGTGGTCCATGGTTGCTCAACGATTGACCCAGAATACATCCCCAGCTGCCACACCAGATCAACTTTGGCAACGTGTGGAAGCTGCTTGGTCTGCTGTACCCCAAGAACACATCCAAAGTCTCTTTGAATCAATGCCGAGGCGTGTGGCAGCGGTGATCTCCAACAATGGCGGCTACTCTGGCTACTGATTTTGGCAGGAACCACACTTCACAGAAGTCTATAAATTTAATCATTTGATACTTGGTCAACATGTTATCTACAAAATAAATTTTGTTGTGATATCTCTTGTCTTTCTTGGTGTTGCAATTTGGGTGGCCAGCAGTGTACAATTAATTTGCAGTTGATGTTTGATGATTGTGAAAAGCAAGATCGTAACAAACCAGTCTAGTTTTGATTAAGTAAAGTTGATAGAAATTGGTTTCGATTGCGAATAAAGCATGCGAAACTGAGAAATATGTGTAATTTTATTTTTGATATATCTGTTTGAAAAACGTATCAATTAAAAGAGCTTTTAAGCAACCGTCTAATTTTTATGTGTAATTTTATGTACTTTATAGAATACACATAGAAATAGATGAAATAAATGGTATTTTTAGAGTTTTAGGAAGCTAACAATTGTAAAGCGAAAATAAATTTTAATTTCTTTGTGATATAATTTCGAATTTTCTCTCAGCCATTCAATAAAATTTTAAATAAAGCCTATTTAATAAATTATCGGAAAATACGTTGGCAATTCATGTAAGGGTAAAAGAAACAAAGTATTCGGTGCCTTCAATATCAATGATGACACGACTTAGATTAAAATAAATATCTATAAATGAGGTTAAACCACATACACAACTATTTATAGCTTTAGAGTCTTCTGGTGTGCATAGGAATTACTACAGCATTAAAATTGTGCTGGAAAAACTATCTCTTGATTAATCATTTACTTCTGTCAATACATCGCCTAACCTACACTAATTTGAGAAATTTATTTCGATAAGTGATCAAGATGGATATGAAATGTAAATGCGATCCTTTCTTCCCTTTATGAAAAAAATACTGAAATAAACACAATGAACAACATGGAATCGGGTCTGAAAAGGAAATCGAAAGATGGGAGTGAAAAGCAGAGGAAACATCCGTAACATCTCGTACCTCTAATGTGTGGCATCTGTGAGGCCTCCAGTCGATCGTATGTTTGAAAAGAGTGTCATTGATCTCATCATCGATATTGGTAAATCAATTACGGCCCACTCATTAGCTGTCCATAGCTTATTTATTACGCCCTGGAATCTCGGTATTGACATTGAATGAAATTGTCTTTCTATTCAGAGCAAGATTGCAGACTTCTTGCAATTGATAAGGAATTGTTATTTTCGTTCGGGAACAAGATACAGACATTAGGAGTGTTGGGTATTGATAATAAGTAGTGTGTGGTGAGAACAATCCTGTTTTAAAATAGTAACATTAGTTGCTGTGCACGAGACTCTTTGGAACTGGGCTTGATCTAAAAATAAATTTAAAAAGAACTTTAGTTAGTTTCTGATCTATGCCTCGTTGATCATTGGTAGGCAAATGTTATTTTCTACTCGAATCTGAGATGCAGATTAAGAGTGGTGAGAATAATTCTATTTTATTAGATTGCCAACATTAAGTGCTGTGCAAGACTTGTGCTCACTGTGCTTGATGTAAGAAGAAGAAATTTAAAAAAACTTTTGTTAATTTTTGGTCTATGTCTTGTAGGTCATTGGTAAGCAAAATATATTTTCAGCCAGTGTGACTGAGATGCAGACAACAGTTGTGAGAATGATCCTATTTTAGAATGGGAACATTAGTTGCTGCGCAAGCCTCATGCATAGCGCGTTTGATATGGAAGGAGTATATTTAAGCATGTTCAGTTAGGTTTTGGAAAATCTGTCTAGCTTGATCTGCTAAAGTTTTCGTTAACTATTTTCCGTCAGTTTCTTCGGTGGACGTTTAACTGACCGTTCTAGTACGTTTAACTTTGCAATGTCAATATTCTTACAGGACTAGAACCTTTTCTAATAATATGTGAGATTAATTTATATTCGGTTTCTTTAAATTTCTTAAAAATTTGGTTTGAGTGTTTAAATTTAGCTGTTATTAAAATTTGTAAAATTGTTGGGTATAGATATACTATATATATTTGATTTATCCTCTGTTCCTTAGGTTTTAGTCCAAAGAAGTTGAATTTACATCTCTAAACAAGTACACGTTATAGTATAAGGTGTTTTAACTGTACCACTTAAGAAACTGTTCGTTTTTCTTTCACTTCTCAAAAGTTAAGAATAAGATAAAGCATGACATTTTTTTCAAACTAAATATTATGTAAATTAATGAACTGTTTAAATGTTAAATTGTTAATATTTTATGAAAATATAAGGTAGCCTATTTCCCATTTCTGGGAACCAAATCTTATGAGTCGAAAATTAGAACCAGTATAGAAATTTAATTTTAACTATCACTAATACTGAGCAATACAAATATTTATATGAAACACAATTTAAATCATATTTGACGAAAATCACGCATTGTCGGGTTACAAATTGTTGCACTCTGCCCAAGGTTTGAATCAGCGCAAAACAGTATCGCACATGATTGCAAGTAGTATTTTATAATTATAGTTGTATTTATATAATTCTTGAACAATACTTTCATTTTATTTCATAAGAAATTTAATTTCATTGGTAGTTTTTATATTTTTATTCTAATTAATGCCTATTTAGTCTACCATAGGAATGCTAAAATAAAGGTATTTAATCTTTAAGCATAATATTCAAGTAGGGATAGCAGTAATAATCATCAAGTGCAGTGGCAGTGTTTAACACTGTTATATTCTGTCCCTTGGTTAATTGTTACAATGTGGCCAAACGGTTCGATTGAAATTCCAGGTATATCGAACCTACATACTGAGTGATAATAGCACCTATTTGCAGACAATTAGGTACTTCCATCACTATAATACCTTATAGTGATGGTACCTGATTTATATACATAGTTAATCTAACTATATATATACCAGGTTGTCATAAAGTAAGTTCTCCTATATACGAGCCCCTAGCGACCGCAATTTTTACGATTTGGAATTAGAGATTTCAAGTCATGCGTAATGCAAATAACAAGACCTGAGCTCTCACTTTTACGGATACAGTTAACAAATTTCGAAAAACACATTCTCTTTTATCGCAATGTGATCGGCGCAATGAAAACTTAAAAATGGAGATGAAATTTACATTTAGCTCTAAAAACGACTGCGCAAGAGAACTGTCAAACATGAGTGTGAACGAAAAAAATATGATAGAAAGGTCACCAAGATACCATACTTTTTACCTTTGTTACAAGTGCTCCTCGTTACCACCTTCACAGATGATGACACACTTCTAGGAATCCCCTTGAACACTTTTGTATAATTGGCAGCCAATTGGCGTTTTGTAATAGGTTCTTGTGGTTTATAGAATTTACGTGCAATTATCACTGACTGCTTGTTGCGTTTCTTTCCAATTTTGTCATCTTATTTGACAGTGCTCTTGTGCAGTTATTTTAAAGCTAAGTCAAATTTCAACGTCAGTTTTGCTTTTCACTGTGCCGAGCACATTGCGATAAAAAAAGTACGTGTTGCTATTAAAAATTTGTTAAGTGTATCCGTAACAGTGAGAGCTCAATTCTTGTTACTTGTCTTACTCTCGAACGCATACCTTTAAATATCTAAATCTCAAGTTTCATTCCGATTCATTGAATATTGTGTCACAATAGGGGAAGTATTGTACATAGGGGGAATTACTCTATGACATACAGGTATAATATAGTAGAGGGATATCCATCTTATTAAAATACCAGCATCGTGCAGTCAACGCTTTGAGTGATGGAAATCTGCGTCAGCTTGCATCAAACGATAGAGAAGGAATTATCGTCTTTAGAATTACATTCCTACATGAGAGGGCGTCGCTCTATTCGACGTCATTGAATTTCAGGGGAAAGTTTTCCGTGGGATCTCCCTGGGAATTTCGGTCAGGAAGATATTCACATGCTTCCCATCTTTCTTTCTGAAAATTTATCAGGGAATTCCATAGTGGGTTCCATTTGTCCCAGGGAAGGTTTTGAAAAGCATGGAAATTCCCTGGGTGTTCCTAGGGAAGGTGTGTGCTTCATGGGAATTGTGGAAGTTCTGAGAAAGAGTTATCTATGTAATCTCCCTCGGAACTATGGACTGGGGGACCTCCACGTGTTTTCTAAAACGTTCCGACTGGAAATTTTAATGGAACTCCATAATGTTCCCCATTGGTTCATAGAGAGATAATGAGAAGCATGGTAATTCAATAGATTATAATAGCGAAGGTGTGAACTTTATGGATGTTAACCTTGAAAATAGGGTATTCAATCAAAATATTGCATTAATATTAAAATTAGAAACCTATATATATATATATATATATATATATATATATATATATATATATATATATATATATATATATATATAAGTAGTCAGTCATAATAAGAAATGGGAAAGAAAATACTTTACTTTGCCAAAAACATGGAAATAGTTTATTCAGATGTGCTGTACGCGTTCCACTTGGTTTGCAATAGGTGACAGAAGAAAATGTCAACAGATCTACCACTAGAAGTTTCGCTCTTTATTTCTTCATGACTCAAGCGAAACTGTGCAATTTTCCCTTGTATCCATCCATGGAAGTGATGAAAAATTGGAATTTTGATGTACTTCTGGAGTCCTAAAAATTTGAGTTGTAAAGGGGAACTTCAATATTATTTCATGATCTGATTTGAATTGAATTGAAGTGTAACTGAAATAGTTCTCATGTTTTACAGAACATTTATGAATTTAAGCTTTAGTTCATGTTCTTCCAACCAGTATTTGTAAGAACTACTAAATTATGTTGTTACGAATCCCCTTGGTCAAGGTATTGCCAAGATCATGTTGAGCAAGTCGCACTACAAACAACTCCTGATCATCCAGGAGCTATTCCACAGAGACGCACAGGGAAAAATTCCATCTTCAGTTTAGTTAGGTATCATAAGGTTCATGAAGTTCTTATGATGCCTCTCTAAATATCAAGAGTTGTCTAATAACATTTATTTGAGAATATGGACTGGCGTTCAAGCCTAGGATGATTCTACCAGGAGAAAACTCCCGACGTATTCTACACAATCCTCCCAGGGACATCTCCTTGCCACGATGAGTCAGCCAATAGGATTTGAGAGGGAATAAATTATATGTGTGTGTGTTCAATTTGCTATACAATCATTCTTCTTATTCGTGTCCACGCCTCTCGACTCACCATGCGACTTAGAGCCTTTCTAAGGGGAGACGGGGAGATAAAATTGAATTCATGTAACACAATGAAAAGAAGTATCTATGACCGATTTTCCATCTTTCCAGTCACACAGACACATCTTGAGTTTATATCTTGAATGTTTCTTTAATAATACTTTCAAGCTGATTAGGCATGGTACCATCTGTTAAATTGGCTTGAAAATATTAGGGGTATACAATCATATTCATCATTAATAACTTTTTTAATATAACAATAAAGGTTGCTAGATTTGTATCGATATACATTGATCTTAATGGATGCACATTGCCATTTGAAATATTCCGAAGAAATTAAAGGAAATAATGTTATTTGTTTTCTTTGGGAATGGTGAAAATTATCATTATTCTAGGAATAATCTGATCCAAATGAAAGGCCATTCCTTAATTAGTGACTATTATCCTCCTTTTAGATGTTAAACAATGGATTACAAAATTAAATCTTAACTCCCGTTATATGTTAAAAGGACGCTCTTGAATATAAACATTCTTTCAAAAATCCTTAATCAGTAGTGCTTTTCTAAAACCAGATGCATTTTGCAACGGAATATATTCAAAAGGAGATCTGAACTCTAATATTTTGACACTCCAAATACCGCATTATGGAGCATAAAGCGAAATTCTGTGCTTACAAATTCTTTTTTTTTTCAATCTTCTACACGTAAAAAACTTAGCATCGTACTCTTTCAGGATTCTTAAAGTACAATGAATCTTCTAAACCTCTCCAAATCGCCCAAAATTAACCACGAGAGAAAAATGAATTTTTCTTTGGAACACAAGGAAGATTTAGTGAGAAAGGAAATATTTAGTTGAAGTTTAGTGAATGAAATGATGAATTTCTTGTCATTATTTATGCTTGAAGTAAGAGTGCTTCTACCATGTTGCAGCGTAAAGTACTTATTAAGAGTGAGAAAGAGTAATTAAGGATTAGACCAACCAATTTATCATGGTCAGCTCTTTCAAAAAAGCATGTTCAGGAAAGAAAGGTTGATTAATCGACTAGCGTGGTTGATCGTGGAATTGAAAATTCTTACTTTCTCGGCTACATAGTGGGAGATACTGTATTGTATCTCTTTTTCGAATGATAGTTTAGAGTGTTATCAAAGCTTTTTTTTACTTTTCGCATTTGAAAACTTTAGCTAATCAGGCTTGCTCAGTGCAATTAATTTTGTATGAATCAATAAATAATTAATGAATCAGCAAATGTATTCATTTAATTCTATTTTCAATTCCATAGTAGAATGTGTTATGATTAAGGTATTCATTGATCCTTTTTAAATCGAAAGTTTAATATTGAATTTATTTTTGTAACTTCATTGATCTCTTTTGCTATGAGGTAAATATATATCAATGGAATAAATATATCAATGGAATAAATATATCAATGGAATAAATATATCAATGGAATAAATATATCAATGGAATAAATATATCAATGGAATACATTGTTCATGATGTGAAAGTAATACGATATTGATTTCATCACACTTTCGTATCTTCGATTACCAACTGTGAGAAGTTATATGCATGTAAAAAATTTAAACTTGTTATTACTACTATTCCTTTGGGAATACTCAGCGAAAAATATTTTACATCTTGTGAATATAGAGGCTATAAAATAAATTTCTGGACCCTGAGCATTCTGTAGCTTTATCTTAGAAACAGAGATAATAGTTACGTATAGGTACACATTTAGCAGCAAACATTTTTTGTCACCACGATAATTGACGCAAAAGGCTGAGGAACCCTAATCATACAGAGTAACGCTATTCCAAATCCATAGCGTTCGCCAAGCTGGAAAACAAAATCGTACATGGCGACAAACTTTAGCACCAATTGACAATGATGCCGTGTACTTCATTCTAACCGAATCAGAAGTAACTAAATTGGATCAAATACTAAGGTACGAAGAAAATATTTTTTTAATGAGTTTTAGTTTCAAAAACCCACCGAAAAACTACATACCGCTGCCCGTTATCACAGCAAGCAATATAATTTCATAAAAGTAATGTATATCTATGAGAACTAAAAATAAACGATTTAATATTTAAGTGAATTGTTTAATCTACCTATCTATGCAATCAATATACTTTTAATTCAGGACTGGTTTTTTGTTCATTTAATCTGTCAATTTTCATATAATTTCCTTTTGCACAGTACCATATATTCTCTTATCTATGACATGTGGAGTTAATAATTTTGCAGAAATCATTCTCATGTCTCAATCCGGTTTTAGGTGTAATTCCTGAACTGGTGAGTAAGGAAATTTATTTTATGGCTAATCTATAGTTTATACACCATGTATTGTAACTAGCAGAATAACAGTTATTAAATTACAACTCAGCAAAAAAATAAAATAAAACAATGTTGACCCCTATCATAGGTGACTCTTACAGCTAAACACTTTTACAGAATCTCAAATGCCTCAAAACACCTGATTTTGGTGCCTAGGACTTTGAAAAGGTACATAATGATCCGAGTAAAAAAATGTATTTTATGGCCAACCTGTAGCTGACCATTAAATCAGTTTATGCTAGCAATATTTCTATTACCAAAATATTATTTAATGGATTCCACCCAAGGCATTGAAAATCAAATTAATAAACAAAAAAACAATAGCTGCAAGCTTTAGAAACTTGGTTCTGCTACCTGACATACCCCAAAACTTAACACCAAAAGGGAAACTTTTCGAAATAAAGGCAAAAAAAACCCCGAAGCAAAAGAAGAAAAGTTTTCATGAAATAATCTCATCAGCCATTCTTTAAAATATGAGACGGGACGTAGTGTCACGTACCGGTATCAGACTCAGAATACTCTCCCAGACAACCGCCCTCCATCTAATGAAAGGTGAAAGGAAGACGGTGATTAACATATTTCAAAACGAGTCCCGCCATTACCGGTATTATGAACAGCCCAGTCCATATTTGCATAAAACTCTTAAAACTCTCCCGAAACTTTCCGAGCGGGGAAAAGTTTTGAACTCCTTCTTAGAGTACTGTTGGGAATTAATAGAGGTAGCTGGTCGGTAAATGGTCTCACCTTTTTAGCCTGGCTCTTTTAGCATTTCTGAATCTCATAGGACTCGTTAAAGTATCGTCGGATTTACTTTTAAATATATATCGTAACTTATCTGATGGGCCGCGACGTATTCTGGCTCCGAGACATCAAACCTCCTTACTGACGGAAGAGTAATTGAAATGGCAGCTACCGGCCGAGACGTGCTGTTTGATCTCTGGGGAACCTTAGGGGTGTTTTCAAATTTTGAAATAGTGGAAGGCGAGCATACTTCAAAAATTAAATGGCGTGTTTGGAAAAGGAAGTGAAGTATTGTGTCGGAAGTTTGGATTCGGAATGAGTGGCATGATTAGATTTTAATATCACTTCTTGCAAAAATTGCATTAAATCAAGTTTTGAATTCTTCAAATATTCTATCACTCGTTTACTTGAAAATAAAATACACCTCTACATTTCAAGTAATTTATAAATGTTCCTCCTAGAATCAATTAAAATAAGCACCAAATAATCTATTCAATATAATAAAATTTCAATTCTTTCCCACTATTTAATACGCAAATGTTGATTGCAATATCGGAAAGGCAATTTCATTTATGCCAAGTACAAACTGGTATAATGAGTTTCGACTTAAGCAAATTCTCAGATCTGTTCTTTAACCAAAAATTCACTAAAACCGAAATGACTTGAGAAACCAAATTACCTCCTTGAAACAAATCAATAAAAATCTCATTAGGAGCGACATAAAAAGGGAGTTTGAAAATACGACGCATTTTAGAGAGAATTTTCGTTGCTTCCCAAAGTCGGTTCATTTAAAAAACAGTAAATCAATTCTTTTCGAAATCCTCTCGTCTGTGTTACTAATATAACGAACGGGCACTGAGAAGAAATTCTTCCGTAAGAAAGAGAATTCTAGAGCTTTTAAGAAACCATTTACTAACGGATTTTTAATGCCTTTTTTACATCTGCACCTCCATTATCATTTAAGAGAACAATTTGAACTGGAGTCACTGAAACATAAAATTCCATATGAGCTTTTAAATTAAAAATATTTTAAGGAGTGAAAAGTTTTATTAGTATATTTTATGATACAGCAATTAAATAAAAAATAATTTAACAAGTAAAAGTATTTCTTTCACTCTAAAATTGAAGTATTTTGCTTTAACATCTATATCTCCATTATCATATACGAAAGAATAATTTAACTTACAAAGTTCAGTTAAACACAAAATTAAAAATTAAAAGAAATCTGAAGAAAGCAACCAATCAAACTCAAACCACAAGGAGAGCAGAAATGCAAATAGTTCGGCTGTAGAGAGTCAATATTTGAGTTACATATTTTTGAGCTAGTTTATTCGCTAAATTTGGTGACAGATTAAACGTAAACAATACTTTCCTGCAATTGGCATCTCTAACTCGGTCTTCGGTTCCCAATTTATCGTTCGGTGATGATAGCAGTGATTATGAGTTTGAGAAAAAAATAATCACCTATACCTATTGCAGCCCTTTACCCTAGAGAACCTACTACCTTACTACAAATATACACCTCCAAGGTCATCTGCAACAGTGCGCCACATACATTGCTTACACTTTCAAGAAGTTAATCGGTATGTCAGAACTATTCGGGTGCTATTAAGGAAATCAAAATTTTAAAGACTATAATCTATCGTAAAATCATATACATACAACAGATGATGCATTAGTTATTGGAGCACTATTTGAAGCGAAGATGAAAATGCAACCAAAACGTAATTCAGTGCGAGAGAACCAAGGTAATTACTGCGAACCAAGGTAATTTATTAGGCTCAAGGCAATTACAAGGTCTATAGGTTTAGCTCTCACATATCCAGTTCGCACACTCCCAAAACTCACCGCGTTCACTGGCGCTAAATTGGCTTCACTTGCAAAGTCATTGGTGCAAAATGTGCCATCTTTGAATTCACCTTTTCAGTCCCTCGAATATAAAGTAGAAATGCGATGCGCTTCAAGAGAAAAAGCGAAAGGATATACATTCGATTAAAGTCTCGAATCGATACGGACTTCCTGTATTTTTGAATAGGATACAGCACGAATGAAATATAAAACATTAGTCTCTAAACAAAAAAGAAAGACGAACCGGGTCTTGAAAATGTTTTATATGCAAAACATGTGTGTTTAACGTGTAAAGAGAGTAAAAGATATGTTATTTTCCAAAAGCAGTGATGGATTCAAATCGCTTTATATCGTGTTCAGACATATTTTGGAACTGGATTTCACTGCGTTATCAGAATTGAAAGCAACGGAGCTTATAAAATGGTTTCACCCGAAGTAGAAAGCATTAGCAACATTTTATGTCAAAATATTTCTCAGAAGTGCTTTTTTAATTCTGTGATATAAAATTAATTTAAATATAGAGTTAAAATGACATTTTTCGTACGCGACTTCTATGAGAGGGATTTTCAGTGCAAACAGACAAACCTGACGAAAAATCCTTTCGTTACCCAAATGTTCTCAAATGATACGTGTCGAGGTTATCTTAAAATGCAGTTTCTCTCCGGTTTGGCATTTAATCTAATTGTCGTTCACAAATAAACTGTCATACATCAATTCGGAATAATTCTTTAGAATTTTTATTGACGAAATGCTAATATTCGTATTGGAAAAACAATTCATGTGACGTCACGTTCAGAATACGTACAGGAAACACGTATCACAGTAGAAACTCTACCGCCACCTATACTTAGTTTGACAGAAAAGCGCAAGGTCCAAAAGCGAAACACTACCACTACCTACATGTAGCTTGACAGAAATTGCCTCTCATAGTACAAAAATAGACAAATAAAATGAGCAAAAGACAACGGCATTTTTTCTTATCAAAACTAGATAAATTTTATGAACACTGAGTAAATTTAGTGTAGCATGTAATGAAGTTTGTTTCTTACTTTAAGTAAGCTAATTTTTCAGACAGTCTTTATCAACTTTGTTTCTTAACCCTCCTGATGATTTATATTCGCATCGAAAACCACCCTGTAGTGATCAGCCTCTGATGCGAAAACCTGTTCACAGTAGAAACTCTACCGCTATATATATATATATATATATATATATATACGCTGCTATCTCACAAAGGGCTTAACCATCCAACTTTTTTACGAAAAAGAACATTCCTCTAGGAAGCCGTGAATCTAAGTTTGCATACTTCCTGTATTTAAATATATATATATATATATATATATATATAAATATATATATATATATATATAAAACTATATATATATATAGTTTTTTTTAAATACAGGAAGCATGCAAACTTAAGATTCACGGCTTCCTAGAGGAATGTTCTTTTTCGTAAAAAAATTGGGTGGTTAAGCCCTTTGTGAGATAGCAGCGTTTGCTATGTCAATAGTATTCGATTATATAGAATTTGTGTTAACCCAATACCAGTCTAATCAAAACTGTCTAGATCTATACTTTCGATTACATTGCGAACTTTCTAATTGAACTGTGTACATTTATCTGTTTCCAGACATCCATTTTTAGGATTTAGAAATTCTTTCTATGCAGCTTTAAAAGTTTTGTTTCTAACAAGAAAAATAGAATATACTGTTATGGTAAATACATGAGAAGTTTTGTGTAACGAAATGTTAAAAGTAATATAGAAATAATCGATAGTTTTCACATTTAAAAATTAAGTTTTTGATGTTGAAGAAATTTAACAATTTTCAAAATTATCCGTGGCACTACTAGGACTAAATATTATTACCCCAAGATTTTGTTGTATTTTAAATTTTTCAAAACTTTTAATTCGACAGTTCAACAGAATGGATTTTCAAATTCTACTTCTAATCATAAAAAATTACAAAAACTTCAATAAAAATATTTGTTTGAAATCTTAATACTGTTTAAAATAATTGTACGCGACTATTTTGATACTTTGGCTTAAGTTGAATAAGTTTCGAATATCAAAACTTCCTTCATGTCTGGTTTGTTTTACGCAACTCAAATCAAATTTATCAATACATTTATTTACAGACACATTCTTTATCTAGTCACTGAAGAATACGCCAAAATATATCTTCAATTTTATAAAAGTATAGCCTACAGCAGAGTGAGCCACAAAACCCACAGCGTTTATACTCATAGAAAAAACCCAATGAAAGTGACCGCTTTTATTTCCTATCTCAAGAGAGTACTGAAAACATTCGGATGAATACCGCCATCGATTCACGAAGAATGAAGAACCGTATCTTGTAAGATCTCGGTAAGATAAATTGAGGATTCTGCCCACAGGAAACATATAAATTGGGCACTTATCAAACGTCTCCTGCTTTTCAGTCCAAAAATGATCAGTGATGTTTTAAAAAGTGCTGGTCCCTTAAATCAATCATTCAAATGATTACTGAAATTGAATTTTGTCTTGTTTAGACATGTGTGAGCAAGAAAGTTTGGGCAGCTGTAGCGTTGGGTTTTGATGGTAAATTAAATTTGATATGGATCGGAATTATTTCTATTTCAAAAAACTAATTGTATGGTTTTCAGTTATGGGCTTCATTTGTAATACAAATTGCAATGGTGATGGAAGAAGATGCAGAGAACCAAAGGAGAAAATTAAACCGAATGATGGGTGATAAATAGGAAATATTTTGGGTGTGATTACTATAATAAACTGAAAAGATTAATTGAAATGTGCTAAGATGCAAAAAGAAAATTAAATTTTTCAGTAGGCAGAAATATAACTGAAGGGCTCCGGGCAACATAGTCATAAGCGACAGAAATATATATTGCGCAATGAAAAAAGTTAACAAAATATTCAAGGGGAAGAATTACTAATTGTTTGAATGAGTGATCGCGATACTTGAAAGTTTAACATAACATGACCTTTTGAATAGTAGATAAACCATTGTAAATTTGGAATTTTTTAAAACTTGAAAATTGCTCTGTGAAATTTGAATAAGTGGCTTATCATTAGGTAGCCCGAAGTCACTCCAAATTTCCCCAAAATGCACTTTATAAAAATATTGATTTCATATTTTTCATAACATGGTATTTGTATCTAAATTTTACAAAAAGAGCGTTATAATTTTTAAATTACGCGTACTACTTATTTCTTAGCTAGAGTACACACTTAATGAATGTATGTGAATGTTTAAGAATAAAAAGTTAAAAAATAGGTATATATACATATATTTAGAGGGCATAAATGGTACTCTTCAATAGCTTGTCTTTATTAAAATACATTTATATTCGTATGAACAACGTTCCAGTGTTGCCAAATGTATGCAAAATCATAAAAAATAGTTTATTAATTAGTATATTTAAGAATTAACTATTGTATTTGCAGTTATTAAAACAACTTTAAAAAACTTGATCTACTTTCTCGTGCTGTATTAGTGTATGCTCTTAAGCTATTAGAAAAATAAAAGGAATGTAACAGTTACGTTAAAACACTATAGCATATCATAGTCCCATTCGATTAATTTTATATCGTGAAGCTCAAATCAAAAGATAAAAATTCCTATAATTAAGATATTTTGTACGCTTATTCCCTGATATTCAGACATGAATTATATTTAATAAGCATTCTGAGGTATAGTAGGCAGGCTTAAAGTCAAGAGACCATAATAATAAAAAATATATAATAATTTGTTACTCCTCCTTATCTAACATTTTAACAAAGATACTTTTATAAGGTTATATGAATTGGTTGGCTTTTTTATGGAGTAAGGGCTAGATTTGGTCAAGTTGCTTCGAGTAATGTTCTTCTGTCAAGTAAATATGCACACACAAGGAAAAGTGTGTTTACACCGAAGAGTCTTGGCTCAGTGGGTATATCCACTGAGCTAGCAACCTTAGAGTTGTAGGAGACACAGGTTCGATTCCTGTCAGGTGCATTCCTCCCTGTGTGAATTTCTCTTTTCTGTGTCAGTAAAACTTTCATTATGTGTGTATGTCTATTACTTGTTATTGTATGTCTTGTGTCTGGCGAAAGCATGGTCAAATATGGCCATTGCGCCATAACACCCCAACAAACCAGCCTTTTCTGCAGTTTTGCTGCGAATACGATGCAGACATCAGCTTTTGAACTCGCATTTTCTATGGTATGACGAATGGTCCGTGTGCACGTGCTATTAGACAAGTTCTCTTCAAATGTCATCTGTAGCAATGTAGCGCAGATGAGGTGGCAGAAATTTTATTCTTGTTACAACCTGGGTTAGTGTAACAAGACTTAAGATCACTTACGTCGAAAGGCAATCACACAAATCACTGGAATATTTATGGTTTTACACTTTTGGTTGAAGTTGTTACTTATTCCATAAGCCTTATAAGGCTTAGCTTAACAGGTAGATCCTGTCCATGAGACGAAAGACCCTCAAAACGTTCATCACTAGACATCTATAACGATCCTCTTTTGCCAGATCAACACAGGACAGATGATAACTTGAGAAGGCCTGTTCAGTGTTACTTTGTATGCAAGTTATAGTTTTGAAAAATATATGGTGATGACTAGTAGAAATACTAAAAGTCTGTTGTATAAAAGAAAAACCTTTCCTTTTAGGCACTTTTTCAGCATTCAATTGCTGATGGATTCAGAGTGACTTATACTTTCCCAGTTATTTTTCGCATTTAATAGATCTATACAATTGTAATCCTGCTATTTTTTTCGCATTGTAACAAACAAAACAACAAATATTTACAGTCTGAATGAGAAACTAAATTTGAGATTTTGGGATTTCATTAAAGTTTAAAGCCAGAATCTTTCCTAGAACCAAAACACAACACATATCTAACATTATTTATTTGTACTGGAGATGTATGGGTATGCACCTTAAATTTCTGTTGTCGAGAAGAAAATTTGAAATAAATAGTGAGTAACCCCCCATTTCTGTATGTTCTTATCTAATTACAAATTCGTATATGTAAAGTTGCGTTTGTTGCTGTAAAAAGATTATGAGTACTATTGCGTTCTGTTATGACTGACTTTTACGGTGCGATTTCTTTGGATTTCCCAAATTAATCCTCATTTTGAATATAACTATATATTTCTAAATAGGATCTATGTACAGCGAAAATGTATAAATCAAAACTCCCATAAGTGATGGGGGAAATGGCCCTTTGTGAGTTTGGAATAAAAAGTGAGGATAGTAAGTATTCCCACTCTCCTAAGTGTCTGTTTTTTCGTGATTCTATGGAGTTCTTAAGTCAGAAACGGCTAGTCCAGTAGCACTAAGTGCTCACTTAAAAAGTTCCAAGCGATCGCATTTGCGCTTAATACTCTAAGATAAATGTTGCCTCAGGCGACCTCTTAGAGCACACTAAGCTCCCCCTAATGGGTTTGGACGTCTTGAAATAACTTAAAGCCCCTTAAGTGTACCACACAATATTTTCCTTGATTATTTTCTGATACCTAGAGGGGAGAAACAGTGTTATAACAAGGAACATCTTCTCAATTTAGGATTTCCTTTTCTCAGCAATAAAAGGAACGGCACACTATAAAAACATTCTTGAATTCCGAAGTAATCATTACAATTGCATACAGAACCACTTTTAAATAAGGAGAGACCTGTGTTTAAGCCATGAACCTATCCCCTTTGTTGCTCTAACTATGTGGAAATGTTTAATCATTTGCCCATGGGATAATATTCTATAGAAAGATGTTACTCTTACCACATTATTACTATGCGTAGCACCTATCAGTTAATTTTAAGATCTGATGACTATGGTTAGTTAACGCATTTAAAAATGTATTTAAATAGCTTAATAAAATAAGAATATTGTAAAATTTTATTGACTCATTTTTAGAAGTTTTTGTTTCAAGAATTTATCAGTAGATACCATTACTGATTTAATTGTAACTTAAGTTGCAAAATGTTAACTTAATAGAAGAAACCGATGTGCGCATTTGGATTTTTGAAAATAAATTATTTATTCAATATCTATATTATTCACTATCCAGATAATACCCATTCTAACTTCTTAAATATATGAGGAGTATGAAATTTTCTCATCAAAAGGTCAGTGTTGAAAAACTGATTATTACCCTAACTGCTACAATTAATTTGCTATAGAATAAAGTTTAGAATGTATACATGAGAAAAATATTTTTGTAAATACAAAAATGGGATCATCAGATGTTTTATTCCAATCAATGTAACGAGCAGAGTATCCATTTTGACATTCCGGCACTATGTACAGTGCCTGACAGTTCTGATTGACTGTAAACAATAACGAGGACACTGCTATGCATCCTCGCCACTGTTCACTGTCATATGCACAGATGCGTTCACTTCCTGAGTGCTTGCAGTTGCCACATTAGAACTCAGGTATACATTTGCGATCTTCATCAGTCAGAGGCTGATGATATGTATCCTCATCAGTGGGTAAGGAATAGTATTCTCTGGTTCGAATAAACGATATCTCTCTACCTGGGCACACCACATTTAGACTGGGGCCAACAGGAAATCCTGTGCATCATACTAGTTGTAACATTTAAGGTGTTGCTAGTAGTGAACGAGAGGACGTTCTATGAATTTAATAGTTTATACTGGTGGGGATAAGCTTGAATTAACGAACTTCATATGTTCGAATAGAAAGGAGCTAGGAAAAGAGAGCTCATCAGTGGAACATTAGGCAATGGTGTTCTCTGGCCTGGATAAGCCATAGCTCTCTTACTGTACACGCCACATATTGATTCGGCCCAACTAACAGGATATTGTGTGTAACATTAAGGTGTTAGTAATCATAAACGAGAGAAGCTCAGCGAATTTAATAGTGTATCGCATGATGGAGATAAACTTGACTGATCGGGTCAAGCAACGTCTGATTAGGTAGAAGTTAGGAAAAGATGGTTCTATACCATGAGCCACGTGATTATTATCATCAGCAGTGGAACACATCTTTCATCATGGTAAAGAATGGTATTTTCTGGTCCTAATAAACGATGTCTCTCTTACTCGACACACCTCATTTAGACTGGGACCCACTAACAGGACATTGTGTGTAACAAGTAAGGTGTTAGTAATCGTAAAGGAGAGGAGGCTCAGTGAATTTAATAGTTTATCCCACAATGGTGATAAGCTTGAATGATGGGGCCAAGTTTCGTCATAGGAAGACATTAGGGAAAAAAAAGTTCTATACAATGCGCAATGCGTTGGTGAACAATAAGAAATGGTATTTTCTGGTCCGCAAAAAAGATGTATCTCTTACCGTACATACCACATTTAGACTACTACCCACTAACAGGAAATTCTGTGCATCATACTAGATGTAGAATTTAAGGTGTTAGTACTAGTAGACGAAAAGAGGCTCGGTGAATTTCATAGTTTATCGCAGGATGGAGATAATCTTGAATGATTTGGCCATGGTCTGAATTGAAAAAACTGGGTGAACAAAGTTATATACTATTCTCTAGTGTGTCTTGGAAGTAAAAGATTAATTCATTCTCGGTTATTTTGAAGTATGAGTGGACTCGTTTTGGAAAATTGTGTATACCGTGAACAAATTTCTAATGATATACATGTAATAAGGTTAAACTTTTGTTATGTAAACAAGATGAATGTTAAACAAGGTATTAACTACTCATAGGAATGGTTAGTGTGATGAGATAGAGGTACACATTAAGCATATTAAAGGTTATCGCAACATTTTAGCTTTATAGCACACTTCAAAGGAACATACACATACACATATTGCATAATGTTACCTCTAAAGTACGGAAATCGGGTAATCTGCAGATTACCTAGGTAATTTGCAGATTAACTACGCCGATCCATTAAAGTGCAGAAAATTGTTTCATTTCCCAAATTACCTGGGTAATGTGCAGATCACCTAGATAATCTGCACATTACCTACTAGACACTCATTAAAGTGAAAATAAGATCTTTGCTTGAACAACAGCAACGTTTTTGTACGCTTAAATTAATACTCTGTAAAACAACTCACTAATACTAGGTACTACTAATTGAAAAACACGTTATACTTTTATCCCATAAAGTTGTAAGTAATTTTATATAATAACCAGTAGATGTAATTAAATATACTGACAATTGTTGAAACATAATGTTATTTATTTATTTTTCGGTATCTAAAGAATCAAGTTGATAGAATTAATCAATCAACAGAATAGTTGATAGAATCAATCAATGAACAAAGTATAATAAAAAGAATCAATTAAACGGTTTAAAAGTATTATTACAATTAAGGAAATGAATTTGCAAAAAACATGATAAAATTATGCTTACTTGTTAGAGTAATCTAAAGATTGGAGGCACTTTGAATTACATAGAATTGATTTTTGCGACAAGCACACCTATTTGTGGCACATTTAGATTTGCAGTCACATTTTCTGAAACCCTATCCAGTACCAAGGGATTGTTTTATTGCTGTTTGGCGTAAAGATATTTCTACAGTAGGGACGTGAAAGCAGTCGGCGACACGAGCTTTAGAAAGCGGAAGCGGAAGGAGAAAGGGAAGGAGAGGGGAAGAAAAGTAGAGAAACAAACTTTTGCTCTTTAACGATTCGAAAGCCGTTAATATGCACATTACCTAGGTAAAATGCGGAAAACTTATTTTGTAGATGATTCCCCACTTTAACGGAACAAATCAGCTAATCTGCAGATTACTTAGATAATGTGCGCATTAACGCCACACATATAACACACAGCTTTAACGGTAACACATATAACGCATCATTGTATGGTAGCCATTTTCTCCTTCCCTAATACAACAAACGTTTTTAAGAACCACAGGAATTTATTTAAGATTTATATAACCAGTGGCCTTTAAGTCAAACTCTAACAATGGCACCTAATGATTGCGGGACTTCAGTGGGGTTTGAATGCATAGAAGCTTAAAGTCATTTCTCTTTATCACCTTCTCCACAGACGACCATTTTTTGGGTATTCCAGAATGGAGACTCATTTTAATTAGATTTTCATTCTCTCGCTCCATTTAAACGTGTCTTTCTTAACGCTTTGGATGATAAGTGTTTGGCTTTTGCTGCTAAATAATTACATTGATTAAACTCTAAGAATGGCATCTATTTATATACGTTTTTTCTGCAACACCGGGTAAGGAAAAGAAATACTTATGATGTCACGATCACGGGAAAAGCGAGTTACTTCTGGGAAAATATCCAATACATATTTATGAGTTGGCGCACGAAATTAAATATAAAATGAAGCGTGTACACATAGCGTCATTTTCATGATGTGGAGAACGTTTTGTAGATAAATGAGTATAAGTATTGATTATTGCTAAAGGAATTTTGCCTTTTTATTTACTGTTGTTCCGAGTTTTGATTTCTAGAAACCGCTTCCATAAACGGTTTCTTATGATTGTGGATCCTTAAAATATGACAGCTTAATTATTGCACAATAATCATCTAAATCTATGAGAGGCGCGTTCTGTAAAGCTAAATGTAAATGGAGGCAGTGTTTCTGCGGCGGACGTGTTTCCTGTACATATTTCGAAAGAGGAGTGTTTTTCGAATATGATTTCAACACTTTGCTAATAAATATTCCGAAGAATGAATTCGAAATTGTTTGTTTCGGAGAGTGGGGTGCCACTTCATTTTGCCTTTTTATTTATTGTTGTCCCGAGTTTTGATTTCTAGAAACCGCTTCCATAAACGGTTTCTTATGATTGTGGATCCTTAAAATATGACAACTTAATTATTGCACAATAATCATCTAAATCTATGAGAGGCGCGTTCTGTAAAGCTAAATGTAAATGGAGGCAGTGTTCCTGCGGCGGACGTGTTTCCTGTACATATTTCGAAAGAGGAGTGTTTTTCGAATATGATTTCAACACTTTGCTAATAAATATTCCGAAGAATGAATTCGAAATTGTTTGTTTCGGAGAGTGGGGTGCCACTTCATTTTGCCTTTTTATTTATTGTTGTCCCGAGTTTTGATTTCTAGAAACCGCTTCCATAAACGGTTTCTTATGATTGTGGATCCTTAAAATATGACAGCTTAATTATTGCACAATAATCATCTAAATCTATGAGAGGCGCGTTCTGTAAAGCTAAATGTAAATGGAGGCAGTGTTCCTGCGGCGGACGTGTTTCCTGTACATATTTCGAAAGAGGAGTGTTTTTCGAATATGATTTCAACACTTCGCTAATAAATATTCCGAAGAATGAATTCGAAATTGTTTGTTTCGGAGAGTGGGGTGCCACTTCAGGCATCGAACTCGTCATCTAACCATGATTCAAAATTACGAAATTTTGTCCTTAGATCTTTCCTTTTGAGATTGATCCCTGACCGTCGTCAATAGTCCGTTGTGTTGCTCCAGTGCGACGTTAATTAACTACTTATCTACTAACCAAATTTATATGTAATTATTGATTGGTTAGCTCTAGTTAGATCACCATTCAAACGTCACCAAAACGGCTGTAAACTTCACTACTAGGCGACTCGATACGAATCTTGCAACAGCATTGGAGGAGCTGAAGTAAAGTTTTCGTTTTTCATCTGGTTTGTTCGTTTACACTGAAAATTTCTCTCGTATTTCAATAATGTACGTGCCACAAAAATAGTCAGTATTTGTATAATAACGAATGGAAACAAATGGATATCAACAATGTAAAATGAATCTATATTTTATTTTGCCGCTTATTTCATGCATGATTTGAGCTACAGAGCTGCATAATATTGATGAAACTCTACGGAAGACCTTACCACTCTGAAGAAATTCTCCAACAGTCTGATTGCGGCAGGCAATGAAGAATTTAAAAGTCGTAGAAAAAATCACGTAGAAAAAAAGTACGAGCAATCGTGAAAAAGGTTAAGATGTTAAAAGATACCGAATAGCCTGGGTAAATGGGATGCAATTGAAGTAGACATTCAGAGCTAATTGTTGCGACATGATTAATTGCATTTTCAACGCATTTTATTGGAACCAAGAATAAGTGAGACCAGAAAGTACAGGAATATGCTTAAATTTTTAATTTATTTTATTTCATTTGGAGGTATGAAATGAGAATATCAATGCAGTATTCATTGTAAATGGATTGAATAAGGCATAAAATACGAGTAACGGGACTGCCAACAATGGATATGAACAATTAAAAACTAGTTCGTTTTATTACTAGTGTAATTTGAAAATAGTTCATAGCTTTAGAAAGCAAATAAGAAAACGAAAGAATGCGTGTTAAGCATTTGCAGAAACAATACTTGAGAAATTTTAGAAACTGTAAGATGGGCAAAATAAAATGTAATTGTTTTTAAAGAAATTTTTAGATAATAATATAAAATACTCAAATTGCAGAACAATTTCGGAAGTAAAAAATAAATTTACAATTGATTAAAATGAGCGTTAATTTAATTGAAACATATTCTATATAAATATATAATATCGTTTGTTATAAATACATAATTCATTCGTTATATAACAATATAATTCGTAATTTTGAACCACGGTCAGATCAACACCTGAGTTGGCATCCCACTTTCCAAACTTCTTCACCAAGCCAACCTGAGGACATTTGAGGCCACGACAGATACAACGTTCACCCACATACACGATGGTCTTTTGGTTGGATCGAACTCGCAACCGTCCTGTTTCTTATCCATGGGCTACAGCAGGTCCTGCACATAGAAGGAATAGCTTCCATCATATGATCTTGTATATCACCGCACATCTGTTGCCTAGAATAAGTACAATTCGGGTGAACATGAGGTTTTGAAGCTCTGATGAAAACATAATGGATATTGTACATTATTTAATTGGATGTCTAACGCCTGACTTTTAAGAATGAGTATTTTTAAATTAATACTTTTTATTTATATAGATGACATCCCGACTTTTACTTTGGAGAAAACTTTGGATAAGAAAATATAGATGGAATATGTGCTGGTAAAATACAGTATTTAAATTTAATGAACACTATATGAGAAAGTATTTTGCTCATTTTCTTTATGAAGTGATTAATAATAAACCAGTTTTAAGGAAAAGGTTACATTTAAAAATATAAGTATGAAATAATTATTTCAGAAATAAATGAAGCAATTATTTTTAAATGGCTATAATTTAAGACGATAACTATTCAGAAGTTTGAACAGACGCCTTTTTTTCATTGTGATTACGAATTCATTTCAATTAATATTTAATGAGAAAACGTTTTTTATTAAAATATTTTTCATTATCAGACTTCATATTGTACTAATATACAATTTTAATATTATTGTATTCGAATAATGGTTGAATATATTGTACACACTACTAATAAATTAATATCAAAATTTACTAAAATGTTCATTTACTTCTATTTAAGTTATACATTAACTTTTAATTTCCATACACAAATTTTGTGCTAAAGTATTATTTTATTCAAAAAGAAGCTACACAAATGTATGTATTTTAAAAAGTAATAAGTATTTTTGAGTATTTTAAACGGAAAATTATGTTTCTTCAAAAATGAACATCAATAAATTATTAAAGCTACGTTAAGAAAGTAAAAATGTAGCTTCATCCGAAAAGGAAAACAACCAATTCAATAGTAACGTAAATATCAACCAAGAGCTGAAGTTTAATAGGATTGTAACCCCAATATTTCTCTGGGTGCTTTTTCAAGTGGATGTCAAAGTTTTTATTTTTGCAACTTTTAGAACTGAGCGTTTCCAAAAAGCTTTTAAATGTTTGTGTGAATTTAAAAAAGTCCTCTTGGAATGCTAAGTGTTAAAAACTGTCAAATTCAAACTGCAACTTAGGACGTACTTATGCGATTATTCAAACCACTCTTTTATTTTTATTTAAGTAAGATATCGATTTTTTGCAACGAAAATAAACGCTCTCTGTTTTTAAATTAAGAAAATTGTCAACAACTTTGCATTTAAAGTAGGTTCGGGATTGTGTCATTTGTATTTCAAGAATTTCACTTTTAGAAGCGTTATTTTTAAAAGAGCTCGGTTTTTAATACGCTTATTCAATTAGCTGTTGGAGTTAATTCAATTTATTTTTTAAAAGGGATGTTTTGTTCTTGAATCTACTTGATTAGTTTGAATGAAAAAATACAACTTACCGTTTAAATCCAAATATAATGAACTGCTGAATTAAAGTGAATTTCTCTTTAGCTTATTTGTAGCTATGAAGAAGAAAACGGGTGAAATAAATAAATTATTTGCCACTTTATTAAGTTTTAAAAACATTCATGAATTAAGCGTAAGTATAAATATGAATAAAGCCATGCCTTATCTTTTAATTAAATACCTTAGATTCTTTGGTTCTTTATTATATAATTTTTGAAATAAGGTTGGTATAAATACTTTTTTAAATGTAATTTCATAATTGAAAATTTATGCAAGAACATTTTAATAGAAAATTATATAGGTTTTGCTTAAGTTTAGGATGGTAACAATCAGTGGCTGCTCGTAGCTAAAATTAATGGGTGTGCTGCTCCAGAAATGTTTTAGCCTTTGTTTTAAAATTGTGTAAAAGGAAACAAACATGTATAAAAGAAAATTTATTCAGAAACGTGATAACATCCTAAAAGAACAAAATCAAACATTTTTACTTACTTTAACCTAAATTGTTACAGTTGAAGCTTGATCTATTCGTTTAAAAATGAAATTCATTCTTCTTGTTTTAATTTGCGCGAAAAGATCAATAATTTTCTCCTTGATCTCTGGATGACAACTGAGGAAATTTTTCTCCATTGAAAGCACTGCAAGCGCATTTAGTCTTTCCGAATTCATAGCGCTTCTTAGAAAGTTTTTTTCTTTTCAATGTTGAAAAGCAGCGTTCTGCTTCTGATGTAGTCATGGGAACTGTCAAGAGGATTTTTATCAGTTTCGTAATTTCACTAAAAACATCATCTAGATTATTTTGCAAGATAAATTTCAGCAGCTCAGTTAATTTGCAATATTAATGAATATCAGACCTACAGTAGAATACTTTTAGCTCAGTTTCAAGCTTTTCTTTGTCAATCATGGGATAAGCTTCAGTTGTTAGTACTATCTCTTCTGCGGGATGTTCATTCTTAAAAGTAGTGAAGCATTTCTTGTTGAACAATTTAGCAGCTACTAAGTGTTTAGTGGAAGAATATCTGTCCATTATATCAACACATATTCAGTCACACACTTCCTTAGCTTCTGCCATGAGTATCTTTGAAGGATTCTCACAGTACTTTGAGTTTCTCAATTATAAAATAGCAGTTTTGAAATTTGTTATATATTCATTAACTTTAAACATACTAATTTCTCGAGATCGCATTTGGCTGTAAATTATTTCAACATGAGGCATAATCTGATGAAAAAGCTCTAACCAAAACTCGAAATTATCATCATTCAGGTATTTTAAAATTCCTGTTGCTTCTGCAATGGTTTAATCTGCATTTGATGTTGACTGAATTTCAGTAAGGCAGTTTTTTAAAGGTTGCAAATTTTCATGAACTCTGTTTATGGTCCGTATGTTGAAGTTCCACCTTGTAGAGGATGGACGTGGAATGCTGACTTCCATATGCTTCTTGAGAATGGACACACGTTGCGGTGATCTTGAGAAGAATGTTGGAATAGCCAGAATGTTAGAGAAAAATATTCTTGCGTTTCGTGTAATACTTGCTGCATTTCTCATTATTAAATTAAGTTGATGTGCATAACAGTGAATGAAATGTGCATTACTATAAACTGCTTTTATTTTTCTTGAACTCCTGCTTTTTGCCTTTCATGACATTTGCACCATCAAATGTCTGAGCTATCAGTTTTTGTCCATTTCCTTGAAGGATTATGCCCAATTGTTCTAAAATACGTTTTGATATGCCATCTGCAATTTGATTTTCTGGAATAAAGAATCCCCAAAACGCTCAACTATTTCTCCATTCAATAAGTACCGTAGAACAAAGACCATTTGAGTGTGTTCCGAAACATCTGTTGTGTCATCAGCCATGACAGCTACAAAGGAAGCTTTTCTAATTTCCGTCCTTATCTTCTCATGGTATATGGATATTTGTAGCAGGCAGTCTAGTATCTCATTCTGAATGGTCTTAGAAGCACCTTTGAAGACTGCACTGGTTTCTAAGTGATTCTTCAAATCTGAATCTAATTTAGATGCAAAATTTACTAATCCTCTAAATACCCCTGGATTTACTGAATCGTCTTTTACATCATGTCCACGTAAGGGAGTTTCAAAGTTTCCACAAAAGAAAATGCAGTCTAGTATTTTGGACAAAATTTCACGGTTCTTTTTAACCTTTATATTATGCACATTGATTGAAAGTCTGTATGCCTCATTTAGTTTCTCCTTAATATTTACGGTTCCTAAAAGTGACAGTGAAACTATATTATCAACGTGCTTCTTTGACTTCTCATGCTTTTCAGTTTTTTCTTTCATTTTGTTTATATTTCTAAAACCATCTTTTGTCCACGTTACATCACCTGCAAACAGCAAATACGAGAAGCAAAACAGTGCATATTTTACTTCACAGCCACAAAGCCAACTTTTCCGTTGGTACTATTCAGAATTAAAGCTACGAATATATTTCTGGTTGTTGCTTATGCATGGCTGAGATATTAGAATATCAGGAGTTGAACGACCTCTTCTCTTAACTGTAACTTTCTCATGGAGAGACAGCTGTGAAAACTTAAGCTGTTGAAGGTCACTTACAGTCACAGAACTTATTTCTTGGGGATGCAAGGCCATGGTTAAAGTTTTCTGTTAAATAAAAGAACCGAAAAAATGAATCAAATAGAAAAGCTGGAAGCAGGATAATAATCTAATTCTACACTTTATCACAGTCAAGAATATGGTACACAGTTTTTTTAAGCACAACACACGCGGAGTAAAAAAAACTACCTTCCACTAGCACGCCAGGGTCGGCACTGCGGGAGCGACAGTGCTCTCCCTTCCTCGCAGCCTCGCGTGCAGCTTCCTATGTGCGCATGCGCACAACAATCAAACACCACGCCGCTGGAACTATGAAGCGCAGTTCCATACAAAGATTTTTGTATCTTTTTCATAAACTGGGGATGGCTAATGACATTAAGCTTAAGGATTATATATTGTACAAGTATAAAGAAAGAATTAAAGAAAAAAAGGACTCATTATATTAAATGTTATCGATAATATCAAGTGAAAATAGGGGTGCTGCAGTTCCACAGTGCCTATACGCGAGCCGCCACTGGTAACAATAAAAATATCAGACTGGTTATAAGATTACTTTGCTAGATATAAATTAAAAGCTAGAAAACAAATTAAAATTGGGAGTACGAGACTTTTTATTGGAAATCCAGAAAAGGATGAATCAAATTATTTGGAACTCTGTAACCTAGTTGCTTAATTTCGACAGAAATTCACGATTCGACATAAATAACGAGGTTACTATGGTATATTCGGAAAATTGGAAGTAATTTTATATGAAGAATAATATAGTTAATTTATAGAAAACTTTTTCCCTACTCAGGGAAACATCTGAATATGTTCTATTTTGAATAATTTCACGAATAAAAACGAGGGTTCTATTTCCCCCGTACCTGTAAGTAACGACTACCATCCATAGATACAAGCAATTCA
The DNA here is from genome assembly GCA_933210815.1 of Meta bourneti. Lineage (NCBI taxonomy): Eukaryota > Metazoa > Arthropoda > Arachnida > Araneae > Tetragnathidae > Meta > Meta bourneti. The sequence goes on along the minus strand of OW119923.1, from coordinate 66,699,902 downwards.
GACATTTCAGCGCAAATTCTGTGGGAGGATCTTTTACACTCCTGTCCAAAAGTTAAGCATAATTCGTAAAATGCGAAAAAATCGGAGTAAATATGGATTCAAAATCACTAGTGGAGAATCGTGGGACGAAGGTAAAACATTGTGCATATGCAAAACAGTTCAGTCGACGTCGACATGCGCAAAGCACCGTCGGAACGAGTATCAAATGGCCTCGAGCGGCATGGCCAGTTTAGACAGAAATTTCGCAATTGCTGTGGTACGAAGCGTTGTTAACAATCAATAAGGACGAAAGATGTCGCAAAGATTCCAACTAGACATGTTTGTGAAGAGACGAATTATTGGAATGTTGGAATCCGGTCGATCCCAAACCGAAACGTCTCGAATTCTGAATGTGCCTGAGTGTGTGATCTCCAGACTATGGCAGAGTTTTCAAACCACTGGAGATGCTACCCGACGACCAGTACCGGGTCGACCAAGGATAACAACCACTCGGCATGACCGATATTTGTCGATAACTGCGCGACGTCAGAGGAACCGTTCTGCCAGATAACTGGGTTCAGTCCTGACAGCCGCCATAGAAGTCATAGTTTCGAGACAAACTATTTACAGGAGACTCAGACACGTTGATCTCTATGTCAGACGACCAGCAGTTTGTATTCCCTGACGTCTGCACAGAAATGCGCGCGTTTACAATGGAGTTTGGAACATCGGCAGTGGAGTCGACAACGGGGCAATGTCATGTTCAGTGACGAGTCCAGATTTAGTCTGCAAACTGATTCTCGTCGTATCACGATATGGAGAGAACGTGGAACGCATTTTCACCCGGGAAAACATCACGGAAAGACATCGTTTTCCTTCAGGGGAGTCAAGGTCTGGGCAGGCATCATGCTGGGCGGCCGCTCAGATCTCCAGATCTTTGACACGGGGTCTGTTACCGGTCAATGATACAGAGACGAAGTCCTTGAGCCTACCGTTCACCTGTTTCGAGGTGCTATCGGTCCTGGTTTCATATTCTTGGATGATAACGCACCTCCTCACCGTGCAGCTGTAGTCGACGCCTTCCTTCAAAGTGAAGATATCCACCGTATGCAGTGGCCTTCCAACTCTCCTGATCTGAATCCTATAGAGCATGTGTGGGATATGATCGGGAGACATTTTGCAGCCCTCCGCCACCCACCAAGCTCCGTCCTTCAATTGAAAACTGCTCTCCTTGAGGCTTGGAACTCTTTGAGCACACAACTCATCCATACCTTCATCGAAAGTATTCGAAATCATTGTGTCTCTGCGTGGCTACCAGAGCTTCCCGCATACCGTATTAAATTTCAGCATCACGTTGTTTTAATCATTCTGTTTCACTAAAGTTGACACTCGTATTTTATTACCTTTTTCTTTCAACTCTTTTCTTTGGATAATAAAAGTCATTATTGCATTGCCTTCTTCTACAACCCTATTAATCTTCTATTTTCAATTATTTAATAGATAAAAATATTTATGAATAACTATTTTTTTAATTTTGAAATATATTACTTGGAATTCATTTCGTATTTGTTGTATGTGCAGCACATAATTTTTTGGAAGTTTGATTTCAGTCATTGTCATACAAATAAAAGTCAAATAAATTTTATATTCTTTTCGAATAAACATTAACAAATTATTTGTATTTTCGGAATTCATGATATATTTTCTCCCTACTTATTACTCTTTACTACAACAATTTTTAGAAAGTCAACTTCAGCTACAGAAGTAGCTTGGACACAAATATGAAACTGAAAAGGCTCGATTGGTTACGGAGTTTTAGTTTAGTATTTCCCATAAGTTTATTACAAATTTTAGAAATTCAGGTCATGATAGATATTTGCTTCTACTTACGACATAACTTTGCTTGTCTGTTTTGCAATTCCTTAGAAGTATATTTAGAGAGAATTCAACACCTACTTAAACCTTTCCGTGTCGTTTCATGCACTGACATTATCGTGAAAGTTGATTAACACTAAAAGAAACAGTTCCTTTTGTCTCTCGACATCCTTAAGGTGGTTGTTGAAAATCTCGTCTCTGACGCACTCACTGATAAGAGGACTCACGAAAACTCTTTTAATTTTCATATCAGTGAATCGATTGAATTTTTTAGCTAGGTGGTTGAACGAATCCTGTCTTATTAATGGATTTTATAAAGTTTTCCCACTAGACTGACTGATATGTAAGGTTAGTAGGACGATTCCGAGTGATCAGTACAGATTATAGTTTCTCAAAGAGGCCTTGAATGAGTCTTGGGCAATGCAAAACCGAATGGAAATAGAGAAACATTTGGAAGGCAAGATACTAAAAAAAATTGTCTCCTAAAATGTTTTAAGCTAAAACTTATTCATTAGACCATGCAGACACACTTATTAGCTTTGGAAGTACCATAAACAGCACAAATAATGCAATGACTGATAGTTTTGATCTCTTAACTGTATATCAGGAGAAAAAGATTTAAATATGTCCAATCTTGGTTCCACATGCAATCTGTCCTCAAAAGAATGTCCTGAATCTCAAAAGCGTTTTAAAAAACTAGTGACTAATTTAGTTTCGTATTTTGTATAGAACTTTATGTAGGTGGATAGTTAAATTTACGTCGTCACACTGGAGTAACACAACTCCGCCATGAAGGAAAATTATGAATAGGATTGTTCTTATATGTTTGGACACTTTTAACAACTTCAGACCAAAAAGTGCTGAAATTTTTATTTCAAAGCAGTATGCAAAAATTGTATTAAAATTTCTCAGAAGTGTTCAACTGATTAGGTAAATTGTTCATAGGATAGGTTTGGGTGTACTGATGGAATGTCACTGCATTGAAAACGCTCAGTTGTAGGATCATTTTTCACGAGCCTTTTTTGCATACTTTGCAATATTTTCTGAGAAGTTTCTCCAGGGAATCTATACTGATACGTAGACCACAAATTTTGAAACTCTGCCATACAAATAATGCACATTTAAAGGTGTGCTAGCTCAAAATGTGCAATATGCATAAACAATCTAATTCATATTTTTTAAAAATTATAGAATTGTGAGTAAACTAAGATTAGAAAAGTAAAATATGATGGGGGTTGAATGGATGTTAGCAATAAATGAGCTTACAAATGATTTGTCGAGAGAAAAGTGTATGTATGTGTGAAATTAATGTAAGAGTATACTCAGAAAGGTAAATGACCAATTAAAATTTCTTAGAATAAACATGTGTGCTCACTTTATATTTCGAATATTTTTTTGTATACATAGAAATTAAATCGGAAGGAAAACTTGTTTGCTTAAAAATATGACTCCATATTCTCAATTTTCTGGTTAAATATAAATGACACCTTAAGGAAAATAAAATCTATTTTTAAAATTGCAATTGAAAAAGTAAAGGAGGCGTAAGTGAAGTTTTCCGAAGATATTATCCTGTATTCGTTATTATTTATTTAAATTTGAAAGATATACATGAGGCAAATGCAACTTGTGATGAAGAAAGAGCAGGGCTTTCTCTCAATTAGTTCTTGTTTTGTTGGCAGTTTAATCTACGTCGCACTGGAGCACAGGCTATTGGCGACGATCCGCGATCAATCCCAAAGCGAAAGATCTCATTTAGTTCTTGATTGCATCATATTATTTTTTGTAAAATCTGCAAATTAGTGGAAAGTGCGTAGTTTATATAAATCTCTAAAGTAATCTGATTATTACCTAACTCGAATATGTGCCACTATATATGGACATCGAAATGTCCATATATTGGGGAGTAACCTATCTCAATATTGAGATTATTTTTTGTTACAGAACAAGAAGAAAGCCTGTGATATGGAATTTTCAATTTTTAATTGCATTGTTTTCAACGTGATATCCGTTTTGGTTACAATAACGAAACTCTTTCCTTAAAGTAATACATTTTCCCTGTATTATTTTACAAATTACATTAATTTTCGTAATGATCTTCAATTGTCATTAAACCTTTAAGATGTCTAAATATTGGTGCAGGGCATTTTTTTTTAATTTCTGTGTATTTCCTTATTTCTTATTTCATTGTTTTCTGCAGGAAAGGGATCGATGTTGTTAGAGAAACTATGGAGCTATGGCGGTTAATGCCTGCTGCCCTCTACTGGACGATATCTGCATTAATGTTTCTTTTGTCTCACTCAACAGCATTTGGTAAGTGGATAGTACACTTTAGTTCTTACATCAGTAATAAAAGACAATAAAGGGTTGAAAGTGTAGTCTCCGTCAAAAATTAATCTTTTCACATCTCATCAAAATATCAATTTATAAAACAGCGCTTTAATATATAAAAAATATGTTTTATTTGCTTTTCATTGATTGCTGTTCTGAAACTGGAGAGAAAAATATTTCTCATACATATATACACCGTTTAACACTTAACCAAATCATTTGTGTACCTTTGAAGGGAATTTAAACTTTGAACATCATTTACCATTCAATGATACATCCAGAGTAGCAATTTTTGTGTAATAGTATTCGGTCTCCGTGGTTCTTTTTAAGTATTTCTTCTAGGATCGTCCTATGTGGGGTCATAGGTGTGCACTTGAGAACGACGAAAAGACAACGGTTTGCCTCCAACACAAAATGAAGATGCCCAATAATAAACTTTCCTGTTTTTATGTTTATACTTCAAGTCTACATACTACTCGTCGATATTTCGGGTTGTTGTTTTTTAGGTTGTAATAGAACCTTTATTAATCTGCATATAATAAATACCCTAAGGCTATTCTGAAATAGAGAATGGGTGATTTGTTTTTGGAAAATCAAATGTTTTGAGTAGAGGCGACTTGTTGAGATTTTAACGTGCACAGCTTAAGCAAAAAATCTTTTTAAAATACTTTCAATTAGATTGAAAATATTCATTCATGAAACATTTTGTTTATGCCAAATAATTTTGGCCAAATATACATATTTTAAAGAAAATTTTAACTGAAGAAAGTATATATTTGTACAAATTATTCGAAAACTTACCATTACACGGATAACGCATAAGAACATTGAGCTGTTGGTGTAGCAACCCTTTCCGTCCCTTTTTTTCATTTTAATACTTTTTACTTCAACAATCAATGGGAATTCTATTACAGCGATTATGGAAAATAAAACAAAATATTTAATGGACGGTGGAGTGGAAACTTAGATATTGTAACCTAATAACACTTCAAATTAATGCTTTAAAATGTTTAAAATTAAATGTAGAGATTTTTGTACCACCAGTTCTTTCCACACCAATCAACGCAAACCGAGAGAATCATGATAAAAATAATATCGGCAGATTGATTTTCCCTGTAGCTATTAACTCTTCTATTATAGTATAGATGGCAGCACAATGACCGAATAAAGCATTGTGTAAAGATGTGCAAGTGATAGTTATCAAATTTTCATATCACGATACATAAAGTACTTCAAATTTCTTTTCACCTCACAAAATAAGATTTCTTAAATTGTAAGATTTAATATTACTAACAAATGTCAGTTCAATAATTAAAAAAAAATATTGACATTTCCAGCAACTAAAGTTATCTTATGTCGTTTTCTATGTATTAAGTTTTCTCATTGAATGTTTTGTTAAGTGCTGGTAATGTCTGCTGTAAGCATTTGACGAAAAGGTTTTTGAATATTTTTATTACAAGGTGGAAGTATTGAATTCTTCGAATAATGGAAATATACACATTGAAGAATCCTTGAAGACTTTCTTATTGTCTTTTTTCAAGACTTTCTTACAAAGAAATGGAAACATCTTAGTTTATGGCAAAGATGTTTCGAATAATAAACTCATGTATTTCACAAAAAGGATTATTACCAAAACGTGAATTAATCTAACCCTGAATCTTATTCAACTCAGATAATTATATATTTGAGTATTACTGACAAATGAAAATATATTTGGTAACACTACAAATGTAATTTAAAATTATTTATGGAACAAATCTTATAGAAAATTACTTGAAGCGCTAACTCCTTTTCTGAAAATTCATGAGTAAGAATAATTTAGTGAAACCTGATTTTCGACTAGTAAATTTTCATGAACTTTATATTCGCTTCATGTTCCTCCGTGAAGAAAAAGTTCTGTAAAACAGAATAGAATGTCGTGAAAAAATATTTTAGAGTTTTTGAAGATTTCATCTGAAAATTTAGGAAAGCTTTTTCGGTCTTTATCAGCTGATTTTTTTAAAATAAAAGATCTGGGGGAGTTTTTCTGAATTATATCATTACTAACAGCAGCGACATAGAAGTTGGTTTCTGCGCAACTTGGCTGAATAAGTTATTCATATATGCGTCTTATCTTCAGTTACGTGGCGGAAAAAAGCCAATGTTTTCAACCGTAAAAAATTTTGCTGACGAGTTCTCAAATCTCGTTCGCTGTTTCCAACTGCTTTCAGCCTAAATTGAAAAGATTTCCCTCCACCATAAAGGTTCAACTCTGTTTATGCATTTTCCATTTTTAATGTAACGCATGCCAGAAAAAAATTAAGTTTCTGAATTTATAAAGTTTTGAAATCCTTATTACTAGAAACTTATGAACAAATTTGCAAAACATTTTAACCCTCCTGATAGTTGTCCCGAAGAGGCATCTTGTCATTATCGAAACTGGCCAGATTTTGGACGAGATATCTCGTCATTACCAGAAAACTGACTAGATCTTGATCTCGTCATCATAAAAAATGGGCAATACATTGATAACGCTTGTTATCAAAATTGGTTGGATCTTAATGAACGAGATATCACGTCGAAACTACTTGGAGGATTAATAATGAGATCCTTTATCACACTGCATTCTATCTCATCCAGCTCACAATAAGAAGATATATGTGAACAAAAACTCATAACTTTCTGTCCGAAAATAATAAAGTAGTTGCATATTTGTAAAAAAAGATGGAAAAGAAAAAGGATTTAATCGTAAATTAAAATGTTTATTTTTTGACATTGTTAAATATTATGTTAGGACAATATTTGACTTTTAATATAGCTTAGGATTGCAATTAATATTATTTGAAAGGTGATTTTTTCGGAAGACGTGTTTTTCTTTCTTAATGTGTATAATTTTGTAGGTATTACTTCTAGATGACATCATTGCACATTCCGTATATATTTATTATGTTTTCTAAATGTTTTTACCACTCTTTTTTTTAACAGAAAAGAAAATCGAGTAGCATTCTTATATTGCTTTGTACCTTTAACAAATGCTGTCCTAGTTGGTACAATTCACTTAAAAAATTGAAGATAAACTATTAATATTCGAAACAAAGTTGCGCAAATGGGACTCTCATCTTGGGTTGGTTGGCTATACTGGGCCCAACACAAGACAGGAAACGTCAAGTGATGAACCTAAACAGACACAAAGAAAGTTTTACTGACATAGAAGAGAGAAATACATTCAAGGAGGAATCAAACATGTGCCACTTACAACTTGCAGGTTGCTAGTGCAGTGGACAAATCAATCTTATGTTGTGATAGAGGGAGTAAAACGAGGAAGGTTTCAAGCTCAAATTTTAATATTTTGTGACATTGAGAACTTTTTCTACCAGAAATTTTACAAATTTTAAATAAATTATTAATACTTATGATGCATTCTTTGGCTTCAGTGATTTTTAAGCTCTTTTCAAAAGATTTTGATCAGTAGGCCATAAAATCCCATGGATTCCTATAATACATTCATGCATTCTTATAATCTCAATAAACTTTATTTTAACAGATACACTTTTTTAATCGTTAATTTCTGATTCTAAAATTTAAAAGAAAGATATCACTTGTGTAGCTTTGGATTCTTCTTTTAATTGCATAAACCCTTCCCTGAACCTCTTGTAGTCAACTGATTGAAGTTTTTAAGTGAACCGCATGATAAACCCAAACTTATGGTTCAAATATGGAGCTACAAATAAGTACTTTCTGATGAGCTTTATTTTTAGTGCAGATTCTGTGTATAAAAGTAAATTAGTATTTTAGGATAGAATCTATCTTTTAGGACTTTTTTATTGACCCCGAACAGAAATCTGAGAGCGTGTTTACCGAGAAAATTGACGCTTGTTGGTAAAGCTTGTTTCGGAATTAAGGAAGGTGAAATTGCAATAATTGGTGTCATACCGATTTATCTTGTGATATTTCACGTGAATGAGTAGCGTCCTATGACAAGTTAATTTACATAAATTAGTAAGCTATTTATTACCTTCCAAATGCTAGAGCTTTCATATTTTGATGTTCGCAAATACGTTTACATCATGCATATTGTTACCCTTCAAATGCCTTCCAGAAATTCGAACATATAACAAAAGAATCTAAATAATAATTTGAATCATTATATATTCTAAAGGGCTGTATCATAATTTAGTTTTCGTTTTAAATACCTTGAGCATCACGGAATTTGCTATAAATTACAAAACTGTGAAACAATAACAAAAAAAATGCATTTTCGCAAGATAAAAAACTCGATAAAGTTGTCTTGGAAAATTTTTTAGTTCTCTTACTTATTCTCTTGTCGTATAATCGTTTATGTACTAATATAAAACACTGCGGCAGGTCATATTTCATTTATGCAATAATAAGTATTTGCGTTTTTTGAACTCTTATTTCAAATAAGAGGGAATACATTGCTTCTAGTTTTACGCTCTGTTAAAAATGTATCTATCTATCACCAATCTATTAAAAGATTAAAGAAATACTCAAAGAATTCCTGTTTGAACCTTCATCCCCTACAAGCAGTTCCAATTCATTCAAATGGCTCATGTTGTTACGTAGTTTGCCGGAATGTTAAAAGTTCATTTTTCATAAAGCGAAATATTAATTTTAAGTAATATCATCACAATTTCCAGACGTTCCTTGTGCTCAACTTAAAAAAGTTTAAAGCGATCAGAATTAATTACTCTTCTCTTACTTTTATAGAAAAATGTTAATGTCATTTTAATGACTAGAAACCTATTTGTATTATCCATTACCAATAAATGTAGAAGTTTTCGTTATTAATTATTTGCTCAAAAACAACTACATACTTTATATACCCTTATAATTTGTTTAAAATGAGCGCTAATGCCCACTTTGAATGTGTGCATCTTCTTTATACTGTTTGTTCACTCTTAAATGAACGGAGTGAATACATACCATGCAAGAAAGCAAATATTATTTTTAATCAAAACAACTTAATATATAGCGTTGATTCCTTCAAGAACATATAGTTTACGTGTAATAAGTTTATTAATTAAACTACTATCTTCAACATTGTGATACATTGCGTTTTTAGTTTTCATCTTTATAAGGAAAGTAAAACATTGAACTACAAATGTAGCGACGTTCTGTGTATATACTAATTCAATGCTTAGTTTCAGACACTAATGGTGTATGTTTTTTAGCCCTCCTGGTGGTTGTCTAAATGAGGTACCTAGTCATTAACAAAGCTGACCACATCTTGATGGACAAGATATCTCGTCATTAGAAAAAAAAACTCACCAGCTCTTGATATTGTAATCTTGATAAGAAATTGGTAAGATCTTTATTAAGAGATATCTCGTCATTGGCAAAATTGGTTAGATCTTGATGTACAAGATATCGCGTCAAAACCACTTGGAGGGTTAAATAGTAAAGAAGCAATACTTAAAAATCTAACTTTTTTGGGAATATTACGTACTAGAAATTTGAATTGCATACTTTTTATCAGTACATTTGCTGATATTTTTTTAATGAAATCGAAATTATTCAGAGCAAAGTATGTGAGTGAATGACCAGACTATGTTAAAGAGACTTATTATTCTACTCAATTTTTCATTGAAACACAATACACGGGATATCCAACATTCAGACAGAAAATCCAAAGACAGCGATACCATAACACGAAGCGTCAAAATACAATTCTATTTAAGAGTCCTAGAGCTGACATATTGCTAATTTCATCTAGGACTCTTACGCATTCGTCTTATAGCCAGTATTTACACTTTCATGAAGAGGAATAGTTACCACGTATCTTAGTTTTCTTAGCATCACTCCAGTAACGTAACGGAATAGGAAGTTCTATATTAATAAGTACTAGGAAGTCGGATACTGGCCACTTAAAACTCACATCATGACAGATTTCGAAACGCAAGGATGAGTAATCATAGAATAAATATTTACAAGTCACTCTCTCCTTTTCTTTTATAGAATGATTCGTTGTATCATTTTACCAAGGCTTCTCTGATAATAAAGAAGGCAGCATCGAGTTTTGTCTATAGGGTTAATGGTTATTAAAATGTTGCGTGTTAAATTATACGATGCCTCAAAATACTAGGAAACAAAGCACAATCAGGGCCGTTACTGATTAGTGTGATGGGTGGCGGAAAATAAGGGCAGTCAAAAGGCAGGCGCAGTGCCTTCAAATAAACACGTCCAACAGTTAAATTTTCCGATGTTATTCATTTTATACTTATTCGTTCTGGTTCGTTTGTAAGATCTTTTTGAGATTGTACTGATTGCTTATGAGTCGACATATTTTTTCTTTACTCTAGATATTCAAAAAATAAAGCTCAAAGATGGAGATAGGCCACGGAGCTCGAATTCTTCCCTAAAAGATTTTGCTGAATACATACTTCAATAGTCTGAAAACAGTCGAAAAATCATTAATGGCAATGCTATTTTAACGTTAAGGCATCTAGGGAACCTGGAAAAAGTAGATTGGGCCATCCGAAATTATTTTTGAATGCGTTTGATGAAAGGCGTTATTTATAAAAATAAAATGTTTTTGAAGAATGGTTTTTGAAGAACTGCCATTTTTAATAGCAAGGGGAACGTCCATAAATACTTTATTCATTGTCTTCCAGTGGTCGATGCTATTCTCTCTCCTAGCAACCCCGACAAGAGGAATCATTGAGCTATTTACTGCATTTAAATCATATACCTGCATAAAGCACCCTGTAAAATTACTACGAACAAAGATTCCACTGTCGGTCTGGTAAAGTAATCTAGGAAAAAATTTGTACTCACACAACCATACAATACAAGCAGACATTTGGAAGGTTTAAGGGCACTTCACCTGCAGGGTGTGGTAGAAGCAGTTGCAGGCAACGCCCCCTGCCAGGGTTAGGGGCATTAGAGGAATGCTCAATGGATCAAGGCATTCGAAAGGAGAGAACCAATAGATCCTACTCGAACAAATTTTCTTCCTCAAGAGTTCAAACTGAACTACTTAGTGAGCCGTTTTTGGTCCCTTTTTTGTGCTATGTTCATGCGTCATTGCGACGAATCTTTCTACCGGAACAGCACTCTGGAACATTTGGCAGAGAGGATTGGCAAGTGCGTAATAGTCTGGGTTCCCTTTCTCACTGGTTAGCGGGGGTGTAAACCACATCTGAAGAGGTACTAAGCGAAGGGAATGAAACAGATGCCCGTTGAGAATAGGCTGCGCTCGTTTTACTAATACAGTAGAGTCCGGCTAATCCGAGTCCTGTTAATCCGAGCTCCGCTTAATCCGAGGTAGCTTAAATAATGTGTTTTTTTCCCTCTCGCAAGTGCGCTTAAAATTTGTCACCGGCCTGTTGAGCCGGCGGTCAGTTTTTCTTGGAATTTTCGCTTTTCTTCTCCATTTGCCATTCTGGTTCGGGCTAGTCCATTTTGCTTCTGAGAGGTGTCACACCCCCCAGAACGGAGTACTGTGCTACCGTCACGAGAAAAACCCCAGTCACCAGAGTGGTGGCGGTCGTTATGGAAACGGGTTATTCCACTGCATTTTGGGGATGAAGGCAAGTTCATTTGGCGACCGGCGCGGCAAAAGTCTCATTTAGCTATCGTATCATAACAGGCGAAACGGATTCTTCGCCAAATGAAGTGCGCTTAGTTTGCCAAATATTGCAGTCCATTTTATACCAGCTTCCCTCCTCTCTTCGACTCGCCTACTCACGGCAACCCTGTTCAGGGTTTTTCTCGTGGTGGTCGGACAGTAGAAAGGTGACAGTGTCCGACTAGTGTATCATTCTAGTTCGAGAACTCATAGAAGACGATAAGTTTGTGAGGAGAATGAGCGGAAAAAGGAAACACGTGTCTGTTTCGTTAGATATTAAAAGACGAACTTCGATTTTATTATGTAGTCCGCATAATCCGAGTTTTCAGTAATCCGAGTTGGTGTCGGTCCCGATCAACTCGGATTATCGGGACTCGACTGTATTACTTGCAACACTCTGATTAAAAGTCTTTCTTCATGTAAAGAACGTATAGGTTAGTTAATTTATGTTAGAGAGTATTCCAAAACACACACACAAAGTTGTGGGCAGCGGTAACCCAGTTGGAGAAGCGCAACGGATTAGCAACCGAAGATTGCGAGTTCGAAACTCGGTGCAGCCGAAGACCGTCGTGTACACGGGGGCTGGAGCACATTAAATCTGCCGTAGTCTCAAATGTCTTCATGTGGGCGTGGTGTGGAAGTTTGGAGCCAGCTCAGGGGTAATTCTCGACATCGGACCGTGATCTAAAATTATGAAACCTTGTCCTTGAATCTTTCCTTTCGGGATTGATCCCAGACCGTCGCCAATAGCCCGTTGTGTTGCTCCAGTGCGACGTTAATTAAGTAACTACAACTGCAGAAACAAATGGCCTTGATAGTTCATGGATAAAAGGAAAAGCAATAAGTGGACACATTCACCATTCATAAGATTCACGTGTTTGGTCCCATTGTTGCTATTCATTATATTAAGATGACCTTATTATGGCTTCTTTAATCAAAAATGTTTTCGGGTTGCTAATGTTTATGTTATGCTTTGATGCATATTCATTTTAGCTCACTGGGCTTCAATCAGACTTGATGAAATATGCTCCGAGTCTCTTGATTAATTTTCTCATCACACACCTCTGAATATCATTACAGCCTTGTGCTTTAGTATATTTTGCAGTATTATATTCTTTCTGACTGTTTCAACCAAATATTGCTCTTCCCACCCTAGAGTAAGTGTTCCTCTTGTCTGTAGAAACTGCATTTTTATATGAAGGCACTGTATATTGGACACTGTTTTTAGGATATATTTCCTCTATAATATATATTTTTCTTACCAGAGATTGAGAATACAAAGAACTATGATTACTTCATACAAACTATGCATTGGAAATTAAACTCCTGTTCGAATTTTTTTAACAATGTTAAATATATTCTTCCTGTGAATTTAAACATAAAATGGAAAACATGATATTAGAAAACTAACTATAGAAAAATATCGAGCTTTGTAAATGTTGTAAAATTAATTAAATTTAATTAATCTATAGATTCTATCACTGATTTGCATAAAAAATTAAATCTTCAATTATTACCACATTTGTATAGATAGAAACTGTTTGGTGACATTTCCTATTGTAAAAATTTCCAATTGTATATTAGCTATAGAGATATTTTAAATTTTGAACGTGAAAATTATAGATTTTATTATACTTATTTAACTGGTTTAAATAGCCAGTTATTGCTCTAAGCATTATTTTTTATGGCAATTCATTATTTATGACTATAATACAAATCATAAGCTTGTACTAAGTTCCAATTTTAAAACCCTACACAATTATTATTTGGATTATTAAGACCACAGTATTTGTAATTTATGCATTCGAAGAATTTTATTTTGTAAATTATACAACTTAATAAAGCATAGATAAAGCTTGATAAAGAAATTGAATGGCATCGATGTTAAAACCTAAGTAGATAAAGCAGTAATTTCCCTTTCACAAAATCGATCCCTTATGAAATCTATTTAGGAACTATTCCCACAAATACATTTGCTACACAGAACATAATTTCCTTCAGCGCAAGAAGACTTACTTCTTACCACATAATTAGCGGAATTTTCTAAATTAGTAAATTATTAATTGATAAAAAAATATTCAGTGCAAATCATGTCTTCCAATGCGTTGATTGTCATGATGAAAACCTTTACAAAGAACTAGAACAGCCATAAAGAAATCGAAAAACTTCCGCCAGAGAATATAATTTTCTTCCGTTTTCAATAAGCCAGGAATTTCCTTCTGCTTCAAGAAGAATGAGTTATTTCTTTTCGATTTAGAGAATAAGGTTTATTCTAATCTCGTATTAAATATTACAATCGAAATTAGCTACCAAGACAGCCATGCGGGTCTCGTTCTTTTGTCGTAGTCCCCGACGAATATGCAGCATTTCAGTGCGCATGAGCTACTAATGTTTAACCTTTACCATTTGCTTCATTCCAGGCATCCGGATATCCTAGAAAGCTTTCCATCGTTGCAGGATGAAAATAGTCTCTGGCGAGCTTTGCGCTGTTTTCCATCAGATAAATGCTTATTCCTTAAACTTTAATGTGCTTTAAATTTAACATGATTCTGTTTTGAAATCGTTGAATTTTTTTATAAATATTTAAATATTACATTAAATTTACTTGCATTTGTAGTAAAGAATTGCGTAGAGAAAAAATTGAAGTAGGCTTCTTTAAAATATTCAACACGGCTTCATTTTGTTTCAGTTGATATTTACTGTTCATGTTTTGGGTAGTGAAATGCATTTTTGTACTTAAATGCTGCATTACTAACGTGACGCTTAAACTATCACAATATAATAATGGTAAATATCCTTTATGAATGTAAATGCAATTGAATGCACAAAATTTAATTTCGCTTATTTATCTAAAAAATTATTATAATTTTAATAAATTTTACAGCATTTTTAGTGTGCACTTAATTTTTCTGACCATGTAATGCAATTTATCGACGTAGTGAAAAATAGGTTGACACTACCTTCAAATGATACTGTCGTTTAATAGTTATATCTCGTGAATAATTATCATCAAATGGTCGTACTTAATTTTTTTCTTTTTCTCATGCTAACCAAATTATGATCAATTCCGATTACCAATTTCTCTATATATACAAAGTAGAGTTGTCATCTGTTCTCTATAGAAATCCGCACCGTTTGATCAATCCAACTTAAATTTGGTACACTTGGTAACAAGCTAATTATTGGTAACATAGGCTACATATTAACTCCCGTTCTATTTGTCCTAGGTGTGCAGAAAGAGCTAAAAACAATTCGAAATCTTCATAGGAATAACATTGAGTATTATTACGGTTGCTGCACGTAATTCAGATTGTTTTACCTTGTGGTATTCGTGGTGTACAATTAAGACTCCAAGAATTAGAACAAAAAATTTATTTAACAAGACGAGGATAACATAAGACGAACAACAGCCATAAAGTAAAGTTATAGAATTCTTCTAGAACTCTCGTGCGTTACGCTTCGCGCATGCGCATTACAAACTTGCTCAAGAAAGATATCACACATCGTCTGCTCTTGGCAAGGTGCCAAGATTTTCATTGCGTACTCTCCACAACCTGAGTAGCTGAAAAAACAATTAAAAAAAATGAAATTTAAAAATTTTAAATTCTAATGTTTAACCTTTTTTTATTTATTTTCCAAAATATGAACAATTTATCAATATTTGAAAGATGATATGAAATGACTAAAAACATTTAATTTTGCATAACTTACATTTTGCAAGGCAGGCAGGTAGGTATTTAATTAACGTCGCACTGGAGTAACCCAAGGGCTATTGGCGACGGTCCGGGATCAATCCCTAAGGGAAAGATCCAAGGACAACACCATGTAATTTACATTTTGTAAAGAAACTATTCTATTTGATGAGAAAAGCTCAGGCGAAAAACCCGATTATAAATAAAAGAGTTATTTTACTACTTGGTATCTGGCAAAGCCAAAATGAATGTTTAATTTTCTAAATTTCGTAACGAATTATTTATTTCGTGAAAAATATCGTTAGACATGGGTACATATCTTAACATATTTCGACCAACTTTCCGTAAAAGTCATTCATTCAATGCATAATGCTTTGCAGAATCATATTTCATAAAAATAAATCAAGTGAACAAAACAAAACCTTTTAAAATAAGACGGCAATGCCTTACTTAGATACCGGATCTCTGAATTGACGGAAAAAAGTTCCACAAAGAATCTATTTAACCCTACATGAGTGGTTTTAAAAAGATATCTCGTCCATCAAGATCTGATCAATTTTGCTAATGATGAGATATCTCGTCATAAAGATATAGTCCATTATTTGATGATGGCGAGATAAAGATCTTGTCAGTTTTTTCTAATGACGAGGTATCTCGTACATCAAGGCATTTGCTGAACTTGGAATAATATCAGGATTATAAAATTTTCTTACCAGGACTTTTGAAAAGTTGGAAGTTTTTGTATTGAGTGACAGAAGATCGAGGTTGTTTATTTCACGAGATGAAGCTATTCTGATGCAATTTTGCATTCTCAAACATTCGTGGAAAACATTTATTTTCTTTCGTAACAACCCTGTAAAATGGACCTTTCGTCTTTTGAAAAATTTCAATTGGTTAACTTTGTTTCGTCTATACTGAAGACATTTCATTTTAAAACAAGCTGATATTTCATATGCGAAATGGAATTTCCAAGCAAAATATGTATTTGCTTGAAAATATATTAATCATGCATATCGTATTAATATGATTTGTCATTTTTTCATAATGATGGTGGAATTCGGAAATATCACATCCCTGGTGCAATAGTGTTACATTAAAAAAATATTGATATCAAAACCGGCTGCAACAATACGCTGTACGTTTGTCATTTTTACAGGAAATAAAGGGCATTTTCAATTACTCCAAAACTCAAAATCGACTTCTGTAATAGTTAATTCATTATCACCTTCTGCATACACTATGGTGCGACACATGTGAAATTTATCATATGGATGAATAAATCAAGCATTTATATTTTGTTCATAGTTTATGGTAGAAGCTATCAAAATATCAGTTAGTTTAGCCATAAAAATGTCAGTTAGTCAGTAAGTTAATGGAGTTTAAAAATCTTTTTCCGCTGCATTATTTTTTTCTATATTTGCATTTTCTATGATACTGGCATTTTTTTTGATAGAGAAAAATGATTGTTCGAATCACTTTCAATCAACTTTTAACCAATTCAACCCGAGAAATGACGGGTAATTCTGCTAGTACGTTATACAAATGCATTGAGTTAAATTACGCATAACTTAGTTTAATCAAAATGAAAAAATTCATTCTAAGCTTAATGTGAAAATTTAATTCTTAACAGAATTTCTTCAAGATTAAACTAACAGTAGAGTTTATTTAAAATAATATTCTATCAGTAGAATAAGGAAATGAAATACTTATCCATTTCCCCCTTTCATAATGGTAAATTTTCTAGGCATAGTTTACTTAATGTAAAGATAATACATTTTAGTGAGAATACTTTGCTCTTGGCAAATTATCTTTGCTCTCTTGTGAACAAAAATGTTTTGTGTTTTCATCACAATTAATAAATTCTTTAAAATTTTCCAAAAACTTTTAATACATTTGTCAATTACCTCCTCTCTTCATACCTGAATTTAACAAATATTTTAAGCTCATTAAGTGCAACTATAATTGATTACAGTTTTTCTCATTAGATGCAGTTTAAATACTATAGTTTATACAGAAATAACTATTTTTTACTCGAAAACATTAAATTAATGATATACTACTTATGAAATTATACTAAGTACACTAAACTATAAATATTTTCTCGGTAACTATGAAATTAGTTCACGTGAAGTGAATAAATTAATTTTTTAAGAAACTGAGTTACAAAAATGAAACTCGATCTTAAATTTGAAAGTGATGTACTCAAGTGGAAAAAGATATCCCCATGCTTTTATTTGCGCATTGCTTACAAAAGCGCAAATTCAAAGGTACTTGATAGGGAATAACATATTCTGTACATAAATTTATATTCATAGAATTTGCCTAGTAGGCTGTCTTAATAACATATCAAGCACATACGTTACAACATTCCACACACAAGTTTGATGGCGAATTTAAAATCTATATGAAACTTGATGCTCGGATACCAAGTATAAAGTCATTTCCTTGAGTCGTTTCAGGATTTAGAGTACATAAAGTTTTTTGCGGTCGTAACTTATTTCTTACGACCTAGAAAAACTGTTAGACCAAGTCATGGGTACGAACAAGCTCAAAAAGTCCAACACTAGATTATGAATTCCATAGAGTTCCTGTCTCGTCAAACCAATACAGGTCAGAAGATAATAGAGAATTCTTCAGTCTTATTTTTAAGCAAGTTGGAAATATTTTATGGCCTTGAACGAAGGAGAGAGATTGGATGTGCCCACTCACAATTCCAGAAAGGGCAGTCTGACATATTTTGTCACCGTTTATTTGAACGAGGCTCCAGGGTACATATAATGGTACATACAGGGCTTACAGGTACTATCTTATTATAAGTACATATGGTCACTATGGTATGAAATATGCGTTGGATATTATCTCCAAATTTTATTACTTGAACTCTTATGTCCAACAATTCGTGATAGGTTAGTGGGCGAGGTATATTAAGACTTCTTGGCAAATTTATTCGCAATTTCATTATATTTGAGATCTGTTTGAGATGTAAAGTTAGCCTGTACAATGTTATAAATACAGTAAAAATATTTATAAATTTTATATTTATAACAGATTGCACAAACATTTCAGATATTCCCTCCCCCTCATCCCTCGATATGATAGTACCTATGGACTCTTTCCCTTTGTGGTGTTCCTGTTTAAACATAATTCGGAGAGTCAAACGTTAATCTTCACAGGGGTTCACACGCATTTTTCCACATTGCAACCTGTAGTCTTGACTGCATGATTTCTTAGGATTTTGAATTTCTTGACGAATAGAATTTTTACAAAGGATTCTATTATAAATATGAGCAATAGCATATTTCCAAATTATTCTATTTTAAGGAAAATAGTAACATAATCTTTTCAAAGTACTCTATTATAAGGAGATGGGCAGTAGAATCTTCCCAAAGGATTCTATTCTCGGGAAATGACCAATAGGTTTCCAATGGATTTTATTCTAAGGAAATGAGCGATTTAATCTTTTCAAAGGATTCTATTCTGATTGGTTCTTTGATTTGGGTTTTGTGGCGTAAGGTTTCTATTGATCCTTTCCTCTATTCCGGGGAAGAGATCAATAGAAACCTCCCAAGAGATTCTACTCTACAAAATGGTCAAATATAATGGTTCTATTTTAAAGAAGGGATTCTATTTTAAGGAAGAGAGAGAGAGAGAGACCAATAGAATCGCTCCAGAGGTTGAAAGAATGCAAAAGATGACAAATATGACTTAAATTTACAAGAATGTAGTTATTTAGTCATTAAATGTGTTGTGGGGTAAAAGCAACAGAACACTACTAGGAAATCTCGCGATGTTCAGAGGGTTAAATAATATCTGTAGTAGTTTTCGAGATGAAGAAAAGTGGGAAAAAAGTGAGGGAAAGCCGAATCTGTTTTGAGCGTGGAAGAATAATGTCTTCGCGTGTTACTCGGAAGAAAATAAAACGCCATGAAATGGAATACCTGGGAAACAGAACGAGGGGACTTGCGTGTAAAATGATTTCGTTCACCTCTCTAAGACACACGAAAGACATGTAGTTTCTATTCTAACATCTTTCACTTTCAGAAACCTTTTCATACAATCGTAGATTTAATAACTACATATTTCTGATCTGAGAAGCGAACTGCATAAATATAAGGTTATAGTTCAGTGCTTCTTAAAAGTAGTTGTCCCAAACCTTTATTTAGATAATAAAGACTTCGATAAGAAACAAATATTTATCATTGCACATACTTCAAAAGCTATAAACTGTACGAATACTGTTTGCAACTAATGTTTGGAATTTTCTTGATATGAACTGCAAATTTTAAAAAGAAAAATGTTTGGTTCATAGTAAAGGGCAAAAGGGTGCTGCTGGTTTTGATAGAAGACCTGAAGCACTCGAATCTGTAAATCTTACTTGTACTCTTGCCCACTAGCTTTAGCTGAGCATAGTAGAATGGATTCCACACCTAGGTTGACCCTTCTAGGTGCAAACTCCCGACCGATTTCTCCCATTCAGTCCTATGTCCACGACAAGGAAGCATAGTAGAGCTTGGAGACTAAAACATTTCTGTGTTATCTCTCAATGAACTCAAGGATGACGGTCTTCAGGTCATGGGGTCAAGTTCAGACTAGGCCAAGTGGAATAAGATAGGAGGAGGAGCGAAAAATGTTCGATGTTCTTTAGCTTGGCCAGGTGATTGCTAGAAAACTATAAGAAGTATACAACAGTAAATTAATAATCTAGGAATTGGATATCGTAATGAACACTTTCTCTGCCAACAGTTCAAATCCTTTTTAATGCCCTGCAATTGACCTCTTCGGTCTTCGGACCCTTAAAGTGGAGATCTGACCGTTATTTATGAGGGAGCTCATTGTTGTTAATTCTACCAAGGACATTCATTCATCATGCTCTTACAATTCGAGTTGACTGATTGGTAATTGAATAAACCTCGCACTGGAACAACAGAACGGGCTATCAATCCCGAAAGGAAAGAACTGAGGACGACAGATGTAACGTGCCTCCACGTGCACGACGATCTTTGATTGGATCGAACTCGCAACCCTCCGGTTGCTAATCCACTACTTTACCAACCGGGTTATCTTGGCACCTTACAAAACGGGATTCAAACCCGGGCATACTACGTGGCAGGTAAACTATGATCTCTGCACCAGATAGGTGGTACATCTTGAATCTATTTTAAGAATTTCACAATATTTCTATTGCAAATATCAAAATGTAACAAAAACTTTACCAAAAGCGTTTGCTTTTCGAAAAAAGATATAAAAAACTAAAACAGAAATAATATTTGTTCTCAAATGTCCACCTCATTTCCAGAACTAAAAGTGCAATTTGACTTTTTCTTCTATCTATTAGTTTCAGATACAAGCATTTACATTTTTTGCTAAGCTAATATTTCAGTCAGATACCCTGAATAATTAAGGTGGATCTATATTCAAAAAACATGCTTGTTCTCAGGCACAAGATTTGAATAATATTTGGAAGAAAATTCCTTTTGATTCTGTGTACTTCAATGTTTTATTTTCTCAAAATGTTTGTTTTAGATGTAAAGCTTTTATTTTTACATATGAAATGTGCTGAGTTTTATTGAGATTTTACGAGTTAGTAATAAAACTCAGCCGATTTGGTTTAGATGTTTCAATCTATTGTTATAAATTAAGTAAAAACATGTTTATTAATATTCATTAAAATATCCATAATGGTTAAACTTAAAAACATTAATATTAAAATATATAGATAATTTGTGCTCTTACTAAGATGTTTTGTTAAATATACTATAAATGTTATCAGCTATTTTAACTAAATTAAAGTATATATTATTATAATAAAATAGTAATAACTAAATAACTAAAAATTTGAATATTTTTATACTTATTTAAAATTTGTATGAATCATTGCCCAATTTAAGAATTCAATTAAATGTAAAAGTTTTGGGTATTAAATTTGAATTATGTATTCAACCAATGTAGACCGTTATGATCCAAATCTCCTTTTCTAATGCAGTTTTATGGAAGATATAGCTTTTATAAAAAATATAAAAGCGTTTATTCATTAAACATACGGAAAAAAGCTTTTTTTCTTAAAATATACTGTCTGCTTGTATCCTAAATCGCAACCGAAAAATGACTGATGATTAAAAGTAGGTAATATTTCAAAGTGGTATTTTTCATTCATCAGTCAAATTCTAATTTCCAGTTATAAATTATAGCTTTCATTCAAACTGAAAAAAGTTAATTTAACGAGGCTCGGTTTAGGAAACGAAAGAAACATTTTTACAGTATTTGTTACAAATTTCTTTTCCAAAATTAAGTTTGTGTCCCAAACACAGTGGCTGGATAAGAAGTCTAAGTTCAACTGTAGAAGGCAGTTTATAATGCTCTTTGTGGCTGATACAGATTTTTTAGGATGTGAGATATCTTTGTAGTTTGGGAATCTTCCAAAATCTAAAGGATGCAATGGAAAAAAGAGCGACAAACAAATTTATAATAGAAAGAAGATTGAAAAAGCCATGGGAAAATTCAAATATTTAATATTTAGAGCTTAAAATATTCAACAAAAGTATAAAGCATAAGATGATTGTAATTAAAAAGGAATTAGTTTTCAAGTCGATCTTCGTGTTTGTGTGCATTTCTTTTAGTTTTTAAAGACAAAAATTTACAAACGCATTAATATTTTTTAATTCTACATTTTTTCTGAAAAAGTTCTTACATTTTTGATTTAGGTAAAATAACTGTTTGAGTAATTTTATAGCTTTTAGAAAAAATGATTTCAGTAATTTTTTACGAGTATTATGTTTTTAAATAAATCCAGACAAATTTTACTTATTCTTCTATTCGAAATTTAAATGTTTATGAAACGAGTTTCGGCTATATTTTAGTTGCATTTCCTTTAATAGAAATGTTAAAATGATATATTCTAACTTTAAGTATTAGGGTTTTGTAAAACATTGTGATTTGTAGAGATGCAATAATTAATTATGCTGAGAAATTTGTTCAATGTATTACCTTTGTTTCCCTGGTATGAAAACCTTCCATTTTTAAACTTTGTCACACAGTTTATTTATACTTTAGGGTAGCGGAAAATACATTGATTGGTAGGTAGTTGAATTTATATCGGGCAACACAACGGGCTTTTAGTGACGGTCCGGAGTCAATACTGAGGAAAAGATTCGGCGACATCTTGTAAGTTTGAACCAAGTTCAGATGACTAGGTCAACACTTGAGCTGGCACTCCACACTTCAAACTTCCACACCGCGCGACTCGAGGACATTTGAGGCCATGACAGATTTAGCGTGCACCCAGCCCCAACGCACATGACGATCTTTGGTTGGACCGTGTCTCGAACTCGGAACCTGATGGTTCCTAATCCGCGAATCCACGTCCCCAAAAAACACGTAGGAGTGAGGTTGATGGATGCTCTATTAACCCTCGATTACAGGGTTACGTACTGACAGGTGTACGAAGACTTTTTTCAATGTTTTTCAGCTCTACACCATGAAAATAATAACTGTAAAAATGCATTATTTATAAATTTAAGTAACAATTTTTTACAGTTATTTGTTTTTAAACATACTACATATTAAAAAATGAATAATTAATGCGTGTGTAAATAAGATACAAACATTCAAGTAACTTACAGATGCACCGCGATCACATTTGTTAAAAAAGACCCGTGACTAATGGCGCGTTAAAGATGCACAAAAATTACTAGACATCTCAAATGTGACGTTTATGAGACCCATTAGATAAATTCACAACTATATAAACAGTAGTAAGGACATTCTTGCATAGTGAAACTTATACCACTCTAGCTTTTTACCGCACTACACTCAATTTGAGAAACAAGTGAAAGACCGATATCCCCGCTCTAAGAAGGGGAACCACTTTCTTTCAATCTTAAAGTGGACATCAAAAAGGAAACGATATCGAAAAGGATATTAAGAACACGATGCTAGTTTGGAACAGTCAAATAACCAATATAAATTGCAACACACTTTTCATTACGATTCCTTGTCAAGACAAATGTAATCAATTGGTATTGTTGGCGAGCAGATCAGTCACCTGTTGGCGACATCTTTGGCGTTTTGGATGCCGCCCTGCAACCCTATTACGGGGAGAGTTGCGAGGTACGCAAAAGCTTCCTTTCGAGAATCCCTGGGCCCTTCATTTCGCACCACCATGTTGTTAGTAGCTGTCGGATTCATTCTCATCCTGTTGGTTGTCTTCCTCATCGTCATCGTGGTCTACATGCAGACCAATTGAACGGGAAAAAGCAAAGTAAGCGAAGATGGAGAGGAGTAAGAGGAGAAAGAGGAGAAATGATCTCGAGTGAGAGGCTTTGGAGAGGAAAAGTTTTGAAAGAGTTCGGGATACGCCATCTATCACTTTTCCGGTATCCGTTTTGTCTTCTTTTGGGTTTGAGAACTGAAACCGTTCCCCACTCCGTCAAGTTTCCCCCAGGTGAATAAGTCTCCCTCCCGCTTCGATGTCCTTCGATGGGTTTTCTTTATTAGTAAGTATGGGCAGGAGAAACCTGTCAACTCGAGCAATGTGTTTGCACTTGAATTCATCACTTTATTCTACTTTAGTTAGGAATGTCTCAATTAATACCCTGAGGTTCATGCATGTACCATGCAACCTTCTTGCATGACTTCCAGCCAGTTTTAGATGTCTTGACCAATTAAATCATTTCTAGGATTCTTTGAACTAATAGATGTGGCTATTTAGTTTTTATGTGTGTTGCGGGGTAAAAAATATATTGAACAACTCAAAAATTACGTGAGAAGGTTAATTTAGAGTTGTAATGCACATTTCAAAGATGATATCATTGGATTAGAGGTGAAACACTAAGTCAAAAATAGTTCTGAGAAATCTAAGAGGAAAAATTCTATTCACTAAGCGTGTTTCATAAGATGAGATCATGCCTTCATGCAAAGAAAAAAAGACTTAGGAGTATTCAATAGTATAAAGATCACCACATTCCTGATTCAGAAAATCTAGACAATCCATATCTCGAAAATTTTGACCTAGTGTGTTTCACTTGTAAACCAACGATAGCTGGAAAATAACTCCAACAAAGTAAAGTCCAAATCTATTGCAGGAGAGCATTACAAAAAAGCATTGTTTGTCGAAGCAATAAAGAAGTGCAAGAGTTCTAACATAATGTTATAACTAGTTGTCTAAGAGGAAACTATTGAAGTGATTAGAAAAATGAAACCATAAATTTGTCACAATTGGGTATTGGGTTCGTGTTATTCCTTTTTTCTGGTGAAGAAATTTGATTTTTTAATAAAATACAACAGTTTTCATCTGCAAAACATCGATGTGTTTCTACGAAATAAAATTATACACTTTATATGCCCAACCAACTTATGGTTATTTGTTTAAAGGAGTTTCTGCATTAAGGTATCTGACTACGTTTAAAAGTCGATTTTTCACTAAAATTTCATATTTCATAGTATTCAATAATCTTAACATTTAGATATTTTTCTTTACAAAATTGTTTTATTTTGTCTCTATGGTGAATAGAAGCGGGGGTATAGCAATTTGAATAGATCTTGACAACTGTTTGTTTTAATTCGCTTTCAAATCTTTGAATGCATTTTTCTTTGATTGTGAGCAAAATGTTTGCACGATAAACACGATAACTAAAAATCTACTTTGTATTTTTGAATGAAATTTGATGTACTGAATTTTATTTTTGTTTTGGAGGGCCTGAAGTAGGATATAAGAGTTATCTTGAAAGGAAAACATTTTAGAGATTTTAGTGTTGTTGCGTAAGAAAAAATTTCAAAACTTGATATTTTCTACATTATTCTCAATTTCTCATGAGTGGAAAGGAATATTGCATTTCCTTTAGTTCTGGCGCGAGCTTATATGTGTATATTTAAGAGACTGCAAAAATTTAGGCAAATGTACTTACAAGTGTTTTAGTTGTAATGTTTTTCGTTGACGTCATTTTTTACCTAAATTTTCCAGTTTTTGCCAATTTAATAAATTACAATAATTTTTAGTGAATTTTGTTTCTGTGTTTTTATCAGTTGTTTTACCTTAAACAGAAAACGTAGTACAATTTGAACATTTTTTAAAAAAGCTCCGATCATAGACAGATACATTAATTCTAAGGAAGAAAATCAAAACCGGTTATGTGCATGGATAACTTTAAGATACTAACAGTTTCTTCTTGGTTTATGCAATTTATATAATGCTATTTTTGGTATCTAGAAAATAGAAATTTCATGAAATATCAAATAACTAAATATTATGTACTTTGGTTCATTGAATATGTTTTTAATACCCTTTTTATTAAAATTTTATTGATGAAATCTGGCATGTTACAAAATTTTTATTAGTGTTATCTTAAGAAAATATCAAGATGTAGTTGTAGAAAATTATAACTGTTACCAGAACAATACAATAAGCTACATAATCGAAAATCGTTATTGAAGAACTAGTGGGAATCATTTAGTTTCGGCTTTTACAAGCTTCTCAAATTCTTAAGTTTCAAAAGCATGTCTACATAAAGCTACATATCATGTCCCTTGTCTGAATGATGCATGTGAGAAAAGCTACTTTTCATCTTATTTTGTGATATCAGAATAAGCTGAATATTAGCACAACATATGCTGGACCGACGTATGGTATTGCGGAAAGTTATGACTCGGATTAAATTTCCAAGAAAATATTTATTAAACACCAGAGAATGTATTATTTTGAATATTACAGCGTTATTATTTAATGTTAAATTATAAACACTAATAAAGTTTTAATATGAAAATTTCAATTTTTTAAATAAAGCTAACAAATACATATATTAAAAAAATAGTAACTGTCGAGATTTTTAATTTTAAAAGTATTCAAACCTGACCAAATGGCATTGTGTGTACGTATTTCCAAAACAAATACATTTCAGCAAATTTGGTTATGGATTTCGCTGAACACATCTGTAAGACAATGATAGTGAAGTCAAACTATGTTTGACAACAATGAAAATATGACAAAAATCACTGTAATGTTCGTACATAGATTTTTACATCCCTAAATTCTTATAGTTATCGATATATCCAATTCTCTTTATGTATAAGTGTGATATATCAACATACAAAATAAGGTAAGAGACTAGAAAATAATATAAATTGTGGATAGTATGAAGTTCAAGACAAACAGATAATTTAATAACATTTTTTTGAGAAAATGACAAATTAAAATTAGATCGATAAAATGCCAATCGAAATCTCTCATTTCTTATACTGATTCTACTCTATAACTCGACCAAAAAGTAAAATTTGAAATTGAAACATTTCTAAAGGGATTGATGGTTTTAGTTTTAACGAGAAATTAAATACTTTTTTATTTTCAGTGGTACTAAAATTATATTAGGTAATATTTTTCAGTAAAATACTTACATTTTTCTTTCAAAGTTGTTTATTTTAGACGTTAAAGTAAGTCTTCACGTTGTTTTTCAAATTGCTTCAGTAAGAATTATATATAGAAAATTTGATTGAGATACTTTATTTGAATAGTTTTATGTCATAAAAATAAAGGTAAAAACTAAAAAAAAAGTAAAAAAGAAAGTAGGCGTTTTTACGAGCGCCTACTTTCGTCGAGCAGAAACCCATCAACTGACATTATTTCGAGGACACTAAATGCTTATTTTCATGATGAAGAGAAACACTGTCATAATATTGTAATCTGTTTAAAATATATATAACATCAGAGAACTTTCTTTTGTATTTTTTGACCGAAACTAATAATTATTCCTTAAGCAGCTATACAGTAAAAAAACCTTTTTACCAGTTAATTAATTTCTGCTCTGATATGTACAGTCTTGATATTTCTTTCTATTTAAATACGTATTTGTTTTATGTATATCGTTGAAACTAAAATCATCAAAAAAATAATAAATATCAACTAATATCTTAAAATAATCTTGTAAATATTTGATATTATCTAAAGCATACCATTTAGATGTAATTACTAAAAAATTATTATATATATTCGATAGATATATTCGATTATAGATATTCGCTCTTGAGAAATGAATCACTATAAATTTTTCATCTTTTCACAAGATTTGATTGAAATAAAAACAGCCCTTGCAATTTATATCGTAAAAAATTATAACTATGAAAATTTTCGTGCAATATTAATAAACTTCAACTAGGGAAAATGAAATTTTAATACCATCAAAAACAGCAATGCATAATTTGTTTCGCACGCTAACAAGATTCAACAAACCAGTTTTGCATGTTTTATAATAAATTTATCAAACTTTCTTAAAACATGGCACTAAGTACTTAAAATAATATGTTCCATCATTTAATAAAAATGGACTTTCCCCGCTTACTGCAACACAACATTATTTTGCTGAGGTTGTCCCTTATTTGGAAAGGCTTCTAGGAAACGTCTTGTCTTTTTCCTATACGAGAGTGATTAAGGGAAATTAATTGAAATTCGTGACAGCGGGAATTTTATCAAGGTTTGCCGAAGTTACTACTTGTCCCGCTGCGAAAGAAGTAGAGATTTGCTCAATCGATTATGTCATTAGGGCTGAGGTGACATTTACATGGTCAGGTAATGAAAGTGATGGGACATGTAGATTAGAGATGCTTGGAAATGGAATTTCTTCTTGTGTTAAAGTGGATAACATTTCCCATTAAATCATCCCTCAAATTTCTTCTGAATACGTTAAATTAAACATGCTTAGTTAAATACATCTGTATTTATGAAAATACATGTGTATTAATTTTCAAAGCGTTTTGTGAATTTCAGATTATGTGGTCCACTATCCAATAACGATTACTTATTCCAATAATTATAATCATTTTTATCTGAAGAAAAATTATTGTCTTTAAATAGGATATTTGAAAATGTTTTCAATTTGATATATAGTTGGTCTAGAGCAGGAACTCATCAACAACTGACAAAAATAATTTCCTATTGTACAGCTATTTAAAGACTAATTAATAAGTCAAAAAATAAAAATAATAAATATTCTAATAGTGCTATATACCTTTTAAACAGATTACAACAGGACTTTTTTAACATCTCAAACAGTATCAATAAGCAAATAAGAAAGTCTGCATGTGATCGTCACTTTTTAAAAATTGTTATCTATTATTGCCATAAATTTATTCTGATGAGAGAAATTATTCTCACAGCGAATTTTAATTAGAACTAATATCACTCTGGTACCAGCTTTTTGTCATAGATATTACCATAAGCTTTGTGCGAATTTTTATTTCGCTAATAAGTGTTATCTGTTTCGAAGAAACATTATATTTACTTTTATTAATAAGCTCTTTCAATGCGCGTACATAGCTCTTTCCACTTAAGATATTTATTATGCCTCACCTATATTCCACCTTAAGTACATTAATCTTGATGAGTAATGAATCTGGTAATAATTACCCTGTATGCAAAAAATGATTTGAATGTGGGTATATTGGTTAAAAATTTATTTTAATCGTTTATACGTTCTGAGAACGCGTAAATTTCCTCTTCAATTACTCGTTTGAAAGGAGCTTAGTTCACTGACTTGCTGCAAATTGGATTTAAGAGAAAACGAAATCGCTATACTACCAAAAATATTCGGATTTAAAGAAATAATTTTAATTAAATCCGAAATCTGCTTTAAATCTAACTCGTAGAAAATAATCTGCTTGGTTCTTAGTTTTAGAGCTTAGCAGAAACTGATAAAATTTCTTGGACGAATGAAAAGAAAAGGTTCAATAAACAGCGCTATATCTCCTGAGTACTATTATTTTTAATGTTACAGTAAAGCACAGATCATTGCAAGTACGTTTGTTGTTTCCTATCACACTTGATGTAGACAAGATAGAACAAGTCCGCGAGTGCCTTCACCTTCAAAATATCTAAGACAAGCAAAGGATTAAATTGTCCTTCCTGGATAGCGCCAGACATGCAAGGAGGTAACCAGGAGAAGCTTTCCCCATATTATATTTCCGATAGTTTGGGAATACCTTAATACCATGATAAAATGAAATCGATCTCAGATGTCCAGTGGCCAGTCTAGAGATGATAGCCTGCTGATATATATCACCCTCGAATTTTAGGGTGCTTCTCGAATGTTTTCTTTTAGTATCAGTTGTGGGTGGGAGGAATATTCCAAGAGGTATTATTCGCGTTTATTTTTATTACAAGTACTGAATGTGTTATAGCATATGAAGTTGATATTTAATTTGAACTTTTTATTTAGCTTTGTTTCAGAGGTCCACATACGATGTCATTTGGCTACGCCTCTTGAAATCCAACTATGGGCAAAATCCCTTATTGTAACTACGGATTCCAATGTTCACAAATGTGAATCCCTGGTTACAATACAAAGTTTTGCCCTTAACCCTCCAGGTGGTTATCTCGACGAGGTATTTCGTCATTAATAAAACTGATCAGATCATGGATGAGATATCTCGTCTTGGTGAAGAGATATCTCGTTCACGAAGCTCCCTTCGCCTAACGTCATTAGAATAAACTGACCAGATCTTGATCTCGTCATCATAAAAAAAAATCGGCAATATTTTGATGACAAGATATCTCGTCATTAGCAAAATTGGTCAGATCTGGATGAGATATTTCGTCGAAACCACTTGGAGGTTAATTAGGCTTCAAGAGACGAAACCCAACGATCACATATGTGGACCTCTGGTTACGCCTCTTGAAATCCAACTAAGGGCAGAATTTCTTATTGTAACCCACGGATATCCGTATTGACCATTCACAAATGTAGATCTATGGTTACAATAGTTTCACACTTAGTTAGATTTCAAGAGGCGTAACCAAAAGGCAAAATATGTGAACCTCGGAAAGGAGACAATACGGACATATAATGGCAAATATTCCAAGACTTTTTCATTTATGAGCATATTGAAGGAAATAACTATATGCACAAAGTATTTCTACAGGATATCAAACTCTACCATCAGTTCATTAATTTATATGGTAAGGTAGATAGTTGAATTTACGTCGACTGGAGCAACACTCAACGGGCTATTTAATTTATATGGTAAAATACCCTATTAGTATTTTATGCCCATACATATTAGAAATCTTTCAATGCTGTTTTTTTAACATTTGATATTACGTGTTAAAAATACTTATAAACAGCCTAATAATTTAATACATTCCCTAGTTATACTAATTGTTGTTTTGGTTCAGCCTTTAACCATAGACTTAATAATTTCAAGTACGCATTCATTTAATAGTCTACATTCGACACGTTGAGTTGACAAAACTTTTTTCTTTGTCTGACATTGAGAAATTCAATATCTTTTTGAAAAATGTTACTTATCATCCCATTATTAGAACGCTGGTAAAACGTAATTAGTTAATCCTACGAGAGGTTCTCAAGTATATATCCGATTTGAAACCTGTATTATTCCCCTACATGTCTTCTAACCAATTTTGACTACTAAAATCTTTCCTATGATTCTTTCAACTAATTGAATTGAATGTTTTGTCATTATGTGTCAGATTGAAAGCAGATTAAAAACAATATACATTAAAACAAAAATGAGAAAACATTCTATATACATTTCACAATGCACATTTCTGTAAACGTGGGGGGTTGCGTATATTTATTTGAAAAATAATTCGAAGTATCTATTGTTTTTTATAAACTTCCATTGATTGTATATGCGGAATATAAACAAAAATTGTTTGAGAAATAACTCACAGAAAACAATCTTTCTCTCCAAAACTGCCACTTTTTTATTCCAGTACCTGAACTTAACCAACTCTCTGCACCCCACTACATTGCTGTGAAACGACTCAGAAACTTCCGTGAAATTCCGATGTAAAATTAAGACGTTCCTCAATTGCCATACATAGGGAAATTCATGCCCATTTTTCCCTAACGGTGAAATAATAATTCCCTGCTGATAAAAATGGGATGAAAAATTCGTAACGGAAGGATGAGCGGTTTCCGTGACAAATTGCTTCATGTCGAAATAAATGGTTTTGGGCAACGATTTCTGAAACCACAGCCGAGCAACAAGTTCTTTTTTTCTCTGCCCGCTGCTGCAATTCCATACGAAATTCCACGGTGGCTCAGTCGATGCCATTTTTCTTTTGCTTTTCTCGCGAATGTCTATATCTCTTGATTAATGGTTTCTAGTGTTCAAACCATGTGTAACAGAAATTTATTGACGTTTTTTCCGAGTGAATTCCCCTGCATTAAAAATGCCAAGTGATTTAAATGGCGCGAATCTAGTGTTTGTATTTCTGCTTGTGTGACGAAGTGATTATTAATTATACTTTTTCTTAGTCTTCAGGATTTTTCTTCTCCAGTGAATTTATCGTATAATGAATAATTGTGCATTTGCGCTTAAAAGGTAGGAAATATTCGTTTAAAAAACAAATGATATTTGGAAAAGGTTTGCATTTTTTACAGTTGTTTTACTTAAGTTACCCATAGTAGAGTTATGGTGTTTGTAGATAGATTGTGACTAGCATTTCTAAGAATGATCATTACAAGTTCATAACAGAGTATATTCTGTATTGATATAGAGTATATTCTGCAAGATCTAGGTGTATAGTATATCGGTAGCTGGATTAGGTGCACTTTAATTTATTGCTTGTACTCAACATTGAATTTTTGAATTTCTAGTGGAAAACTTATCAATCAGTAGGAAAGTTAATTTTCATTATCGTAGCATATATTGCTGTGCAGAAAGTCTCAACTGTAGATTTTTGAAGATTTGATTTGTATTTCGCATGAATTTTTTTAAAGATCAATTATATACATATCGAACCTTAGTATTAGCAATAAATTCAAGTATATTTGTTCCAGCTGCAGACATACACCTAGATTATTACAGAATATACACATCATTGGAGAACATGGCTATTGACCAAAATTAGATTTGGCATAACTGAAAGTGGCACAACTCAAGACGATTTTTTCAATTAACAAACGTTTCTATTGAACAGGTGCAAACTATGGAAATCAAGTAAGGTTACATATAATTATACAAATTTCAAATTGTGAAGTAAAATATGCCAAAGGAATTTCTATCTTGTGGCTCTGCGGTAAAATTTACTATTGTGAATCGTTCGCTTTCTCAAGAGGTAGGTAGGTAGATGAATTTACGTTGCATTTGAGCAACATAAAGGGGTATCAGGAATCAATCCCGAAGGGAACGATCAGAGGAAAATATACCCTCAGTGGCACCTTAGGTGTGTACCGGCATCACAACCCCCAGATACATGAGGGATCTGCTCCTTTTTTACCCTGGCTTACCCTTACATTTTTGCTCTTTTTTCCTACATCGTTGTTGTCTTGTGTTTGTCTCAGTTTGGATAAATATGGTCCTGCACCATAAATTCCAAAACCAACCAATCAGCCAAGGAAAACACCTCGTAATTTTGAACCATGGTCCACTTTTTCAAGAAGGTACGATTGACAAATTTTCTTATGGTTGGTAAAACTGAGTCAATTATATTCAATCCTAATTTTATGAATTCTGTCTGCTGCCAAAGTTCTTTCGTTTGCACAAGACATCTTATTTTCACAAATTCACATTGGTGTGTTGGAGTATGCAGTGTAAGAAAGCACCACACAAAATGAGTTCTCCATCAATTGATTAACCCGTTGCTCTTTATACCACTGGTATTCTTTCTGCGTCGAAGTCATTGACATTCCGTCATTCTATCTACAATGATTGTGGTAACAGATCTCATTAAAACTGCTCTCGTTCATCAAGAGCTCTTGGGAGAACGCTGACTGTGCTTGTAAGCTTAAACAACTCTCGTTAGAGGAACGGGGTCATTTGTTTGGAGCGTTAACTGGTCCAATTCCATTTTGCAACTCGACAGATGTCCGCTTCCTCAAGGATTACCGCACATAGAAATAGTTAATGGCTGCTCGGAATCTTCACATGCGGTGAGCGTGTCGTTTATTCTGGAAGAGAGGAAGACAGTTTGACTGCATAAATGCCTTGTGCTAGCTTTGTGTGAGATATGTTACTTTATATAATTTATTAAATAAGTTTGATGTTAGAAGTTGTATTGCCTTGGACTTTAAAGGGCATTTCATTCAAGTATTGTCTCCTATTTACAACCGGGCCCAGTTGATTGAACGAAGACTGTGGTGTACATGGGGGTCTGTTCATGTTAAATTTGTCGTGACTTCAAATGTTCTCACATTGGCGTGGTTTGGAAGTTTACAAGAGTGGGGCGCCAGCTCAGGTGTTGACCTCGTCGTCTGACCTTGTTTCAAAACTACTAGGTGTTGTACTCGGATCTTTCCCTTCGGAATTGATCCCGGACAGTTTCGAATAACCCGTTAGCCCGCTGTGTTGCTGCAATGCGATGTAAATTTAATCACTTACCAAGGGTATAGCATAACTTTCATGCACGTATCCACATGCACAAATGATCAGTGAGCAACATGAAATTGCTCACTGATCTAGTAGAGTTGTTCGCGGTGCAGGTTATACCTGTAATTTATCATGGGCGTATTTCTCTCTTTTGTGCCAGTGAATCTTCCCTTGTGAGTATTTTCTTGACTTGGTTAGTCTTGTGTATGGCACAGCTTGCATGAAACGCACCAGAAAACTCAACTCAACCATCCAATCATCTGAGACCACATTGCAACATTCTGGGGTGCACCATATTCAAAGACTATGTGGAAAGCTTTTTTAACAACAGATTCAACACAAAATAATTCATCTAGAAAACACTTTGCAATCATATTAGTTATAATAACCATCCAAAACAAGTTTGTGCTATCGAATGTCACTGTTTTCACATGCAATGTAGACTAAACACAAAAAATAATTTAATACAACTTCAAGTACTTCAAGGGAGATTAAATGAAAACAACGATAGACGCTGTTGCTATCAAACTTTTTATTATTCTCTATTTGAGAGAATTTACGTCATCCAGTTTTTATTTCTGTTATATGTAAAGGATGCATTAATACTTCTTACGTGTTAAATTTTATTTATCTCTTTAAATATCCTTTATTTCGCTTTTCAACCAAGTACGTCGCTTTTTATATTAATAAGAAGCATTATACTATGTAAAGAGGAAGGAAATGCACATAATGAGATAAAATAACTTGCCCCAGGGAAGTAATTATGCTTAGGATATCTCCGAAATTAAAACTCACTGAGTGGAAAAATTACAAAGGAGAAGGCGCTTCCCCTTTAATCTTACAACAAACCTACATATTTCATTTACGGTTGGGTAAGACAGAGCTCTGAGATTGAAGTGACCCCTAACTCCTTTCATTTTTCAGATAAAAAGAATATTTTCTGCTCTGAATAATGAAACATGCAACTCCAGGCTTTCAACAATAGGCGTTTTAAGAGTATTACTTGAGAGATTAACAGGCCGTGATGAGAATGAAGAAAAAAAAATAGACTTGGGGTAAAAAACGGGACTTTGCAAGACCAATTGCAAAACATCTTATCAAAAGCAAACGGATAGGATGGAGCTAATTAATTTTATAGCTCTAGGCGACGTATGTCCGACTCGTATAGTAAAAAGATTTCTGGATGTTATTTTTGTTGGGTTAGAGGAGATGATAGATCACTAATTTATTACTTTACTCGCATATAATATTGATCCATAAGATTGGGGATTTGTGTTGAAATATTTATTTCAAGAAACGTGTGTTGAAATATTTATTTCAAGAAACGTGTGTTGAAATATTTATTTCAAGAAACGTGTGTTGAAATATTTATTTTGCTGTAACTGTATGCTCATAACTCATTATAAGGGATCAAACCATGTCCAAAGATTAACCTGCTGAGTGTCCCGAGATTTCAGAGTAGTGGAGCATTGAGTTCACTCACAACAAACGTAATGACTAAATAACCGCATCTATTGGTTGAAAGAAATCTAGGAAAGATCCTATTGGTCAAGAATGTCAAAACGGATTAGAAGTCATGCAGGATAAACTACAGGTTGCAGAAGGGATATATGCTTGTGAACCCCTCATAGACTTAACCCTTCTGGTGGTTCTCTCGACGAGGTGTATCTCGTCATTAAAACAAAACTGGCCAGATCTGAACGATATCGCGTCATTAGAAGAAAACTGATTAGATCTTGATCCGGTCATTATAGAAAAAAGTGGCAATATCTTGAAGACGAGATATCTCGTCATTAGAAAAATTAGTCAGACCTTGATGAACGAGATATCTCATCAAACCACTTAGGGGGTTAAGGATAATGAATTCTGAGATGAACTTCGTGCCGAGTGCCTGCATCGAAATACTACAAGTGACAAAAGAATATTTCCCAAGCTATGTGGAATAAGATAAAATCATTTGTATGCCTTGTGGTGCTACTAGGAACTAAACAAATGAAAAAATAGGTGAATACAGTGGAGGTCTCAGTTATTGCAAAGAAAGCATTTTGCTATGTTAAAAGCAACCTAAAGGGAATGCGCTGACATCTAACCTCTGAAAATCTTTCAGCCAATAAATGTGGCTATTTAGTAATTTCGAATGTTGTGGGGAAAAGCAATGTTCCACTTCTCAGTAATCTCGAGACGCTCTGAGGGTTAATCCTTGTACATTTGTATACATGGTTTGATTGCTGATAATGAATGAGTACACAGTATGAAAGGGGAAGCACGTCTTTGCTCTTATACGATTCTAGTTGGTGTTGTATTGGTTTGAGATCAGGTAACTTTGCTTGCTACTATTCTTAAATAAATTTTGGACCTGTGTATGTTCACCAACGTGAAATAATTTTAAGTGCCGCGTTCTAACTTACAGAAGACTACTCAAACATTTAATTTATATTTATATTTTAATTTATATGTATTTAGTGCATCCAAAATCCATCTAGAGTTTTTTCTACAGCAACAGGTAACGGAATCGGAGGAACAATTTCTACCGGAAAGGAAGGAAATTCAACATTTGTATCCGTGTAAAAAGAGTCCGCATCGTCGGAAACTGTCGCTACGTCCAATGAAGGAAAAGGGGAAATGCTAAAAATAAGCTCCATTCAGATAAATCGATCTCCTCCACGAAAACAGTTTGAGTCTTATCTCCTGAAAACGGAGATAAGAGTGAAAGGAGATAAGAGTAAAGGAGGAAACTATTCCCATCAGGAATGGGATGGTGGGATCCAAGCGTCGAGTGGATTTGCATATTTCAATTCCAAATCCTTCCACCAGTCCAGTGTTTGACATCCGAGAAATAGGAAGGAAATGGTCACGGCTGGAAGCACTCGTGATGCCTGCACTGGAACACTGCCACAGAACTCTACTGTATGATGGATTTTCGATTTTCGAAGCAGTGTGTGTACTAGATATTTGGGGCTATGTTAATGGATCTAAAACTGAATGTAATTTCTAGTTCCGTGAAATGCAACTTGGCATTGAGTTTCTGGGATTTTTATTTTGAAGGTATATGCTGAAGACATTTGAAATATCGTAATAGATCAAATACTTCTTAAAGGTTTTTAATATTAAAAGTAGAATTGTGTGTATTGCACAAGTTCAAGATCATATCCGATTTCCTCAAAAATTCTAAATCTGTTATTCATGAGGAGTGCGTTTTTAAGATAATTCCGAATTGTATTTAATGAACAAATATATCACAAATACTCAGCTCTTCAAAGAAATTGAGTATTTCACCAATTCAATACTTTTAACACCATAGATTGGAAGAGTGCTTCACAGTAATGATGTTTAAGGATACATTGTGCAATTTCAATATTGCGTTTTTACATTGACATTTTTCAATCATTGTGGAGGTATACTCCTGTGTGCATTTGGAGACATTCGGATAAATTGAAAGCATTGAATGATAAAACTGCAGTAAATAAAAACAATGTAGAGCATATGAGCGATTGATTAAGTTTGGAGTGTTTTACTTGAGCGTTACGTGTGCTTCAGTTTTATTTGTATTATTGTTTACCTCATTCTACTTTTCCATCCTTTAAGTAAAAGGTAAAAATATTCTCGATCTTCAAGGATAATAAGAATAAGTATGCAAATACGTCATCAGTTCATCAGCCACAAATTGAAAAAATCGTCCATTCAAAAGTGGTATCGGCAGCAAAAGTAGATTTGAAGAGAGTTAATGTTCTTTTCCTTCGTGCGATTAACTATATCGGTCATCGACTGCAATTGTAGCTCTGGACTTTCTTGGCTGTACCTTCTAGATGCTAAATCTGTTCTTAGAAATGCATTTAACAATCTATGGATTCAGAAGATCTCATTCATTCTTATCACATCTAATTGGCTATGATTTGCCTCCAGTGCGCCAATAGCTCGCCATCGCACTTGTGTCAAATTATCTCAAACTCATTCTTACAAAATGGCTCCCTCCGATGTTTTCCATCCAAGGTCTGAACAAGAAATCGTGGCACGTTTTGAAATGCGCTTTTTAAGCTAGTATCCAACGACGTCATAAGAATTCAGAGTCCCAAATTTCCGTATTATATTCCGAAGCAGTATTATTTGTTTATGTCAAGTATCCAAATTTCGTGCGAATCTATTTTTTTTTTGACGAGTAATAGCGGATTTTGTGTTTCTTTCCTTAATTTATGAAACCAGTGCATTTTCTCAGCAATTAAGTTTAATCATGCGTAATTATTTCTGATATTCAAAAGTATGCAATAAATGGTAAAAGAATAGTAGACAATTCCTACTACCCCATTTATATTTTGCCTTTTAGTGTCCGTAAATATACCAGATCTTCCGTAGTATTATCTTTATTTCCATCTCCCTGGGGTCTGAAAATAACTCGGTTTATTCTCTTGTTAAGAGGACATATTTCTTTCTCTCTGAGAGAACGTCATTTTACTTTTTATCCCTTCAGCTCAGATGGAAAGCCTAACTGTCAGGGAAGAAAAAGGAATTCTGAAAACAAGACAGTCCACTTTGTCTCCGTGTCTGTGGGATCAGTAAGAAAAAATAGATTTTCGATTGCACAATCGATGACAAACTTTTTCGTCCTTAAAGTTGTCTGACATGATGTTTTCTATTTTAGAAAATAACGACCTTTTATATTTTAGATTATATACTCTACTACCTTTCACAATTACGTGCTACTCTTGCACTATTAGAACAGTATTTCTTCTAATTATCTGTGGTGTGATCTCGATAACCTTTTTTGAATGTGTTTAAAAAATAAAGCAGACTTCATAAAATAGAAGCTTGTTTAAGGCATACACGGTGAAAGTGCTGGAAGCGTTTACGCATTCAAAGTTTGAAAAACCCTTTATTTCGGAACTTTTTAAATTTAACTGAAGATATAAATTTAGGTAGTCGTGACCTGGTAGCTGATAGGAATATTAAAAAAAACTGTCAGAATAGTACGCTGTAACGCAATAATCTATAAATTTTTCTGTTATTAATATTGAACGTTTTGTAGTTCTGAGGTAATGAAATATCATAGGTTTAGGATGGCGCATTTCTAAGAAAATGAAAGAAAAAGCAAGTAAATACGTGCGTTGACTTCCCAATAATCACCTTCAAAATTGGACTCGGGATTCTCCTAGCCACGTACTAAATTGCAATATAGTAATATCACCTTGCTTAAACCAAACAACTGGAGAGCTATAAATGAATATTTTTTCATACATGAACATATTATATATATTAGGTGTACCGAAAAGTTCTGTCCGTTCCGGTTACAACAAGTTTCAGCAAGTATGCGCATATTAATTTGACGCATATTTGGCTCTCTCTTTTTATCACTGAATGTATACATACTAACCTAACAAATGAACTAAAACGAAGATGATTCATGTTAGTATTAAGTGAGACACGATCGTGTACCCATGGCTTCTGATAAAGTTCATTTACGCCACTGTATTTTGTACGAATTCCAACAAGGAAGAAATGCTACAGAAGCGTGTAGAAATTTATTGAAAGTGTTTGGTGAAGGTACAGTTTCTGATAGAACATGCAGAAGATGGTTCGAAAAATTTCAAATAGGTGATTTCGACCTTTCTGATAAGCCACGCTCTGGTCGACCATCTTTGATCGACGACGATACTATCAAGATCATGTTAGAGCAAAATCCTTTTTTGACAACATCGGAGATTGCGGAAAGGCTTGATTCAGCTCAACAAACCATTTCGGACCATATTCGGAAACTAGGATTAGTGTGGAAATATTCGAGATGGGTGCCACATGAGTTAAGAGAAGAATTTGAATGATCGAGTCATCATTTGCACATCTCTGTTTGCACGGAACAAAATCGAACCCTTATTGGACCGGATGATAACTGGGATGGAAAGTGGATTACCTATAAAAACATCGTAAGGAAAAGGGCATATTGTGAATCCGGAAAACCTGCCCCCTCCACCTCTAAACCGAAGTTGAGCCTGAGTAAGAGAATGTTGTGTATATGGTGGGACATTCGAGGACCAATACATTTTGAGCTGTTGAAACCGTACGAAAAGCTAAATTCGGAGAGGTATTGTCAGCAATTGGATAATTTAAAAACAGCACTCCAAGAAAAGAGGTCGGCGATGTTCAATAGGAAGGACATCATACTGCTTCATGATAATGCCAGGCCACATACTGCTTTGGGGACTCGTCAGAAACTCGCAGGGCTAGGCTGGGAAATTCTGTCGCATCCACCATACTCCCCGGACCTAGCACCCTCCGATTATCACTTGTTTCGGTCCTTACAAAATTTTTTGCAGTGCAAAAAATTCAAAAACGAAGAAGATCAGACAAGCACTGGTTCAATTTTTCGCCTCTAGGGATAAGGCATTTTTTAAAAATGGGATATACAAATTGCCATCACGCTGGCAAGAAGTCATAAATAATGATGGAAATCATATTATTCAATAAAGTTTATTCAAGGTATGAAATATTTATTATTTTGTTTTATTCTAAAAACGGATAGAACTTTCCGGCAGACCTAATATATATATATATATATATATATATATATATATATATATATATATATACACATATATATATATATATACATATATATATATATATATATATATATATATATATATATATATTTATATATATACATATATATATATATATATACATATATATATATATATATATATATATATATATATATATATTTATATATATATATATATATATATATAGTTTTCTTTGGTACAGTGTAAATCGTTTTGCCTCGAAGGTACCATAGAGCTAGGTAATTGTGTAATTTAAAAATGAATTTTGTTTCCCATTTTTTTAAAAGAAGAGATATCGTCTGTTTGTCATTGAAACACAATAAATCAAAATTTTCGAAATGTGAGTTTTTTAGCTTTTCTAGATCAGAATGCGGTGATCATTAGATTGGTGAAGTCTACTAAATCCTTTTTCTCTTATATGGAGATGGCATTTTTTCTTAAGAACACATTTAATGAGTATGGCATAGTGAAAATAAATTTTCCACTCCTTTTTCTCGGAACTGTTTTTTGACTTAGTGTGTTTCATTTGTATGTTGATAATATTTTTAAGATATTGACTTTTATTGATATACTCATTAAACAATACATCACAGAAAAATTAAAGGAAGAAGCATGTATAAGATTTTAGGTAAATTTTACTTATTAAATAAATAATGGAAAAATTTACCTGGTTAAATGAAGATGTCAGGGATGTCTCAGTTGCAGCCGTTTTTACTGATTTTATATTTGGATTGCTTTCAAAATATAATTATGAGCCTTTCACAAATTGTCAAGTTTAATAATCTGTACAAAAATCTTTGCTTTTTCTCTCTAGCTAGAATTTGTATTTAAATTCACTACTCTCATTCTTAATTTAAAGGACAAGTTTCTGAATAGGAAACACACCACCAAATAATTCTGAATAACAATAATGCACACCTTTACTGTTTATTTTCAACCATACCTGATAATTTTAATATATAAATGATAGACAGTTGGAAATTATTTCTTCGAAACGACTTGTGTTTCGCGATCTACATGAAA
The DNA here is from genome assembly GCA_933210815.1 of Meta bourneti. Classification (NCBI taxonomy): domain Eukaryota; kingdom Metazoa; phylum Arthropoda; class Arachnida; order Araneae; family Tetragnathidae; genus Meta; species Meta bourneti. Next base: position 66,658,572 of record OW119923.1, on the reverse strand, counting down.
ATTTACTTTTTGGTGTATAAAACAACTTTAATTTTTTTATTTCTGCTAGAACTTATTAAATGGCAAATGCAAATCGATAGTTGTATTTGTGCTCATACAGCTACATGTATTGAACTCCAAAGATTTTATGATGCTCTATCTCTATATGACCTAAGTAAGTTCAATAGCTTACATTAAATGTTTACTTCTCAGTCAAAGGAGACAAATATTGCAATTGCACCACTTATTCACTTATGATGAGATGCAACACACCACAGATAGATTTGCACAATTGTTTGAACAGGAGAAACTCCGAGATTGATGTCTTTCTATCTTAAGAGCTCTAGCGAAGGCAGATAAGCTCATAAGAAATCGATAAGTTTTCCCTCGTCTTCCGAATCAATAGAGAGACCCCTATGCCCAATCAATCGTTACCTTGCGCAATCGTTCTGGAATGCCATGACTCCTTTCATGTAGAACAATGAAGTTTTAACCCGATACCGTTTCTTGGAAAGGCAAAAGAGAAATTATTTCTAGTTGCTGTCGTTATGGGTTTCTTTCTTCGATCGGTGATATCCGTATTTCAATCGATATTATATCATGTATGAGTGCATGAGTTTTTCAAAGCATTTTGTGTTTGTCCATGAGTGATCTAGTTCTATCATGAGCAAAAACAGTTGCACTAAAATATTAGTTTACTAGTATTGTGAAATAATAACAGAAGAATAAGTTGGGAGCACAAAGCTTCAACGTCTTTTATCTGTAGGTACCTAAACCACATGCATATAATTGTTACTTAATATACATTGCAGTTTGCTTAATACGAGTATGGAATTTCACATATTTTATTTTATAATACGAATAAAAGTAGAAAATAAAATAATAAGATTCAATCTAAGCATTATTTAAAGTATTATAAGCATGTGCGTAATCGGGGGCTTATAAATAAAATGCGCTACACGTATATCCGAAAAGAGCTTTGGAAAATGTACTCTTTGACTTATAACACTTGACGAACAATTTTACCTTTTTATGTTAATATATATGGATGGTAAGTTTTTGACTAACATGCATTTAAACATTTGTATAATTTTTATTTTCCTTTAATCTACACAATATTATACCTAAATCATCTAAAATACCCTTTTCGTTGATTTTCTGCTGTATCTGAATTGAGGAATATACGTTGTCAATATCTAACAGTAATCTGAAACCGTACCAGGATTATATTGTTCTAATAAGCATGCTTACATTGTCAATATTTCACTGTGGAATCGTTCATGATGAAAATTCATGAACAAAGTGAATTGCATATTTACCAACGTGCAGCTAAAGCATGCTCTGTGAACATTGTTGAAGTTACAATTACCTCTATGAAACTTTACTATCTGGTATTAAAGATTGCGCAAGTATTTCATCAGAGTTAGCAGATACCATCAACTAACCATCATGCATTCTCTCCCTTTTCTTATAAATCTAATTTGCTATTCAAAACTGATAACTTTGCTCAGGGATATCAATTTAACTTTGAGGAGGGAGATTTTTTGTTTTTTTCATTCTTTTTCTTCGCTTAAATTACACTGTTGACCGCTTTGAATTTGGAGTTTGTCTTTCTCCCCTCCTCATCTACCCTATGATGCTCGAACCTTCGAGCGTCACAGGATTTCCGAGTAGTATAGTAATGCTTTTCCCTCATAATACAATGACTAAATAACATCTATTGGTTGAAGGAATGCAGTGAAAAATTTTATTGATCAAAAAGGTAAAAACTGGCTAGAAGTCATGCAGATTGCAGAGTGAATATAGGCGTGTGTGTCTCTCAGAGGGTTAAACCTTTGAGATAAATCTGGAGGTATGGTATGTTTATGCGGCTTCACGAAAGAAAGAAATTTTTATCCGTGGGCTTCATCAGGTGAATCGGCAGTACTTCCATTCTCTGTTTAAATGATACACATTACCAGGGTTACCAAAATATTTACTCCAAATATCAGCGAAATTTAGCTTTTGTGTCTTTGAACTTCCAAAAAATGTTATACCTTCACGATTCCAGGTGACACTAATCAAGTATCAATCAACGCAACTCTTGGCATACAGTTTCCAAATGCATCTCAAGTAACGCTCGTCTCTGACAAAAAGTTCACTCATGCTTGCTTCACCGGGGCCCTCTAATGATCCTAATTAGAAAGGAAAGTTGTTAGGCTGATGTTAAGAGTATTCTGGAAAGAGTCCTCTTAACTGACATCTGTGTCTCATTAAATTAAAAAGTAGATCGAGACCGAACAAGCATTTTGGAGAGTTCTTTTCAAAAGGAGTAAGAGGAGTTCTTTGAAGAGTTTTACAGCCGTTATTTTTTGTTTTGCCAAGCGATTAAAAGAAATAAATATTTTAGTTTAGTTGTTAGCAGGATTCTGGTGTAAGGTGCATTTGAAGCTTGGGTCATTTGAGATCAACATTTAACTTTGCTTTTCCCTGTGGTGCCGAAACTGATTATTTCCTTTCAGAAAGTTTGTGCATATATCGTACGCACCACGCCAAAGGTATGAATACTCAAAATAGTTGTTTCGAGAAAAAGTATCTAAAGAATAGACGCTATTGGAAAAATAGTGCTATGGTGGAAATAAGGTATCACTTTAAATGGTTTAGGCTACAAATTAGAACTCACGCTTTGATATAGTGTAAATTATCAAATAGCTTAGGACATTTGTTTCCCAAAGTTGACAATGAAAGAATCTTGAAGGGGAAGAGGGCAATGTTAAAAACAAAAAGTCAGTTTTTTTTATATTTAAATAATTTTATCCAGGAAAATAGTTTTTGTGTGGATAAAACTAAAAAGTATATATGGTATTTTTGAGACATGTAAAAAATTACAGTTATTGTAAAGCAGCTGTTTTCAACTTTTTCCATCTTATGGCACACACAAAAAAATTCGGCGCCGTACCAAAAAATGAATTGGATTTTTGCCGAGCTAAAAAAAATAGTAGCGATTTCCTACCCTTTTTGCTTTTAAGTGACTTTTTAAAATCATCTATGATTTTATACTAAAAAAATAATATCCAAACTATTTTTACCGGTATTATTGAAATTAGTTTTGATCATTGTTGGCAAATGTTAAAAATTAAATCGTTGAATAAATTTTACTCAATCTAAACCGTTTCTCCATCTTTATGTACACCGGTTGAATAAACAAACATAACAGAAGAATTAGAAAAGGAAAATAAATAATCACCGCTATATAAAATAGTAAAGAAATCGTTTGATGTTTCAGGATTGGTTACAAGAAACTTCTAGAAAGTTCTATGGTGTCACTAACAAAAATACAAAATAATATGTTTAAATTTAAAGAAAAATCGTTAAGGAAAAATATAGTCTACTATTCTTGTGGTATACCGATTGGAAATAGTTGGATAAGAAATTACACGTCAATAGTTTGTTAGAATTATTTTTAAAGATTTTAGTTCTTATATAAAGTGCAATAAATAAGTTAGAAGTTTTAGACAAAAGTTCTTCTAGTCTCTAAACCTGGACCCTATTCCTTTTAAAGGATCATAAGTTTTTAGAAATGTCGAGTAGGAAAATAAGTTCTATAAAAAGCGAACCCGGAAGTGCAACCAGGTCCATTAGTTTTCTCTTTCCATTTACGAGAGACTCTTTCCTGATAAGGATAATTTAGAGCACTTGTTTCTTATCTGCAGAAGGCTGCAAAGCTACATTTTGGTCGTATATGCAGAAGGAGCAAAATAAAAAATATATATTAAGGAATAGTTCCTCTGTGTAATATTATCCTTGTAACCGGTTTGTATATCTACTGTAGATTAATAACGATACATTAAACAGTAAATCTTAATTATGAACTGTCAATTTTTCAGGATTGAAAGATATGCGTTAAAAACAACGTTCGAGTTAGGTCTTTAGACGCCATTTTATTTTTAGATGTTCATAATAAAATAAAATTCATGATCATAATTCATACATATAAAATTCAGAAGCCAAAAATTATGATAATACGGTTAAATCGATGAAAATGTTTTTATGCAATAAGGATAAACCATATACATATTTTTCCATTTCTGAAATGCGAAAAAAAATTAAAAATAAAATAAAATAAAAGGTTTAAATTTAAATGGAAAAATAGTTAGAGGGAAATACCGTCTGCCATCGAAGTCTAATGGCATTTTTGAACCACGAGCTCTTTCTGATTTTTTTCAGTTATTTATCATCTGCTCAATTCAGCAACTGGCAATATGCATTGCTGCACATTTTGATCATACATAGCAGTTAAATAGTATATTATGAGTTTTATTAGAAGTTAATAATTTCTTGTTTTTTTTTAAGTTGCTGTCATAGATATATATGTTGTGCTATATAATGATGCAATAGTTCTGCTAGTTTGCTGCAATTGACGTGCATGTTACCTGTAGTTTTCTCCTTTTGTAGTTGCAAGTACTACTCCTGTGGCCACCATCCAACCTCTTGAAGATGACGCCGCAAGTAGGTTGCTTAAAAATTCTCTACCGGTCTATTTTCTCCTGCTTGCATTGCTATCATCTTATTCTGCTCGCATTATGCTGAACTGAATAAGCAGAACAATTATTTACTGGATTGTTTCCTTAACTCTATTTTAACCCTCCAAGTGGTTTCGAAGATGTATCTCGTTCAAGATCCCGTCGATTTTGCTAATAAAGACAGATCTCTTTTATCGACAACTGGTCAGCTTTTCTAATGACGAGATACTCGTCGAGACAAAACTGCCCTGTTACTACAAGGGGAATGAAGATCCAAATAGAAAAACAAATTTTCATTTACCCATTTGCCCAGAACTAGTGACAGTTTGGAACAGATTTTTGCATCAGAGGCTGACTACTACAGGGCAGTTTTCGATCAGGAGGGTTTAAGAATCCAATTTACAACAATTTCATTCTCATTCGTTTGTTTTTTCAAAAGGGTAGAAAATTCGCTTCATAAAAGATGTTAACTCTATTGCAAGATAATTGTTTAAATTTATTAAGGTAGTATTGAGCACTTTTGAAAGTTACGGCAATACAATTAAACATGCATTGGATCCGATCCTCAAATGAACCCACCAAAAGGAATTCTAGTAGCTAAACACAACTTTGCATAGTTTAATGTTTTACCTTCTCTTAAAATGTCAAGATATTTAAATTAATAAAAAGGCAAAGATTGGTTTAATAATATGGTATTGTAAAGATAAATTGCCTTTATATTATGGTATTGTAAAGATAAATTGCCTTTATATTATGGTATTGTAAAGATAAATTTGTGAGCATTGGAACTTCATGCTAGTTTTCCTCTTCAAGAGCAAAAAATAAAAGTTTTATCTCCAGAAATAGTATCTATTACCAAAATCAGAATTTAAAACCCATGTGCAAGCTTTATAGTTTAAAGGGAAGCTATAAGCCAATAGTAGAATGAATAGGAAGATGGGTAGACTTATTTATTTTGAAAGAAATATTAAATTTTTAAAGATGAGGAAAGAGGTTGGAGTTGAATCTTTTATAAGAGTACATCTCTATATAGAGAACTTATTTAAAACGTCCATTCAACCTTTTATTCGTCTATTACCATGTAAGAGGAAATCATCAAAAGCCATCGTAAAGAGCGGCTAATAAATAGAGATTAAGCCAATTATAGTTCACTGGAAAAGTTCCCGAAAGCGCAAAAAAAATCTTGCGCCATAGAAGATGACAGGGAAAATATTACGGCTTACGGTGAAGAAAAAAACTACAAAGAAGCTTGTAACGTCATTCTCGTCCATCTTAGAAGTCAGTATTATTATACTGACTTCTAAGATGCGGATGAGTACGGTTAAACTATAAAAAATTGAGTTGTATGTGAGTAGCTTTTTTATTGCTTTAAAATTTAACATTTTCTCCACACTCTCATTAGTCTGTATTCTTAAGTTTGAAATATGTTTGTGGAAACAACTTTAAAAATAAACTTGTGTGTATATTGTTTATCTTAATGAAATTTGAAACTGATATTAGCTATTTCTGAATACGTTTTAGTTTATCATTGAAAGATAGGTTATGTTTAAGTGAGATAGATCCCTTTTTCTTGCATTTTCTGCTAATTAAATAGTTTACTTAATAATTATTTGAATTAGCATTTTTATAATGTTTATAAGTAACTAAAATATCTACGTTGTGTCATACGTAAGCTAATACTTTACATGCATAGTATGATAACAAGTATTGCGAATGGAACCACTCAGGAAAGATCCAGTCCCTAACCACATAGATATTGATCAAAATTTTCAGTTCACGGATATATTAATCCTGGAAAAATGTTAATGGGACTGATTAGTACTTTTCCTGTAATACCAGTAGTACACTTTAAATTCTCGAAAATGGTATGAATTATATCATTTGCGAGAATGATATGTATACTTTAAATTCCCACAAATATACGGTTTATAAACATAGATTTAACCGTATTTTATAGTAGGATGAAGTAAAATAAACTTTTCGTACGTTTAATTAAAATATAACAAATATGAATGTATATCCAATTTCCTTACATGATATGTGGTAAGAAACGTCTACGAGACATTTTAAATTAGGTAAAAGTGTCTCACAAAGATGCTAAAATGTTTGTGCCCCTAATTACACAGTTGGGCCAAATAAGGGTAAAAAAACCCTGTCATGCAATAGTAGTTTTAATGTGTCTGTTAACGCAGGTTTGTCGATAAAAGGGAAAAGGCTAATTAAACAGAGTAGTTAATTTTCCTTTTGTGAGCTTTTAATGTCAAAATGTATCCAACTGCTTGATAAATATCTACAAGAGAAAATATCATTGTCAGAAATGAAATTCTTTATTAACAGACACATTTCTTTTTATGTTAATCACTAGTCTAGGAAATGCCTTGCTTTTTATTGTTAAGGTATTTATTTTCTTAGTATAATTTAAGGGGCATATATGAGTTTTAATTTATTGCAACCTTCAATTTTCCGATTAGTTTAAAGTTATCACTGCATTTAATGTTACAGATAATGGTATTTAAGGCCACAAGTTGGAAAAGCCAGTGCTTTCCCCTGCATAATGAAGACATACACTCTCCAGAAACAAACAAATCACATGCTTTTGAAATATCCCTTGATACGCGATACGATCTTTTCGAATATATATAATGAACTAAGACTGTTAATTTAGAACGTGTCAGAGGTAGAGTGTAGAAATTGAGTCAATTTCTTCAGATTTGAATAAGGATGCAATTTATCAGTGCTTCTTAGTTATTACCTTAGAGAAGGACTTTTGTGCTTGTATAACCTACGTAACAACTAATTCCAGAAATATTCTTAAAGAGATAAATTTTTCTCGAATAATTTACAACAAATATTTTTAATGAAGTTGGTTTAAACGAAATTTGATTGGAGTGAAAAAGGCGTCATTTGATTTGTCTTCGAAAGAAATAGCAGAATTATATATAAATGGCCTAGTAATATTTTATATAGAAAATAATAGTAATATTTTTCTCGAATACGAATTTCTATTATAAAGTTATAATGTTTGTTTCAGTGCACATATAATAGCAATAAAGAAGTTGCATGAATATAAAAATAACTGATGGTACACTGGTTCTTTTAAGTTTTTACAACAATTTTTTAAGTGATTTAAGAAGAAAATGATAAACTTTTTATAAGATCCTTTCATGTGTGATTAATATTCCTTACATTACATTCTCGTAATCTATTTAAAAAACGTGGAACATCAACCACCAATTCAGCTTTAAATGATATTTTAAAGTAGCGTAAATTATCCTTTTTTATAAAAAGAGCTGCTCCTTAATTGCAATTCATTTGAGCTTTACAATAAGTAATTCACTTTCGTAAACATGCACAGAAATTGAATATTTTATTAATTGTATATTGTTCTAAATAATCTTTTGAAACATAAATTATCCGCTTTGTTTCTATTTATTGACTCGTTTTGCTTTCTTAAAGTTCTTCATTGGTATTTAAGAAATATTTATATAAAATTTTCTTTTCAATATCAAGAGGTGCATTACTAAATTTATGTACCCAACCACATACTTTAATAAAACAACTTTGGTTATTTACTATTTTACAAAGTTTTAACTGCACAAATTTATGTGTTAAACATAAGTTTGCGATGACAAGATTGTCCAGGAAAGATATCTGAAAAGTTTACTTTTGGTAAAATCTTAAACTATAATATTTCATAACTGCACAACTTATGTGTTTATATCTTCTATACCATGCTGAGCTATCGAATGTGAAAAAATGAAAGCTTTTCATATTCGGTACCTTATTAGTGCATTGGACAGGATAGGCTGATGGTAAATCGTCGTATTTTTAGTCGGCTTAGATGTCCGGAATGGCAAAGGCAAAGTTTCGAACATGAATATTCTCAATTCTCAGTTAAAACTGTTTTTCGTAGTTCTGAAAATTTTCTATTTTCACATTCGATAGAAAAGCATGGCATCGACTTTATGTTTACCCCTGTTTATATTTTAATTTTGGCAATTTGTAGAACGAAATTTCTATTTTCAGAATGCGATCGCATGTTCGTCAGCAATGCAGATGGGTTGAAGAATGGCACCTTCAGCGCTCCATTCATGGTCAATCACAATAACTATTCGAGACAGTGCATTTATACTTTTATAGCTACCGAAGATGAGAGAGTGCAGATCACCTTTAACCAGTTCGCACTCAGAGGAGCCAAACCTCAGTAATTCACTTTTAAAGAGCTTCCTTTTGTGCAAAACTTATTTTAAATCTCTTAATTTTAGTATTTACCAAAACTTAATTTAGTCTACCTCCAATATTTATGTATAATTACATTAAGAGCAAATTACTCAGGTTTATCCTATGATGGCTGCTTTGTAACGCATTGCCAAAATGAACATTGGAATTCAACACTAACCCCTACCTTGAATTCAGAGTATCTTCTGCTAGTTTAACACAAGAGCTTCTGTTAGTATCATTTCTACACAAAAGCGCGTTTTCCGCTACCTCCCTTTTGCATTTCATATCAGATTTTGATACTTTCTGGTGACATTACAATTTTACTTGATAAACACACAGTTGAAATTTTTTGTGCAATTCAATTTAGAAAACATCTTCAGCTAAATTTACCCAGAATGTTCACTAGTGTCTTTTCACAGCAGATTTTCCGGTCTAAATACCTTTGTACTCTATTATGACCTTAAGAAACATAAGGTCATGAGAGCATTGTAAAATAGCTTAAAATTAACTGAAATGGAAGATAGCAGCGATGATATTTAGAAATTATAACTATTTCACGCAATTTATTACCTAGTGTTGACATGACTCCGGGGGACGTTTAGTGTAACGGGAGTGTAGGCAGTTCAAGTGTTCAATGAATGGGGAGATAAAAAATTTAGTTTAAATCAATTCAAGTACAAATAGATATTTACAAAGAGAAAATAAACTTCCCCGCAGGAATAGATGTCTAAGAAATGTGAGATCAAATAATACATTACATTAGAATGCAATAAATAGTAAATTGCACAATGTGTTTATAATGCTATGAATTAATGATATAATAAAACCTTTTCACACACACACAAGAAAGTTGAGACTAACATGTATGATGGCACAAAACATAAACACCTTTCAAATAGTCGGTCTTCCTGGACAACAACTCGACAAAGATATTTTCTAAGGTTAAGTTCGTGATAGAGCTTTCCACAAATATGAGGGACATCATTCCAAAGTAAGCCCTTCCCAAACTGCTATGCCAATTCCACCTATTCCGACTCGAGCGGATATCCATGATCAGCTTACTTCTCCTATGGCAAGAAGAATGCTTTACGTATAGCGTTAGGGTTTGTTGGGATCTCCTACAAGATACCCTGGTTGTCTGATTCAGATTATCAATGCGCGAGTGTTTGAGCTCACCTCAAGAGAATCCCATAATACCTCGAGATAGACCATCCCAGTCAGGAGATAATGGTACGTTTTAGGCTGCATTTCACCCTCCGATTTGGAATTCCTACCTGTATTTCATGCAGGTTGGCTGTGATTTCCTTAGACCCCCCCCACATTTGCTCCCTAATCAAACTCCTTTATATCGTGATCCTCGTGATTATCGCGTACTTGTGTTTGCTTTCTAATACCATGCATATCTTAACAGCTTAATTCAACAACGTGATATTACGAAATTTAGAAAATTAACATATTGCTATCCAGAATTCCTAAACGAAGTCAAATTATTATTTCAGTGTTGTTTACTTTGTTCTAAAGGCTTGAATTAAAGTTTATTTATACTGAAGCGTTTTGAAAAGAAAGCAATAATACATCAATAATTTGTTAAATATTAGTCCACTATTAAGTTTAATCGTGTTCTCATTCGTGCTGTAAAAAAATCGTTTTTGTTCTTAGCATTTTCACAAGAAATCCTATACCGAGCACACAAATCTGAAGGCAATATAGGCAAACACCATATAATTGGCATTCAATTCATGAAGTTTCAAAATTTTATTAGTCATAACTAAAAATTAAATATGCTTTTGTATCAGGTAGTCAACAAGAAACAAGAGATAAGAGCAAGAAGCAAAATACAAACTTGATTGGATGGTATGAGAGGGTTTTTAATGTAAATACAAACAATTATCTAAAAGTACTATCTAAAAGAACTAATTTAATGATTTATACCATTTTGGCTATATTTTGAGGTCAATTTTTAATGTAAGTGAAATGTTAAAACTTCATACAATTAGCATTCCAAACTACGCCGCAAGTCACGAAAGATTGAACCAATTACTAGCACCCCATATATTTTGCTTTGTAGAAAAACCCTCTCACAGACAGATAAAGCTGACAGAAAATAATGCAATACAATAACCAAACGACTTTTTTCATAAATTCCGATTTCAAACTTTTTCTACTTTATAAATTTTGATTACGTACACTACTAAAAAACTTTTGATTACACTCGCATCTTGTTAAAATAAAAATATTTTGACTAACCAATACTGTTTCCCAATGTCACCTTATGATCCTACAAGCACTAATTGGCGAGAACGATGGGAGGTACTGCCATATAGCACCTTATGTGAAGTGGGGGGCGTCATGCCTTCCTGGAGGACTTTGGGGACGCTGGTCCACATTTACGTGTCGTCTTGAAGAAACCAAGAAACTTCAAGCAGCCGTTCCGACTTCGAAACACACGAGATTCAAACTCTCAACCAAGCACTTCAGTCTTCCAGTTTCTCAAGAGATGCCCTTAGCCGCTCAGAGACTGGTAGACCTAGAAACCAAAACTTAAAAATATAATAATATTAAATCTTCACTTTGCTTATGGTATCCTAAGAGTAGCATAAGCAATATAAAAGAACTTGCTTCTCTTGATCGCTGAAATTTTCACTTTCCTGTGTTTTGGCATGCTTATGCAACATCTGTTTCAAAAATAAAATTATAAATTCTAGTTCAATAAAGTCATTTTTGATTTTATTTACTCATGCATTTTTTTGAAACCATAGCAGTCCAGTCTACTCGGAGGGTATAAGGTTACATGATAATCGGTTGGAAGGACCTTTATCAAGCTGCATAAGGTCCTCAGGGCCCTTATCCCAACCGAGCAATCAAAAATGATTCATATATAGAACAATTGTAAGTTACAAAAACAAACAGGATCAAAGACCAGTCATAATTGCAAAAGTCGTCTACACTTGTAGACGAAATAAGAATACATAAATAATGCGTTATATGTTTGAAATAAGCAAAAGTAATGTTACATAGACGGTGCATCCCTTAGGACAACTTAGCTGTTAGAGACTAGTATTTATAAAATTTACAGTGAGCATAGAAATCAGACAACGGAAAACGTGTTACATATGTATAAACATATATCTATATCCATACATATCCATAATTATAACCGTTAAATTATAGAATGTTTGCGGTTAAATATTTGGAAATTTGTATAGTTCATCAGACATAGACACCATAAACATTCATCATAAATAGATAGAGATTGAATTACTAATCACTTGTGTATTGAAAGTTGCAAAGGTAACTAAAACTCTCAGTATTGATGAAGTCGTGAAGATCCGTTTGGGGTTAGTGAACTCATAATCCTAAGAGCTCCAATATATTTTGCTCAGCATTTTCAATAATTTAGACAGATGGAAGAAGAAATAAATCTGTAGATCAATATAATGCACCATCTTTTAGATTGAATTCTCTTTCTCACCTTTCTCTTCTTTCTCACGTGCCTTTTATTTTCTTAGGTGCAATCACGAATACATCGATCTGTACATGGAGATTGAAGATCCTTCTGTAGAGTTGATTCGAACGCCTTTTGGGGGCCGAATTTGCGGTCGAAACATCCCCGTGTCACGAATATCTATGTATGAGACTTTAGTGCTTGCTTTCTACACTGACAGGACCCGAGTTAACTCAGAACTTTTTGGTGGAACATACGAATTCATAGATGCAGGTCTGTTTCTCACATTATACTTCATACATCTTTTAATACTTGAAAGATACAAATTCATAGATACCACTTACATCTTTAATTATACTTCATCAGTTTTCGCAATTTAATTATACATAATATCATTTTCGCAATTTAATTATACATAATATAATTTTCGCAATTTAATTATACATAATATAATTTTCGCAATTTTATTTCACTTCATGCAATATTCACAATTTTTAACCGTTTGAGAGGTTTATACGTATATATCCGTTCTACAACCTGAAGTCTTCCCTGCATGCCTTCTAACCCGTTTTAGACTTCTTGACCAATAGAATCCTTCATGGGATTCTTTCAACCAATAGATGTGGTTATTTAGTCATTTGTGTCGTCCCCACAACGCAGTAATACTATCCTTCTCGGAAATATTGTGCTATTGGGAACTCTCTCAGAGCGAGTACAAAACATATCCGTTTCTCATATTATAACATGACAATTTTTAATATATGAAACACAAATTTAGAGATATTTTACCCATTCTATCTCATGCAATTTTTAATTCATGGGACATAAAAACAATTCATAGACATTTTTACTATTTTTGATACATGGAGAAAACAAATTCATAGATGTTTTTATATTTATGTATTTGTGAATTCAATAACAATACAGATTAAATCCAGTTACAGTACTACTTATGAACAGAAAACAAAGATTCATATAACACATTTACAAACTATTCAAACACTCTTTTAAAGAATGGTAATGATTTAGGAAATACATCAAAATGATTATAATAGCTATTATATAAACCGCGAATATTAGTATAAAACTTAATGTTGGATAGTCGTGCTTCAACAAACAGTTTTTAATTAAAATTATTTATTGTTATTGTAAATTTAAGTATAGAAATAAGTAACACCAAGAAATGTAGAACACTATCTGGTGAAAAAATTTCTTTCCTCGATTAAATCTAGTTATTTATTAATTTCATTATAAACCAATAATTACTAATTTTCTCATATTCAGATTCATATCAGGCTTCTATAGTATACATTGTACATACTGTATACTGTAGGTATCATCTTTTAGTTACGTTCTCAGACCTGAATAAATAATAAAACATTCTTTAACATAAATAAAGGAAACTTGTGAAAGATAAACAATTACTTTACAGATAATTTTGAATATCTGTGCAGCACACCGAAACAAAACTTTTCAGCATTGACATAAAATAGTTTCAATGTGATCAGATTCTTTGTGCAAATTTGTTATTTAAAATACTGTCTCCTTTTTCAGCTCAATATGTCATGGGTACTCCTACTCCTAACACCGTGTGCAGTTATACAGTCTATAGTGATCGGAAAAGAGAGGGCGACATGATGTCTCCAACCTATCCCGGTGTATATCCTAAGAACATCAGATGTAACTACAACTTTTTCGGCAAAAGGGGTCAGCGATTACGACTGGAATTCATGGATTTCGATCTCCTCTACGGTGGCCCACAGTCAGTTGCATTTACTTAACCCTTCTGGGGTTTATCTTCGTGTCGAAAACTGCCTTGAAGTGGCCAGCCTCTGGTGCAAAAACTTGTTCCAAACTGTCACCAGTTGTGGATAAGGGGCAATTTGTTTTTCCTACTTGGATTTTTATTCCATTTTGGAGTAATATAGCAGTTTTGTCTCATCGTGATATCTCGTCCATAGCAAAATTGACCAGATCTCAGACGACATACCTCGTCGAAACACTTGGAGGGTTAAAAACCAAGTGCTGAAATAGCAGTCCCTTGCCCAGAACTGTCACCATTTCTGGGCAAGCGACAATTTCTTTTCACTATTGGGTTTTCATTTCCTCTTTTGAGTAATAAGGTATTTTTGGCTCGACGATATATCTCGTCCTTAAAATTGACCAGATCTTGGACGACATATCTCATTGAGCCACTTGAACGGTTAATCATTGGGTTTGTTTAGGCCTCAAGACTTCAAACATATTTTTGTTTACCATTGATTTTATACGGCAGACTTTTCTATTATCAGTATTTAGAGGTCAGTTTCGGAAACATACATCTGTAAAATATGCTGAAATGAATGTTCAAAGTGTGCTATTAAACTTTCTAAAGGGTTTTCACTCTTTAAAGATTAGATTTGAAAGATTTGTTATTGTAACTTTACATTTTCCAAATTTTAATTAACTTTTAATGAATATTTAAGCTTTTTAAAATATACGAGCTCTAAAAATTATGTTTAGTAGTTTCGAAAACACCACATTTCATACATTGTGTAAACAGCAATTTTATAATATAATAATATTGCATAAAACTGACTTCTATTTTACCAATCATAGTTGTGCTTAAAAATTTTATATCCCAATAAAGCTGCATACAGTTTAATTAAAATATACAAAAAACAATAGTTATGGCAGATCACATCAGATGTAAAAGTGTTCTTATCGTACATCGTTTAATGACGTAATTGTGCATTATTTGTTTCTTTTATTTATGTAATCTCGATTCTTAGGGTTAATGTCATTTTGTGCATTTGGATGCACAAAACCAGTGCGATAAACGCTATAGGGAGATAAGTAGGTACTTAAATTTACATCGCACTGGTGCAACACAACGAATTATTGCCGACGATCCGGGATCAATACCGAGAGGAAAAATCCGAAGACAACACACCATCATTCGAACCTTCTGGTTGCTAATCCTGAACTCTTCGGACTCGGCTACCGTGGCCAGCAAAACGTTAGGAAAGACGTTCTAAGTGTTGAAAACTACTCACTATTCTAGGAAGATAGTAGATGACACATGATAGAAAGCCGGAATATCAGTGAATACGGTTTTCATCCAATGAATAAGCTCATAGTGTTTTGTGTGAGTTGGTTGAATTTAGTATTTATAAAGGGGAAGGCTAACAATTGTTCTTGATTTCTATACAACTTCGTTTCCTCGTGGTCACATTGATTTCTATGGTTTCGACTCGAGCATGGAAATTCCAGTTTTCTGATTTCAATGCTCTCGTCAGTCACTATTGATAAGAATGTGTTTTCTGGGAGTCACAAAATGAGCTTTTCCGGATCACAGAATGGATGATAGTGCTGATGGAGCAAGAATTACTAGTATTTTAAACTACCCTTTCATGTTGGCTTATTAAAATTGAATCAAATAACATCTGAAACTACAGGGATAAATAGGTGTTTCAAAATTCTTCAGTGCTTTCGTGGTTCTAATATCACAAGATCTTATTAGTTATTGTCAGTCATCTTGAATATGACGAGTTTTCCAGCTATACATTAGCCAGGTAATAACATCAACAGCTATTATTAATGGTGGGGTAAAATCTGATGCAGGGATAATGTTAATATGTACTCAAGTCTGACGGAACTTTAGGAGGTTAGTATTGATGCGTTTGCTTATAACAATGGGGAGTGTTTTACGAATTAGAGGCTTACAGATAATAACCTAATTTCATCATTAAGATACATAAATAGGGACATAATACAGTTTATGGGCGTGTAAGAGGTACACGCATGAATCCAACGGTCGTATTGGAAAGGCTCCTCAAGTTTTTTGATAACTACTTCCACATCAAGTTCAGCGTTTGAAAATTCTCCATCAATGCCATCACATCGTGGATGCTGTATATCCATTTCACTGTTTTATAGAATCTCACCTTGTCCTTTGTACACTAATCAGTATGTATCTCAAAGACAGCAGGTAAAAACTTGCATAGTTGCGTTATTAGTCCTGCTAAGTTGTCCTAAGGCAAAGTCTCGGTAAGTGACCATTTATACGAAAATAAAACAGTTTGGTTTTGATACTCGACACGAATTGAAAATGCTAAGGTGTTTTAAGAGTTTATATACATGTCAACCATTCTTTTAGGTCACTCTAACATCGCTTGCGTAAAAAGCCCTTAGCTAGAGCGATTTTGATGGACAAAACGCCAGCATTCGAGAATTCATTCGATTGTTCCTTCACTACGGTATTACTTATATTGATAAACGAACTACATTTGTTCTTCTGAGATAGTTCGGCAAACCTTTCTTGCTATTAAAAATTGTTGCGGTAAATTTTGATTTTTTCCGCTTACTCAGTGTAGTCCCGGAAAAAAAACCGAACTATCACCTTTATTTCAAGCACTATTCATAGATCAAATTGAAAGTTATCATTCATTAGGTAATAACGTCCTCTACAAATTCAAATTAAAAAAATGCATTAGGTGCCGTCATCATATCAAATTTTGCACAAACAACAAAATTTCCAATGGAAACACCATGTTTTGACATCTTAATCAGATTCAGCATCGTTAAATTAGTCTAAATATGAAATTTCATGACTCTACTATCTTTATATCCGGAGATATTCAATGTTAAATTTGTTGGCAATTTCAGGGATCATCTTCACATTGAAAATCGCTATTCGTAGATCGAGATTAATTGTAGTTAGTTATAACAATTTCAAATTTGAACACTATTTCCAACGTATTTGTCAACGCGTGCAAACTATCTGGGAATTATTATACTTATTATGCAAGAGAAAACAATTGGAGAATTACATGTGCAAACGATCCGAGAATTATCCGAGGTTTGTCAGATGTTTTTTAAACTTTTGGTTACCCCCTAAAATCGCAATAATGAGGAAAATTTAATGTAACTCAAAACCTAACGATTGGAATGAGCTGAAATTTTGCATGATCATATTAGAAGTCCTGAATCGATTCCTATCAAAATATAGTAAGGTTCCAATTCATAATTTTTTCAAATATTAATTTCTTAATTATTATTGCATACTAAAAACTATTTTTTAAATAATATATTAGGTGGATCTTGTTTAGGTTGTTTAACGATAACATGGTACAAAACATCAGCGCTCTAGAAATATTATAGAAGATATCCATAAAAGTCTGAGAAACGGATTTAACATTAGGAGCTCCAATCTTTCTGTACTCATAACTTCGAAATGGTAAGACCTAATGACATTAAATTTGGTATCTGAAGTTAAATTTTGATATAGATTTGAAATTGTGTGTCAAAATAGTTTTTTTTTATTGGAAATTATGAAGTTGGTGCTCAATTTAATATGAAAACGGCCCCTTATGCAAACTTTATGAATTTGAATTTATAGAAGACGTTAGTTGCTGTCGAATGCCATCTTTGAATTTTCTCTACTGTAAAAATTGCTCGAATGAAGACGGGTGGTTCGGTTTTTTTCCGCAACTTTATATTGCACATACTTTGTCTTTCTCACACATTCAAAAATGGCTGTTAAATCTGATTGAGTTTACATTGGGGTAAGGAACTTATAATGAATTATTATACCATCAAATGATGTATGTCACAATCACTCACTCATTTCATTTCATAGATACCTGACATGATCTGCCATAACTGTTGGCATTTATGCAATTAAATCTCACTTGAAATTTACTGCACAATTTTCAACTTTTATCTATTTATATGCCTCTGAATTTATAAAAATTTCATAAATATAACTACACTTTCGATAATAGTTACTAACCTTTACTATACAAGTTCCATGTTTTTAAACAAATTACTTTTTTCATATTTCAGCTGTCCGTTTGATTTTGTGAAGATTTATGATGGAGATTCGGAAGAATATCCTCTTATCAACACATATTGTGGTCAACAGAGAAATCTTGTCGTCTTTTCTTCATCTGAGAATCTGTATGTGAAATTCGTCACCCTTCAAAGAAATGCAGATAATTCAAACAGGGGATTCAAAGCTGCTTATGAGTTCAGTGAACGATTTGTCAGCTTAGGTGAAATTTTGCTTGATTTCTCTCAAGTCATATATAAATTGAAAATTTAATTGAGTTATTTTTCAGTTTTCATATTATGGCTATATTGTAATGCAATTTTTATTTTACCATGGCAACGGAAATTGCACTATAGCTAATAAAATAGGGCAATAACTTTGTATCGTCATTACAATTTCTGCACTTACATACGCATGTGGTTTCCTTCAAAAAATAAAATCATCTAATAATCTTTAAAAATTTGTTATTATAAACTCATTTACTAATTCAGATATTTCTAATCAAATGCTCCTAATTTCTATTATGTGTGAACTACTTGTTCTTACATAGATTGTAAAACAAAGTTAAATTCAACATGTAGACCAAGATTTGTAACTAATACGCGGTGTAATTATTTTATTAGTCCTATAACCGATCTCTCACAACTATTTAGATTGCTAAAATTTATTGATAGCTTAATATTTTAAAGTATATAATTACTAAGAAATTAAATATAATGATGACACTAAACCAGACGATGAACCAGTCACTTTCATTAGAGAGAAAAAAATGAAACAGACACATTCTATTTCCCCCCTTTCAATATTTCTTAAAGTTTATTGAAACTGCTTCAATATGAATAATTTTTCTTTCTTGAATTTAAAGAAGGAAGTTAAAAAATTAAAAAAATAAATTATGAGTTAGGAAACTGAGTAATTCACAACAAATTTTTTTTGTTTTCATGCATCTTTTAAAATATTTCATTTCTTTAAAATTGCATCTTGTTTTTTAATTTAATATCTGACCAATAAATACCTGAAATTCCTTTGTAACATGTTATTTCTTGATTTCAGTTCTTGATGCATTGCATTATTTCTTTTCATTTTAGATTTCATCAGTAAAACAGATGGAGAACACATTAGAGGCACACGTAAGTTATTTAAGTTACCCGCATAAATAATATTATTTTCTTAAATTATTAATTTATTTCCATAAAATATTGAATATTTAAGTTCCTTGCGATTCTGAGTTAATAAGTTATTTTACTCGTCAGTGTGCTAAGCATATTAATATTTTTCAAAGCGCCTTATTTTCCTCTTTTTAATTTGGAAAAAATGTTGCTTTTAGAGTGTGATCAGAAGATTCTAAGTAAGCGAGGCTCCAGTGGATTGGTTTTTTCTCCGAATTATCCTTATCCTTATCATCCCAATGTCGTCTGTCGTTATTATGTGTACGGAATGCAAGATGTCCAAAGACTTGAAAGAGTCAGACTGCAATTCGACAAATTTGAAATCCCCTCAGTGACAAATTCGTAAGTAGATTAAATTAAATTAATTTTCATCCATTATTATATACGATGTGTAATAAAATACAGTAGAACCTTGATTATTTGTGCTCAGATTAACCAAGTGTCCGTGTTTTCAAAGTCGAGTTTTTTAAGCTTAAAATAAAATTTGGAGCTCTAGTGTGTGCACTTTGTCCAAATAGTCGAAAAATTGCTTTGAAACAGAAGACCGTTTTACTTTTACAAGGACAAAAGATTTCAAAAGGTACGTAGCACGTCCCGATTTATTGTACAATTATCGTAATTGATACATATTGACACAAATCCGAGTGTAGTTTATTCTTAATCCTTGCTTTATGACTCTTTCAGTAACAGAATTATAACATATACAATATTTTTTTTCTGTATTTCGTAAAGGCTGTTTCGTACTACTACTCCAGTATAATCTGCGATGGTTTCGGTTCACATTACCTCGATAATCAAGGTTCTACTTTTTCAAACTACTTAAATGCTTATAAGCATTATTAATCACGATTGATTAAGAACGGTTATATGCATTTAAGTAGTTTGAAAAATAACTCAATCTAAGCTCATACTGCAATTTTAACAGAACATTAATATTATTGAACAAAAATAAAGAACTTTCTTCGTCTAGATCGTTATCTGAGTAGAAAAATCTGGAAAATGCTTTAACAATTGATTCTATCAAAACGAAAGCTAAGAGATACTGGACGCTTGTGTGAATTTTCATCACCAGAGAGTGACCTTTAGTTGTGACATCCTCCCACCTTAAGTTACCACTTGTTTACTCAACGTTATAGAAAAATATATAGCTTATTCCAGTTAACCCCTAAAAAATAAAATAAATGCACCTATACACAAAAATATAATACAGTCAAAGTCTACTGTATCAATCGTAATCAAAATCTAACTTAAAATACCCAACCAATCTGATATTTAAGCCTTATTTCAACAGCAGCAGAACGGAAAGGATCACTTTCATATTGTTTGCTTTGTGTTTCTCACGCTTTTTGTATTCCCTTTTGAAATAAAAGTCATTTAAAGCATTGCAAAATGAGTTTAAATTTTCATTTATTTAATTATTCTTCCAAACTAAACTTGGATAAATTATCTTAAACGCCAATATGTTGATTTCATTATTTATGAAAACTATTATGAACTACTTTTTCACGTGCGTGTGTGTACTTGTGCTGTCTAAATCATAATTTTACAATATAATATTCTTGCTAAGGATTCAATTTCAAATTGGATTTTTTAGCTGTACAGACGGATTCCTCCGCATTTACCTGCAAGGGCAGGAGGAACGATATGCTCTGGACGAATTCGACCAAAACTTATGCGGCCAAAATTTGCCTCCGAGTTTGAAGTCAGAAGGACCACGACTCGTCATGATATTCAAAAGTGGATCAACGCAGGGCCAAGGTTTTAAGGCCCAGTACCATTTTGAAGCAGGTAATCATAATGGTCATGGAAGATATGCAAATTCCCCTTTCTTATGCATTATATAATAGAAAAATGAAATGGTATTTCACATGATCTACTGTTACTTTATGTTCGTTGTATTGGTAAAAGTTAATGCTGCCGAAATTTATATTTTATATTGGACTACTGCATACTAAATTTGTCTCAATCGTAGATATCAATACTGGCTGAAGAAGCATTTGATGATTTCTCTCTCATATATGTTCGGTATAATATAATGCAATGGTATTTTATATTTCACATATTTGTTATCGTTAATTTTAGGGTCATAGATTGGCCATAGTTAATGTTGTCATAATTGTATACTACATAGATTGAAGGGACCAGAATTTACACTCGATCTGTAGATCTCGTTATTGATCCTTGTTTTTTGTAGCAAAAAATTATCATAAAGAAACAAATGAAACGAGCACACTGTGAAATTCATATCACTTTTCTGCACAAGGGACTCCTAATCACCAAGTCCTAAATATCAATGGCCTATAAGACTTGGTGATCAGGGAACCTCTTAGACATTAGGGTTCAGAGAAAAGGCAGCTAACGACGAGACAGTCTAGACAGGCTAGGAGTGAACCAGTGAAATTGAAGATGTGCTCCATTTCACTGACATTTGGTGGGGTTAATTTACGATTTGATATCCCAGTTCGTGCTGGACTGTGCGATATGTTTTTTCTGTAAAAACTCGAAAATAAATTATTTAGGGTAATATTATGTCCTCAGTCTTCACGAATACACACCATTGTAATCTATTTACCTCTCGACTATAACGTGACACACACTAAATTTATCTGATCACTAAACTCATTATAGGGAAAGAAAGAGATAGTATAACCATCTGAGACTCATTCTCGTCTATTCGCAGTTGGAAGCAAATTCACATTACAAGTAATCCCCTCAGCAAGGTTTTTGATTTGTTAGTGCAGTGAAATTTTCAGATTTAAAGTAAATTTACATATAAAAGACATGAAAGATGAATTCCTTGAAATTTCGAAATTTTCATTTGTATTTCAAAACCCTATCATTAAAATACTATATTCAAAAGTAGAATTGAATGCAATTCATCAAAATAAAATGTTTTGCAATTTAATGTAACACAATGGTTATGTGTAGTGATTGATGTACAATTTATAATTGAGAAAATGTATGGTCTTGCTTTTATTTATGTTTTAAATAAGTTTAATCACTTTGTACCTTTTGCTTAAGATTACCAAGTGCCTGGTACTGCATCTCCAAATGGATCGTGCCAATTTTTCTATCGCAGTGAAAGCCAAAAAATTGGAGAATTCAACTCTCCGCACTATCCAGCCAATTACCCGTCTTTTATGCAGTGTGAATATTATTTTTTCGGACTGGAAAGCGAACAGGTCAATTTAGTGTTCAACTACTTCAAGACAAAAATGGACATTGAAGCTTATGGATACAAGTAAGTGAATTGTATACATCTCAACAAACATTCCAGAAATACATTTAACATTTGACCTACCAAGGTCCCAAAACCAAATCCAAAAATATACAGGATTTTTCTTACCCTTCTGATAGGCTGGTTGAATAAATGTTACTGTTACAAGCCCAATGAGTTGTTTGATTATGAGTGAAGAAATTTTTAAGGGAGATTACGTTCAAAGAGGAACTTGTCCACATGAAACAGTATGAATAGATTTTCATTGGTTTTAGAATTTTAAAATTTAAATTTTCGCTGATTGCTTAAATCTCAGATGCTGATGTAAAGAAAATAATAACTTTAGCATGTTCAGGAATTTCGGTGAGAGTCAAGAAAAGAGAACTAAGTTGATGATATTGCAATGTTAATCTTGTCATGGATGGTGGAGATGGAGTTAATGCTCTGGTGCCTAAAGCATTATTTGTCGGATTTATTAGAGTAACTTTGTCTTTTGCCCTCGCCTCCTGATTGCTACCAGATTTCTCCATTTTGTGGAGCTAAACATCTGATGCTAGTTTTGGCAATAACGAGATATCTCTTCGAGACAAATACCAGGAGGGTTAATTTAAATAAGGTAAATAAAACTTCTGAAACACATTACAAATTACATTAGTCCTAGTCAGTCCTGGTCTGACATTCACTTAAACAAGTCCCGACTTCAAATCTTGTTCGTAATGGATCGCAATACATTTTTAGTACTTCTGTCTAATTTTCCTTTAAGAAGCGAAAAGTGAACGGAGTGACAAATTAAATCAAACCATTGTCAGATTATTTGTAAATACGTCTTAAAGATTCTTATTAGTCATAAAATGGCATACTTTTTTATGTTTATCTGATTCATACTAAAGTTGTTGATTATCGGGATAGTGTCAATTAGTCATTCAAATATTAGGTTTCAGAATTCATGTACTGAGTAGTTAGAACTGTTGAACTTTTATATTTAAATCTTGCATACTCAATAAGCTAAGTTAGGTTTTTAAATTGTATGGTCTTATAATGGCTTATGAATGTTAAAAGTAAGTGTGAAAGAAAGAGCGAAACTATTTCTCTGTTGAGTTTTACTGACCGATTAATCTTGGTGTGTGAATTTTCGTAATAGTTTTCGACCCAAGGCTCTTAATATTCGATAGTGCAAGAGGAGAAGCTTTCCATACACCATATAAAAGTAAGTTGCCATAAGTAAATTGTATTTTCCGATCACATAATTGACATGAGTAAGACGAGATATGAGTGATCATGACTAGAGTAAATTTACGATCTACCTACTCATCAGATTTATTTCTTTATGTTCTTAACTACGTCTACTACCAATGCTGCTCTAAGAACAAACGGTAAATTATGACTAGGCATAACTATTTCATGTATTGAATGATAATGTATGATTTTCACACGTAACTGTGTAATTTCTAAATCACTAAACTTAAAACATGTCTTTTCCAGCGAGATCTGCCAGGAAGATTGGCTGGAAATATACGAAGTCTATCCGTCTGGTCGTGAGCGCAAACTCGGGCGATACTGTGGTCGAACAGCTCCAGGTCCCATTATGTCTGAACTAGGGGTGGATACCATGAAAGTCACCTTACGTACAGACGACAAGAACGTAGCTTCAGGGTTCACTGCTAGCTATGAATTCATCCCAGCTGATACGCAATATGTTGGTGAGTTCATTTCGAGGAACAAAATCCTTTGGATTCATTAATAGAAAATATTCGTCCTACGCATAAAACTTAATATAAAGGTGATTTTTAAATAGACTTAAACAAGTTTCACCGTGTGGCATTTTAGTATGATGTTTGGTGGCGTTTGATTACAACTTCAAAATGCAACGCATTGTCCTGAAAAGGGTAGGTAGTTAGGTAGGTAATTAAATTTACATGGCATTCTAGCGACATAGCTATTGGCGATGGTCTGGGATCAATCCTGAAGGGAAAGATCCGAGGTCAATAACGAGGTCCGTAATTTTGAACTACGGTCAAATGACTAGGTCAACACCTGAGCTGTTACCCCACTCTCTAAATGTCCACACCACTCCAACGTGAGGACATCTGAGGTCAAGACAGATTTAACGTGGCCAAGCCTCCAGGTACAGGACGGTCTTTGGTTGGATCGAGATTTGAATTCTCAACCCTGAGGTTGCTAATTCGTGACTTTACCAACTGCGCTAGCACGCTCCTAGTCTTCAGCGCTTCAGTACGCTTCAGAATTCCTATTACTTGCTAGCTTTATTCACGAATGAGATTCTCTAATCTGAAGTCTTTTTTTATACATTTGAAATCATAAATTTATAAACACTGAATATTCCATCATAAAGGAATGTAATATGTAAAGGAATATGCTACCTTACAATGTTAATTCTTTATTTATAACTATATTTAACATTTAATGCGTTATCGACAACATTATCAACAGTAAAACGATAAAAATGAACCGAACATTTCTTAACTATGGCAGAATCGGACAAGACAGAAGTATTATTCTTCGTTTTTTATAGGATAAAAGACTTAATCATTAGTCGATTATGAGAATATATGGTAGATTATGAAAATATATTCTATTTCCCCTGTACCTCATAAAATTGACTGACTAAGAAAGTTTTCGGGAAATACATGTGTTCTGCTATTTATGTAAAGCAGGGCGTGCGTGAATCTGCTTCAATGCAAAAGAAAGCTATTTTACGGTTTGATAAGCATGCACGAGTCAGTAAAGGTCACTGATATTTATGTTACGCATTTATGTGTTTATGTTCACATATAAATAGCTATTTTAAGATAAATACTGAATACAATTAATAAAGTATTTGATTTAGTTATAATTAACTAGGTACCAGCTAGAATTTTTGTTTGGGAGGGATTGATTACACATAAGCGGCATTACAGAACCAATCGTTTCACGTCAGGCTAGTTATACAAGTGAAGCCTACATCGGATACACTATCTATACAGAATATATCCCATGTTAAGTTCCGATAGGGCCAGATATGTCCGACCATCCGGAGAAGACTTCGGTGCGTTTCCTCATAGATTTCGTTCGTTTTATTCCGAATAGACCTATCTAAGTTGCAAATGAGCAACGATCATCAATTTTTCTTCCTGCCTTCCTTTGTGCTTAACCTAATTATGTTAACTGCCATTATTTATTCGAGACTAAATGAAAGGTTGAATAGAGCAACCTATGCAGCGAAAGCTTATTGACACTTGCCTAAAGGAAGATCATCGAACTGTCCGATGCGACACGACGTAGGAGGGGCCAAGTCTCTTCTAGTGGTCGTACTATATCCTTTAAAGCACCACAAACGCTATCATTGGCTGTAGCCCTAAACTGTTAACTGTTAGCTCCTCCTATTCATTCGCACGTACTCCAAGCTGCCAAAAGTGATGTATAGAGAAACGAATTAGTTACTTCAAAAATGTTTAACTATATTAGATTATATATGTATCTTTTTCAACTATTGCTAAAATGCAGGTGGTGTAAATTCTAACTTTCTCTTACGTACCAGTAGCCATTGTTTCGGAGTATATACTTAAGGTTGATGAAGCAGAAATGTTTTAAATTTGTGTAGCATGGCTATGTTTAACTTCTTAAACAGGGAGTTGGAATACATGTACATATTTGTTAGTGCAATCAAACTATCCAGAAGGAATATAAGTTGAAATCAATTCAAAATAGCATGCTTTGAAAGTAATGTAGATTGCCCCAAGTACCGTTATCAATTGTCGATAAAGAGCTGAGCAATTCATTCGTTACAACATATGAAGCACACTGCCCGATTGTTGTAAAATTCACCGTAGCAATTACCTTATTTTGAAAAACCCTCACGCTGTCCTAGAATGTTTAAAGCGGAAACTATATGTATAAAGACGTGTCTCTTGCTAACTATTTGTAACATTATTTCAATAATATGACTGTAAATGCTGATTGGAAGAAAATGTTTAGGGTATAATAAATTTAGAATAAAAAACGAAGTTGGTGACTATCTGATTAATATTAAAAACACAAATTGTTCTAAAATGTACTATTTTAAGTACGTTCCTACTTTATCCAGAGCACATAAGATTGTTTATAAGAATAAAATACACAAAGATGGTGCTATTTGAACATTAGGAACACAAATCTAGCTAAAATTCGGAATTGTAGGTACGTTTCTATGTTGTTCAAAAATACGTTAAAATATCATGTTAAAGCTAAACATTTTTACACCATTAAAAGTAGGAATTTTGAAGAAACTATACTCGTCAAAACTATTACGATAGACAAACCTTAGCACAAATGGGCGAATTAATTATAATATTGTGCTTGTATATTTCCTACATGATATTCAAAATTAAGAAATTAGTCATATAACCTCATTTAGATATCCTCAATATGACATCTCTATTTTAAAAGTATCAAGGATATATCTACCCGTCAATATTTTTATACTTAAGTATTAATAAATTAATAATGCAAATACTAGGTATCTACGTCTTTTATAACTATTCAGAATATATTAATATTTTAAAACTATTCTCTTAGTCATTGAAATATATTTTTGCCTACGCACACTAAAATAATAACAATACAGAGTTATGTGTAAAGTATGATTCTTATTTTTATTTCTCTTATTTTTAATGCCTTCTATGGTTTATAGCAAATGCAATCTTAATGACGCTTGGTAGAGTATGACTGTTTTGTATAACTCGAAAAGTATAGTCAAAATTATTCCAATTCGTTAAATTAAAACAAATTTCAACGTAGAAATCTGAAAATATCTGCAAAAAAGGAATGAAATGCTAACTTTGTAAAAGAAATTTCCCCTTAAAGTTATTGAAGGAAAATCTTTTTAGATACAATGACATGTACTCTTAAGAACTTTTTTAAATAGAATGTGCGCTTTTATTACTAATTTTAGGAAATTCTGGTTATTTTTGCATTCACACCACATTAGCATTAAGGATTACGCGAAGCTATTAACTGTATTTATTGAAATGCCTTATTGCATTCATAATGTTTTGGCATTTTGTTTATCATTGCGTGATTCCTTTGTCTTCTGTCTGCAGATTGCGGTCGCAATATCTCCGAGCTTACGGAGGGTGTCCTGGAGAGCCCTGGATTTCCTGGCTCTTATCTACCATCTCTCCAAGTCTGCAATTGGTTCATCACCGTCCGACCTCATCACAAAATCCTCCTCTCATTTGTTTTTTTCCTCATAGAAGGAGATCCAGAGCGTAAGAGATGAATTTCATATTACTCAAAAGAGGCTCTATTAATGAATCTCCTTTTAAAATCTTTTTCTAGAATTTTCAACTTTCGTCTAGTCCCGATGTACAGAGTGATTGATAAGGTTTAGACAAACTCTAAAGATAAGTCAGGAATGCAAAAACAAACTATTTTTACGTAGGAACACATAGCTGCAAACGCCACGTGAGTGTGCTAAAGGGCATTGTTTTCGAGAAATTGAGTACGAGTCGTCTTCATTTGAAGCGTTGACTTTGCAAGAGTAGGATGCATCGTTACAGTAACTCCAAGATGGCAGATATACACTTAGCGTATGAGGCATTGAATGGAAGAGCTGCCATGCGATTGTATCGTGAAGGTTCATAAGCAGACGCGTGCCCCATTCGGCATATGTCCATGAGAGACCTGGCACTTCTGAACAAGTTAGCCGTTTCAAGGCATGTATTTATTCTTGTGGGAGAAATTTTGAACACCTCCTTTGAAGTTGTAAACGCATGTCTAGTAAACATGTTGTGATATCTTACTTTTGTATTCCTTTATTTTTTTATTCTTCATGCACTTCTATCAACTCCTGGTGGTGTTTGCAGCTTTTTATCCTATGTGAAATTGGTTCGTTTTGGTATTCTGACCTAGCTTTAAAGTTTGTCTAAGACCTTTTGATGCACTCTGTATATCAGAACTAATTGTGTGAAACTTATGTTTCAAGTTCGTCTGTTTTAGCATTTAAAATTGAATTGTAGTTTTTATTTTCGGATATTTTTGAAGTGTCATTGTTTTTAGGACATACGTTTGTTTCGAGATCATTAAAAGACAGGCAAATAAATACTGTAGAAAAAGGAAGAAATCTAGGCATCTATAGTTGTGTGAAACAAGTCTGAGTATTGGAAATCGCTACAACGTAAATTTTGTGACAGTTGCAAATGCTGGTTTGCTGATAACATAGCTAGCATAGAATTTCATGAAAGAGGTAAAAGACACGAAGAAAGTGCTCAGAAAAGAATATAACATATTCAGAAAAGAAGAAGTAAAGGTAAAAAAAAAGAAACTTGAAGATGATATGGCAAAGATTGAAAGGGCTGCTCTACAAGAAAGATATACAAATCAATGCAGAAGCTGTTACAAATAGTGTTCCTTCAGCATTAATAAAATTAAACAACTTACCAAAAATGCCTCCTTAAAAGCAAGTGCAAATGCTTTTTAAGAGATTCCACTAGTCTCACTAGTTGAGATGTTTCTGAAAATCTCCGAATCTCTTCCAATTACGAGTCATGAAAGAAACCATTACCATAAAAACGCATTACATACTCAAACAATAAAGTTAACACAATCTTAAAAATTAAAAATTGCATTTAGTTTGGTTTAAATACAATGAGAATCTGTACCTATCCTATTCTGTGGAAACTCAATTACAAATGGCAAGATGAAGTTACGTTATTTTTATTTCTCAAACAAATATCAGCAGTTTTGAACCCGACAAAAATCAAGCACCAGGGATTTCGAGTGACGTTAGAAGAACAATGATTACATTATTAATGGCTATTTAAAAAATGTGTGGTGTCTGTTAAAAAATCACACTTTTAGTAATGTTTGTTATATACAGGTCGTGGCTGTCCAGGTGCAGTTGTACGAGTTTATCCCGAACTCGGAGAGCCTCCTATGGAGTTATGTGGGGAGTCTTTAGCCAATAATAGCCGGGAGATCATTTCTTCATCCAATATCATGAAGATATCGTGAGTAAATCATGCATATTCTTTTTATGTTACTTTATATTTATTTCTCTTCAATTCTAAAAATGTATTACTCTATCACGCATAACTGAATATTGTAAGAGTGTATGAAATTCATTTTATAATTTTTAGAGAAAGCAATTCGTTCGAGTATATTTGGGAACCGTGTGAACATTTCATAACAGTTTGTATTAACAAATTATTTCTCATTAAACTTAGGATATATCTTACTTTAAAGTAAAAATAAAATCGGAAACAAAATCGGTATATAGTAAGTATTTTCACGATTGACTCGGCGTTGCTATTAAAAAATCCTAATACTAAATTTACATTTTAAAAGGTACTTTAACAGTTTTTAAGATAAATAAATCATTACATTCACAAGTGTGAATTCATAGATATAATAAAACCATTAAAAACTATTTAATGTCATATGATTCTGCATATATCTCATACATTGCATATTGCATTATTTTGAACGGTAATATTTTATTGCTATGCAATTTACAGATTCGTAACCGCTAACAAAGCAGTTGGTGCAAAAGGATTTCAAGCCACCTGGACTGAAATCAAAGAAGGTTTGTAAGACAAGCATTAAACTATTCGGTTGTGATACTCTAGATTTGTGAATTAGCAATTTTTAATGAATATCTGAATATGTCTGTTCGTATAATTTGAATTAAAAATTTTGTTACATATACGATAGATTTGCAAGCGATAACTTTTTTGTTGAAAAACGCTACAAACCAAATTAAAATTTATGTGCTGCAAAATTCAGCTATTTGAAACATAGTTTCATTGATTTAGCTCATTAATTATGTTCATTCATGGTATATGAGAGATTGCAGTGGAGTGTGAAAGTTGTGCACGTGTATCTGGGGAAGATGCGAATAAAAGTTTTTGTACCTAATTTTTTAATGTGAATTTTACAGAAATATATATTAATCATAGTAAAATAAATTGAGCCACGAAACTAATCTTACAAATTTCAATTAAATATTTTAAATTTCTAGTGCTTCGATGTATTTACTGTACAAATATTGTCGAAAAGAACTCCACCTACAATCTACTAAATTCCCTCCAGGGTGAATTAATAAGAATCAGTCTTTCAACTAAATCTAGACTCACCAGTAAAGAGCCCTTACTCCACCGAATTTCAATTAAGTTTGGATCTTCCTGACTTCAGTTTACACTTCCCTCTTGTCGCACAGGAAATCAGGCTATAGGCCATCATAGAGATTAGTTCCTGTGAAAATCCCTCCAGTAAACACTGGCTCCCAATCTTTCCTTGTGAGGCAGATATAACGCCTGCAGGTGTGGCTACGGTGAGGAGGTAGATGACCTTTAGAAAGTCTATTTCTAGAAAGAAGCTTATCTCGCCATGGAAAAGGACTATCATAAGCAAAATCATACATGATTATATCACTAACTCGAAACATTGCTATTGCTTCCGGCACCGAATGATAAATTCAGTGCCAGGAACCAAGCTGAAGACTCTTATTGTGGGAATGCACTGTTTGCATTTAATTTGCACCTATTCAATAAATTGACACGTTTTAAACCATACGGCTCAAATGCCAACTCGCCAAGATGGAATTGACTAGCCCCAACCTGTGACGTCAACCAGACAATAGAAAATGTGCCATTTCTCGTGAGAGTTTGTGACACCTAGCCAACCTTAAATAGTCCGGCTTCCGCGAGTTGGCAATCAAGACACGTGATTTTGAACGAATCTATTCTTTAAATTTGGCGATGGGTTGAAACGCAAACAAGCTTCAACAAGTGACGTTTTTTGTGCGGATTCCGGTTTCTGAGTTTATAGTTTGGTGCAGAAAGCGATATCAGTGCTAACGAGCTGGTGGGAGGAAAAGCATCGACATCTATTCAGGCTTTTGCGTATAGCAACGTTCTACAAACGAGATATGACACCTTTTGGGGCCACTATAACTCAGTTGGTAGAGTCACGAATTAGCAACCGAATGGTTGCGAGTTCGAAACTCGATCCAACCGAAGAGCGTCGTGTACGAGGGGGCTGGTGCACGTTTAATCTGTCACGAGCTCAAGTATCCTCCTGTCGGTTACTTGTGGAAGTTTGGAGAGTGGGGGGTCAGATCAGGTTTTGACCTCGTCATCTGACCAAGGTTCAAAACGAAGAGGTGTTTCCTCGAATCTTTCCCTTTGAGATTGATCCTGGACTGTCGCCAATAGCCGTTGTGTTGCTCCGGTGTGACGTAAATTCAGCTACTTATCTTCACGCCTTTTCAAAAATTGATTGACACTAGGTCAACTGCCTTCTCGTTGGAACCACACTATACTACTAGGTGTCGTACATTTCTTATGCTTTGGAACTTTCTCCAAAGCTTGGAGTATTTGCGGCACTTGCAATACTGTGGATATTCCAATCTATGCAGAATTTTTTTGGTTGTAAATACAGTCAGTCTGACTCCTTTTTCACAAAAATCCTTGAGAAGCAATATTTCTTTCGGGAATCGCAAAGAAAGGGAAATAATACATTCGGATCATAAGTTGTATTGAGTTCATTGAGGTACATTGCATATCTACTGTCTGCTGATTATTTTATGTGTATGACATACAAAAAACGTATAATGTTCAATTATTTTAATCTTCAAATTGTAAATTCAAACTATTATGCTTTATTTTTCTACACCGGTGTATATTTAAATTGCATTTTTTCTTAAATTAATAGGAACAAAATGCGAGCAACTTCAATGCAGCATCAGCAAATTCTGCATATCAGAGAGTGCCAAATGTAATGGACTTCCAAATTGCGGTCTTGACGATTATTCTGATGAAGAAGATTGTGAGTATTCCATCTAACGTGTGTGCTTTGTGCATTTTGAACTGCCTTTAACACTAATGAATTTCATACATTTTGTCATACACATTCATCCCTCCATGAAGGCATGAATTTAAAGTACCTTATGAAATATTTTTAAATGCATCACATAATTATTGTATGAATATCTATTGATTAAATTATGTTTTTTGACTCAATACTACATAAGATGTTATCAATTAAAGTATAGTTAATACTTTACATGCATAAGAATAACGCATAAGTGTATACTTCAATTCAGAAACTAATATCGTTGTAAATATCAAAAGACTACTGAATAAAGTAACTTTACCTATGCATTAAGTATTAAAAATTGTCTATCGTCTTATTCTCAGTGTTATATATCGTCGGTTTAGAAGTGAAACACAATAATTCAAAAATTTTCAAGATATGACATTTTAAGCCTTTCAAGAACAGGATGTGGTGATATTGAAACTAGTGACGTGTGTGTCCACTATGCCATTTTGTCTTTGCATGATGGTCAGATTTCTTCTTGAGGAACACACTTCGTGACTATAGCACAGTGAGTAGAAACTTTCTCCTTCGTTTTCTCAGAATTATGTTTTTGTCTTACTGTGTTTCACTTTCAAGCCGACGATTACAACATTACTTGGCCATATAAACATGCATGTGTTGATCATGTACTAGATATTTCTAGGTACATAATTAACACATAACGTTATTGCAGAAAAAGTTAATTTTTTTTCTACAACACAATCTTATAGAATCACTAAATTTATCCTAGTTTCATACATTGAATGTAGGAGTTTTAGAACCCCTCAGAATAGAGGTGACAGATAAAGTTGGTTCGAAAATTATTTTTTATCATATAATGGATCTTCACCTCTAATGGTTGGATAGAACATTTCCTGATCTATATTGCTGTTTGAATATTAAGGCAAACGTTGAGAAATTATTGAGACGGGGAGTAGAGTTGGCGTCTATTGTGGGCTATCAGAGCCATCTTTAGATCATTGTAAGCCATGGGCAAGTCAAAGCAAGGGCATCTTATTCACTGATGTAAAATTGTAAGAGGACCGTGAAATAAAATTTTAAAATGTATTGATACTTTTAATTTAAAATCCCTACTTAAACATAAAAAGCTTCCTTTGAATCACAGATTAATCAACAGACATAAGCCTTAAAGTACAAAACAGATAACAATTCATGATAATGCAGTATGATTATGGAGGCCCTGAGAAATTGCACTGTGTGCCCATGAATTAAGATGGAACTGTGTCGAATATCCTTTCAGTTAATGAATGAGATTTTTTTCTCACACTCAAATTTGTGTTCCTTTTTTCCCACTGCAGGCCTTGCAATACACGGCATCGACATCCATCTTGTCATCGGCCTGTCATTCGCCGGAGCTATTTTAACTGTCATAACGATGTGCGCCATTTTCCACCGGAAGTGCAAGCGCCGGCGGACCCCTTGCGATACCCAACACCACAGAAACCAGCCCAAAATGGCCGCCACCCCGCACATCGCAATACAGGACCACGTGTGAGACGCCATCTGTCCATCGCTGAAAGAACCTTCTTGAGCAGCTACCACGAAGAAGACGAGTCCTTCTCTTACTTGACTTTTCCTCTAGTTTGGTCGAAAGGATTGCAGCTCCCTTCCCCAAAAGCGCTTCCAGTTTTGAAAAGTACATCGGTATCTCCAAATCAGGACGAAACGGAACAGTCTTGATAGAAAGCATCACGGTTTTTGACAACGGCTATTCTCTTATCTTCAGTTGTCTCGGCCTTTTTGTGTTCAGTTGGTTTTAATCTTCAATTGAAGGTATATTTAAATAGACTGGTAAAGTCAATACACAAGACTAAGTTCTTCAATGCAATGGTTCTCAAATACTTTTCTATCGAATGCATAAATATCATATTTATAGCTATTGAAAATATAGCAAGTCTACTCTGCAGTGTTAATCAAAAGGGCAGTATCGTAATTTCACACAACTATGGTTCAAAATCAAACCATTTTTTTACATTTTCCATTATGGCTTCCAAAGTAAAGCTTTTCAAATGATATTTTTTCATAATATATTACCTATAGAATGATCAGAAATTGATATTAAGTACTATTGTTATTCTATGTTGTTTATATGTTAATTGTTTTGATAGCCTTTGACCATAATTGTGTTATGAATAAACAACTATAGTCCATTGAATATTTCTCTCAATAAATCGACAGAGAACCATAGTTGAGAGAATGTTTAGTAATTGGTTAGGTGCAATAGGTAACTCGCACTGACGGTTTACAAGTGACCTAAACGGTTCACTAATTGCCATTCCTATTTCAAATATTGATGTTTTTGTACGAGCGGATTTTTGGACCACAGCTGTGGCTTAAAACCATAGATATGTGAAATTACGGTACTTTAAGTTTGGTCTTTAGGATCAACAATTTTTTAAGTGCTGCTTATCTTGGGATTCATAATATTAGAAATTGTTAAACCAAATTCATTGAACAGTTGATTGAGTGATTGTATTGTTATATCTAGAGTTGTTAAGTATCCGATACTTATAAACGCAAACAAGTAACCATGAACTCAACAATTCCGAATTTGGAGGTTGCCTATTTAATTATCCCTTCAGTATTACAATTTTGATGCGATATAAGTACAGTTTAGGCCGGTTTTAAAAGACAAAACGATTCTTAAGTCTTTAAAATATTTTATTATAAAGGTTACGCTCTACAGGGGGTAATAAAAATTGTGTATTGTTATTTCCAAGTTATCTATAATTGAATAACAGATTTATCACACATACAAGCTGCAATAGACAGTTTCCGTTTATATGTTTAGACACAATGCATATTTTTCACATTGGAATGAAAGGTAAATTCATCTTAGTAACTGAGAATCATTTGAATTACACAAATCGTGTCTTTTAATTTTAAATTAACTTCGCTAGTTTCTCTCTGTTATACTTTAAAAATTAAAAATAATCCAATTTTAAATAATATCTTCCTCTCTAACTTGAGATACTCACGAGTTTTATGAAAATAGTTCTAACTGATGGTTTGATGGTTATTCCCCATGATTTCAATTAAAGCTCTATAATTCAGCCGCATTTTATTACTAGTGAATATTAAATTTTTGCTGCTGAGAATTCCTCGAAGCACCTTCACAACAAATACAACTAAAATGACAGTAAACTTATTAAAACGGAAGTAAAGATATTAATAGTTTAAAGTACATACATCAAACAATAATCGCAAGCATTTAACTATGACCAAAACTTACTCATACTCTCTATAACTATAGGTAAATAGCGCAATATGCTTGAATAAAATTTTTGAATTTCGCTGCCTGAACTCATCACAAAAAGAACATGTAGAGAATACTTTTTAATATGCTTGTGTAAACAATGAATTACTCAAAAATTATAGAAACTATCACGTCTCTTAGCTTTAATTTATTATTTTATCTTAAGTGTATTAAATGAAATCAAGGCTTGCCAAAACCTTATTGTTTTGTGCTCATTTTAAGCTGAAACGAACTTTATGTGATAATAACCACAGATTGCTAATTAAAGTTCTTCAATGGTGACGTATTATACAGGAAGTTTTGAAGAAATACTGTTTCCTGTTTGTTTATCATTAATTTAAGTCAATTTGTAGTAAAAGTATCCACATTTATTCAGAAAATTTACATATTGAAAAAGAAAGTAAGTGTAAAAACAATACCAGCTGTATTTTATCAATTTAAATATATTTTAAATACATTTCTAAGCCCGTTACTCTATGAACTAAAATGATAAGCTATAAGAAAGGGAGTATAAAGTAATACGAGAGGAAAATATTTGAATAATTTGTGACGATATAGGAAATATTTAGTATTTAATACTTACTAGATTTTCAATATGTTTATGAGTTTTTAGTGTATCTTGGACCTCTGAATCTCAATTAAACAGCCTAGAAGTTTCTCAAAGGAAACAAATTTCTGCAAATTCTGTATTAAGATTATAATTAACAACATTTTAAGATTATTGTTTAGTTCATGGAATTATGAGCAACGTTGTGTTGAAGATACCGTTGAAATACATGTTAAAGACGAAACACATGTTGATTCTCTGAAATACTATTACAACAGATCTTATGGGTGCTTTATAATTTAGGAAAGAAAGAAAATATTTACTAATTCTAAAACAGTATTTAAAGTTATATATTAAATTACGCATTGTACATGCTTACTTTCCGGTAAAAAAAATATCTACCTATGTAAATATTTGTAGCATGTACATAAAATTGCTTAAAATTTTATATGAAATAATACTGAGAATACGAGAAGTTTCATGGCTTACTTGAACATGATCCATTGATGAAGAATGAAGTTTTTGAATTATTTTATAATTTGTTTCTGCCTTAAAAATAATAACATTTTCCTTGGAGGAAATGAAGTGTTGAGATAGATTTTTAGCGTCATTGGGGAAATGTTTTTCAAAATACAATAAACTATTTCTGTTTTTATTCTACTATGAAAAGCATGGAAAATGTTTGATGAAAGAAAATGACAACCTTTTTCATGATTATTGGGAGTCCTTAAATGCGATTGTACTCATTGAAATCACATTGGAGCATACTGCAACTAAGCATAAACACTGCATAAAATAGTCTACTCAAAATATACTGCCACATCATCGAGGATTCCATGCAATGACTGTACTACAAATTTGTTGGAAGCATCCATAAGTGATTTCTACTCTACGAGAACGAAAATAATTTTACTATAGCATTGCACATTCTTGAAGTTGAACGAAGTTGTGAGAAACCCATTTCTTGAACATTTTAAATGCATATTCTTCGAAAATGCAAAAGATTATTGTGTTAAAAGATATTCCCACAATGAATGTTTTATATCCCTTTATATGTATGCTTATAGAATTTTATACAATGATTATTAAGAATCAAGTATGGCCTATTCAGTAACAGTTGCTTTTAAATGTCAGTTATATAGATATACTGTTGAATTTTATACTATGATGAACATCAAAATTATTTCTGTTAGTTTTATGAACTGTGAGTCTTAAATTTCACGCACACGAATTGGTGTAACATTTGTAGACAACATAAATTAAATTATCTTTTATTTTCATTGCATTAAAATTTAGTAAGTAGGATAATAAAATATGTTACGTAATCAAAAGATACAATATTTTTAATAACAAAACTAATCACACATGTAATTATAGATTTCGGATTAAGTTAATAGAAAATTGTTTGAAAGGTTTTTAATATAATATTATTTTATACGAGAGTGATATAGGTTATGATGTGATTAATTTGTATTTGTATATAATTTGAATGTATAAGATACGTTACGAATTTCCGGTGTTTCTTTCTATATCTGGAGATGTATTATATACTGAATATATTACATGTATACCCATTTTGTGGATATTTGCAACGGGTATTTATTACCTTTAAGACATGTGACTCTTTATATGAATATATTATCCCTTATATTTAATGTAATGTTTAGAAATAAATAAATGAATTTGTTTTCAGCTCTTTAATTTTTTAAAATGTAATATTATTTCGATCTCATTGCAATATGTTTCACACACAATAATAAATTTTCACGCTTGCGTCCATCTTTTAACTAAAAGAGGAACTAGGTATATGAAATTTTAGATCAAGTTTTACATCAAACAGTGAACATATTTTATGTTTTTGTAACAGGTTCGTAGTATCCAGTATCGTAGTATCCATCGTAGACAAAGATATTTTGCAAACAACTTTTCTAATACAATAACTTTATTTTAATGATTGAAAATGCGTTTAAAATGAACTTTTGTGTTATGTTAAAGTGATTTCTCTCTCATTTTTATATTTTAAGTCAGAATGCTTCTAAGTCAACGAAAAATCTCTTACATTTTTATCAAAGATTGATTTAGTAACACCACTGGCTTTATGATATCCTTTTGCGTTAGCATACAATGTTTCCTTCGTTCACAAAAAATCAAAAAATTAATTTTAATAATACGCTATGGAGTAAATGTTTTCAACCAAAAATTACTAAACTTACTATCATTTATTTATATTATAAATAAATCTAAAAATTGAAGCTATTTTCATTTCTGTTTTAGCTCTTTTGACTAAACTCCGATTAAAACAACAATAATTCAACATAATGACCCAAGGAAAAGTTATGATTTATTTATTTCACGAATAGATGACGCGGACAAATCCGAACCAAACTTTTTTATTATTACATCGCACAAAGTAGAGCATATTAAAATGTATCATTCGATAGAGAATAGAAAATAACTTCTACAATTAACATGCATAAATTTGCTGAAGAGGTCTTCATATTAAATTTGTGCATAAACTTCCTTTCAACATGTTAACGTTCCTTACAACATGTTCAACAAACATTCCAAAAGTCACACCAATTTTGAAGCTATATTTCAAATTTATATCAAAATTAAAGTTAAAGTTAAATATCACGTTTTATGGAATTTAGTCCAGCTCTTTAAGGTGCCATTGATAGCTGGCTACTTAAACTCAAAACCTCCAATTTAAATACAATCTAGTTTCAGTTCCGTTGCTAAAAGAGGTTTTTCTGTCAAACTAAATGTAGGTGGAGATTGGGATTATTCTGGAGGAACATGCTTACTGTACGATCTCGGATGTGATAGCACTAAGCTTGGTTTCGGAGCACAATTTCCTCATGTGACCAACAGAAATTTCAAAGAATGAATTCCGAATTGATGTGTGATAGTTAATTGGTCGACTCCAATCATATTAAAATCCAAACGTTGCGATAAACTAAATTTTGAGGTAACGTGAATATGTATCATGTGAGAGCATTTGGGTAACAGGAAGTAAACGTCTGTTTTTCGTAAGGTTTATTTACACTGAAAATTTTCTCATATCTACGCCTATGAGATCTCGCACAGAATAAATCAATTTCTGTAAAAATTTATGTAATGGCTCTAGTAGTATACCCGCCCGTATGGCGGCGGAAGTGACGTCATACCACGTGACCGGAAGTGGGCGGGGCCAAGTGACGTCACACCACGTGACCTGAAGTGGGCGTGTCTGAATAACGTGACGTATTGTTCGTTTACATTTTGGACTTGGAATTTTTTTTTGTCATCGACTTCGTGCAGGCGTTGAGCTGTTTCAAGATGGCGTCGTTTTGTTGGTGTTGCCATGGTGATGAATCACTCGTAGTGCCATCTGGTGGAGAAATTCGAAACAATATTATTTTTAATTAAAAAGGAATTTCTTGGATTCGAACCCGGGACCATAGGATCCGAAGTCAAGCGCGCTATCCGTTAGGCTGTAAGAGAGTTAATTTAAGAAGGTGAATTAATGTAGTGTTGGATTTTTTCTCTCTTTTGGACTTGTATTTTTTCTTAGTATTAGGAATGGGTTATTTTTAGAAAATGGTTTGAATAATTGCATAGGGGTTTTAATAAATGCTTTTACAAAAAGGACTTATGGCGCCATCTAGTGATTTTAAAAGTAATTAATCTAAGGAACGAATTGATTTCTTAATGCTTTTACTTTATTCATCACCAGTGACGTCAGTGTGTTTACGTTTGGGACTTGGATTTTTTTTCCTTCTGAGATTTCGATGTGACGTCACGATTATGTCCATCGAGCAAGTCTGAACTTGAAAAAGTCTACTCACAATTCTTTATGTTATGAGTATGGTAAATTGTTTACAGATCGTGAAGGCTAGGCATATTTCCGTCGATTGGAAAACGAATTAACGTATTAAAAAAAGACGAAATTTTAGGTCAAAAATATACTGTGCCTTGTAAACTTGTAGCATACGAAGACGAAGGAATAAGCTATACTTTTAGCGGGTCTTCTATTGCAGCCAAGCCTTGATCTCCTAAAGTATTGGAAATAAAGGGAGAAATGGAGCGAATAATTGGTGCAAGATTTAATTTTGAGTTGGTGAAGCGTTATAAAGATGGTAAGGACTGCATAGTTGCCCATAAAAACAACGAGAAGGACTTGGAACTTTATGCACCCATAGCGTCTGTTTCATTTGGACAGAAAAGGCAATTTGTGTTTTCTAGAAAGAACTACAATTCTTTAAAAATTGTTCTGGAAAATGGAAGCTTGCTTGAGATGAAGTATCCAACAAACCAATTTTGGTTTCACAGCTTGCCCCGTGGGAATGCATTATGCCCTAGAATAAACTTAACGTTTCGTAAAATTCTTGTATAAAGCAGCGATAAACCACTTATGTGCCCCCGAACTAGAACTCAGTGTCGTACACTAGACGATATTTGGACAACGTTGCAATTGATCTTTGCCTTTCAGAATAGTATTTTTATAAATGCTTACATCTCGTTTTTAAATAAATTTTTAGCGTGTCTTACCACATATACTGTATTTTGGATTATTTGGTTTTTTTTATTACATGGTTTCATAAATTTTCTTTTAAAATGCAAGATCTGAAATGAAATTTTTCTTTGCTATATAGATTTATGTTTTTTTTAAGTTAGATGTTTTTACTCAAAAATTAATTATACATTAGATGCTATAACACCTATTTTATAGCAGAAATTTTGTTTTAAATAATATACACTTAAGTAAGAGTAAAATTTTTGAAACTTTACAAGACAAATACTATGAATATGTTTTCTTGTACATTTGAAGAAGTTATAATAGTATAAAAAAACCATTTATTCTATAAATCTAAATTAAATGTTATTTTTTAATTAATCTTTCCTTGCATATTATTTTTACTTTGAATAAATCTTCATAAATTTTAGTGATTTAATTTATATTATATAGATTTACAAACCTGTTTTTGGATGAAATATAAGGATTTAATATTTTAAAAATTAATGTTTTTACTTAAAATTAATTATATATTAAATACTATTACACATATTTTTAATGTTGAAGATTTTTAGAAAACATTTTACAATTGAAACATATACATTAAATATTATGACAAACACTTAAATGCAGATCCATAAGGGAATATTGGAAATCTTTTTAATGCTTACACCTTTTCTATTCTAAATAAACTTTTGCTTGTCTTACCACATACACTGTATTTTGGATTATTTGGGTTTTTTTTATTACATGGTCTTATAAATTTTCTTTTTAAAATGCAAGATCTGAAATGAAATTTTCCTTGATTTTAAGATTTATGTTTTACTCAAAAATTAATTATACATTAGATGCTATAGCACATATTTTATTGCAGAATTTTTTAATATTATACACATAAGTGAGCGTAAAATTTTTGAAACTTTACAAGACCCATATTATGAACATGTTTCCTTACACATTTGAAGTAGTGAAAAATAGTATTAAAACCCTTTATCCTGTAAAATATAAATTAAATATTTTTAATTAATTTTTCCTTCCATATTATTGTTTACTTTAAATAAATTTTCATTCATTTTAGTGATTTTATTTATATTATAAAGATTTACAAACTGTTTTTAACGAAATTTTCTTTGATATAGGGATTTATATTTTAAAAGTTAGATGTTTTTTACACAAAAATTAATTATATATCAAATACTATTGCACGTATTATAACATTGAAGATTTTTAGAAAGCGTTTAACAATTGAAATATATACTTTAAATATTATTACAAACATTTAAATGCAATTTGCTTTTTATTTTTTAATTTTACAATTGAGACATTTTTAAAAGTTTGGTTCTTAAAGTGCGTTTTATGCATAGTAAAAAAATTATTATAAAAACCTGTAAGAGTAAAAAGAATTTTATGCA
Source organism: Meta bourneti (assembly GCA_933210815.1). NCBI lineage: Eukaryota > Metazoa > Arthropoda > Arachnida > Araneae > Tetragnathidae > Meta > Meta bourneti. Next base: position 66,616,662 of record OW119923.1, on the reverse strand, counting down.
TTAATTTGAAACTTTACAAGACCCATACCATGTTTCCTTACACATTTGAAGTAGTGAAATATAGAATTAAAAACCATTTGTCCTTGAAGATCTAAATTAAAAGTTCTTTTTCTTTAATGCTTTTGCAAACCACACATTTTACTAAATATGAACTTCCTTTTATTTATTTGAAATCCTTATGCACATCGTACAATTTACATTGCACAGCAAAATACCAATACTGTACGAAGCTATGAAGTATTTTACAAGATACTTTGTACTGTTTTCTTAATTTTAAGTGTTCTACATTGCTATATTAAATGGATAGTAAGTGGGTTTTCTGTTTTTGAAAATAATGTGTGCACATCTGTGCTGCTAAGCAAATTAACTTTTGCCCTTTTCTTGATATTTAATGCATAATCTAAATATTTACTCACACCGCTGATAGTTTTACCCATGAGTAAAATTAAATAATAACTGAAAATTTTAAGTATTAATGTGAATTTTAAAATGAACAAAAATTATTGAAATAATGGATTAAATCTGAATTCTATGTATTCTTAAAACAATCTCTGCAAATCCAGCAGACAATTCTTAAACAGATTGAAGGAAGCCACATGGAAACAAAGTAAATTAGAACACTTTTTAATAGTAAAAACATTATGATTAATATTTTTACAAAAATAATACATTGTAGTAAAAAAAAGAACTTATTTTTACATACTTACATTTTTTTAAGAGACTTATTTCCGACAAGCCAATTATTCAATGCCATCACCTCAGCTATGGGGCAATGCAAATTATTTTTGTGATGACCACATTATAGTTTTTGGATATCTTTGTTGCTACTTAGAGCACAAAATGCATCGAATTTGGGAAACCCATATTGTTCTAAGTTGATATTCGGAATATTCCATGCATCTAAGCGTTTCTTTTCCACACAACCACCTTTGTAAGCAATTAGGTACTGAGTGACCCTCTTGGTCTGCTCGTAATATTCTAAAAGCTTAGAGTCTAGATTTTCTAAGGGAGCACAATTTGCTATGTCATGGGACAGAAATGAAGTGCACATACGTAATTTTTAACATATCACACAGTTGTACGATCTTTGGCACTCAGTTTATGCTTAGACGATAAGTTAAAACGAATACTTGAAGGTACTTGCGATTTTTACAGCGATGTATGCGTATTTACGTACTAAGAAACTTTCTTGAATCTGAAATTCATCAAAATGCACAATTGCACAAATATTAATCATTGCTATTGAAAAGCGTTAGCTGTTCTTGGAAAAAATAATTGTAAAACTGGAGGCCACGAAGAACTGGACTATATAACACCATACACTTACTAATCAGTAAAGTTAAAATTTATCTTTTGCGTTCCATAGTTACTCACAAAAGATAAGACTAAGTGAAGAATGTACATACTCAGAAAACATGGTGTTTGTGATAATGCGCGAAATAAAATTTTGTGTTATAATACAAGATTTTAACGAAAGGATATACTTAAATGTGCGTGTGATTTTTTGACTACCACGTTTATGCGCTGAATGCAATTCAATTCTACGACTAAATTTGAGCAAGAAAAAAATATAACCAAATATAATTTATAAGAGAAACGTATTTTGACTTTCTTTAAAATGAGAACTTTAAAGTATACTGAATTCTCTTGATTCTGCAGTTTTATTTTTCTAAAATTACATCAACAAATTGAATTATTTTATTTGTGTGCACACACAAGTCTTTGCCTCTGTTGAAAGGAAACTAGTATCTTTGACAAGTATCAGATTTTTAAAAATTAATTCAGAGAAGAACCTTTTTTCATGGGATTTAACTCAATCTGCTCCATAATTTTACCCTTAAGAGTAATAGAGCATATTATAGTTTTAAGGAAAATGAATAACCATTATGCAAATTTGAAGCCAAAAGTTCCAAGCATGTCTATGCGCCTATCTACGTTTAGAGATTGACCAACGCACAGACGTTGACATTAGGGACCTAGCCGTAAACGGATCGTATTATACCGGTGTCTTGGACGTGATCAGGTGCTATTGGTGTGGCGAAGGGCTTGAAAATTGGTAAAAAGATGTAGTGAGACACAAACACAAAGTTTTATCCAAAATGTTTGGTAGCCCATAGATGAAATTGTACAGGTGCTGGATGAAATCAACAATACCAATGGTTTTATAAAAAAAAACGATGTATAACTTTACCCCCTTAGACAACGACAAGGACGAACGACTTTGTAAAATTTGCAAGGAATCGGAAAATGAATGCTACTTTACAGCCTTGCGGTCATCTGGTGACATGCATGAGATGTACGAAGAGTCTTTCAACGTGTCCTATGTATCGAACCAATATTTTACATAAAATTAAAACGTACATTTGTTACTAAACTCTATTTATTAGTACATGTAGTAGATGCAATTTCAAGTGATATACTGAACATGGTGAGGAAGAAAATCCAATTGTAAAAGGGGGTATTGAGTTGAAAGTTATTAAATTGGCAAAAGTGCTTCAGTAAGAAGATTAGTAAGGAAGTTTGAGACTCTAAAACCCTAAAACTCTTTATTAAGGAAAAAAATCGTGTAGAAAAGACTTATACACCCTTATAAATATATTGACTATTTTAATTATTAGTCGTTTGTTCATTATATGTTAAACCTATTTACTAAAGAATTTTAAAGGGTGCCTTAAACAGGAGTTACTAAATGCTTTAGGAAAGATGTGTAAATGTACTCTGTAATGCAAGAAAGAATGCTTGAATTAAATATTCATTTTGAGTGTTTCCTTCTTGTAGTGGGGGCTTATTAATAGTACTTTTATTAGAGCATTTTAAAATATTTCACACTTTAAAAGAATTATTTATATTTATTTTTTATTAATTTTTAAAACTTTTTAACTTTACTGCTTAACTTTTTTATTGTTACTGTACTTTTCTAAATCAAAATATATTTTACCTAAGTTTCGAGTAATGAACCCAAGGAGAAATAGGACATAGATATACATGCAAATGATATTTTATCTAAAATTACTATATTTGTAATCCAGGCATTCTTTTCAGAAAACATTCATTTTCACAAGAATTTTCGAAACATCCTGAATAATCTTAGACCTATATTTATAGTAGAAAAAACATTAAGCAGTAAAAAACCAATTAAAAAAGTTAAACAGTATAAAAAGTTAAATAGAAAAAATTAACCAATAAAAAGTTAAACAGTGAAAAAAAGTTAAACAGGAAAAAAAATTTAAACAGTAAAAAAAAAAATGTTAAAGAGAAAAAGTTAAACAGTAAAAAAAGTTAAACTTAAAAAGTTAAGCAGTAAAATAAAGTTAAACAGTAACAATAAAAAAGTTAAGCAGTAAAGTTAAAAAGTTTTAAAAATTAATAAAAAATAAATATAAATAATTCTTTTAAAGTGTGAAATATTTTAAAATGCTCTAACAAAAGTACTATTAATAAGCCCCCACTACAAGAAGGAAACACTCAAAATGAATATTTAATTCAAGCATTCTTTCTTGCATTACAGAGTACATTTACACATCTTTCCTAAAGCATTTAGTAACTCCTGTTTAAGGCACCCTTTAAAATTCTTTAGTAAATAGGTTTAACATATAATGAACAAACGACTAATAATTAAAATAGTCAATATATTTATAAGGGTGTATAAGTCTTTTCTACACGATTTTTTTCCTTAATAAAGAGTTTTAGGGTTTTAGAGTCTCAAACTTCCTTACTAATCTTCTTACTGAAGCACTTTTGCCAATTTAATAACTTTCAACTCAATACCCCCCTTTTACAATTGGATTTTCTTCCTCACCATGTTCAGTATATCACTTGAAATTGCATCTACTACATGTACTAATAAATAGAGTTTAGTAACAAATGTACGTTTTAATTTTATGTAAAATATTGGTTCGATACATAGGACACGTTGAAAGACTCTTCGTACATCTCATGCATGTCACCAGATGACCGCAAGGCTGTAAAGTAGCATTCATTTTCCGATTCCTTGCAAATTTTACAAAGTCGTTCGTCCTTGTCGTTGTCTAAGGGGGTAAAGCTATACATCGTTTTTTTTTATAAAACCATTGGTATTGTTGATTTCATCCAGCACCTGTACAATTTCATCTATGGGCTACCAAACATTTTGGATAAAACTTTGTGTTTGTGTCTCACTACATCTTTTTACCAATTTTCAAGCCCTTCGCCACACCAATAGCACCTGATCACGTCCAAGACACCGGTATAATACGATCCGTTTACGGCTAGGTCCCTAATGTCAACGTCTGTGCGTTGGTCAATCTCTAAACGTAGATAGGCGCATAGACATGCTTGGAACTTTTGGCTTCAAATTTGCATAATGGTTATTCATTTTCCTTAAAACTATAATATGCTCTATTACTCTTAAGGGTAAAATTATGGAGCAGATTGAGTTAAATCCCATGAAAAAAGGTTCTTCTCTGAATTAATTTTTAAAAATCTGATACTTGTCAAAGATACTAGTTTCCTTTCAACAGAGGCAAAGACTTGTGTGTGCACACAAATAAAATAATTCAATTTGTTGATGTAATTTTAGAAAAATAAAACTGCAGAATCAAGAGAATTCAGTATACTTTAAAGTTCTCATTTTAAAGAAAGTCAAAATACGTTTCTCTTATAAATTATATTTGGTTATATTTTTTTCTTGCTCAAATTTAGTCGTAGAATTGAATTGCATTCAGCGCATAAACGTGGTAGAGTCAAAAAAATCACACGCACATTTAAGTATATCCTTTCGTTAAAATCTTGTATTATAACACAAAATTTTATTTCGCGCATTATCACAAACACCATGTTTTCTGAGTATGTACATTCTTCACTTAGTCTTATCTTTTGTGAGTAACTATGGAACGCAAAAGATAAATTTTAACTTTACTGATTAGTAAGTGTATGGTGTTATATAGTCCAGTTCTTCGTGGCCTCCAGTTTTACAATTATTTTTTCCAAGAACAGCTAACGCTTTTCAATAGCAATGATTAATATTTGTGCAATTGTGCATTTTGATGAATTTCAGATTCAAGAAAGTTTCTTAGTACGTAAATACGCATACATCGCTGTAAAAATCGCAAGTACCTTCAAGTATTCGTTTTAACTTATCGTCTAAGCATAAACTGAGTGCCAAAGATCGTACAACTGTGTGATATGTTAAAAATTACGTATGTGCACTTCATTTCTGTCCCATGACATAGCAAATTGTGCTCCCTTAGAAAATCTAGACTCTAAGCTTTTAGAATATTACGAGCAGACCAAGAGGGTCACTCAGTACCTAATTGCTTACAAAGGTGGTTGTGTGGAAAAGAAACGCTTAGATGCATTGAATATTCCGAATATCAACTTAGAACAATATGGGTTTCCCAAATTCGATGCATTTTGTGCTCTAAGTAGCAACAAAGATATCCAAAAACTATAATGTGGTCATCACAAAAATAATTTGCATTGCCCCATAGCTGAGGTGATGGCATTGAATAATTGGCTTGTCGGAAATAAGTCTCTTAAAAAAATGTAAGTATGTAAAAATAAGTTCTTTTTTTTACTACAATGTATTATTTTTGTAAAAATATTAATCATAATGTTTTTACTATTAAAAAGTGTTCTAATTTACTTTGTTTCCATGTGGCTTCCTTCAATCTGTTTAAGAATTGTCTGCTGGATTTGCAGAGATTGTTTTAAGAATACATAGAATTCAGATTTAATCCATTATTTCAATAATTTTTGTTCATTTTAAAATTCACATTAATACTTAAAATTTTCAGTTATTATTTAATTTTACTCATGGGTAAAACTATCAGCGGTGTGAGTAAATATTTAGATTATGCATTAAATATCAAGAAAAGGGCAAAAGTTAATTTGCTTAGCAGCACAGATGTGCACACATTATTTTCAAAAACAGAAAACCCACTTACTATCCATTTAATATAGCAATGTAGAACACTTAAAATTAAGAAAACAGTACAAAGTATCTTGTAAAATACTTCATAGCTTCGTACAGTATTGGTATTTTGCTGTGCAATGTAAATTGTACGATGTGCATAAGGATTTCAAATAAATAAAAGGAAGTTCATATTTAGTAAAATGTGTGGTTTGCAAAAGCATTAAAGAAAAAGAACTTTTAATTTAGATCTTCAAGGACAAATGGTTTTTAATTCTATATTTCACTACTTCAAATGTGTAAGGAAACATGGTATGGGTCTTGTAAAGTTTCAAATTAATGCATAAAATTCTTTTTACTCTTACAGGTTTTTATAATAATTTTTTTACTATGCATAAAACGCACTTTAAGAACCAAACTTTTAAAAATGTCTCAATTGTAAAATTAAAAAATAAAAAGCAAATTGCATTTAAATGTTTGTAATAATATTTAAAGTATATATTTCAATTGTTAAACGCTTTCTAAAAATCTTCAATGTTATAATACGTGCAATAGTATTTGATATATAATTAATTTTTGTGTAAAAAACATCTAACTTTTAAAATATAAATCCCTATATCAAAGAAAATTTCGTTAAAAACAGTTTGTAAATCTTTATAATATAAATAAAATCACTAAAATGAATGAAAATTTATTTAAAGTAAACAATAATATGGAAGGAAAAATTAATTAAAAATATTTAATTTATATTTTACAGGATAAAGGGTTTTAATACTATTTTTCACTACTTCAAATGTGTAAGGAAACATGTTCATAATATGGGTCTTGTAAAGTTTCAAAAATTTTACGCTCACTTATGTGTATAATATTAAAAAATTCTGCAATAAAATATGTGCTATAGCATCTAATGTATAATTAATTTTTGAGTAAAACATAAATCTTAAAATCAAGGAAAATTTCATTTCAGATCTTGCATTTTAAAAAGAAAATTTATAAGACCATGTAATAAAAAAAACCCAAATAATCCAAAATACAGTGTATGTGGTAAGACAAGCAAAAGTTTATTTAGAATAGAAAAGATGTAAGCATTAAAAAGATTTCCAATATTCCCTTATGGATCTGCATTTAAGTGTTTGTCATAATATTTAATGTATATGTTTCAATTGTAAAATGTTTTCTAAAAATCTTCAACATTAAAAATATGTGTAATAGTATTTAATATATAATTAATTTTAAGTAAAAACATTAATTTTTAAAATATTAAATCCTTATATTTCATCCAAAAACAGGTTTGTAAATCTATATAATATAAATTAAATCACTAAAATTTATGAAGATTTATTCAAAGTAAAAATAATATGCAAGGAAAGATTAATTAAAAAATAACATTTAATTTAGATTTATAGAATAAATGGTTTTTTTATACTATTATAACTTCTTCAAATGTACAAGAAAACATATTCATAGTATTTGTCTTGTAAAGTTTCAAAAATTTTACTCTTACTTAAGTGTATATTATTTAAAACAAAATTTCTGCTATAAAATAGGTGTTATAGCATCTAATGTATAATTAATTTTTGAGTAAAAACATCTAACTTAAAAAAAACATAAATCTATATAGCAAAGAAAAATTTCATTTCAGATCTTGCATTTTAAAAGAAAATTTATGAAACCATGTAATAAAAAAAACCAAATAATCCAAAATACAGTATATGTGGTAAGACACGCTAAAAATTTATTTAAAAACGAGATGTAAGCATTTATAAAAATACTATTCTGAAAGGCAAAGATCAATTGCAACGTTGTCCAAATATCGTCTAGTGTACGACACTGAGTTCTAGTTCGGGGGCACATAAGTGGTTTATCGCTGCTTTATACAAGAATTTTACGAAACGTTAAGTTTATTCTAGGGCATAATGCATTCCCACGGGGCAAGCTGTGAAACCAAAATTGGTTTGTTGGATACTTCATCTCAAGCAAGCTTCCATTTTCCAGAACAATTTTTAAAGAATTGTAGTTCTTTCTAGAAAACACAAATTGCCTTTTCTGTCCAAATGAAACAGACGCTATGGGTGCATAAAGTTCCAAGTCCTTCTCGTTGTTTTTATGGGCAACTATGCAGTCCTTACCATCTTTATAACGCTTCACCAACTCAAAATTAAATCTTGCACCAATTATTCGCTCCATTTCTCCCTTTATTTCCAATACTTTAGGAGATCAAGGCTTGGCTGCAATAGAAGACCCGCTAAAAGTATAGCTTATTCCTTCGTCTTCGTATGCTACAAGTTTACAAGGCACAGTATATTTTTGACCTAAAATTTCGTCTTTTTTTAATACGTTAATTCGTTTTCCAATCGACGGAAATATGCCTAGCCTTCACGATCTGTAAACAATTTACCATACTCATAACATAAAGAATTGTGAGTAGACTTTTTCAAGTTCAGACTTGCTCGATGGACATAATCGTGACGTCACATCGAAATCTCAGAAGGAAAAAAAATCCAAGTCCCAAACGTAAACACACTGACGTCACTGGTGATGAATAAAGTAAAAGCATTAAGAAATCAATTCGTTCCTTAGATTAATTACTTTTAAAATCACTAGATGGCGCCATAAGTCCTTTTTGTAAAAGCATTTATTAAAACCCCTATGCAATTATTCAAACCATTTTCTAAAAATATAACCCATTCCTAATACTAAGAAAAAATACAAGTCCAAAAGAGAGAAAAAATCCAACACTACATTAATTCACCTTCTTAAATTAACTCTCTTACAGCCTAACGGATAGCGCGCTTGACTTCGGATCCTATGGTCCCGGGTTCGAATCCAAGAAATTCCTTTTTAATTAAAAATAATATTGTTTCGAATTTCTCCACCAGATGGCACTACGAGTGATTCATCACCATGGCAACACCAACAAAACGACGCCATCTTGAAACAGCTCAACGCCTGCACGAAGTCGATGACAAAAAAAAATTCCAAGTCCAAAATGTAAACGAACAATACGTCACGTTATTCAGACACGCCCACTTCAGGTCACGTGGTGTGACGTCACTTGGCCCCGCCCACTTCCGGTCACGTGGTATGACGTCACTTCCGCCGCCATACGGGCGGGTATACTACTGGCTCTTTCGCATTGCGTGTTTCATATTTTGGTTTAAACATAATTTTTTGAAACTAAGAGCCTTCTCTTGAATTGATTAATCATTTTTAAAAATCAACGAACATTAAGTTCTCAACTCATTAGCCAAGACGTTTGCGTTTGACCTAGGACAAGCGAGTTAGGAAATTTTATTTTTTCCGATTCTGAAAATTGTTGCTACATACGGACTATGAATATGGGAAATTTATAGAACCTAATGTTAAATTAGTTTCCCAAACTTTATTTATATCTGTGGGGAAAATCCTATCACACTAAATTTTTATTTATCATGCTATTAAAGAACCCAAACAAAATCTATTAATGCAATTCGAAACAATTATTAGTAACGAGAGTAATGAAAATTTTAGACTTTACTCCCTTTCGAATTGAAACTTTGCATAATCTCCACCTTAACGATGCAAAAATAAAGAGGTGAATAAATTTTTTCCAAAGTTTAAAATGTGATAATTATGTTATAGAGAAAGTAATAGCTTTTATTATACATACTGATGCGCTGACTTGAGAATATTTCGATTGAGTCTTTTACTCTTTACAAACTTTACTTCGTAGGATATGCATTGACTATAGCTTGAATTTCACAGTAACAAAGCATTGCTGCCTAATATTCTAGTGGTGTTTCATAATAAAATATCCGTAACAAACTCTGGCGCATTAGGGAAGCACTTTAAAATTGAGTATTCGCAGTTTTAACTCAAGAAATTTTTATCATCTTATGATGATGGAACTTGAAATGACAATGTTCTAATAAATTGTTTTTTATGCGATGTGGTACCGATTGTCTTTAAAACTAAAATTCCCAGTGTAACGTGAATGATGGTGGTCTAAAATAGATTGTCGTTATGCAATTGGATTTTTGGTTAGTGTTCACGTATTTTATTACATTGGGACTTAATAATACAAATTAAGTTAAAACAAAATTAATACGTTTATTTTGTTCGTGAAATAAAAGGTATGTGACCATTCAAATTTCAGGTACGTCTCATTAACCAGATAGGTTTATTGAAGTTTCATCGTGAATGCCTAACTGCATCATAAACGAAATTTCACTTTACTTGCATATTTATATGCATTTTTGTAAAATGTGATCAATACATACAAAGGTATGTTTCACGAGCAACAATTTAACTCTAATTACATTAGTTGTCACATTGTAATCTTCTACTGGCGAATCTGCAGCAAAATGTTGCAATACACAAAGTCCCTTTGTTCAAAAATTAGCTGTATTCACAGAATACAAGATACATTAAATTTCGCTGGTCCATAAATCCATAAAAGGCTTCTGGACAAGAGTCAACACGGAACTGTATGGAGTGGCGCACAATAGGAAGCGTCGGCATTTTGTTTCCTTGACACTGGATTCGACGAATAGCGTAGGTCAACGGCAGCCTGTTTTGATGATTGCGTTGCTATGGGAATACCAGACACTTTGCTGTGGACAATATCCAGCTCGCAGACCAACTCCACACGCTAGTGCCATGGCCACAGGTAACTCTTCTTACCCATTTATTGAAATTTCTTATCTTTCGTTTCTACCACATTAGTATCTGTATATTCAAAGAAAGTTAATTGGCACACTTTTGTTACATCGGCGTTTTACTATCGCAACCTCGTTAAGTCCAATTATTTTGGATTTTGAAGTGTTAATGTTAACACTTCATAATTTGGTTACAAATATGAAAAACTTGTCTCAAAAACTCTTAAGTCTAAATCACTTATAAAGAGTGTTGAAATCTCGTATCTCATAACTGGTCTACAATTCGGTGTGTAGCTTTTCATCCCTCCAACAGAATTTTCATTTCAAGACAAGAGGTTTTGAAAGTAAAACGATGATATATATAGTTCTTAAAAAGCAAATTCCAGAGAAATATATTATTTTTATTATTGTTAACTAACTTCCCTTTATGCTTGAAAACATCCGTGCCTGTCATTTCAGGGTGGAAATTGTTTATTTTATTTGTAAGTTAATAACCGTATTGTATAAAAATATCAAAACACTTAAAATCTTATAAATGGAATCTACTGGGAGTATTTGATGAGTTGTTGAATATTTCAGAGAAATATTTCTGCTTGAAAAAAGATTGAACGAAATAAAAAATGTAATTGAGATGTAAAAGAGTAGTCATGGTAATTATAAGTAAATATTTGTAAGTTGACTTATTGAATATAATATTAGAGTTTTCTAATTTAGAACTTTTTATTAGAAGAAATCACAGTTTTGTTTGAAGATTTTTCTGTTCTCATATTTATTACTTAAATTTCTGTTTAGATAAATACCTACTTATCGTTATGTAAAAAATGTATTATATTGACAATACATAGTTCAAAGATTGAATTTCAAGCTACATGTGTTGAAAAATATATAGATTGTGTTCGGTGCGAAATTTATATTTCTGCATGCTTATCCAAATGCTCCGTGCAAATAAAGTCCTTGTTTACTTTAATTATAAGACAAATATCAATATATCTCGAATTTCTAAACAATCTCGGATATTATATTTTGTTTAAATTAATAATGAATATTGTAGTTGATAGCCTAATCAACCTTAAGAGTGTGGTTACATAAAGTTAATATGTGTTAATAGTAATATTTTTTTGTTTCAATATAATATGCGTTGGATTGAGATATGAGCAAAGGTTCACACTTTATTATAAGTATAATTTAATCTTATCCTTTATAACTAATTAAAAGTGGTAATAAAACTTCAGGAAAAGGGCCCAATTAAACATGCCACAATTTCTTTATCTACCTTACTTGTTTTTCTCCTATTTAAATATTTTTACCCTCTCACTAATTTTAAGATTTATTAACAGTTTTTTCTTGTTTTTATACATTTCTAAATTATTTCTGTTAGTTAATATATCTGCTTTTCATATAATAGAAATTTAAATTAGGGATATAAATACTAATAAATAAGTAACATATATTATGGGAGGTTGCTTTTAAAAGATATGCTACCTTTAATTCAGCATACTATTAAGATATATTCATAGCAGTAGCGGTTTGTGTTGAGTTGACTAAGCACTTCATTTGGAAATTTAAACGCATTGAAAACGATCCATTTTTAAAACAAATTGTGACGGGAGATGAAAAGTCAATACTTTACAATAACGTAGAACGAAAGAGATCGTAAGGGCAAGAAAAATGAAACACCATTAATCAATCCAAAAGCCGGTCTTCAATCAAAGAAGGTGATGATGTGTCTATGAAGGGATTAGAACGAGTACGTATTCTTTCCTCAAAACCAAACGATTAATTCCTACAAGTACTATTCCCATTTAAAACAATGAAAAGCAGCACTCGACCAAAAACGTCCGAAATCAGTTGACAGGAAAGGTGTAATATCCCAATGCGATAACGCAGAACTGCTTGTTTCTTTAGAGACCGAGTAAAAATTTTTATAGCTTTGGAGAGAAATTTTACGACTTATCCGCTGTATTTATCAGACATTGCTCCTTCGAATTTCCATTTATTCCGATTCTTACAAAATTTTATTAATGAAAAAACTTTGCAATTCCTTGGTAGATTGTAAATGGCACCTGGAACAGTTCTATGCCAAGAAAGATAAACATTTTGGAAATTATGAAGTCGACTGAAAGAGAGTAGAAGATAGAACACGACAGCTACCTTTTTCAATGGCTATTTGTAACATTGAAAAATATTGCATTTTTATTTGAAAACCAAACGAGCTTTCTTGGTCAAATCAATACTTGACACACATTGTGTAAAAAATGGGTTTGAGTTGGTTCATCTAACAATTAATTTGTTATTATGAAAATGTGAATATGAAAGTCCACATCATGCACTCGTCTTGACGTACATATCAATCAGGGGAACAGAGTAGACTAGAGTTTTTTTACGCAATTATAAAATGCACTGATATCTTTCTAGTTTTACACTTGGAGAAACGACAAATGATTCAAAATGCACACAATTTCAAATCTTCGCAAGAATGTTGCACTTTATTACCCCTGAAGGAGTATTTTTATGTATTATTTTCTTTAAGACATACATATTTCACATGAGACTTCATAAAGTAGCATGGAAATGAAGGTGTAATCGCCTAAATGGTAAAATGTTTCTAGATGTTTCATATTATGAGAGCAGTAGGCTCATTGAAGTTCATATACATGTCTTTAAAAATCGGTAATGTTAAATAATAATGGTTTGGAGTACAAGTCGAATAAAAGGAGGGTTAGTGTTTTTGTTTTTGAAATTTTGTTTCAAGTTGAAACCTTACCAAGGCTATACATTGACAGCATTAAGGTAAAGGAAAGCTTTACCCGATCCCCGAGATAAAGACCAACAACATACATCTGGGACCCGTTTCAGATCAATTTGAAGAGCATCTAAAGGGAGTAGCAAAATACACCAAGGGTCCTTAAGTTCGTTTAATGTTTATTCCGCGAGAGCAATGCAGCGATGCATCGACACTTCCTATGGAAGTAAGCATGCCATGTCGCCACTGTTGTCAGACAATGCCTAAGAACTGTTTCCATACGCATGGAGGGCGACTCCCTTTTGCAATTGGCAGGACCCACTGCGAGATCTCGTTGGGAACTCCACCCTATTATATAGCGGCCTCAAGTGTTTTCTTATTTAATTTATTTCTTAATTGGGGACACAGTTAATTAAACCGAAAAAGTAAACTCATTACTGATATTGAGAAAGTTTACAAGGAAATCTCGCAGTGGGCCCCAACAAGCGCAAACAGGACTCAGCATCTACAGGGTATCAAAACTAAATTTGGTCACTGCCAGTCAGTTATGGTGGCATGGCAAGCTTCCATTCAATATGATATTGCTCGGCGCCAATGGATCATCGAGTTCCCCTTTCGAGGAGGACAGTAAACTGACATTATGTCTTTGGGTGCAGTCTTTCCTGACTCCTTAGGTACCCTTCATATATTTTCCACCTTGCTAAGAAGTAACACCGGTAATGCGTCTATCCGCCTACACCACTTCTCTTACTCTACATCTCACCTAGCGGTCCCTCAAACTAGAATTCGTCAACAGCTGGCAAGAGGTTGAACTCTACCAAAGCTCGGAGAAATTTCGGTTTTTTTTCCAATGTGTGTGTGAAGCACCTCATCACCACCATCTAAGCTCACATACTACTATTACACGGGTCACTACCCTTTCTTGAAATATCTATTTCGAAAGACTATGCATTACAGTAACCTCTGCATCTGTGGCATGGAAGCTGACCCGGACCACTATATTAACACATGTCCCATCACAACTCATATCCATATCAGTGAACCAGACCCACTGCCTTTTTACGCCTGGTGCAAACGCCAGCCAGTTCATACTTTACTCCGATGTAAAATAGTAATAATCGTACAATCTGTAGCCATCTCAGAGTTTGAACTGAAGCAACTAGTTTAAATTCAGTCAACTTTTATGCAAAGCGTTTTCTTTGTGCAACTAAATTATTTTCACCTAATAATAACCACTCTTAAAAAGTCAGTCTCTTGCCTTAACTCTTGAAGTAAGTTTTTAAGAACAGCACATGAGTGTGCATTTAATAATATTCCAAATTTTTGCTTTCAAGTAAAAAAAGTATTCCTCGCTCAACTCTAATAATTTTGACTTTGAGGAATTTTTTGCTTACAGCAAACCCTTTTTAGGGTCTATATCCCATGATGGAGGTTGCGTTGAGCCCTTCAGATCGCTTTGAATCGGTCCCAGATGTAAGATCTTGTTATTTTTTGCGGATTCAGATTTTATTCATCCTACCAGTTTATAACCTTGATATGACTTAAACCTACACTTCATCATCTCATCATTTCTATTCTTATTAACTCTCCAAGTGGACCAACTTTTCAAATGATGAGATATCTCGCCATAAAGATATTGCTGATTTTTTAATGATAACAGGATTAAGATCTGGTTACATGTTTTTCTAATGATAAGATATCTTCCATCAGGATCTGGTAGTTTTGCTAATGACGAGATATCTCATCGAGCTGGAGGGTTAAGTAATTCCCCTCGTGTAATTCTTTTCAAACAGCCCTGCAAATTTTCGCTCATGGCTATTCATTTCCAACCGCACCTACAAGTGATGAATTAAGTGGAACTTCCCTCACTTCTAACAGTTCTATCGGTCCATGTTCCCATCAACAATTTCGCAAATTACTCTCCGTGCATCACCAAATCCATCACTACCTTCTCTCGCATTAATTCACGTGTTAAAACTTTGATTGCAATTTCAGCAAGTACGCCTTTCTGTGTTGGCTGTAACTCGTTAATGGAGAATATGTATAAAGGAGTCGATACTTCGATTCAGCTCCACTCAAACTCCTCGTGCAAATTAGAGCAATCGAAGCTCTCCGATACTGTGATGTATACTTTGAATCAAAAGTAAAGGTTTTGTTATTGATGCATAAGAGAGTTTATTTGAAATGATTTAAAATTCGGTTGCTATGCATATCGAAAAAGTAATTTTTTTAGTAAATATTTATAAAGTAGTTAAAATTTTAGTCACATAATAAATAAGAAATGGAAGATTCTTTTGTGCTTTTAAATAATACGCTTAAACGCAAAAAAATTAGTTTCAGGTATACTATAAAAATTATACTGCTTAAAATATATTGTAAATCAGTCTTTCTTCACTATTAGATTATTTGTGAAGGGATCTAGGCAACATTGTAATGAGACACAGTATGTTCCGTAATGAAAGGAAAGAAAAATGTTCAAGAGCTTCAAAAAATTTCTGATTGTTTTAATGATTTATTAATACTTGAAAGTTAAAGATAACATATTTTTTTATTATTGAACAAACCATCATACTTTTCAAATTTTTAAAACTTGAAAATCGTTCTTCTGAAAATTTTGATAAAGGCTTATCACTATACTGCCCGAAGCCCTCAATTCGTAAGAGAATATCAAAAGTGCAAGACCTATATGAATCTCATTTGTGCTGTCTATTATAATTTTGTAATAAAGTTTAGTCCATTAGGATGATTAACCCTCCAAATGTTACGACGAGATATCCCGTTCACAATCTGTTCAATTTTGCTAAGGACGAGACAAAACTATCCTACTATTCCTAGGGGAATGAATATCCAATTACGACCTTGTCCTATTATTAAATTGTCCTTTGCCCAGAACTGATGACAGTTTGGAACAGGTTTTGGTACCAGATGAAATGCACCATGAAAATGACTATTTTGAAGTGGTATATGAGTGTTCAAGAATTTACCCGAAAACTAGTATTGTACCCATTTCTACCATTAGCACAATAGAGATGTTACAACGCGTTTTATGGATTTGTTACCATTGTAAATAAAGATTTTATAATAAGAATCAATGATTGTAGTGATATTTTAAAAATTGGCATATTACTTATTGAGAAAATTAACCCATTATATAACATACTACAATGCCAGATAAATGTAAAAGTTTCGCCTTTTTCGTGTGTTTTTTAAGTTAAAGATATTCCGAATTATTAAGTAAGTAAAATATAAAAAACTGTTAACAGCCTAGCCAGGATTTCCTTTCGAGGGAGTCAAAGTAAGAAATGAAATGTTTTCTATGTGGACGTTATGTCTTAACCAGATTAAATTTTTAGTAACTATCGTAGCATTTTTACCTTATATTTGGTCACGAGAGAAAATATTTTAAAATAAGGGTATAAAAAGTATAAGGAAAATTTCCGTAAGAATGAGAGAATCATCGAATCATCTTCGATAGATGCGGAAGCAAACATTAGAATTTTGTTAGAAATTAACTTTTTAGAATTTTATTACTTTTGAAGCGTTGGATGCGATTATACAGATAATGCGAGTATCTAAAGTGGCCAGAAGAAAAAATTCAGTCTTTCAACTCTCATTTTTGTAGTGAATTAAGCATAAAAAATTTAATAAATTATCAATTAATTTTAGAACTTCTATTTAAAAACTTTTTCACCAAATTTTCTATGCATTTTAATACTTGATTTTTAGGGATATCAAAACTTTCGGGAGGCTCTGGGGTCCAGAGTCCCCCGAAAGTTTTGGTACCTGAATTCGCGTTTCGTTTGATACCTTATACCCCGAAAGTTTTGATACCTTACTTGGTACCTTATTTGGATATCATGTAAAGATTATGATACTGAAATGTTTGTCCACAGAATACCATAGTACAACCTTAAGGAATAAAGTAAGCAATTGCAAAAGTCATGCCAATTACATGAAAAATTGTCCTCTGGAATATTTGTGAAAAAGTTATATATGACATGAAATACCCATTAAAGTAAATTTGTACCTCGCAGGCACAGGCACTGTCACAAAAATAAAAATTTTCAATAGAACGGTTTACAGGTTTGCTTTCTATTTCTTCCTCTCAATTATTTTAATGAAGAAGATCTTCATGTATTGAGACTAAACATGGAGTAGTATACCATTAGAAGTAGCAAAACAAGTTTGATAGGATTACTGTAAAAATTCAATTTTCCAAAAATTTGGACATGGTGTCATATGTCTTACAGGTACAGAATAGCCTGTGCACATAATATTATATAGTTCTGTTTAGAAAATATGTAATACAAAGTATTTCAGAGCTGAGATTCTATTTGATTTTATTTGATTCACTTTATTGGAAAGGAAATACTTCAAAAATCATTTATAAAACTAAATTTGACTGAGACACTCACTAAAACAGTTGCCAATTTATCTCTTTCCATAAAAGCTATGCATCTGACGCAGCGTTTTCCCCTTTTAACGGCCGTTAGATTAAGAATTCTTGTCTCTTAAGTGCCGCACATACCTCTACATGACTCATGCATTCTTAAACAGAAGAGTTAGTAACACAAACTCCTTGCCAAAATATTCAAGGTTTCATTCTTAAATATGCATCACCCATGCATCTAATTTATGCCATTGTAGCGTGAGAAGTCTGCGTCACGTTGGGGAATTTGATATTTAATTACACACAATTTTGATCACAAATGGTTGGTACAAAGCGTTCGGTTATTTTTGTGCCTATGGGTTAGTGAGCAGTCGTGCATTGGTGTCGGAAGCACACCTTCATTATTACCTACTCCAAACTTATTTCCATTTAAATGAACTTTATCATATCTAGTAACTGTGAAATAGTGATATTTTATGCACGACGAATACATATCATGAAAGGCATTATCCGACAATGTTGCTGTGGTATAAAGTTCTCTGTTCTTTTTGTGCCCCATGCATTAGAGTAAATCCGTGTATTAATGTAGGAAACACCCCTACATTATTACCTACTTCAAACTTATTTTCATTTAAATAAACTTCATATCCATAAACTATGGAATAGTGATATTTTATGAAGGATGAATATATGTATTATGAGGCATTATCCGAACATGTTTAATGTAAAATAATGGTCAAAGAAGGATTGACTTCAATTAAGCTTGACAAAAGAGGTACATAATATTTCTATCCAAAACAATGTGTAAATGTTTAAATATACGATTCATATTAGAGAGAATATCAAACTTAGTAATTTTTATGTTTCCAGTGATATGTGTCTGTCTCTGATTTGAATCATGCTATGAACGAATTCGATACTTCCCTTTACGCTTTCATACTATTGAACGCGTAAACTCTCCTATATTTACGCTTTCAATAGTAGAAAGAAGTATGAGAACGCATAAACTCTCCTATAGTAGAGTAGAGAGTATTGAAACACATTAAAAAGACAAAGGCTTTGAAGCTAATGTTCGACTGAGTTGTAGAATTGTACTTTTAATGTAATAGATTTTATACAGACCAGCATTCAACTATTTTTCAAGCTAGATTAATTTAAACAAACAGTTTGTAAATAAACGTAGAACAAAATATATGATATTAACTTTTCTTAGAGTTATAAATTTTTAAATTATACATTGAACCTAATTTTAATTTGAAACATGGTATTTCTGGATACATTAATGATAAAAATAAAATAAAAATTTATTCCCACGAGATCTGGAATATTATATATTACCTGTAGTTGTGTTTTTTCCAATTATCTTAACACATTTCTCAAAAAATTCCAATACATCTTATTTTATAAAAAATCTACCAATGGACCCGAAAACTGAGTGTCCCCACATTATACTTTATAGTATTATCTTCTGAAAATAAATTAACATTTCACACACACCATAATTTTAAAAATTCACATTTAAAATTTTATCAATTTCTTTAAATCCGGAACCTTTCTCTTTCCGTTTCTACGTTACAATAATCAACCGATCTGAGTAAGAATATCTTAAATGTGTATCGACAACTGCCTCTTATAATAATAATCAATTCTAAAACTAAGTTTTAAGAGTTTGTGTGCCATATAAAGGAATAATAAGTTCTTTCATTTTCAAATATATGTTTTAGTGTAAGATAATTAAAATTTTCGACAAAGTTGTGCATAAAATATGATTAGAGTAAAAATATAGTTTTTCACTTCATTTTAAAAGAAAACTCTAATAACTGTATTACTTCTATACATAGATATTTCGTGAGCATAACTATTTTATAGATTTCTATTTAATGATCAATAATGTTCTACATAAAAAATAAATGATTGTGTTATAAGCTAAAGAAATATCTCTATCATTATATTCATATTTTAGGAAATTGCTTCCAAGGTAAAACGAAAAATCGTTGATATTCATCAAGGATTAATTTAGTAACACTTCTGGCTAATGATAATTTTTTGTTAATATCAAAATTTCAGAGGAATATTGGGTTTTTGCCAGAGTTCACCTATCAAATTAAGCCAAAATATCAAGTTTAGCTGTAAGAGATTTTCATTGTATACTCTGAACAAACGGCAATTATTTTTCTTGCTTTCTTTTAAGGATCGTAATATCACTAACGATAAATTTAGTGAATAGTGTATTAGTAAAAGGTCACATCCAGGATACACACAGTCTTACAAGGGATAGCTAAATCTATAATATATTTTTACCACAGATGATAATAGGAACTCACCAACACCATTAAAAGTTTCCAAAATATATATGTATATTGGGCCTGTTTACCATTCGATGACAAAATATAGATATTCACTATAATTTTGTTTGGTATATTTAGAAAAATGAGGAAATTAATGTTAATTACATTTGTCCAAATGACATGTCAACAGTTGACAAAAGGGCTTGAATGCGTGCAAAAAGTCGTTGTAGCTCAATTGGGTTATTGCATTATAATGCAACACGTAAGTGATTGTTTCTGCAATTCCCCTCACAATGCCTATTTTCTCTCCATTTAATGTAACCAATATGTAATACGTATGCACACACTGCCACTGGAACTTCTGCTATATAATGTATTAGAAAATATTAATTTGACGGCTACATAAACATAAAAACTAAATATATAACTAACTTAGAATTTATTATGAATTAAATAATTACTTACATGTTAAATAATCCAATTGAGTTAATTTACTTTTATCCAATTGATTACTTTGCATTTGTTGTATGGCAACGACTAGATCAAGTATAACTTGCTTCCTCTCTCAAATCCAATCGGTCAATGGAAATACACAAAATATTCTTGCCGGATTAAAGACAAAACAAATGTTATAAGTAGTTTCTAGTTCATATTATTTTAAAAACCACTTTGAGTCATGTTGTGAAGTATTACATTTGTAATGCATACACAATCAACTAACAAATGAATCCTCATAGGAAGGTTGTGAAGGGTAGAATGGGAGAGCAGAAAACTCACAGTACAGTAAATACTGAAATAACTGTTTGGTCCATAATATATTTAGTTTAGCTTATTGGAAAATTTGAGAAAGTTATCAAAAATTTATCTGAAATACAAAAAGGAATGAAGTTGTGATGACTTTTAACTCCATAGCTTTTTCCTAGGATCACGAGAGCAATGGTAGCCCGGATGAAAGAGTAGCGGATTAGCAAATTCCAACTAGGTCCAAATAAACACCGTAGTGTAAACACTACGGTGTTTATCGGGTATACCTGGGGTAAATCTGTCATGACCTCGAATGTCCTCACGTTAGCGTGGTGTGGATGTTTGGAGAGTGGGGTGCCAGCTCAGATGTTGACCTCGTCATCTGTCCGTGGTTAAAAAATACGAGGTGTTCTCAATTCTTTCCCTTCGGGATTGATCCCGTACCATGGCTAATAGCCCGTTATTTTGCACCAGTGAGACGTTAATTCAATTTCCTACCTACCTAGGATCGGGACGTACTATTTCTTGAATATACTTTTTAGATTATTTATTATATTGATTAAATTGATACTTCGCACAAGAGGAGGGTACTTGATATAATCAAATCGAAAAATATTTTTTATGTAGGATCGTACTCGACTAGAGGAACACATATTCAAAGTGGGAGAACGCAATCCGCAATCAATCAATGATTTTGAGAAATAATGGTTATAAAAATGCATTATTTCTTATAGACTGGCTATTGTTAAACGAGTTTAGATCTTGGAGACTAAACATTCGATTGCCCCACAGCCATTCTGGGCTCAATTCCTATTTTCATTCAGTTTTTTACTAATTTTTATGTGTGTGCAGCTTCATTTCGGATGTTTACTTGAGGAATCAATAGTTCATACACGCAACATTTCACTTTTTCTTACAAAATTCGCTTTTTTGATGTATTATTTCTTCATTATTTACTCACGAAGGTGCATGAAGTTTTTGTTGGATCTCCTACTTATATTTAATTCATTTTACCCTGGGGAAATCAGGTAAATCGAACGCAAATTTCTATTAAAAAGATTAATTTATTGGAAAACTATTTTGAATAAATATCTTTTCGTTTTCATTTCTAGGGTCTTAAATCTGTCGGCACACTCAAAAAATGAATAATGTAAAAAGAAAGTGGGAACTGAATCCAAGACGACAGCATATATGGCAGTCGGACGTAATCCACCGAGTTACGCTGCCTACTCGAAACTCGTAAAAAATTTGCCAGTACAAGAATATTTTTAAAATCGATATTTCTTGAAAACGACTGAATGTTACGTTCTGTCCCTTTGCTGTTGTACTCCTAAAGTTGAGTATTATCCTACATACAAAATATTTAAATCCACCTATGCAAATTTTGCGCCCTTCTCTTTTTAGTTTCCAAAATATCTGTCGATGTTTTGGTGCTAGTCCTAGCATCAAATCAGCAATGTTCGGCAGTTGGGCATAGACATGAGATATAAATAATGAGCATTGTTATTGAGAGGTGATTCATAAGGTATGACCAACATGTCGAATAGTAGCCACGTGAAGGCTCTGTGAAAGATTGACTTTGTTGGCAGATTCGTCATCTTATCACCTCGTTTGGCGATATAACACATTATGACACGATAGATGCTTATTTCTAGCGGCAAGAATTCTGAAGTCGTCAAAGTCTACTAATATCTCGTGCAATCCAATCAGATTATGAATCAATGGATGGGTGCCTCCTTCCTTGCTATTGACCAATCAAATGATCGTTCGAACCCGACAGACGAAAGTAGTCTAAGGGTCACGTTACTACTAGTTTTGTTCACATGATCCCGGGTACATAAAACGATTTCCATTGCTCACTCTACTTTTATATTTTCTCTATGGTTGGGAAGGGGTGGAAACCCTTATGCTATACATTCAAATATACTAATTTATTTTATTCATTTCAACTTACAAAATCACATTCTATGTATTTGGATGTTTTAAAATGCCAATTGGATATGTAAACAGTAAACGATCCTCCATAACACAAAAGAAAAGAATTCACAAGAGCTGTGTACGATACAATGCTACTCCATCGAATACAATAACATTAGTAGATATTAGCCGAGTAGCAAATTTAGGTCAATGTTTACTTAATCCTCCTGGTGGTTGACTCAACGAGGTATCTTGTCATTAGTAAAATTAGACTAGATCTTGTCGGACGAGATATCTCGTCATTAGAAGAAAACACAATCAAGAAAAAGAACACAATCATTAGAAGAAAAACTGACTATATCTTGATCTCGTCATTATCAAAAAGTCGGCAAAATCTTGATGACGAGGTATCCCGTCATTAGCAAAATTTGTCAGATATTGATGGATGAGATATCTCGACATAATCACTTGGAGGGTTAAATGAGTACTTGTGCTTTCCCCATGCTTTTAAATTCAGTTAGTCCCTAACCCTTCTTTCTCCTAGTGCCCGATGAAGAGTCCCAGGTAGCTGGAGTCTAATGAGAGTGAATAAGTGACGGGAAAATGTGCTATGCCGGTAAAGTAAAACGAGCGATTTTTCATTTACTATTGAAAAGATTTTTACTCATTTCCAATTTGATAAAGTGGTTTACTTTTTATCAAGAACCCGTGAATTAGTTGGATAAAATATGTACGCAATGAAACATGAATGAAGAATAAGTTCCTTCAAGAGAGCCCCTTAAAATTACATTTTGGTTACAGAATACAATTATATTTCTTATTTATTTTCCTAAAATAAAGGAATACATTTTCATTTTTATTTAGTGTATATCGAATCGATAGAACCCTAAAAACGTAAATGAGACTTTAATGTCGTCAACTGACCGTGATTCAAAATTACGAGTTGTTTTCCTCGCGCGAATCTCTCTTCAGGATTAATCGCTGACCGTCACAAATAACCCGATGTGTTGCTCCAACGCGACGTTAATTCAAGTACCTACCTACCAACTACCGAAATTTTAGTGCAATATATTTTGTGACGAAAGGAAGCTTTGAATTTGCTTATTTTGCCTTCTTTCACTACTCAACAAATAAAAGCTGATCATGAATCCTCAGAGGAGAATACCTGCATATATTCGTTCTACAACCTGCTGCTGGAATAAAAGGTCCTTTGGGAAAGCTCCTTAAAATTACCTTTTGGTTAGAGAAAACTATTACATTCCTTATTTATTTTCCTAAAAGGAAGGAATATGTTCTTGTATAGTGTACGTGAAATGGATGAACCCCAAAAAGTAGAAAAGTAAACAAAACTTTAATGCAATACAATTTGTGTCGAAAGGAAACTATGAATTTGATAATTTTCTCTTTCTTCCACTATTCAACAAGCAAAAGCTATTCATGAACCCTCAGAGTGTAGCACACGCATATTTCCATTCTACAACCCACAGCCTTTCTTGCATGACTTCTAACTAGCTTCGACCTTCTAGAGCAATATAATCTGTCCTAAGATACTTGTAACTAATTGAGTGGTTATTAAGTCAGTATGTGTGTTGGGAAGGAAAAACAATACGACTCGGAAGTATATTG
Source organism: Meta bourneti (assembly GCA_933210815.1). NCBI lineage: Eukaryota > Metazoa > Arthropoda > Arachnida > Araneae > Tetragnathidae > Meta > Meta bourneti. Next base: position 66,592,427 of record OW119923.1, on the reverse strand, counting down.
TTAATCTCAGAGAGTTAATCGCTATCAAAATTAAGAACTCCATTCTAAAACTCCCCATACATAACAATATGCTCTTTCAAAACTAACCTTATATGCGTAGTTAATCAATTATTAGTTATATTAACCAGGTGTTTGGTTTGCGATGTAAACCTGTGACGGACTGAATCATAATCGTAATTAATCTATGTCAGATCAACGGCCACCAAAACTTGCGTATATATCTAACAGACGTAGCACTATTTATGATAGAAAATGTTTAACCATTCACTCCCTTTTCAAACATAGATTTTATGATTTTACTATTATTTTTAATTTTTAATAACGTAAATTTATATGTTTAACTCACCATGTGGTTGTCTTGACGAGGTATCTCGTTATTAATATAACTGACCAGATCTTGATGGATGATATACCTCGTCTTTAGAAGAAAATTGACGAGATCTTGATCCGGTAATCATAGAAAAAGCGACAAGATCTTGAAGACGAGATGTCTCGTCATTAGCAAAATTAGTCAGATCTTGATGGACGAGATAACTCGTCAAAACAACTCGAGGGTTATACTGAGAGTATTTACTTTCACACACCTCTATAAGTACATCCGCATCACCCCTTTATGAAGATAGGTAAAAGTATTGTAAATAAACATTCTCCATTATAAGACTCCAAATTAACTTTTTGTTATGATTCACTCCGTCAAAGTTTGTCTACATTTTTACCATGTGTTTTCGAATCATAATTAAATACTTACGAAATAATAAAGAGGTTTTTATGTTAGATGTGGAGGGAATAATAGAAGTTTACCATATACTGAATTTTTGTCTGTATTTTCTAGCTAAAATTACTAACCTCGAATGCATCGAATTAATTTTTCCTTTCTGGACGTTCTATTTTACCATTTGATTGAGTTTTTTGGGAAAAAAGCTACATATTTACATATATCATAAACTGCTTCTCGAAAATGAATTTAGTGAAGTTTGTGAACATTTAACTTAGATTGGAAAACAGCAGTTGAAGAGAAATGACGAGTCCTTGTTTTTGTCGATCTCAAAAGTAAAAAGGTTAATTTTAAAGGAAAATGCAGGCAATTTATAACCCTCCAAGTGGTTTTGAAAAGATATCTCGTCCATCAAGGTCTGACCAATTTTACAAATGACGATAAATCTGTCATCAAGATATTGGAGTTCTTTTATGGTGACGAGATCAAGATCTGGTCAGTTTTCTTCTAATGACGAGATATCTCTTCCATCAATATATTGTCACAATAATGCTAATGATGAGATACTTCGTCTAGACAACCACCAGGAAGTTTAATGAATATCAAAGATACGAAAAGCTACAGAAATGGTGAAATGGTTTAAGCGCAGTGAAATCTGTTTCCACATGACGAAACGTAACTAATGGATACCTAGACAATCAAGATATTTGTTACATCTGAACTTAATCTCAAGATGTCATCAATTATCAGCAATATATTACAATTTCGACAAGGTTGGATTGATTTATCGCTACCCGATCTTTTTCTGCTGGAGAAGAGCTAATTTTGTTTCCGGCAGGAGAAAAATGGAAGAGTGCAATGGATTATAAATTAAAAACAGAAAAGTCAAGGAACTGCAGTGAATATGTAGTTTCATACAGATTATTCTGAAGTTACTCTAGAAAGGGTTAACAATTGTTTTGTCAGCCCTAAGTTAACATTAAATCTTAATAAATTGTTTTAAGAGAATTTTCCCTTTTATTATTTTTCATTTCGGTTTTTTAAATGAATGAAACACAAATGTTTTTTTTTATTTTCTATTGTCATTACTAATATAGATTTACCTCAAAATCGTGTTACAAAAGTAATCTTATTCCAGTCATTATGCAATTGTAGTTCCTGATCAAGCAATTTTAATCTTAATGAATAAACTTAAACCTGTTTCTCAGTTTTGACTTCTTATCTTGCGACGCAAGCAATTTCGGTCGGATTTAAATGGTTCTACTGACCTGTGTTTAATACATTGCAAAGACAAATTGAAAATGTGTAACCTTATACATTTTTCTTTATCTATTTAGTATCAAATCTGTAAATTTTCACCAAATAATGATTCGTATCTAAAACTAACGGATCTTAAACTAATATGTTATCTTTAGCGAGGAATCATTTAAAAATAACTTTGTCTTATAAAATTGTTCCATACCCATATAGTTAACAATTGTCTTTCAAAAATGTATAACTAAGACAACATTCACTAAACACGTATTGTTTCTTCCGTCTAGATATACCAACTTATATAAATTACCTATTATTTTATAGGAATGTGTTTGCAGTAGATTTAGAAGGGATGTAGATGAAATATGATTCGAAGTTTATTTTAAAATTTGTAGGTAGTAAGACTTCTGAAAGTTTTACCTTTAAAAAAATGTATACATGTGTGACAAATATTTCTATTCAAATTAATTAGAACCGTTTGATGGAATGCTCGAAATGATATCGAATTTAGCGTTGCAAAGAATTTTTTTAACTAGTTGGATATAAATAAATTATTTTAATTTTGAAATTTCATCACATTAAATGCAGTGTCGATAGTTTAATGTCATATCGATGGTACTATAGATGCCACAACCAGTAATATATTTGCATGGAAATGAATTCATACATCCTCATGTTGTGCTCTAATAGTTGACTATGTGATATTGAATAGCAATAAATTCATCTTGATTTTGACAACGTAGGACAGAAATACATTCTCTGTCAAATAAATCAAAACACCCCGAAGCAGTTCAATTGGAATTAAACTTAATGTTTTTAATGTACAGGAAGAAATAAAGACATTATCACAAAATCAAATCTAGAGAACTCTTTATTATTGTAAAATTATAGCAGGAATGTAAATTAATAAGTTATAAAGCCTCTTCTGTGGGCTATACATACCGATACATGCCATGGCTGGAAATAAATGGAGTCCTTGTGCTAATCTGTTGTAAATTATGCGGAGAATTCTGCAGCTGCTGCTCCAGATTCCTTATATTCCGAGTATGGTATTATTGACCGTGAGAGAGGAAATCATAAGCTCCGAGGCAGAAGCCTTACTAAGCATGATATTCCGCCATTCCATGCCTATCCACGACTCTCGGGCAAGATCCCAATCCAGATGCAGCCAAAGAGGTTCGCTTGTCTATCGAACAGGACACGATACCACCCTCGGTTGTTGCGTAGGTAATCTGGTGGTGGAAAAGTTTTTACAAAAACTTTTATCATACTTACAATCTACCAAAAAGTGCCTATATTAAGGAGCAAAATCCAAATCAGGATGAAGGACCGGATTGTATTGCACACAAAAGTACATACCGATACCTGATATTCCCTTTCGACCTATTTTAAAGAGAGGAAGAACTCAACAATATCTGTCGATTGTGGGACTGTTACTATGAAACGTATACACAAGTCTGCATTGAAATCTCAGGCAAATATTAGTTTAATTAAATGTCTCCTATGAAATCGAAATGTGTTTTCACCTCACATTTTGATACCTGAACCTTAACAAAGAGCCTATTTGACATACATAAAAGGAAAACTTCCCCTACAGTTAGCTCAACAAACTGGTTTTGGGCATTGCAAACTGTTGCAATAGTATGCTTATTTAACAATTGTATAAATAGTTTTACATGAAATATTTTATACGGATCACACAGAAGTATGTGTATACAAATGAATAAGTAACTCATTAAACTATAGTTGTGTTGCTCCAGTGCAATGTTAATTAAAATACCTACCTACCTATCCAATAAACTATATATGTCTGCCTTGAAATTGTGAAGTACTTATTATTCCATATTATAGTTGCAGTTAATGAACAATTTAACCCTCCAAGTGGTTTCGACGAGATTTCTCGTCCATCAAGAACCAATTTTATTAAGTACGAGATATCTTGTCATCAAGATATTGCCAATTTTCTTATGATGATCTGTTCAGTTTGATAAAGATCTGTTCAGTATTTTTCTTCTAATGACGAGCTATCTCGTCCATCAAGATCTGGTCAGTTTTGCTAATGACGAGATACTTCATTGAGACAACCATAACGAGGTTTAAAATATATTCAGCAGCATACACAGTTGGCAGAACATTAGAATGCTAGAAGCAGATTGCACGCACGCAGATGAATATTAAATTTAAATACAACGCTATTAAGCAGTTTGCACGCACAAAGGAAAAAAAATAATAAATTATGCACAACCCATAATGAGGCATTTTATGCATAGAGTAGTGTACAAATAAGGTAGGTATGTAGGTAGATATTTTAATTAACGTCACACTGGATGCAAATAAGTAAAAGGCAGGAATTTCCTTTCACCAAAATGCATATTGCACGCATTGCATAGATCCATTGATCCGCCTGTCTCTAAGCGAAATATTTTATTTCTTGAACTCTATGCATTGTTAAAAAGAAAGTGATTGACAAAAATTCAACCCCAAAATAGTGAAACACGAAATTTTTGCCTCCAAATCAATTTCAATGCATAATTTATTCACAATTCAGATATACCTTAACCGAACGAGAGGTGATGCAACATGTACAAGGATTCAAAGGCAGTTGCCCGGAAACATGTGGGCCTAGCTGAAATAAATTTCCCACTCTAGTTAGCTGATCAAATGGGCTTTTCCTCTTGCGATCCAATTTCGTTATTGATCTGAAACCTCAATAAATTGCATAAGCAATTGTCTCTCTTCCTACTATTTCCATATCAATGCAGCGAAATCTTCATAATGAGGCTATTTCTCTATCAAGTATTCATAAAAATAAGTAAAATTCAAGTATTTTCCTTTCACCAACATTGCCTATTGCACATTGCATAGAAATTTGATCCATCTGGTCTACAAGAACGAATGATTGGCATAGTTTGTCCGTTTATGGACCTTGCGCCATAAAACCCCAAATTCCATTCCATTCCAAGAACGAATAAAAAAAATTTCTTGAGCCTCATGCACTATGAAAAACAGTGATTAACGAAAATACACCCTCAAATAGAGGAACCCAAAATTTCTGCCCTAAATCGATCATGATGCATAACTTATTCACAATCAGAAATGCCGTAATGGAACGATAGTCGGTCCAGCATGCACAAAGGTCTGGAAACATGTGGGCCTAACTGAAATAAAAAGGTACCCTGTGACGAACATAGAGGCCAAACATTTTGACTTCTAGACATTCAGAGAGGCCTATTTGAAATGAGTTCCCCTCCAGATAGCATATCAAACTGTTTTTGCGTTTTGTACCCCTATTTGGTTATTGATCCGAAATCCCGATTAACTGCATAAGAAATTACCTCTATCCCTACAATTTGTATAGCACTGCATCGAAATCTTTATATTGAGTTGTTTGCTTTATCAAGTAGTGTTCAAATAAGTAAAGGATAGTAATTTACTTTCACCAAAATTGTATACATTGCACAAACCTTTTGATACGCCAGTTCTCCAAGGATGAATGAAAACAATTTTTTCTTGAACTTTATGCACTATGAAACATAGAGTAACGAAAATAGCCCCCGAATGGTCAAACGCGAGATTTCTGAGCTCAAATGGATTACGATCCGTAATTTATTCACATTCGGAGATGCCTTAAGTGAACTAGAGGCAGTGCAACATGCACAAAGGTTCCAAAGCAGCTGTCCGCCGCAAACATGTGGGCCGAACTGAAATAAAAGGAGGCCTGGTAATGAACATTTAGGCATAACATTGCGACTTCTCGACATTTGGATAGGCCTGACTGAAATGAATCATCCGGAGGATAGCTTATCAAACTGTTTTTGCGTTTTGCAATCTAATTTCGTCATTGATCTAAAACCCCCATAAATTGGATAAGCCTCCCTCCCTACAATTTGCATAGCACTGCAGCGAAATCTTCATAATGAGCCTTTTCTTTATCAAGTAGTGTGCAAATAAGGGTAAAACACAGCAATTTCCTTTCACCAGACTTCTACACTTTGCACAGACCTTTCGATACGCCTGTTATCCAAGGACGAATGAAAACAATTTTTTTCTTGAACTCTGTGCACTACGAAAAACAAAGTGATTAACTAAAATGCACCCTCGAAAGGTAGAACTCGAAATTTCTGCACCAAAATCGATTACGATGCATAATTTATTCACATTCTGAGATGCCTTAAGCGAACGAGAGGGGGTGCAACATGCACAAATGTTCGAAAGCAGTTGTCCGGAAACATGTGGGCCTAACTGAAATAAAAGGAAGCCTGGTTACGAACATTCGGGCATAACATTGTGACTTTTCGACATTTGAAAGGGCGATCGAGAATTGCGTGTAAAACGTCACGGAATTTGGATCATTACGGAGAAAAAAAGGAAAGGAAATAAAAAGAGAAAACAGGGGAGTAAAAATCGAGTAATGGCTTGATCAACTGAAACAGCTGTAATGAAACCATTGCTTGTGGCCAGCAATCGATGTCATGGTTGTGTATTGATTGAGTGACGATGGCTCGCTATGTGAGGAAGTAATGGTGTGTAAAGACTATTTCGCGGTTTTATTTTCCCATTTTAAGCTTGCGTTGCTATGCATCTTAATCATTACAACAGACAAGAAAGCATTGGAAAGATTGATGTGGATCGAATTATTTCTTTGCATTTAAGAAATTATGGGTCTTTAAATCCAATAACTTCTATTTAGAGTTAGGTTTTGACATTTCTTGCAGAAGTAAAAGGGAAATAATGACGAGTTTGGAATAACGAGCTATTTGAATTAAACTATTTAAGATTAATTTGTTATTTCATCCATCATTAATGGCAGGGTTTTCATGCAAATGTAATTACAATCGAATAGATTTATTCTCATTTAATCAAGAAACATAAAAGGTTTTATCAAGCTGAACATAGGTGGCAATAGTGTTTCTGCGGAGGAACGTGTTTTATGTACGTATTCCAAGCATGACGTAACTTGCCTTGTTTTTCGAAAATGATTTGAGTACGTCGCCAATCAAAATTGTAATGAATTTCGAATTGATATATGAGAGTTGATTGGTCATCGCCAATAAGATTGAATTGCAAACGTCAATCAAAAAATATGAGAAGCTTTTTCTGTCATGCTAAATGTAGGGAACGCTATTGTTTCTGCTGCAGAACGTGTTTTCTGAACTAATTCTGAAGGTTACGTCAGTTGGCTTGTTATCGAATATGATTTCAGTACGTCAACAATTAACATTTCAATTAATGAATTCTGAGTAGGTAGATGATAGTTGATTGATCAACTCAAACGTAGCATCTGATAACAACTTAATCAATCAAACGTAACATTTTTAAACCCAGTAAATCCAATTTAGAGTTCGTTTTTGACATTTAGTGAACAAGTAAAAGTGAAATATTAACAACTTTGGAATGATGAATTCTTTGAAATAATCTATTTTAAGATTAAAGTGCCATTTCGTCCGTTAGTCGTGACTGAGTTGTCATGCAAATGTAATTGCAGTTGGACAAATTTATTCTCATTCATCAAAAAGTATAAGATTATTTTTATATCAAACTAAATGTAAATGGCGGTAGTTTTTCTACTATGGGATGTGTTTCTTGTCTGTATTCCTTGGCTTGTTTTTAATACGATTTCCGCACTTCGCCAATAAAATTTCCGAGTTGATATATGATAGTTGATTGGTCATTTCGAATTAAACGCAAAACTACAAAAACGACTCTACTACAATTTAAGGTAATCCCGATCTGTATCATGCGAGAGCATTTGGGGAGCGAAATAAAATCTTCGTTTTCCGTTTGATTTGCTTGCACTGAATATTCCTCTCAGAAAACATCGATAAAAAGATGTTTTGAGTGTAAATTTGACTTGTAAAAATTACCTACAATGGATTAAGATTAATTTTACCTAAAAAGAAATTAAATTGTAATACAATGGGAAAAAATTTAATCAATTAAAATTAAGTAATTAAAATTAATTAATTAAACTTAATTAATTAAAATTAATTAATTAAAATTAATTTAAAAGAAATTAATTTTACCTACAATGGATTAAGATTTTTATTACCTAAAAAGCTGAATAGTCTTGTAAATTGTTTAGGTAACTCTGGCCTAGAATTCGTATATTTTCTTTAGCATGATACACATTTCATATCTTCCTCCACGAAGATACTGAGCCCTTTCATGTAATATTATATGATCACGAAATACCTTCATTTAATATTTACATTTCGTGTCACTTTGTGTAATAGAATGGGTTCCCATTTTCGTAGGTATAAATGTTAAACTTTAGGATAATGTATTTTCACAATCATAGGATAATCCTTTTAAAATAAACAAAACATTCGAACTATGATATAATTCACGAACATGATAGAGCTGACCTTGCAATTCGCCTCTCCAATTTTGAGACTCTTCGCGAGAAGGTATATGGGAAAACATTGCAACGATCTTTCTTAAACGCTTTGTCAAGAAGAAAAATGAAACAAAGAACAATTTGCATCATTCTGTTTTTATTCTCGAAGATGCATGGTTACAATGTAGTGTAAGTTGCCTTTTAATTCAATGTATGGTGAATATAAGGAATTGTACTGCATTAACTTGAAGCAAACTCCTAAAATAATCTAATATTTTATATCATCGGCTTACAAGTGAAACACATAAAGTCAGAAAACTTAGTTCTGAGGAAATAAAGGAGAAAAAATTCTACTCCCTAGCTAAAACTCACTGTGTTTCGCAAGAAGCTTAGCCTTGATACAAGAAAAACTGACTTAGCAGACTTCACAAGTCTAAAGATCACATTCTATCTCAAAAAGCTAAAAAACTCTTATCTTGAAAGTTTTGAAATAGTGTTTCACTTCTAATCCAAAATTATATATAAATACCATCCATTTTTCAGTCACTTAAAAGCAATACCAGAAATCGTAAATTTTACGAATAAGCTTCAATGTTTAAACTTTAGCGTAAGTTTACCTTTCTACGGTTAACTAATTTATTTTAGATTAAACCTTCAAGCTAGTGCACCCTTTATTCTTCAATGTACTCCCCTTCTGCATTGATGCAACATTCATAACAAAATTATCACTCCTGGAAAGACCTTCAAGCTAATGTACCCTATATTTTTCAATGTACTCCCTTCTGCATTGATTCAACATTGGAAAATGTCCTGGAAATCATTTTCCAGGAAGGCATGTAGATCTCCCGACGAATCTTGCTTTCAATCGTGTAGTGCTCAACTTTTGATTTGGGAAGTTGGTAAAAATTGACCATAACCAGATCGGGTAAATAGGGTGGTTGAATTGTTATTTTCGTTTCGGACCACGTCTTGAGTCGTGACGGAGGAAGTGACTTCAATTCAACTTTGTTTTTGCTTATTCTGACACTTTATTTCAGGTGCTTTAACACTTCAAGATAGTACCAGTTCTTAATCTGTCTCAAATAATAATTAGAACACGTAACGTACAATTTTACAAACATGAGTATCGTCAGATGACTTTGATGGCCATCCCGAATACTGATCATCATCTGTTGATTACCAACATCCTTAAATCACTAACATTATTCATAACACCATGTGCACTGATCCCCGTTAACGTGTTTCATCCTTCCATGAGTCTCAGAAATCTAATCTAAATGATAGAGGGTTGAGGGAAATAACGATTCTAGACAGTCAGGTCACCCATATGACACGTTCTGTGTTCATTCCAGCAATACTTAACTCTCACGACACTACACACGGGAATAGAGTAAGGCACGTAGTATGGAACATCTGATTTTAAAAGATTGTCAAAATTAGGGAAATGGGTTTCTTTCAATAAATCAGACGCCAAATCACGACCCAATTTACTGAAATCCATGTGTAAAAGAAGATAATTTACCGAATTTGAAAAAATACATTTTGAATTATATTTAAAATCGTCAGAAAAGTCAGAATTGTCGATTTGAAAATGGTGTCTAAAATGGAACATCTAAAGAATTTGTCGCAAATACGCAAGAAAATAAAAACAAGTGTTTTAACCTTTACACTTTGGCGCTTTTATTCCGCTAACCGACGGTACAGCTGTTGTACTGCCCGTAGTCTAAAGGTTAATTAGTATTTAAGTGCAAAGAAATTGATATCTTTCATATTATAAATTTAGTTTTAACACATTAAAATTCTTTTATGCATTAGAAAATATTCAGAATATTTTCGATGCACCATTCCCACAAATCATTACAAAAATTATTTTCCGTATCATTTCTGAATTTAACCTGTTAAGCATCTAAACTTTCAGGCAATGTATGAACAGAATATGAGTGCCTACTTCTAACGCAGAAAATTTTCATGTAATTTTCGATAGTTATTTGTCGATAAATTGTGGTATTCCATACTATGTCTATTGTTCAATATTGCGTCCATACTGTTTTAATGCGTGCACTTACCCTATGAGATGATTTCTTAGTTTCAGAGTACGTGATTCATTTGCATTTAAACAAAATTTAATTTTAAACAGCTACTTAAGAGCACTATCCATCTAAAAACTGCAAAAAAACCTCATAAAAAGCTGGAGGGTAATGACCAATCAAAGTACGATGATAGTTTGGGTTGGATTGTCGTTCTACAGTCATTTTTGTTACAAGAGGGCTAATTAGACAGAAGCAAGATTAGGGGCTTAAACTAAAGTACATTATACTTGAAGTTCACGAAGGTACATTATTATTGACGTCGTCCCGGACTCTCTAAGGAAGGCTTCATATGCTGAATTTCGTTTCCTGACTTGGCATGACTGTCTGAGTGCACACTTATTACTTTATTGTTGACTCTCCTGGATGTATTTTATCTAATAGTAGACAACCTGTGACGGCTCAACACTTAGACCCGTGCATTGCACCTAAGAATTTAAGTAATACAATGCGAAAGTATTGGGAAGCCAGATGGCGAATGACGTAAAGTCAAGTGACTCTCTGGCATTTGTTTCATTCATTAATACATTATCGAACCTAGCGGATTCTAGAAACTTTTCCTATTGCATAACATCTTACAAGATGTTATGTTGGTCAATATTTAACACTAGTTTTCTATTAAATTAATTTTTTCTAAAAGAAAGGGTAACTTGCGCCCTTGTCATTCCTGCAATGACACTTCATCTGTGCCCAAAACAAAGCTCGAAACATTATGAACAAAGCTCGTATTTAAATTAGGATTCTCTAATGCTCATTGCGACTGATTGAGTTATCTGAGGATGATTGAAATATCAAGAATCTTAACTCATTGATACGTATAAAAACTTTTGGAGAATGAAACAAGAATGCCTGAAATAGATTACAGACCTCTTGTCATCCTACATAACACACACAAATCGTGATATTTCAGTTTTAGCGTAATTCAATTTGCAAAATATGTCATTTTTGCAATTAAGCAAAACGTTTTCACCATAAGCCTTTGTTGTAAAGGGGCGAGGAATGATAAGCGCGAGACGCGCTTTCTAAACGCGTTCAGACACGTTCAGCAACCAACCACGCCCATCGTTAAAAACAACCGTGACGTCCATAATTCCCTGCCTCGCTCATCCAATAAGCGTTTTTTATTATATTCTTCACACTCAGAGTATAGGTAGGATAATGAATTAGATTTTTTTTATCCTTGACGTAATAAAAGCATAAATTTAACATAACACACTAACCAAATAATGAAATATTAATAAGGGCAAGCGTGTAATTCGGATGAGTCTTGTCAAAGTATACACTGTGCGTTGTTGAAGAGGAATGGACTTTGGATATACGTGCGGGTAGACATGAGTTCAAACATATTTCCGGTACATCAGTTATTATGCTTATCAAAATAAAAAAACAGTGTAAAAGCGTGTGGTTATTTCCGTTGATGGAATAAAATTCGATCGTAAAGTTTGTAATAAACCATTGCCATTTAAATGGATCCTTCTTATTGAGCTCTATAATTAAAAAACACAGTTGTAACACTTCTCAATACTATCATTGTTTCTTACAATATTATTTATCATCAGTTACTTCACCAGTATGAAATGCACTACGTCAAAAACATAGTTCTGAGAAAACGGAGGGAAAAATTCTACTTAATAAGTGTCTACTTATTAAGCAGCAGAAATCTAACCTTCTGCTAAAAAAATAACTTATTGGACACACTGCACCAATCTAAAGATCACCACATTGTGATCTAAAAAGCTAAGAAACTGATATCGTGAAAACTGGTTTAGTGTGTTTTACTTGTAAACTGAACGATATAAGTAATGATTAAAACACTACTTTTCGATACGTGACTAATGATTACAATAATAATTTTCTATGTATTGATAGTAGTCTCAAATTAATTAGCAAAAGTTTTATAATAAAGAATTTGTTTTTTTATTAAATTTGTGGATTATCTTTACTTAGTTGATTTTGTATCATGCATATTTAAATAGTCTACATTCGCTATAGTAATCATACCAATTCCTTATAACTTGAGGGGAATTTGACATATTTAGATTATTATGGTCAGGGTTGCACAATAGCATAACTTAAACATGAAAAAAGGCCAGTGTTCAAAACTTGTAACCTGATATGCAATGTAAAAATTGTTTCAAAATTGTCAGCAATTTTATTACAAATAACTATTATTTCATCTCAAAATCGTTCAGTTTATTCATTTGAATGAGTAAAATTAAATTTTGCAAAGAGAAAAATGTAAAGGAACTATGTATTCAATATGTATGATCACTTAAAACAATCATTAGAATATGCATTATTTTATTGCATAAGGAATACAATAAAATTTTTATTGAGTGTAAAAACCAAGGAGTTGGATTCATATACATCATGACCCACCCCTTAGGGGGTGTCGTCGATACCAGAGTATAGTGCGCCTCGACGATAAGGCAGTCGACCTTGGGTCAGTTGATTTTTGAAAAGGTGCGAAATCCTGTTAGAAGAAGGCAGGCATACGCAAAAGCAAGAATGCATGGTTTATAACCGGCCGACTCTTTATCACTGCTATCGCTTTCGGCACCTAACGATTAGGTTAGAACCAAAATTCGCGCTAACGTAGCCAATTGTGGAGGATCTTTGTTTTCCTACTAATCTATAACCTAATTTAGAGAGTATACTCACTCAAAACCAAGTGACTAGACTGCTAGCTCACGGGAGGAGGTTATATCGAGAGGTCTTAGTGTGAGAGGGCGTGCGAAACGTCAAAAAATTACGTACATTAATATTCAATCTGTCTTCTAGGATTAAAACGTTTTTGATATTTGCATATTTAAATAAATCTTTACTATAATGTGTGTAAAATAAAGAATATTGAAAACTCATACATTCGTGATAGTAACCCTCCTGGTGGTTGTCTTTGTGAGTTATCTCATCATTAGCAAAACTGACCAGATCTTAATGGACAAGATATCTCGTTATTAGAAGAAAACTGATTACATCTTGATTTCGTCATCATAAAAATCGACAATATCTTGATGATATCTCGTCATGGGCATAATCGGTTAGATCTTGATGGACAAGATATCTCGTTAAAACCACTTGGAGGGTTAAGCATTGAGTACTTGTCATATTTGTATTTATTGTGAGGCTTGTAAGTTAAACTTAGTGTTGGGCACGAAATGCAGATTTGGGAGATCTAGGTTACATAACGTAATATTGTGTGTATATATAAACGTGCATCACCGGGTAATCCAAAAGTCACAGAAAGCAAAAATTCAATAATTCGAAAAGTACAGACAATAGCACGATACGGTTTTAACAGAAATGCACAGAAAGACATGGGATTTTTTTAATAACGAAAATTTTATTGCCAGAATAGTTACATTTGTCACCGACAGGTGGCGTTGTAAAAATCCCATCATCTAACAGGAATTACAGCTGAAACCCTTTTCGATGCTGTGCAGTGTCGTGCCACGTCTGACGGCCCTTCTCATGAATGACGGCTGTTGACATTGAACATTTGTAATCCTAGCTGCGTTGAGAACTGTGCTGCGCCACTGTGTAAACTATTGACACAACTGAAGCGCCACCTGTCGGAGGCAAAAGTGTAACTATTCCGTCAACAAAAATTTTCGTTATTGAAAAAATCCCATGTCTTTTTGTGCATTTTTGTGTAAACCGCATCGTGTTACCGTCTATGATTTTCGAATTGTCGAATTTTTTTTGTGACTTTTCGATCACCCTGTAATTTCTTCTAATGTAAGCAGTTCTAATTAGTTTTTCATTTTCTCTATTGTCAATATTAAAGTATAAAGATTAGGCAACATATTTTGAAACGTTTTGAACAAATGTAACTATAAATCCAAACATTCCTAAAACTATTACATTTGCCTGCATACCGTGGCTTATACCGATGACAAAAGTGTGTGTTTTCATTGTTGCAGTGCGGCCTGTGACGTTGGTGCAGCATCCAATGTTTGGTCCGGAACCAATAAAGACCACGTGCTCAAGTTGTGGGAAAGAGGTGACGACCGAGATCAGTAGACATACTTCTGCCTGTTCGTACATCACATGCATACTTAGTATTTTTGTTTGGTATGTATGGCATGTTTCGATTTTTAATAGTTCGTTGTGTTATTTACTTTACAATGAAAAGATTAATCTGTATTGGTTGCTAAATATTTTTTCTAGAGTAAATACTGTTGTTCTACTTAGAACTCTGTCAGTTATTTTTGTAAATCAAATAGACTATATTTAAAAAAAATGTTTTCTTCAGAGCGGCCGCGTAAGTTTAGTTGGTAGAGTCTCGGATTAGCAACCGAAAGGTTGAGAGTTCGAAATTCGATCCAACTAAAGGCAGTCGTGTACTTGGGGTTGGTGCACGTTAAATCTGGCGTGATCTCAATTGTCTTCATGTTGGAGTGCTGAGGAAATTTGGATCAAATTAGATCAAAATTACGAGTTGTCCTCCGATCTTTCCCTTCGTGATTGATTCCGAACCGTTGCCAATAGCCCGTTCTGTTGCTCCAGTGTGACGTAAATTGAAGTACCCACCTGTCTTGAGTGTAGGAAAAAAGATTGAAAGGGAAAGATCATTGCATTATAATGTAATTATATCCGTTATTTTCAGGAGAAAATATTTATTAATGAGTCTTAATAAAAGGAAGTAATTCATTAAAAAAATTGTCTTTAAGATAAATTTATTATACTTAATTTTTTGTGAAAAATCATGATTTTATTTCAGTGAGGATATAAAAGTTGGGATCGTCTACAAACCTTGTGTGAAAACAAAAACTATTCATAAATTATTGTGTATACTGTATATACTGCATAATACAGTATACACAATATAAAGTAGTACATCTGCAGATTTTAACATTAAATGCTACACACCACGATATATATATACACTGCTGGCCACCGTAAATGCAACACCCTGAAGGAAGCATGCAAATAATATGAAATTTACAACATGCATTAGCGGAGGTGAGATATGCAAATGATTAGAATTTCAGCGCATACGCACATCACGCGCGCCTGTGGCGCCACTTCAAAGCGCTATTTAAGGCTTGGAGATTTCGACGATTTCAAGTACGGCAATTGTGTTTTTCTTGTGGTTTTTTTCAAAAAAACGATCAATTATGCCTCGTAGAAAACAGCGATCATCTTTTGATCAAGTATCCGAGTTCGACAGAGGAAGGATAGTGGCCTATCGAGATTGTGGATTATCTTTCAGGGAAATCGGTAGTCGTGTTGGACGAAACCAAACAACTGTAATGCGGATATGTGATCGTTGGATGCAGGAGGGTACGACGGACCGACGTGTTCGATCGCATCCACCTCAGTGCACCACTTCACGTGATGACAGGCATATTGTGCGTATGGCAGTGACGGATCGCTCAGCCACATCACGAACCATAGCACAGCACATTCAGTCTGTACCGCATCATCCAGTGTCTGCGCGTACCATTCGACGCCGTTTACAGCAGAGTGGTCTGTCCGCAAGACGTCCATTGCTTCGTCTACCCTTGACGCAGAACCACAGACGTTTCCGCCGCCAATGGTGCGATGAAAGAAGGATGTGGACGGCAGAATGGAATGAAATTGTCTTTACTGACGAGTCACGCTTCTGTCTGCAACACCACGATGGTCGGATTCGAGTCTGGAGACACCGTGGAGAGAGGATGCTGAACAGCTGCGTTATGCACCGCCACACTGGTCCTGTACCGGGTATTATGGTATGGGGCGGTATTGGATATCACTCTCGCACTCCTCTAGTACGCATTGCCGGTACTTTAAACAGCCAGCGCTACATCTCCGAGGTGTTGGAGCCAGTTGTCCTTCCTTACCTTCAGGGCTTGCCCACAGCCATATTTCAACAGGATAATGCGCGACCACACGTGGCATGCATTGTCCAAGGGTTCTTCGTCAATCGCCAGATTGAATTGCTTCCCTGGCCAGCTCGCTCTCCGGATCTTTCGCCGACAGAAAACATGTGGTCCATGGTTGCTCAACGATTGACCCAGAATACATCCCCAGCTGCCACACCAGATCAACTTTGGCAACGTGTGGAAGCTGCTTGGTCTGCTGTACCCCAAGAACACATCCAAAGTCTCTTTGAATCAATGCCGAGGCGTGTGGCAGCTCCAACAATGGCGGCTACTCTGGCTACTGATTTTGGCAGGAACCACACTTCACAGAAGTCTATAATTTTAATCATTTGATACTTGGTCAACATGTTATCTACAAAATAAATTTTGTTGTGATATCTCTTGTCTTTCTTGGTGTTGCAATTTGGGTGGCCAGCAGTGTATATATATATATATATATATATATATATATATATATATATATATATATATATATATATATATATATATATATATATATATATATATATATATATAATATATATATATAATAACAATTTTATTTGTGATTCTCATTTTATTTTTCCGTTTAAAATACTTTTCCTTTTCATATCAGCTGGATAAAATTAATTTACAACACTTTTGAAATACGTGACATGCATAAAAATGTGATAAAATTGAAATCACGCCTTATTTTTTCTATTTTTATACAACGCTAGGCTCCAGACTCTCGGCGATCAGTCAACGAGCGACCCAAAAGAGGGGTCTGAGGTGATTAAATGTTAAATTAGAAACAATATCCATGTGCAGTATTCGTGATTGCTTCATCAGGAATAAATACCATGCTCTACTGTATCAACGCTATTCTATTGTCGGAATATACATAAATTTGATGTTTTCTTAAAAGTTTTCATTTTACTTCATAAATAAAATTTCTGTTTCTGTAGTACGTCTTCAGATACAGCTCAATATCATACCGTTACTCTCTCTCAAAGTCCTATCATATGGCCTCATCGTGGTGAGTGGGTGAAACGGGCAGCACGGGCGAAGTACGTCTGGAGTATATACTCCTAGTAAGGCCATCCAGGGCGTGAAGGTTGTGCTGCTTTACTGGGCTAACATCGGAAGGTGAACTGTACAGAGATGGCTCTCAGATCTTATGATCAATACCAGACGCGCTCTACCAATGTCATGGACGTACAAAAATAAATACGACAACCTGTCCGTACTTCAAAAGCAATTGCGCAGATAAACTCCAGTACCTTTTCTCACTGGTACCTCAGTAAATACCAGGCGAACTGCTTGCCTTCAATTTGCCCAGGAAACTTCCTTCACGCCAGGCTCTGAACTGGACATTTGAAAAAGATGATATTTTTTATGGCCAGAAATCCTTTCCCATCTGTACAAAGTACATCTTATTACCAGCCTCTCCCTCACACATACGAAATTACATTGGAGCCATACATGAAGACATCTTTAAGGACCCATCTGCAATTGCCCAAAAACTTTTTTTGCACAGACTCAATGACTTAGTGTAATTTGTTTTTTTTTTATACTGGGATAAGAAAGAATAAGAAGACTGTTACTTTCCCACAAAAATCTCGCTAATATCCCTGTGTTCCTAAATTCCATTGATAGCTTACATTGATTGCTTTTTTTAAAAACAAAGGCTTAATTTCATTGATTATATAACGAGTCTACCTGCTCAGTTTTTACTGTTTCAACGTTCTTCCAAATAGAAAGTAAGGGTATTTGCACTAAAAGTATATAAACTTATTTTCAATCAAACACTGCATTTTATGTTTTGCTTTTTTATCCACTTTGTTAATGTTAATGTGTCTCTTCTTTTCAGCTTTCCTTGCTTCTGGATACCGCTGGTGTGTCCATGGTTCATGGACATCATTCATGCTTGTCCGAACTGCAAGGATACGATGGGCATATACTCGCGATTCAATTGACACCTTGCGCTTTGGGCCGCTAAAAACTAATTCGATCAAAAAAGTCGCTTTAATATGCGATTCGTCGGGATGGTGCTTTGCTAACGGTGAGCGAGTGCTAAATCACAGCGTTGACAAGTTTTTCCTGCTGTAGTTTTTCACATAAGGGCTTTGAAGAGACAGCATATTTCAGTTTTTGATGACACCAAGCGTTCACGAAGAAATTTGAGATGCCTTTTTGGAAATTTGATGTATTTAATTCCACCTCATGAGTTTTTATTGATTGGGTTTTAGTTTCTTTTTATTCAGATTGTATGTTTATGCAGATCAATATATGTATTGTTGATGATCGAAAAACATTCTATATGAAAATTTGTTTACAGTACGAGACAAACCATGCTACGTAATATTTGCTGTTGATTTGCAAAACGTCATCAAACACACACATGTATTATGAAATTTTATAAATTTTTTTCATAAAATTGAAGAAATATTTTAAAGAATATACTGTTGTCAGTATTTTAAGAAAGTTCAAGTCAAAATATCAAGCACGTATTCGTACTTTTATTAAAATAACTTTATATTAAGGCTTAATTTTTTATGAAGGATGTTATTTCTGTTGAAGTTTATTGTGTCATAAAATCTATTGTCTTTAAAAATGTCAAAAGATGATACGTTTGAGGAATTTCATTTTGAATGTTTGTATTATTTACAATATGCAGCACAAGATGGCGCCACCAACATCACTGCCTGCTCTCCATTGAATTTTTAAATGGATCAGCACGGTTGTTGAAAATGGGGATGTGTTTTCACGAATTGCGAAATGCTCACGCTTCGCAAAAAAAAGTGACAAGCGCAATTGCTAAACAGTATTTTCTCTTGAGTTGCAATACAAAACACAGTCACGAATTTAATTTTCTCTCTGCTCAATATATTTGTTGCTTAAATTCGATTTTTTCAAATTCATTTAGTTAAGGTAGTTAATAAGTCGGTATCGGATATTTCATTATTATTTAGCATATTATTACTGCATAGCAATAATTTTATACTGATATGTTTTGAAAGTTAATTTATTTGTTCTGCATTAATATTATATTTAAGTTTATTAAATTTAATTTGTATCATCAGATTTCATGCTGCATAGAATTTAAATTCTCAACGCACAAAAATCCGTTTTTTAATCCTGCGAACAATGCATAGTACCAATGTACATAATGAGCAAGAAAATCAAATATGGATTTCACTTCCACTTTGTCTTTGTAAATAAATTCTAGATCATTATAGTTAGTACCAATCTTTAAGAATACTGTAGTAATAATATAATAAAATAAGCACTTTTTAACTTTTGAGTCAAATACACTTGTAATTTATACACATGTTTATCCATTTACTAAGCATATCCTGTAGGATTTTCTATAACACTATACTTGGTTATTAAATGTAATTAAATTAATGTATAAACATATATATACATAAAATAACGATGCATCTTATAATTAATATTTTTACAGATTATCAATTAGTAATTACGTTGCCAAGAAAAGTTTCTGCTAAATTCTTACTTGATTAACATTATTACATTTTCAGAATGCTTTACATTAAATTTATTTCAAATTGTGTGCTATTCTATCAGATTTTCTATTATATATAATATAAATTTGCCCCTTTTTTTCCTTTAAATATACAATTAATTGATAAAATCGTTTCTTAACTAAATGAGGATTTGTCTTAAATCAATATTTCTCATCATTATTTTCTTTTTGCATTTATTGTATATTATTAGTTTTTGAATACCGTTAGTTTGTTATATCACATAATATTCCAAGCATTTTATCGTCACATAAAGTGAAGCCTATTCATTTAATAAGTGTGATGAATTTATTTCTAAATATTTTACTACTTATAAAACTAAATAAAAAGAATTTATTGAACCAATCTACTTAAGTTCTAGTGATTATTGAAAGTCCTACTTGTAATAATTACTGGTAAGTATTATTCTCACACATCAGGAAAGAACCTATTTCATTGTTTCAATGCAGTATTTTTCATTTTTCCAAAGCATAAGTTGCACACTTGTTTTGAAATTATTGAATAAATTTAGTTTTCTCTAATTTTATTTGTACTATTTTTATTTCCCATCTAAAATGCATCGCTACCATCGATTTTTATTTGCTTGCGTAATATTCTCGATTAATTATAGAGATAAGTTTATCAGTTTTTAAAACTTTATCACTTCTCTATTTTATTTGTACGAAACATTTTTACATACTCTTCTCATTGTAAATATTACGAGACCATTACGAGAAAACGCGGACTTCCATAACTGGCCGTATATGTCACCAAAGTTGCCTCACAATTTTGAAATACTTCTACACTCTCTTTTTACGATATCAGCACCAGCCCAATTTAAGATTTCAAGCAATTCATGCTATTTTATTATTTTATATTAAAATTTTATTCTTCCTCTGTCATATAACTATATATGTCATATACCAGCGACGTGTGACGACAGTTTTATGCTAGCAATTGATTTGACTAGAAATATCCAAACTATATTTTCAAATTCAAACATTACGAATCCAATGATTATTTGTTTCTTTCTTACAATAATATTTAGCTCATTTTTGTGTTGTACTAATTGGAAACAACACAAGTGTATTTTGTGTAATTTATTAAAATATTTTGTTGTTTACTAACACGAATGTTTATGGTTTCATTTACTAATTTCGTTGAAACTAAGATTATAAATTTGAGTGATATTTTAAGTGAAATGTGTAACTTTTATACATGACTAATGTGAAAATTATGCCTGAATGATACATTTTGATCTTACTTTTGATTTCCATATAATGTTAAATATTTCAGCAGTAATAAAACTTTAATTCTTTTATAGTGTGCCTAATACCTTTTAGATTAGAAGCAATACATTTGTACAGCGATACTTTCTTTTAGTCCCAGTTATAATAGCTAACACTTTAAACACTGATTAGCACGAGTGCTTATAAATTTAATTCAAGAAAGAATATTCATTATAACAATAATTTCGATAACTTAATTTTAAAAGAAAACTTTTTATGTAACTCTCAATCTAACATTAATCTATCTAGTTATTTATTATTCATTTTTATAGTTTTCAATGTCGAACTGAAAATTACCTATTCCTCCTTTATGAAGTTCACCCCAGAGTTGTACTTACTTTGAAACAGGGAAAATGTACAATAATGATAAAAATAATTTATATTTTCGGTATGAAAAAGGAATAACCATACCATTAGCATAAAAAACATTAAGAAAAACCATTTAAAACTTTTCCAAACTAATTCGATTGAAAAAGTCAATCGGTTCCCTTATTCTTACCTAATATTTGCCTCCCTAGCACCATTGACATTCTACACAATAAATAACAGCAAAACGGTTTTAAATTTGCTTATTCAGTAGATCCCCAAAATAATAATTTATTAACGATGAACAGAGATTATGTTTCTGGTTTTATGTATTTTCAAAAGCAATAGTGCAATTGTTATTTACTACATATAATTATGTGTTGAAAAAGATTGGAAAAGTTGTTTTAGAATATCAAAGAATTGTTAACTTCATGTGACAGTCACGAAGACGGCATAAAATTTCAATGCACTTTCTATGTACGTAAGACCTATTTATTCATCTTTTTTACGTGGAATGACTAAGAAAACTAAAAATTTGAGTACTGTTGAAATTAAATCCTTCATTGAAGAAATTGGTAAAAAAAGAGAATGTAAGGTTATTCATGTAGCGAACAGAACATTTATTGGGTCTATTCTGTCACAAAAAGTTTTCATGTTGGTTCAGAAAAATGACAAAATGACGTGTCTACTCTTATGAAAAATGCTTGCCTTTTTTATTATTTACTAGCTTTTATACTCTTTTTCACCTAATAGGTTTCACCCGACTTCATACAAGCCGGGCCTCCATTTTCCAGCAGTTTCGTTGTGTCGTTGAACAGCTATTTGAACTTTTTCCGATATATGAGCCTGCGTTCTATCCTTTTAATTGCATGGCTTGTAACAACTTTTGACGTTTAGTGTTGATTCGAGTTTAGAAAAATCTGTCCCTTGCAAAAGGATCCAAAATAAATTTTACTTCTATGTTTCTAAGGGAAGGACATAGTAAACAAAATTCATGACAAAACTCGGTGTTCGAAAGTGTTTTATAATTCAGATAAACACATTTCCTGCATTATATTAGATATGTCATGTCTAATTAAATGTGAATATGACATGCAGTGCAGATTCTTTTGTTTCTTGGTAGTATCAATCACAGTTAAATTGTTTACTGAAATGTCATTTAAAACTGGGTGCAAATTAAGAATGATCTATAAATTTGTTGTGATTATGCTGTAATCGTTGCATTTCGATTGCACTGTGAAATTTATTTATCTCAACCAGATATGTCAAATCTTTAATAGAGTAAGCGAAATAATATAAAACGAAAAATAGTAAATACGATTTAAAATGACATGAATAAAATCAACGCGTTCATATTTCTAGGTTGCGCAAATATTTTATAGATTATTAATTTTGTTTCGAATGGCTTATATACTGTGAATAATGAAAGAACAAGTAAACTTGCTTAATAAAAAATATTGTCTTTTATCGTGAATTAAAAATTCTACATTGCTTAACTGTAAATAGGTATTGTCTTCAACTATTAAAAAGAAACGCTTTATTCTTTATTCAGACTACAAAAAACTCCAACATTAAAAATTCAAATCAACTTTTGTAATATCGTTGCTTTCAAATCATATTACAGTGAGTTTATTACATTCGGAAACCGAAGTGAGTGCTTAATCAAGGCACTTTGAGAAGTGTGATGTGTGTGAACCTGCCAACTTTCAGGACGGAAAAAGCAATAAGACCTTTGAAAAATCGAGTGAATTTTCTCGATATTGCACTCTATCTATGTCGAATTTATGCGAAAACTTCTTTAGAACCAGCTTCTCCTCTCTCTCTACTTTTATCAAACTCTAGGAAGTTTTTATTAAATAGCGTAATCAGAGTATCTCAGAAACTGCTAGAGGTTTTGTTGTTGAAGTCTACACTTTAGTTACTACTCACATCAAGGACGCCCCTTCCTAGGGGCCAGGCCCCCCTTACCTCTCTCAATTATTTTTAAATCTCGGCCTGCTTGCCTACCCCAAAATACAACGTATCTTCTTACGTATTATACTTGGTCTAGAATCAACTAGACCAGGTCAAGAAGACAGCTATCCTTCAGTTTATTTAGAATCTTTAATGGATAAAGAAATTCTCCCAATAGACTTTAATACAGGTTAGAAGACGCATAGGCAAAGCCGTAGCCACCTTGCACTTGGTGCAAGGTGTACTTCTTTTCTCCATGTATTAAAGTCATGGGCCTTAGATGTTCACTTCTGAATCTTAAAATGACGGTTTGGTTCACTCTGTCCACAGAGATCTCGAGGATTGCATCGAAATGATGTCCTTCGTACCAATCATGCGCGAGAACCCTTCAAACTGTGTGATACGAAGTCTTTGCATATGAGTGAATCGCCTCAAAAGTTACCCTACGAGTCGAGGGTAGTGGTTCTAGGCATTAAAGAAACAACTCTAGGGATAAATGAAACAAGTATACAGAAAATATAAGTGATTATATGAAGCAGCATAAATAAAGCAGCTCAACTTCACTCATTTGGTCATTATGGCGCCATATCTAGACAGGAGCTCAAACATGGGGGATATATGTAGCAAATATGCAGATAATATTGGTGATGTTCCGTGGAAACAAAAGGAAGTATTCTGTAAACATACATGTATATGAAGTAAAAGGGTCTTAATTACCCCCTTAATTTCACCATTTTGGCATATCTCTAAAAACCTCTTTTACATTGATCACTATCCGGTGATCCTCCTCTGTGATTCTGATAAGCTTATGAAATCTGACCATTTCTCGACTTGAGCAATGCCCTAATTCTAAAACTAGAAGATACATTGCATGCGAGAAGCTAAATGGCGCAATGCCAAATGAAATTTGAAATCATCATCTATATCGGATAACGTTTGCTGAATGTCGAATAACTTTTGGCCTTTCAAAGGAACCATAATTAAATCATTTCTACTCAGAAATTTGTAATTCTTCTAATTGGGGGCATATAAACAGTAAATAATTTTGATAAATGAGTTTGTTTCTCAAAAATGCAAAATAAGTACATAAGATACTACTAATAAATAAATAGACACCATCCAAAAATGAAACTTCATCTTTTCGTTCTTATTAACTACCTAAGGTGATATAGAAGTGTTTTAACATCTCTATATTGACAATGAACTAGTATTTCAATCATATTATTTTAATCGGATATTGCATTCGACAGCAGAATGTATGGAGTTCACAACTTTGTCCTTTAAAATAGCAAGTTTAGACAGATCCTTGATGTGACGTGGACTTTATAGTAATCATATCCAAATATCACTAAGTGAATGATCGTGTTATGATGATGGCATAAAAAGAGAAACACACGCGACCAATTTTTCCAATAAAACGGTGTTGTATAAGTTTCTGTGATCATTCCATTAATAAAGATTTTAGTCTAAAAGAAAAATAGTCACGCAATATATTTGTTTCACTTGAAAAACAACAAAACTCTCCATGATCCAATCCTAAGATCCTGCGCAATTCGTAAAATTACTTTCGTGTTTCCTCCAACTTGTTAATCGCACCATCTCTTACAAGAGTTTTTACGCAGGCTAAATTGGTACAGATAAACTGTAACTCACCAAATTAAAGAGTTCTATTCTGAGTAAGGTATATTTTTGCAGCAATAAATATATAAATTGAAATACTCAGAAAACCATTTAGTTGCGATTTTGGGGGAAAACAAAATTACGTGTTTTTGTATAACCTTAAAATGGTCTGTAATGGAGGGTCATTTTTGTTAACTAAGGCAATTAATTTTTCTCATTTTAAAAGGTTTCAAAATAAGGAGATGTTATATAGCTACTTAGACAATTCATTTATTATTTCACTTCTATGTATATTATGTATTCATAAGCATGTTATTAATTGCTCTACTAGATAAAGTACGTCTCAAAAGTTGAGACACAAGACACTTCCTCTTTTTCTGTAGATGATGGAATTAACCCATCAAACACATGTAAAAAGTATTTATTAAAATTTATTGAAACGATATGTGAATGAAAAGAATTGCAAAGATGTTGATGCGTAAAATTGGCGAGGACGATTAAATTAAAAAAAGTATGACAAATTCCGTAAAGATAGGAATTACATAAAAGAACTAAAGTCATGAATGCTAATTTTAAACTTTGTAGGTTTTTGAGGTGCTTCATAAAAATGTCGAACACTCATCAATCAACTATTAGGAGGTAACTAGCTGGAGAACTAAAGTCAAAGGGATAAACTATTGGAAATTGTATCAGGATTGGGTTGCTTACTTGGTAGTACTTATTGCTATCAAATGATGATGATTGGAAAACGAAAAGTCCATCTGTAAGACTGCATTCCATTTCTTCACTAGACGATAGAAAAGTCTGAGGATTGCATTCCATTTCTTCACTAGACGATAGAAAAGTCTGAGGACTGCATCTTTCATTGAGAATCTCTGTTGAGAGAACTTGAAAAAATCAAAAAGGAAACTGGGCTTGAAATTTCTTAAGATGCAATTCCCCTAAGGATAAGAAAGTGTGCCATATGTGTATGAGAAAATAGCTCACGCTGAAAATCAACCCATATGGTTGTACTCATGCATTTGGTACGGAAGCATATAAGCATATAGTGACAAAGTTGTCAATAATGTACAGTGACGACAAAAACTGACCTAAACGATCAAACCTGTCCCTCTCTCATCTGCACTCCGGGCACCAGTATCAGATTAGATTAGGTTCCTAATAATGTTCTAATATGCATCCGTTCTCATCATGTAAATTGCATACATAAGTAAAATCAGACAATCAATCATATAATTCCAATATGTATTCTTTCTCATCATGTAAATTGCATACATGATGAGAAAGAATACATATTGGAATTATATGATTGATTGTCTGATTTTACTTAATGATTTTTACTCTTATTGCTCAGTTATATTATTATTAATGGAATAAAGATTTAACTTACTAAACTTAGAAAATAGATTACAAATTACAGCAGAAACTACCCGTATTTCTCGAACTTCCTTTGCCCCCAGTACCATGGTACCAGTGACCTTCCTAATATGGAACCTGGATGAAACTTAAATTAACTAACACCAACACACATTTCCGTGCCTAGTGTCGTGAGACACTGTACGAGTTTAAATAAATGTGGTTGGAATTAATAGAGCATGCCACCGAGGTGATATGTCTATCCAGAATTTAGAGCACATTACTTTTATACATTATTACATCTATACAGTAATTACATCTATATTATCACACTAAGTTACATTATACAGGGTGATTCTACGGTCATGGGACAAACTTGGAGGGGTGGTACAACTTACTAAAACATGCATTTTTCGTATAGGAATGTATGGTCGGAAGTGACGCGGGGAGGCACGAACACAAAAAATGAGACATGAACAGAAAAACATTGTTAATTTACAAAATCCTTGCAAAGTACTTCTCTGCAGTAATGTTTACAATAAATGCTCAAAATTGCGACCACCAACAGTAGTACATGCTTGGTAGCGTCGAAGGAGTGATTGGCGAACAGTTCTAAAGATGCCAGGCATTTCGCGCACGCTTGCAGCCGTAATGGATAGTCGAGCATCGAGGTCCTCAATTGAGTCAACTGGAGTCCCGTAAACGATGATCTTCAGATGCCCCATAAGAAGTAATCAATGCTCGATAAATCTGGCGATCGGGGTGGCCATCGGATTGGTCCACCACGCCCAATCCATCGCCCCGCAAAACTGGCATCCAGGTAATTGCGGACAACCACGTTGAAATGGGCTGGCGCACCATTATGCTGAAACCTCATGTGATTACGAACGACAGTCGGAACATCTTGCAGCAATTCTGGTAAAACCTCTTCCAGAAAAATATGATAATATAAGCCATTGAGTAGCGTTGGTAGGAGATATGGGCCTATGAGGAAATCGTTCACAACACCCGCCCAAACATTCACAGAGAAGCGTTTTTGGAATGCATGTGGACGTGTAGCGTGTGGATTTTCTGTTGCCCACACATGAGTATTGCGCATATATATATATATATATATATATGTGTGTGTGTGTGTGTGTGTGTATACACTACCTGACATTGACGATGCAACACCCAGAAGGAGTGCGCAGAACTGGATGAAATTTACAGGGTAGACGCAGCTCACCGATATATGTAAATGATGCAAACTGCGCAGCTGTCCCGCGCACGGCGAGTGAAAGACCTGGGAAGGAACCTGCAAAAGTGGTCAGATTCGCGCCGCTCTGTTTGCCAGGTAAATCAAGTTGCAATTTGTTTTTGTGTCTCAGAAGAAACGTCTAGTAGCGGAGAATGCCAGGACGCCGCCAATCAAGACAGTTCCAGCAAACAGACGACTTTACGAAGGGTATGGTGATTGGCCTCAGAAGGGCAGGTAGGTCCATACGTCAAATCTCAGCAGATACCCACCTACACGCGTCCACGGAGCACCGGTTGTGGCACAGATGGTTGGACCAAGGGAATGTGGCACGTTTGAGGGGTTCCGGTGCAGCCAGAGTGACGTCAGCACGTGTGGACCGACGCATCTGCCGGCAAGCATCGGCGGCCCCGCAAGCCATGTCTGTCGCCCTTTTGCAGCATGTGTAGGACACCCTTGATGCTCCCATATCGTCCAGGACCATTAGCCGCCGATTGATCGCTGGCGGATCATGGGCCCGTTGAGACGACTACCATTGACCCAACAGCACAGACGTCTCCGTTTGCAATGGTGTCGGGATAGAGCCACGTGGACGACGGAATGGCACAGGGTGATGTTCTCAAACGAGTCACGCTTCTGTTTTAGCAATGACAGCCGCCGTGTACGAGTCTGGCGCCGACGTGGTGACAGGGCCAATCCGGCCGCATCTGTGGAACGCCATACCGCGAGACAACGCGGTATAATGGTTTGGGGCGCCATCGCCTACGATAGCAGGTCACCTCTGGTCCGTATTCAGGGCACTATGACGGCCCAACGATACGTGGATGACGTGCTGCAGCCGGTGACACTACCTTTCCTTCAGGGGGTGCCCAATGCCATTTTCCAGCAGGATAACGCCCGGCCGCACACGGCACGCATCAGTCAACATGCCCTGCAAGGTACCCAGGTGCTTCCCTGGCCAGTAGTCTCCCCTGATCTCTCACCTATCGAACATGTATGGGACGTCATTGGACGTCGCTTGCATGCGTTGCCACCGGCACGTTCAGAAGACGAACTCTGGCAAATGATTGACAGGGAATGGGCAGCCACCCCTCAGGACACCATCCGCACGCTCATTGCGTCTGTACCTAGACGTGTTGCTGCCTGTATCGCCCCTCGCGGTGGTCCTACAACCCACTGATCAGACGTTCTTGCTGCTCAGTGTCAAGGTGTATAATGTTGCAATAAAGATCATTTATTGCTCGATGCTGTCTCTCCGTTTGCCAAATTTCATCACTTTCTGCCAACTCCTTCTTGGTGTTGCATTTTCAATGTCAGGTAGTGTATATATATAGGGTGAGTCTAAATTGTTTTTACAAAATAAGAGGGGTGATAGTACCCGTCCAGATTAGAAATAATTACCATGGAACATAGGGTCGCATTCCACTCTGAGAGGCAGAAAAGAGTAAAGTCGAAATGCGTCGAGCATGAACAAGTCATCGTCTCTGACGTCGCACACATTTCCAGCACGGTCCGGCACTTCTTGAATGCCACATATCCCGCACGATGGATCCGACGTGGCGGACCTGTGGCTTGGCCTCCTCGCTCACCGGACCTCAACCCACTGGACATTTTCTTCTGGGGGTACATGAAATCTTTAGTGTACCAGACGCCTGTGGACTCGGCTGAAGATCTCGTAGCGAGAATCGGTGTTGCCGCAGACAAAATTAACACAACACCAGGAATCTTCGAGAGGGTGTGCCAGTCATTCCTTCGCCGGTGTGAACTGTGCAACGACACGCGTGACCGCCACTTTGAGCACATACTCTGAGTTTTTCTCAGATCAATAAATCAGATTATGCAACTTTTGGTACCGTTCACTTGCTTTCCCAACACTGTTGAAATTCTAATTTTACTCCTTTCTGCCTCTCAGAGTGGAATGCGACCCTATGTACCATGGTAATTATTGCTCGTCTGGATGAGTACTATCACCCCTCTTATCTTGTAAAAACAATTTAGACTCACCCTGTATATATATATATATATATATATATATATATATATATATATATACAACATACAGAAGAGAAAATATAGGTTTTTCGGTCTCTTTGGATAATCAAGTCCTGATGATTCTCAATGAATCTCACCATGTTAATAATTTTGATTTTCGAGCCCTTGGTATTAGCAATGTTCCTGAGCCATCTTTCATTTTTAACCAGTAAACAGAAATCTGTGAGCTATCAAGAATCATTTGAGAACAATCTAACAATCTTTCGTGAACTTCTTGGAGGCGTTAATGCGTTTTCCAATAGTATAAAGGCTTCTATTCACATTCATCGAATTATACAAAAACTCTCAAGCAGAAAAATACTATTACAGTCTTATGCTGGACAGTTTGAAACCCAATCTAAATTCAATTGAAGATGTGCAGTGAGTCCCCTTAAAACAGACCTCGGATAGTAACCTAAACATTTCTTAAAAAATTACTTTTTAATACTTAAGAGGCCATTGAGAATAAAATCTGTCCTACAATTTTAAAGAAAATTCCTCTAAAAGTTTGTATTCTACTACTTAAAATGCTAATAAAAAATTCAATCTCGGATATTTGATGAAATCTTTAAATGCCCGACCACTGACCTCATTCGCTTAAGGCGCTACAACGAGTGAACTGACGGTTACTTGCGAAGGAAAATCTAGTGAGTGAATTGCCGATTCTCGTAACAGGGACACTCCCACTACTTGAAAGTAATAATCATTAAACTTTCATGCTCAATTCGAAAATTGTAAATGTTTTGATATTGTAATCGAATTCTTAACATGTCATAGAAAAATGAAAAAAGGTGAAATGCATTATTTTAAATTACGCAACACAACTGTGACCCTCTTTTATAAATGGATAAACGCTGTAACGAACCTAGCAACAGCTCGGTATCAGAGGTCAACACGACTGACCTCCAAACGAAAATCCCTAAACATCTATCGGGGTGGTCTTACACGGTAGTCTAAATTCCCTTCCAGATGGTCAGACTCCCCTTGGGATTGAATTGTCTCCCAGGGAAACTGGCGGGACAAGACTGATAACTGTTGCAGAGCTCGAGCTGAGAAGAGGTGTTTTTTGGCGCTCGTTCGAGCCGGCTATTTGAGTAGATTCCATCATCACCCCCATTTGCAGCTTCCACGACCAAGGGATACAAATCCCTGATTGTACATACTGTAATATGCTCTATTATGAAAAATGCGTCAGTTTATTTGTAATTTTGGCTGCGTCGTCGTGTTTGTTGGCACACTACTCTTTCCTCTACGTTACAAAGCCTAATACGACTAATGGATGATTCGTCACTGCTTCTAGGACTATTGAAATTGAGATAGTCACGAAGGTGAAAGCCAAGATCTCAACCTTCCGACTAATTCTGACAGGTGTGATGTGACATTGTCGTTTCAAAGTTTTTCAATGTTACGCAACGAAACCTATTACTTAAAAATAGGTATTTTAAATTTAAATAATATTATCTTTACAGTCATTTGTAATTTAGTATGTCTTAAAGTAAACAACATACTCCTCTTGAAGCTCGAAGTCGAATATCTCGTCCATCGAGATCTGACAAATTTTGCTAATGACGAGAGATCTCGTCATCAAGATATTTCCGTTTTTTATGAGATCAAGATCTGGTCAATTTTTTTCTAATGACGGGGTATTTTGTTCATCCAGATCTGGTCAGTTTTACTAATGACGATATACTTCTTCGAGACAACCACCAGGAGTTTCAACCCTCCTGGTGGTTGTCTCGACCTGGAATCTCGTCATTAGAAGAAAAATGATCAGATCTTGATGGATGAGATATTTCGTCATTAGATGAAAACTGATCAGATCTTGATGGATGAGATATTTCGTCATTAGAAGAAAACTGAGCAGATCTTGATGGATGAGATATTTCGTCATTAGAAGAAAAATGATAAGATCTTGATGGATGAGATATTTCGTCATTAGAAGAAAAATGAGCAGATCTTTATGGATGAGATATTTCGTCATTAGAAGAAAACTGATCAGATCTTGATGGATGAGATATTTCGTCATTAGAAGAAAACTGAGCAGATCTTGATGGATGAGATATTTCGTCATTAGAAGAAAACTGAACAGATCTTGATGGATGAGATATTTCGTCATTAGAAGAAAAATGATCAGATCTTGATGGATGAGATATTTCGTCATTAGAAGAAAAATGATCAGATCTTTATGGATGAGATATTTCGTCATTAGAAGAAAACTGAGCAGATCTTGATGGATGAGATATTTCGTCATTAGCAGAAAAATGATCAGATCTTGATGGATGAGATATTTCGTCATTAGAAGAAAACTGAGCAGATCTTGATCCGTCATCATAAAAAAATCATCAAAATCGTGATAACGAGACATCGCGCTAAACCACTCGGAGGGTTAATGAATAATTAATGTGTGTAACTAAGAAGGAAAACGTCAAGCAACTCGCAGATGTACCGCTCTGCGATTAATGCCGGGTTGAACAAAAAGCGCTTCGTAAATTTCTAAAACATCCACAAATCTCACAAAAGCGCTTCTTTTAAAGAAGGAATACGCCCTTACCAAATCCGAGCCCCTACTAATTGCTAACATCGATACTACCACTCCTAATGAAAAATGAAACGTAGAGAGAGCCAACTCGTCGATAACATTTCAGACGCCCTATTGACTGGGCAGAGTGCGCTTGGTAGATTCCCACCCACTTTTAACCGCTGACATTCTGACGGGAATGGAGGGCCAAGGCCAGCGGCAGAACAGAAGCCGCCAGTCTGTGAAGCATGTCCTGCTAAATAGGATTCCCATACACCGGATAATTGTTTCCCTTATTTTTATGTGGAAAAGTCTCATTATGAATCCAATCACAGTAAATCATATTGTTGGTAATGAACGCTATAAAACTGATTCGTTTTTGTTTAATTCTATGTTTTAAAGGTTTAAGTCTCTTTAAGAAAAAAAGCGAAGTTTACTTTTTCCTAATTAAATCATTTTGTTTACGTATTTCAATTTTGAAACTGTCCCTGTTTTAGAAACCGTCCTCTAAAGATTTTAATATCGTAGGTATTATTTTTGTATTTTTCTTTAGTGTAGAATATATGCTGAGAAACTACTTATTTCGGATTTAAAGTTTTCAAACACGCTTAACAAACTAGTACTAGTATAACTAGTTATTAAACTTCAAAATTCGTCGCTCTGTTGCATTTATGTTTATGTATCACTATTTTTTGTCCTCGCTTGAAATAGATTTATACTTTTTCGTTAATTAAACTATCTTCCTTAATTCTTTAGTTTTAAAAAATTATTCCTTAGATTCAAAATTGAAGTGTTTTACAAATATATTTTTGTGTTCAGAAATTAACAAAAATATTCCAGGGATTAATATCTATAGGACATCACTGAAGTTATCGGATATTTTTCCATGCAAGCTTTTATTCAAATTAATTTTGGTCCCAATTTCGTGTAGATTGATGTAATTACATCTAAGATTTCCCTTAAAAGTCATTTGGATGTATCTATGCATTTTGTCTTAGTTGCTGCAACTTGTTGAAACTTGTTATCTAGTCTGCGTGCAGCAATGTATTGACTAATCTGTATTTGAGAAGAAATGAAACGGCACTGCAATTATTAATCTTCCGTAAGTACAGATTGGTAAATTATTAACGCACCATCGTAAACTTCATCAGATCGGGTAGCAGTAACAATTTTTTACCACGTCATAAATAGATCTAGAAGTAGGGACTACCATCCAGAATTTTTTTCTATAGTTTCAGACACGTTTCGAAGGTGGAAATAAACACATTAAAAATTCTAAACAAATCCTCAAGAATTAAATTCGATCGATGAATATATACTTAAATATAATCCTTTTCAAAGTGAAAGTTTGAATTTGACACGTCAATATTCTCACATCTTGTTGAAAAACTATAAACGTGGAATAAGAGAGAAAACAATTTTTCACTTTTGAAGTATATTAGAAAATAAGTTTCACAGTAAAGGGCAAATTTAATGCGGGACATAATGCATTCCGACCAACATATCATCTTTAATGTGATCAGTTTACTTTTTAAATAAACAACTCTTGCAGCGCCACGGCCTTGACCTACAAATGGAATATCGCTTCTTTTTGTCTCGCTACATGAGTGACTTGTGGCCGACGAAGACCCAAACAGACTTCCCAGAGGCGTGACCACACTTCCCCTTCTACTTGAGGCACGTTCTCCATTCACTTTGTATCGATCAACCAATCACAAAGTTTTCCGAATACACAACATCCAATTGAAAGAATGTCCAGCTGCAAGCCTTTTTTTTATATAAAAACCAAGCGTGAACGTTGGGAATAAGAGATGGGATTTTATTGTTACAAAAATTTTTATACAAATTATTGGTTTTTTAAGTTCGATATTTATTGTCCCATAGGAAAAACAGAACGTTGGTGGCGCCATCTTAGTGGAGGGGTGAAACGGGTGGGATTTGTTTCGGTTTCGAAAACAGGTTAGTGTTTCACTGTGAAGCCAATCTCCCGTGCACTGTATGGAAACTTTCGAATAGGGGATAAACTCTGAACTTGGCCTTAGCACTGTAAGAATAGTTTATATGTATCATATTTTTAGAAATGACTATTGATTTTTGTCTCATTATTAATAATGAGTTGGAATTGCTAAGATCGTGTTCGAATGTAGGTGGGTAAGTTATTACATCACCGAATATTTTATTCGAAATAGAAGTTGGCATCTGCGATAAAAAAGGCTCATGGTTTTTCTGATATTGTGTATCTGCTTTTAATAAGTGCTCCAGATTATGTTCTTCATAGGAATTTTTAGATACTGTAGGAAAAGTGTTTGCCTTAATATATGTACAGATAAATAAGTTATAAAAGAAATACTGTGAATTGAAGCTTATTAATTCAGTATAATTAATTCCCAATTTGAAAGCTAGCTGTAATGCCAAACATATCACTGTCTCTTCTGGTTATAAAATAGTATTCGCAATCAAAAATATTTATGGTGAAACTATTGTCCAGATTTCAGATATAAAAAGAAAAACTGGAAAAAAGATCCAATATAAAATAAGTCGTCATTTTTGTAAAACAAAAATGACGATAATTTGAAAATTAATGTTTGAAATCTGTTATTTCGACTTAATTATTGCTGTTTTGTACCAACATAAAATGACAATTCAGTCTCACAAAAATGAGTTGTGGAAAATAAAAGCATAACAAGAAAGCATGAGCTACTTTATATATACGGATCTGCAGCATATTGAAACCATTTTATACAAAACAATGATAAGCATACCGAAGAGCATTAATTTTAACTGCAATATAGCTTGAGAAATGTTAATAAAAATCATTATTAAGTAACCCTTACATTACTTAAGTAATATTAAAAGAATATGTAGTTGTCATTGAGCTACAATAAGGTAGCTTTATAACTGTATATAGTTTCCACAGGAAAGTCTATTGTATGATAATTGCATGCAGACTTCACCAACTTCATTGAATTGTCGAATGTTTTAGGGGATGTAGATAATCATGATGAAATGAAGAATGTGCAGATAAAGTAGTTGTATGAAATGAAAGAGAAGAAAAATTTAAAAGGATGAATGCGAAGAAAAGATATTTTGTAGTTAGACAAATATTCTGTTTCGCTCATCAATTGATCAGCGCTGTAGGAATATGAAACAGACTTTTTATATCATCATTTTTACCACGGAAATATTGTCTTAATTTTTATCACAACTTATTCGGACTAAATGGTATGTATTCTTTTTCTTTTGAAGCCGAACTTGAAACAGACAATTTTTAAGCTTTCTAACAAGGATATATTTTGAGTTGTGTAATAACTTTCTTTTGTACTTTATCCTCTTAATATTATTATTTTTGTTTATTAAAGAATTTTTGTGAAACTAGTGTTATTAAAAGTTATAATAGTTTAATTTGTTTTGATAGAAAATGTGTTGATATATAATGTTATTTACTGAAATAATCCACACAAGTTAATTTGTTTAATTGTATATAATTATGAATCACAATTTCTGGAATAGATTTTTTTATTTAGTTTATCATTTAAAAGTTAAGCTAGATGTGTCGACACAAACTCGGGATTTATAGTAGTTACAATTCAAATCCATATTTAAAAGTGAGACAACTTGTAGTAAATCTGAGCAAGTCGTATTATGTAGTTCTAATAGAGAGTATGCCAATCCATTAACTCATATGCTTTTGGTTCAAAAAGTTCTTTGTTCATCAGTTAACTTTATATATACTCAACATCAAACTGGTGCCAAAAGTCCTTATAATTATTTGGCTGGTTGAAAATGTTTTTCGGGACACTAGTGGAATTACAGGTCAAAATCAATAAAAATTCAAAACAAATAAGTTCAAGGCGAAAAATCGAGGAAAAAATAAAATTCGAGTATTATATCACTTAAAACTTAAAGAATTTGAGTCGATATGAACTTGTGATTTATAATAATTATAATTCAAACGCATATCTAAAAAAAGTGAAACTACAAAGTTTAGGTTAGCCGTATAATATAATTCTGTTATATTATCTTAGTTATTATCAACTTTAACTAATGTCTACTTGGTTCTATAAGTCCTTTGTCATCAGTTAACTTTGTATATATTCAAAATCGAAGTGGTAGCAAGTCATTATCGTTATTTGCATGCTTGAGAATTTATTTACATTAACTAATGGAATTGAAGGAAAAGTCAATAAAAGTTCAAAACAAATAAAATTCGAGGTTAGTCGAGGATTCGAGTCATTTAAAAAGTTAAACAATCTGTGCCGATACGAACTCGGGATTTATAATAGTTACAATTCAAATGCATACCTAAAAGGTAAACAAGTTTTAGGAAGTCTAAGCGAGCCATATAATGTAATTCTAAAATAAAGTATCCTAATCCATTAATTCATATGCCTTGGTTCGATAGTTATTTAGTATTAGGTAACTTTTATGTACTCAAGGTCCAAGTGATAACAAATGTCATTATTGTTATTTGCTTTGAGAATTTTCTCCGTACAACAAAAGGAAAAATCAATAAAAATTTTTAAAAAAGTAAGTCATTGTCAATGAAATGTTTTAACATCATCCGTATCTATACATATTTTTGCATAGTTAATATTGTTATAGACTTTTTGTCTCCTAAATGCCATACACCTCCAAGGACAAAAATAACAAGTAGTCAAAATCTAGACAGATTCCAAAAGAGGTGAGAACGTAATACTTTCTCCTACCGATTTTCAATTTGAATAATTGTTCGTTTTAGTAGAATGGTCATGGTAATATAATGACCGCCACCGTCTCTTTTATATTCATATACAACCCGAAATAATGACACGCTGCTTTGTTGTCAAAGTTATGTTTCTGTGAAACGCGTTGCCGTAGCAACCGGCACAACGATCCAATCATGGTAGTGCGAGATGTCACAGATAAAGACCTTACCTCTCGTGAAAATCACTTTTTTACAAACATAGAACACCAAAAGTAATCAATGAAGCCATATACATTTGCATTTATCACTACTTTTACATATTTTTAGTATCATAATTCAAACAATTCTTCAATCAGTTAACGTTTACTTGTCACCAATTGAATTATTTGTCAGTTATTCAAGTCAATTGTATTTTTAAATGCATAAGATCAAAAATTTTAATTTATAGCTACAATTAATAAAGGTAATAATATAATTATTTATTGTTACTATAGTTACTATCGGAATAAAACAGTCCATGAGGTAACTTCAAATTTGAAGTAATATTTCTTCGCCTGTAATTCGGAGTGTTGGAACAATGTCAGAAACGGGTAAGTCATGTAATTACTAATTATATTTTATTTCTTTCAAAATACACTGATTGAGTAACGAATATTCAAAAAAGTGTTATATAGTAAATTTTTGATTGGCTTATTTTGTTTATTGAAAAGTACCTTTTTTCGGAGGTGGGGGTGGGTCAACCCTTATTGAACATAAAATCATGCAAATCATAGTATTTGTGGCCACCAGGAAATTTGAACTGAAACAACTAGTTTAAGTTTAGAAATCTTAAATTTGCTAACTTTTTAACATTTAAATATTTTTTTTCACTAATAATAGCGATCTTACAAATGTTCATTCACTTTGTCCTCCCAAAAGACACTCACAGTAAAAATTTTTTAAGGAAGCTCTTGTGTGCACTTTAACAGCTTGAAATTTTGACTTTAAATTTTATAAAAATTTGATTCTTCAATTATACCTTAAGTCATAATAGAGTCAGATAAGGCAGAGGAAAAACCCTCAAATTCTATGTAGGACATCATATGATAAACTTTATTTTAGTTTAGTCTGCCTGTAAATTAAACAGTTTTAGAGGGGAATTGAATCAATGTCACAATGGAGCAATACGATGGGCTATTCTTGACGGTCCGGGATCAATCCCGAAGAGAAAGTCCGAGGGTAATGTCTCGTAATTTTAAAACATGGTCAGTTGACGAGGCTCCAAACTTCCACACCCCACCAAAGTGAGGACATTTGAGGCCCCGACAGATTTAATGGGTACCAGCCCCCATGTACACGACGGTTTTTGTTTGGATCAAGTTTCGGATTCGCAACATTCCGGTTGCTGATCCGCTACTTTTCCAATCGGGCTACCGAGACCCTAAAGAAATTAGGTTATGATTAGCTCAGGGTAAACAATTTTAGGTGATGATTAGTTTTAGGTTAAACTGATCATTTTAGATTTGATGCTCTCCCACTTTGTTTGTTTGTTAACGTTAAAAGTAAGTTTTCTTCAGCGTGGAAACAATGCGAATCTGTAGAATCTGGGTTTTAATTTAAACCTTTGAAAGGCACTATGCTAAAAAGAGATTTTTTGGCAACGTGACGATTCCAATTTTCTCAGTGCTTTAATATGTCTACACGTGCATTATTTTAACCAGGTAAACAATACTTTGAAAATGGGAAATATTCGTGTTGAGTTTTTAAACAGAACGTGCCGTGCCTATAACAAAACAATCAGTTCAGACCTAGCGAAATATATTTTATAAA
Source organism: Meta bourneti (assembly GCA_933210815.1). NCBI lineage: Eukaryota > Metazoa > Arthropoda > Arachnida > Araneae > Tetragnathidae > Meta > Meta bourneti. The sequence goes on along the minus strand of OW119923.1, from coordinate 66,553,879 downwards.
ATACTATATTAATGACTACTCCATTTCTTTGGTTAAATCAATTAGAGGTATTTCTACTAGAAATATTTTAATTCCACTTTATCACTTTCATGAAATAAATCGGGGTTACCTTAAAATGTAGTTTATTGTCATTTTGGCAACGCTAGGCGTTTGATCTAATTAGGCGCTATCCAATCAACTATCATATTTCAATACGAATTTTATTCTTTGAAATTTTTGTAGGCGAAGTGTTGAAATCGTATTGATCGTATCGAATCGTATTGAAGGCAAGTGATTCTATGATCGGAACAAGTGCAGGAGATACGTTCCACCGCAGAAACGCACCATAACTTACATTTAACTTGTCAGAAAATGCGTCTCATATGAATATAGAGTCTTTCTCTCTACACATTGAATATTTTTGTCCCATTTCGTTATTTATCCGTTTAGAGTTATTTTAAAGCAAAATCAGTGATTCCCACGTTTGGTGTCTGTCTATATGTATATGTGTGCCCTCACTACTTCCAAACAGTTGGATATATTTTCATGAATTTTTGTGTTCATTAAGTACAAAATTTAGTGACAACTTCACTGCCTTCAGTCTCTTTCTGTTTTCTCGTTTTTGTGTTTTCTGTGCAATTATCACATAGTCGGATTTTCTTACCAGTACAGCTGGAAAAGCAATTATTTTTCAAAAAGTTATTTTTATTGAGAATTGAAATTTGAATATTTTATTTATTTTTAGCTTTTTTCTTCTTTGCGAAACATAATTTTTGAAAATTTGAGACAGATGATATAAAGAGAACAAAACATGCAAGTTTCCACTAGATCTTTCCAGAAAATAGTAATTTTATGTCCGCTAATGATAAAGATATGTGCTTGTTTTCTGGATGGCATGTGTACATTTCGACCAACTTTCTTCATAAGTCCTTGATTGGTGGCACATGGTTGTAGAATTCTGTTTTATAAAAAGAATTAAAACATAGAGCACAAAAGAACTTGAAACAAGATTGGTACTAATCGAATTTATTCAAAACATTTTTTAAATTTGACATAGGTTTCCATTACAAAACGATTAAAAGCATTGAAACTTGCATTTCTTTTCCATATTTTAAATAAAATTACTTGGTTGTATTGAAAGCTGCACTCAATAGGCAAGTAACAGCATCATTCTCATTCTAATCAGGTTCGTGATTTCCATTCAAAACTAAATCCCTGAATTGAAAAAGTTCTTTAAGGTGTAGCACATACTCAACGAAACTGAAAATCGTATTTCTTTGACTATGTGCAGTAATATTATTTTCTGAACTTTTCGCCTAGAATCAATTTCGTTTTTTTTTCAATTTTGTTCTATTTTTACTACTATTTGTGATCACGAGATAAAAAAATCATGAATTAATATCTTTAGAAACACTTTAGTTTTATTTTGCTTCGTTATCTGTGTCATAAATTTAACCCACATTATTTTCTTGAAAAATGTAATTTCCATTCATCACATGTAACAACAAATTGGATTTAAGCCGTGTACATATTAGGAAAACATATTTTTAAAGGAACTTTGACGATATTGAAAGAATAGTGATGTTAGAAAAAATTAATAGTTCATCAACAGATTTGAATAGAATCATCAATAGATTTGAATAGAATCATCAATAGATTTGAATAGAATCATCAATAGATTTGAATAGAATCATCAACAGATTTGAATAAAATCATCATAAGTATTGCAATATCATTTACTCAACGAAACAAATTTTATTATACATGTCATACGAAGGGGTAGAACGGAGGAACTTCAGAATACAAGTATTGCAATATCATTTACTCAACGAAACAAATTTTATTATACATGTCATACGAAGGGGTAGAACGGAGGAATTTCAGAATACAAGTATTGCAATATCATTTACTCAACGAAACAAATTTTATTATACATGTCATACGAAGGGGTAGAACGGAGGAACTTCAGAATACAATGCAAACTGTCTTTTTTCAACAGCACACTCATATTCTTATACACCGCACAATATCAGATGGAAATATATATAAAAAAAAACCTGAAACAATGATATGCAATATTTATCGTTCAGCCTTCTCTTTTATCTGGATGCTAATAACAACTATTTTAATAAAATCATATTGGTTAGGTTAGCGAAGTTTAATATATCAACAAGACTTACTATACATGTATTTTTTATACTGTTCCGTTAAGATTTATATTTTTCTACTCTTAATTACTCAATTATGTTATACGTGGAAAGATCTATATAATGTACTAAAATTGGAAAGTGTTGTATACCATTAGAAGGAGCAAAAACTGTTGAACTAGAGTATTTAAAAAGTTTACTTTTTAAATACTCTAGTTCCAAAAGTTTACTTTTTAAAGGCATAGTGTCATATGTCTTCCTGGCACAAACGTAATATCCCATACTCTATTTCGGGGATATGTATTGATTAAAGTAATAAAAGCATTTATACACAATTATTTATTGACAAACAAAAGACAACATATAACAAAGTATAAGACACTTGTTCTATCAACTCGACTATAGTAGAAGTAAATCTAAATCGTTGGTTTATATACTTTCTTAGTTTCATATTAAATCTTTTTCATGCTTTAACCCAGGCTCGCTGCAATTCAATAGTTATAAACTACCTATAGTATTTTATATACGAAATAAAAGCATGTTGTTTTTGATGGGGTTAGATGAATGAATGTGTATAATGCTTGTTGTGATGAAAATAGACTTGCTTTATACTTTTATTTCATGGTGTTAATAGTTATTCAAACTTGTATAAATTCTTCTCTAGTTGTTCCACCTGTAAAAATTCCTTTTGGTACTAAGCCAATTGAAACATTTTGTACGAGCTGCAGTAAAGCCATCACGACTGAAATCAGCACACAAAGATCGGGATGCTCATACATCACATGTATCCTCGCAGTATCAGTTTGGTAAGTTAAAATCAAAACTGGAAGCTTATTTACTAGTTAACTATAATATCGATAGTAAAAACTCGACCACACATGAAATTATCTTTTACTAGTAAGTAACATGCATTTATTTTGGTATCTATAACTATTCTAAACAAATTTTGAATTACTCATGAGGAGTTTAGTGAAAAATTGGTCAACATATTGATTTTAAATAGGTGTGACAAAAACCAAAGGATATGAAAATATTTCCTTTGCATGCGTGGAAATACTTTCACAAGGACTTAAGACTAACTAAAAAACATCATAGCAAGTAATAACTTGTTGATTAAACCAACAAAGAAAAATAAGGTATAATAATGCATGTTTTCAAACCTTAAAATTGTTTAAGAAAATACAACGAAATTGTATTGAGTGGGATTGCCATACTTAGCGATTAAACACAATTTAAAGTTACTAAAAGAAAAATTCCCAGAACATAAAAATAAATAAGGTGTAAAAAGATTTCACAACAAAATATATAATTGCACGTATTTAAATTATTAATACCTAACATAAGACTCAGTAGAAATTAAAATTACGTATTTGAATGTGTGGAACTAGTTAGGGATAAAGATGAACTTGAAAGATATAGCATACTTGTTTTAGTCAACATCTTTCGACATGTAAATTCATGGATACAGAAATTTATGAGTCTTATCTGATTAATAAGATCATAAGAGATTTGATAGGAATTAGTACCGAGATGGAAATTGGATTGTCAAAAATTATATTTTATAAAAATTTAGTCATGTAAAACTTAATACTGTATTATATCTGTGTCATTATATCTGTGAATTTCAAGGACCTATTATAGGACATGTGCAGGACTATATTTCAATATTGATTACCATGATTTATTAGCTTTATCTATGTATATAAAATAGGATGTGTGTGTATTTTATATACAAATCTACATCGTTTGACCAATTCACACCAAATTTGGTACACTTATACTTTAGAACACTACGGTCAGCATAGGCTAACTCGTAACCCGCGTTCTATTGGCACTAGGGGCTAAAAACTATTTGAAATCGCCATAGAAATAACATTAGATTGCTTGCTTAAGGCAGCAATGGTTGCTTTACCAGTGTTGATCGAAAAGCAATTTTTTCCGAAACAAATTAAATTACAATATTTATGTTTGAACTGACTTTTTAGTTCTTCACATGATGCAAATAAATTATAGATATTTTGTTGATGAAGAAGGAATATTTTAAAATATTTATTTTTGCAAGGAAATTCAAGGAAAGGTTTTCAGGAGTACAAGGATTATTTTCAAGGAAAGTTGTATATTTCGACCAACTTTCCTTAAATAATTCATTGAATACGTAATGATTTGTAGAATTCTGTTTCATAAGCTTTAAAGTAAGGCGTGTAACTTATTTTAAAATGTCCGGAAAAGATACATGTGAATCCTCCGTTGAAAGCAGTGATTTTCTTTCTTAAAAATTCTGTAAAATCGACCTACTTTTTGAAAAAATTCTATCTATTCAGTTTAATTTGTCTACACCGATTACATTTATTTCTAACCCAAGTACCGTTATTCCGAAAAGCACAAACGAAAAACTCATTTATCATAAAAGCGTAATTTTGCTACTCGGTATCTGGCAGCACCAGAATTAATGTTTACTATTTTTATAAAACTTTGTAGAACTTTCTAGAAAGTTGGGAAACGGAAACTTCCTTGGACTCATGATGGAGAACATTCCAGTACCCACTCGATTCTTAGCTGGTCGTATTTAAAGGAAGCTAACTCGGTAAGTCTTCCAGTTTATCATCTTTCATTGAATCTGGCAGTTTTATTTCGCTCTTTTAGTTGATTGTATAAGTGTTTCCTACTTTTTATTCGACAGTGATAGTGCACATTTTGGATTTATATTTCTAAACTGATGTAAGTGCTACATAATTTTAAATTTGTTTTTTTTTCGTTAATTTTAGCTTTTTATTGTATTCTATAATAGATTTCATTACTCAGTGAGAGTGTGTCTTTTGCTTAATTTTTTAAATAAGTTTAATGTGGGATCAGAATTAATGCTTTTTTTTACACCAGAATAAATGTTTATTTTTTAGTATGATTTAGAATTCTGTGTTTGAATATTTTGATTGACGGCTTTTAATGTGTATGTATACACTAGAAATAGCGAAAATCAACCAGAATATCGATTTTTTTTATTACTTCAAAATATTCTCCAACTCTTTAACTTTCAAACGATACCAAGACCTTGTAAATATTCGGAATATTTTTCTAGTTACAAGAGTTTTTCGTTAGGTACTGTCACCAAAAATTCTTGTTTCGATTTCAAAACCAGTAGTAAACAATAAGAATTTTCAAGATATTTATTTTAAACTTTATGTTTGGTAAAAGAATTATTGATTTTAAATATTTTTTTATTTAATTTGTGTGTTATGGCAACGATAGTTAAGTGTAACTATATATTTTAAACGTGTTTATTTTATTCTTTCTTGTGCTTACTGTTGTTTACCTCTGATTTTTCTGCGCAATATTTAACATTTTAAAATTAAAATGGCATCGAAATCTCGAAATACATGTTCGAAGAAGAGAAAGTTTATCAACAATCAACATTGTAAAGTTGAATCTTATGAAAAAAAGCAAGAAATTAGTCAGAATAAATCGAAATCGTCTGCTTCAGAGGTTAAGCTGAGCAACATTACTGCCAATGGAGCGGTTAAGGTTTCACTGGGAGAATGATTTTTTGTGGAAGTCAACTGCATCAATGCCTTGTTTTCTTTATTGAGGTGTCCAAATTGTACAGAAAATACATTGTTTGTACTTAGCAACAGTTCCAAGAAAATGGGAAGTTGCGTTGAATTAAATCTCGCATGCCACAACTGTGACTTTGAAAGTGATCCGTGTTTAACTTCTAAAAGACATGGCCAATGTTTTGAAGTTAATAGACGCTTGGTGCACGCCATGAAGCAAATGGGTTGTGGCCACAGGGAAGCTAATCATTTCATAACTGTGATGAACATGCCTCCTCCACCCAACCACGTTTCCTACAACAAACACCATGAAAGCTTTGCTGAATATCGTGCAACCACTTGCAGGTGAAACGATGCGACTGGCTGCTCATCGTCTTCGGCAAGTCAATGGAATTTCGGAATGCGGAGTATCTGTCGACGGAACTTGGCACAAGCGGGGCTACTCATCGTTAAATGGAGTAGTTTCTGCTCTTTCCATTGACACAGGAGAAGTTCTCGACGTTGAAGTGCTATCGAAGGACTGCATTGGATGTCGCAAGTGGAATCGGAAGGATAAGTCTTCGAGTCGTGGAAAGTTGAGCACAAGTGCTCAATAAACTACAGTGGATCGTCCACCAACATGGAGCCGATCGGTGCAGGACGAATTTTCAGCGGTCTTTACAAACCAGGGCTGGAATATCGAGATTTTTACGGTGATGGAGAAATCAAAAGCTATTCCGCAGTGTGCGATCTCGAACCGTACCCTGGGAAACAGATCAAGAAAAAAGAATGTATTGGACACTACCAGAAAAGACTTGGAACTGCCTTGAGGAAATTAAAGAAGACAGTCAGAGGGCTAGGAGGAAAAGGCAAGTTGACGGACGCGAAGATCAACACCATGCAAAATTATTTTGGACTTTCTCTGTGGAATAATACCCAATCTGTAGAACAAATGTCAACTGCAATTTGAAGCACTTTTTACCACCTGAGTGCTAGAGACAATCACCCTCTACACACCAAGTGCCCAAAGGGTATTGATAGTTGGTGTTCCTACCAGCGTGCTGCAGCTCGGGGGAGGAAAGTAATTATAAACATAAAGGAGGATTACCACTCGACTTATTGAAGCATATAAAGCCGATTTACTCAAGACTAAAAACTCCTGAAATGTTAGAAAAGTGCTTTTATGACAAAACCCAAAACAACAATGAATGTTTACATTCACTTATCTGGAAGCGGTCACCAAAGACAAAATTTTCAGGTGCTGACGCTGTAAAACTTTCAGTTTTTGATGCTGTTATGCATTTTAATTGCGGATTTAAGCCCATATTGGAGGTTATGAGGCGCATGGGCATCAGAGTCCTGGTCATTTTATGATTAATGGCATTCAGGAAAAAGATCAGCTAAGAATTAGTGAAAGTGTACGTCAATCGACACCGCTGCAGAAACAGCGAAGGAAGTACTTGCGAGGTACATAAAAAAGGAAAGAAGACAAAAAAATTGAAAAAGAAGGACCAACTTATGCTTCAGGGTTTTAACTATGGTTAGGTAATATTTTCTATCAATTTTATTACTATATCATTCTGAAAACATGTTTCCAAAACTTTAAACTCAATTACTGAAAAACTGTGTTTTTGCAATATGATGCTTTGTTCAAACGGTGATAACTCCACAATGAATTCATCTATTATAATTATTTTTGTATCATTATAATCTATATAATACAGTGGATGATTTGACCCTCAATCAGAGTATTTAGTTAAAAATGAATTTTTAGTTGATTTTTAAATGTGAAAATTCTTGAAAAAATATTGATTTTTTTATACTTCCTTGATCAAAAAATTGTAAAAAAAAAACTTTTTCATCTAGCAAGTTGATTGAGGGTCAAAACATGAAGAATAATGTTAGGAATAATTTCCAACAGGAATCGTCTTTCTGAACAAGAAAGACGATTTCTTTAGAATTTGAGATATCACTGTTCAAAAAACATGCTAATTAGCTAATTATATCTTAATTAGATAATTAATTATTTGCACAATCTGATTTCTTCTCACTGAAATGATTTTAAGAATACACCAATTACCTATTGTAAAAGAACTGGATTTTTAAGTTCAAAATTAAAAAGAAATACTCTAGTGTATACGTACGCCTTAAGTAAGGCATTAATATTTTTTATTTGTGTTAAAAGTTTGATATTCTTAAACTCATGTAAGTACTTCACAATTTTAAATTTGTTTTACCATTCAATTTATATTAGCTTTTTATTTTTATTGTATTCTATAATAGATTTCATTGCTCAGTGAGAGTGCGCCTTTTGCTTATTTTATGAAATAGCTTTTTATTGTATTCTATAATAGATTTCATCGCTCAGTGAGAGTGTGCCTTTTGCTTATTTTATGAAATAGCCTTTTTTGCATTCTTTTACAGATTTCTTTGCTGTAGCAAAGCCTCCAAGGAAGCGGAAGGCGATTGGCCAAGTGTAGTCAACGGCTAAGATGATGAAAGATAAGCGTAGTCAAGAAACTTCCTAGGAGAGGAATAGAAGACTTGCGATTGCGAGAGAGAGTTACTACATCTAGAGAAACAGAGACGGCACAGCAGCGTGAGGCCCGACTACAGGATAAGAGAGCTAGAGCTACTACCTTTAGAGCAACAGAGACGGCACAGCAGCGTCAGTCCCGACTACAGGATAAGAGAAGAGATCACGGACTGCGCACCATTTTAGCTTAGCATTGGAAGGATTTCACTACGATTCACCTAAAGACTACTCGCTGTATGCAAGTGTTACCATCGGGAAAATGGAAATGGTTTGTAGTTACTGTCAAGCCAAAAAGTTTAAATCAGAATCTACTAGTATTTGCTGCAAAAATGGAAAAGTTAGATTCTGCCAACTGGAACCACCACCACAAGAACTTTCAACTTACACATCAGGAGATACGTCACAGTCGAAGCATTTTCTTAGTAACATCAGAAAATACAACTCATGTTTCCAAATGACATCATTCGGCGCCACATCAGTTGTTGGACAGTCCGGATTTCCGTCGACATTCAAGGTGCAAGGGCAGATTTACCATAGAGCGGGATCGTTGCTTCCGCTGCCAGATCAACCACCAAAATTTCTACAACTATATTTTATTCAAAACGGACAAATGGAAACTGAACAGAGGTGCGCCTATATCTCAGGAACAAGACGTCAGATTGTGTTAAACTTACAGAGGATGTTTCATGAGCACAATAATCTTTTAAAACGTTTGAAACAGCATTGGAATATATGCCAACAGATGAATATAAAGTAGTCATAAGAGCAGACCGAAGACCAGCAGGCGAACACGAGCGACGTTTTAACTCTCCTCGAGCAGATGAAGTCGCGGTGGTTATATCAGGCGATGAGTTTCTTCAACGGGATATCCTTATTCAACGACGAGGTGAATAATTGCAGCGCATTTCGGAAACACATCGATCTTATGATGCTCTGCAGTACCCAGTAATATTCCCCCATGGTGAAGATGGATATCATTTTAATCTGAGGCAGATCAACACAATAACAGGTGAAACAACCAGCAAGAAAGTTTCAGCGATGGATATCTCTGCTTACAGATAAATGGTTCGAGATACTGAGCAGAGCAGCGTATTGAACTGCAGGCAATTGTTTCATCAGCTCATCGTCGATATGTACGCAAAAGTCGAGAGTGAGCATCTCCTTTACATTCGTCTAAATCAACGTAAACTGAGAGGTGACGAATATATTCACCTGAGAGATGCTGTGGCAAATGACGGGAACGTTGCAAACCTCGGTATCTTAATCATACTACCAGCTACATTTACAGGCAGTCCCAGACACATGCAGGAATACACGTAAGATGCTATGACGTACGTGAGGACGTACGGGAGACCAGATCAGTTGGGAAGATACCTCAGCAGTAACGAGGCAGTTTGGCGAATACTGGGTTTTTAGATTCACGAAAGACACCCTATTGTTGTTCACCTCAGCGTTCATTTAGAAAATGGTCAAAGAGTTTATTTCACATCAGAGAGCACGCCTAGAGTGATTGATCAGCCACCAAACACGACTTAGACGGCATTCTTTCAACTGTGTCAGCAGAATCCATTTGCGAGAACTTTGTTGTATCCTGAGATACCTCGATATTACACGTGGAATGCATCGAGGAAAGTTTTCTGTAGAAGAAAAATTGGCCAGCCCGTCCCTGGACATGATGCAGTCGCGAGTGACGCCTTGGGTCGAGTGTACACTGTTCACCCCAACAACGCCGAAAGCTATTTCCTTAGGATGCTTCTTCACTCGGTACGATGACCGAGATCTTTCGCAGAGATGAGAACGGTTAGATGAGGCCTGTCAGAAATTGGGTTTGCTGGAAGGGGACCAGCACTGGGATGACACGTTGCGAGAAGCCGAATTGATCTCCCTACCAGAGCAAATCAGAAACCTGTTTGTTATAATATTGACTACATGCAGTCCATCGAATCCAAACACTTTATGGGAAAAGTATAAGGAGGCCCCGAGTGAGGATATACTCGCAAGTCCCGAGGAAAACCCCGACATTAGAAATCGCGTTTGGTCCGGACATTTTCAACGAGGCTTTGGTTATTCTTGAGGACAAATGTGTGGCCATGACAAATAAAACATTACTGCAATTGGGCCGGCTGCACCAATACGAGATCGACGAGACGTACTTCGCGCGGATTACGTGCGAGAAACGAACTAGGACGTCGAAGAGCTGAGTGCATATGTCGCGGACAAGAAGCCACTTCTGAATCGAGATCAGAAAAAGGCATACCAAATTATCATGGATCAGGCAGCAAAACAACAAGGTGGTATCATTTTTCTCGATGCTTCTGGGGGTACAGGGAAATCATTCTTGATTAATATAATACTGGCCGAAATCAGGACTCGGGGAGAAGTTGCCCTTGACAACGCCTCTTCGGAAATTGCGGCGACGTTAATGGAAGGGAGGACGGCTAATTTTCTGCACTTAAGTTGCCACTTGACATCGCCAGGCAGGAAAATCCTACCTGCAACATAAGCAAGGCAAGTGGTCAGGCGCAGGTGCTTGTGACTTGCAAATTAATCGTGTGGGACGAATGCACCATAGCTCACAAGAAAACTCTCGAGGCCCTCGACGTCACCTAGAGATTTGAGAGAAAACGACAACCTGATGGGAGGAGCTCTGGTACTCCTATGTGGAGATTTTCGTCAAGCTCTGCCCGTCATCCCGAAGTCGACGCCGGCCGATGAGATCCATGCATGTTTGAAACATTCGTTTTTGTGGAGACATGTGCGAAAGATAACGTTGAAGCAAAACATGAGAGTACATCTGGGGATGAGAGTGCTCAAATTTTCTCAGACAAACTCCTGGAGATCGGAGAAGGCAGATTGGCAGTCGAGTCTTCTGGCAAGATTAAATTCCCATCCGATTTTTGTAATCTGGTGTCGTCCGTCTCAGAGCTGATAGATGCAGTCTATCCGTCTGTTTCCCAAAACTATCACGATTTGAACTGGTTGCGAGAGAGGGCCATTCTTTCTGCTAAAAATGAAGACGTCCACGACATAAACAATCAAATACTTGTCATGTTACCAGGCGTGGTCACTGAATACAAGTCCATCGATACCGTAGTAGATGCCGATGAGGTCGTCAATTTCCCGCCAGAATTCCTGAACTCGCTTGATCCGACTGGATTGCCACCACATCCTCTTTTACTTAAAATGGGATCTCCAGTTATTTTTCTGCGGAACCTCGAACCGCCAAAACTTTGCAACGGCACGAGGCTGTGTGTCAAGAAGCTGCTTTGCAATGTAATGGAAGCGACTATCTTGACAGGAAAGGGAGAGGGTGCAACAGTTTTTATCCCATGGATACCACTCATTCCAACGTATCTCCCTTTCGACTTTAAGAGATTGCAGTTTCCAGTGAGACTTGCGTTCTAGATAATGATCAACAAGTCGCAGGGGCAGTCTATCAAGTACTGCGGAGTGGATTTGAGATCGCCGTGTTTCTCCCACGGACAACTTTGTGTTGGTTGCTCGAGGGTGGGTTCACCCAAGAATTTATTTATTCTTGCTCCCGGAGGTGAAACTAAAAATGTTGTGTATAATCAAGTTTTGTGTTAAATTTATATTGCAGTGAATTTGTAAAATATTTTACTTCATGATGTGTGTACTGTCCTTATACTTTTAAAACCTGTTAATGTAATTACTTTGATTTTACACTATAAATTGATTTGATGCATTTTCTTGTCTAATAGAAGATTGGGATAAATACCCGGGCAAAGCTATGTTTCGGTCATGTTTGAACATTACTATATCTAACTTTTAATTGATTGTAAAGTATTTCCTACTTTATTTGACAGGTGTAATGTGCATTATTGAATTAAAGTTCATTATTATTATTTTATTTCTGTGATGGGTTTTATATTTTTACATGAATATTATGAATATTTCTTTGATAAAAAAATATATTTAAAATATTTCATTTTTCATAATTTACATTTTGTAATGGAACACGAAAAACTTCAATTTATTAATCATAAAAGCGTAATTTTGTTACTTTAGATTTGGCAAACCAGAATTAATGTTTTATTATTAAAATAGCTCAATTACCCGGCGTTACTCGGGTTGAAATGGTTAAATGTTGCTTGAAAAGTGAATTAGAATAATCACTTTTCTTTCACAGAAAAATGCAATAATTTAAGTTGTACTAAAAATACTTTTTAACTTTTTCATAGCTTCTACAATATACTTCGGACGCAAATATATACATTTAATTCCTGAATATATTGCAATATGTAAAAGATTAAGACATAAATACAAACAGAAACAAAATTCCGACGAAAAAATGCGTTCTACAAAGTTTTATAAAAAAAGTAAACATTAATTCTGGTGCTGCCAGATACCGAGTAGAAAAATTACGCTTTTATGATCAATGAGTTTTTCGTTTGTGCTTTTCGGAATAACGGTACTTGGGTTAGAAATAAATGTAATCGGTGTAGACAAATTAAACTGAATAGATAGAATTTTTTCAAAAAGTAGGTCGATTTTACAGAATTTTTAAGAAAGAAAATCACTGCTTTCAACGGAGGATTCACATGTATCTTTTCCGGACGTTTTAAAATAAGTTACACGCCTTACCTAAAAAGCTTATGAGACAGAATTCTACAAATCATTACGTATTCAATAAATTATTTAAGGAAAGTTGGTCGAAATATACACCAACTTTCCTTGAAAATCATCCTTGAACTCCTGAAAATCTTTCCTTGAATTTTCTTGCAAAAATAAATATTTTAAAATATTATTTCTTCATCAATAAAATATCTATAATTTATATACGTCATGGGAAGAACTAAAAAGTCAGTTCAAACATAAATATCTATATATTAATACGTGAAGAAAAAACTTTGTACCCCTTTTAAGCACATTGCGCGCACGGATTAGTATGAGATTTGGCATAATTTGCCACCACATAAATTAGTATTGAAAGTTAATTGCATCATTTTGCTGATCAGAAACTTAAATACAAAGGGGGGGGAATTTCAATTAACGTCACACTGGAGCAACACAATGGGCTATTGGTGACGGTCCGGGATCAATCCCAAAGGGAAAGATCCGAGGACAACACCACGTAATTTTGAACCACGGTCAGATGACGAGGCAACACCTGAGCTGGCACCCCACTCTCCAAACTTCCACACCACGCCAACGTGAGGACATTTGAGGCCACGACAGATTTAACGTGCACCAGCCCCCTTTGTACACGACGGTGTTTGGCTGGATTCGAACTCGCAACCCTTCGGTTGCAAGTCCGTTACTCTTCCAACCGGGCCACCGCGGCCCCCTTAAATACAAAGGAAGCATTAGTCAACGGAAGAAGAATGCGCATCAAATTTATGCATCGTAATACTATTGATTGCGAAGTTTTAACTGGAACCGCACGCAATAAGAGAATTTTGATTCCAGGTATAAATTTAACATATTCCGGAACTATTTTACCATTTAACTTTCAAAGAACTCAATTTCTAATTATACCTGCATTTGCGATGACAATAAATAGGTCTCAAGGACAAACATTCGAAAAAATTGGAATTTTATTGAGGCAACCAGTTTTTACACATGGTCAATTGTACGTCTCAGCAAGTAGAGTTCGATCATTCGATGGTTTGAGATTTTATATTTCGGAATATAACGGTCAATGGCATTTAGCATGCGATGAAAGAGGTTTTACAAAAAACATCGTCTACACAGAAGTTTTGAATCATTAAATTCATTGTCGAACTATTTCAAGTTCAATGGACAACATTTATTTTTTTAACCACCCGTTTATTTTGTTTCAATAAAAAATATATAAAAAAAATACGAAGCACGTATTCCTTATTTCATTTTTCATTTTTTGGATTTATTTTTTATTTAAATTTTATATAAATTGAAAAAGATAGGCAAATTAACTGTGTTGCCTTGGCGAAACCTGTGGCCAGTATAGCAATAAAAAAAAACCTCAAGAAAATATTAAACAACGCGTTATTGTTTTTTAGATATGGCTTAACCAAGCTATGCCGCATTTTTCCTATGACGTATTTGTACATGCTCCAGCTTACGTAATAGAACAAAATTCAAAAAAATTATATGCAATGAATATAGAGGTATACTCTTTGACAAAAGAACCTTATTAACGTTCAAACTTAAAAGTTAAATGAATTGTGGTCGAATTTCGACCACTGGGCGACCACTAGTTGTAATTATTTTGCTTAGGAAAAGTTGTTTTTCGATCAACACTGGGGTAAAGCAACCATAGCTGCCTAAAGCAACCATAGCTGCCTAAAGCAATCATAGCTGCCTAAAGCAACCATAGCTGCCTAAAGCAACCATAGCTGTCTAAAGCAATCAGTCTATGCTCAAATTATTTCTATGGCGATTTCGAATAGTTTTTAGCCCAATAGAACGTGGGTTAACAGTTAGCCTATGCTGACCGCATTGTTCTTAAGTATAAGTGTACCAAATTTGGCGTGGATTGGTCAAACGGTGTAGATTTGTTTATAAAATACACACACATCCTATTTTATATAGAGAGATAAATTTGATTTAGAATCCCGTGTTCGTCTATTTGAGTTAACACAGCGAAATATTGCGGTCATATTTGAGCATTACTAAATTTCATAAATCATTATCGCCTTTATCAATATCTTTCAAATGTCTTTTTTTTGAATTGCTCTATTTCAGAATACACTCAGGCAGTCTAAATTCGACACTGCGCAACTTTCGTTCTTTAGAATTATGCATTTTTTCGTCAGAATTTCGTTTCTGTTTGATTTATGTCTCAATCTTTTACATATTGCAATATATTCAGGAATTAAATGTATATATTTGCGTCCGAAGTATATTGTAGAAGCTATGAAAAAGTTAAAACGTATTTTCCGTACAACTTAAATGATTGCATTTTCTGTGAAAAAGTGATTATTCTAATTCACTTTTCGAGCAACATTTAACCATTTCAATCCGAGCAACGCCGTATAATTCGTCTAGTGGATTCAAAAAAGACCTCGAGAGGCATCGTAATTAAACGAGATTGGAATACCCTTACTAAATTTTAAGAAAAGTTTTTACCATTATTTTTCTCTGGCATTTTATTATTAGTACTATACATAGTTACTTTAAAATATGCGTATCTAGGTCAGGTGCTCCCTCGCACACTACCTTACTATTATAACCATAGAAACGTCCGCTTTGATCGACTCTCCTAACTTATTTTCCTTCTTCAGTTAAGGCTAATGATTCATGTGTTGAGGCTTATGATGTTATTCAAATAACAAAATAAGAGGTGAGAAAACTGAGTCCAGTATTTAGACAATGGACGTTACCATGGAAAGTATGAAGGGAAGGGGCAAAATAAGTGACTTTATAAGCCTCATTTAAGTATATTGGAATGTTTACTCAAGATTCAGTTTCTTTTTTTTTCAGTTTCCCATGCTTTTGGGTGCCGCTTGTTTGCCCTTGGTGGTTGGATATCGTTCATACATGCCCCAACTGTAAAGATACTTTGGGTATTTACTCAAGATTCAACTAAAGTCATCTTTAGTCTCGTCTCGAAACCCTATAGAGAACTCTCAACAAGTTTCACTTTCAAAACGAATGTGGTGGAGAAAACAATTTAGACGTTTCATTCTTTTAAAAGTGATTTTACCTAAAATGTATAATTTCGTAAAAACCTTCACATATGTTGATCCATTCAGTTGATGAACATGATTCAAAACATTTCCTTAATTACTACTTCTGTTCCAAAGTGCTTAACAGTGGTTACTGATACTTGAGTTCTTAATTGTTGTGATATTAACCAGATATATTGTATAAAATTAAAGAGAAGTCTGGCATAAAAACGATGGGATAAACAATCACCAAATGTCAAAAACATACATTAATGAAATGCTACTGTTAAAAAGTGTTTAGAAGAGGTTACTGATGTTTTATGTGAGAGTTCTAAACTTTTGCGTTAATAGCCAGACATATTTTATTAAACCAAACATTTAATATGAAAACTGGAATGAACAATTACTCAAATTTTAAAAATATGGATGAAATAAAATACTACTGTTTAAACATTAGCTGGGGTTACTGATATTTGAGTTCTAAACTTTTGTGTTGTTATCCTCACACACTGCATAAAAAAGGTAAATCTAATATGAAAACGATGGGATAAACAATTATAAATGTTAAATTATGCATAAATGAAAATTGAAAGTTCAATTAATGTTATGAGCTTCTCAATTCAGTTATTACAAAATCGCTAAAGAACTAAGCCTAAAGTAAATTATCTACAAATTAAACAAAAGAAACTAGAATTGAACGAGATGATTTTGAAGTTATTATATATAAATCTCCCGAGAAATTTAATTTCTGAGGTTGATCCCGGACCGTTGCCAATAGCCCGTTGTGTTGCTCCAGTGCGATTCTAATTAAATACCTACCTACCAGAAATTAATCTGTGGAAAGTTTAAATGTTAACATAGTAATTACATTGAAACTTCAAAGGAAAAAATAAACTTTAACTGTTGTGAAAAATTTTGTAAATTATTTTTGATTTGGTATGTAATCAAAGCTAAACTTCAATTGACATTCGTGTAACTCTAGAAAACTCCAGGTAAAGATGAAATGTGATTACACTGAATTATTTTTGTCCGTGCTGTTTATTAAAAATTTATTTCAATAATAACAAATTAAACTTGTATCTTTAATAAACTGTTTCTCTAATTTCTAGGGTCGAACACTGCTTTATAAACAATTATAATAGTCATTTCATACTCTGTAGTTTTAAAATTTTAAATGTTAGTTTTTCAAATCATTTACCATCATATTTATTAGAGCAATTGTACAAAAGAATGTACTCCATTTTTCAATTTCATTATTTTATCGAAATAAATGTTTCGATTTACATGAAAGTATAGAATCAGCAGAAATTAGAGATAATTATAGTTTGATTTCATTAAGTCACATATGCATTAATGATTATTTAGTTTTGAATTAACTCTCCAGGGATTTATTGCAAACAATTTTAGAAATACAATTATTTTCACTTATATGGTTGAAGTAGTTTTGCACAACATTTCACAGATATGGATTTTCATAGTATATGTCACATAGGTTTTCCACAGCATTTCACATATATGGATTTTCATAACATGTCAGGTTTTACACAGCATTTCTCAGTGACAACCCTCCAAGTGTTTCAACGAGATATCTAGTCCAAGATCTAGTCAATTTTGCTAAGGACGACATATCTCGTTGAGACAAAACTGCCCTTATTACTCCTAGGTGAACTAAGATCCAAGTAGGAAAAACAAATTGTCTCTTGCCCTGAACTGGTGACAGTTTGAAACAGGTTTTTCACAAGAGGATGGCCGCCATAAGCAAATTTCGGACGCGAAGATAAACCACCAGGAGGATTAATACCACAGACTGATCATAATATAACCATTAGGAAACTATTTTTAAAATATCACCAATGCGTTTGAATCCTTATAAAAATATTCATGTATCTATATCACATTCTCTCTTTTTATTTAGGTATACAAAAATAAGGAAGTATTGTTTGTTGACAATAGCTGAGCAAACATTGTAGAACATTAAAATGTATTTTCGCTATTTCAATATTCATTAATTGCACATTCAGTCAATTAAACGCATTTGTCATCGCCATTTTCAGCATTGATGTTTGCATAAAAATCTGATTTCAATATCTATCAAAATCTTTCAGAAACGAATTTAATTTATTCATCATAGTACACAAAGTCATAAAAAATGTATTTCAGAAGAAAAACTAACTCTATTTGTCAATTTTGTAGTAGGTGTTGATGTGAGTACCGAAAGGATTTTTGAAATTTTTGTAAGTTAAGTGAGTGAAATATTACACTTATATTGTGTAACACTTATAAGTGATTTAATTTTTTAATTAATTTGTTATTCTAACTCGAATTTATCAGTTCTGGATCAAACATTTTCATGTTGATCATTTTGACGGAAATATTAAAAAATTCATTTTAAATTGTATTCTTCAACAATTACCAATGTCCATTGAGAAGGATTTCTCATCCTATTCTATTTATTATCTTATAAATGCTAGCAAACATTTCTGTTCATCAGAGTTAAACTGAGATAAAAATTAAGATAAAATGGGCAAAAGAATGTTATGTCGGGGACAAACACGGTTGACGAAAGATGAATAAGAATTAAATTATTGTCAAACATATCAAACAAATAATTCATTCTTGTACAATCTTGTCTTTGACCACTACTGTATATGTCTTCAATGTATGTATTATCATCCTTCAAAAAAATAAATATTTTAAATGTTCAATCTTGAAAAGAAATTTTCAATACTGTTTCAATACATATTGATGAAATGTCTTTGTTTTATTAAACTAAACATATATTACCATATTTGAAGTGTAACAAATTAAACATTGATTGCACAGCTTATTCACAAGTTTCACATTCCGAAAATAATATAGTTTTACTTAAACGCTCATATGCATACTATTATTTATATTCTTTGTTTAAAGTCACATCAAAAACGTATTAGAATTTTTTCGAATATATACTATAATAACGAAGCAATCGTCTTCATAATTTAAATTTTTACTGGATGTTTATTGTATTTTTACGTTTTCAAGTAAAGTTGGCATTTATGTATAATGTTCTGTGTTATTAATCTAAAGGTCAACCTATATAATTATTTTTATCCCCATTAAAAGTTAGTTGGATTCCAAACTATCAAAATGCAGCTGTTAAATTAATAGGTTGAAGAACATCAGTTTTGCAGTCTAAGTTTTTTAAAGAATAATAATAATTAAAAAAACTTAGAAAGAAAATAATCACAAAATTATATTAGTTAAATAAGAACAACGTCTTTCAACATTGTATCTAAGAAATATCAAAATTTAAAATTGAAAGTACGATCTTTAGCATTACAAACTGATGTTTCAAAAAAATTTGTATAGGCGTTACAATGGCTGTGATTGTAAACAAATTATTTATTTTTAACTAATTTAGAGTAGAATTAGTTAGCTACATTATAAATTTAGTGACTTCATCAATTGCACGTAAAATGTTTTATTCCATTAACTTTCGACCAATACGTGTGTAGTAGTATTGAGTTAAAATCTCTCTCTAATTTGCTATAGTAAAGTCTTATAAAAATAAGCAAAATAAATGTATTTTCTTTTGTACAATAAACAAACAATACATTATTTTACAGCTTAGAATTTTTACATTATGCCAGAAGTTTTTTGTGTTTTGTTTATTCATGCTGTTATCAGGCTAACATAAATTTAAGTAGCTGGATTCGTAAGTGTAGTGGATTTCCTTAAGCGAGCAATTTTCTGCCTATTTAGATGAAGAATATCAATCTCGTACGATGTTAATAATTTCCTATTGCTTAAAATCACAGTTGTTATCGTATTTATTGTACGATTACAGAAGAGCGAGGACAAATAATTGAGAAACATTGTCTATATTTCCTTGAATATTTTATTCTAGAAATTTAATTTGTTAGCTAAGAACAAAAACTTTCCTCCTTGAAAAAGCTTATCGCATGGTGTTTTGTATTTAGATCACATAAAGATTACGGTTTTAATAAAGGAAATCCATAATAACGAACAATATCGTGGCTTTATATTAAATTCCATTGAAATCATTTTTATTCTTTATTTTTATCCTCAACATAGAAAATAAAAACATCCCCATCCTAAAAAGTAAATTGATATTTCGTCAACTGTACTGGGATGAAATTTGACTCTGTTGTATTTTAATTTGTATATTTCGCAGTTTAATTGACTAATTTCAGATACATGGTCTAAAAAATTGAACACAAATCTTCAAACTTTACATAATTTAGACGCTTTATTTAATTATGTATTACTCCGCTAAGCCATCCTAACTAAGAAAAAGCATTCCAATATTTCATTAAAAATTTTTCAACTGTATAAAGCTTATTAGTAGGTCCCTAAGAAGCATAAGTGTTAAAATGTGCACATTTTGTTGAGATTCTTCTCTTATATATGCATATAGATGTTACATTGAGTTATTCATTCTGTTATTCAAATGCCATAATTTTTGCGATTCGTCGCATGTGAAATATTATACAACCCTTGTGTACACTAGCCGTGGGTTTCTTACTTTCTGCAGTGTCTACATGTCTGCTGAAAATGTGAAAATGTTATTGATTATGAAGAGTGTAAATTAGTGCATGTAATGATAGTGAAATTATGTTTCGATGTTACATAAAGAACGAAAACAATACAATTTTTATTTCAAATATATATGGCTTTTAATTCAAATATATATATGTATATATTTACAGGTATAAATGGACAAACGTAATTTAAGGCAAGGTATTAAATATATATCCAAAGTGAAGAGTAAGAATAGCATTGACAAATATTCAAAACATTTGGCAAGAGTCCAAACATTGCATAGTATAAACGTCAAGGTTTTACGCTTGGAAGGTTTATTTCGTAAGTATAGAAATATTGGACATTAAAAGGCGTTTTGTACATTGCTGAGGAAAAAGTTTCATGCCAAACATATTTTTTTGGCATTTGGAAACTATGGTAACTGGATGCATGTGAAACGACTATTTTAATTTTAGAATGACCTTTTGAATCTTTAGTGCAACCACATACATTTTCTTTCAGTAACATGTGCTATTTTTAAGTAACTTGCATTATTAAAAGTTGTAATGAATGAAACGTGGAACTGAAAACCTGTAGCAAGTGAGTAACCAGCTTTGGAGCTCTGTAAACCTTTTATTCTTTCGAATTTTACCTTTAAAAGAATATCAGTTTTATTGTTGACTGCCAGACTTGAAAGATCGAATCCGTAAATTTTCCCATGAGATTTTATTTTATTTTTAGTGTCAGTGATTGTAATTGCGATTTAAATTGTTTTATTAAATTTCTGTAATTGAATAAAGCGACTCCGCGTTTCATCCATTAAAAAATTGGCTCTCAGTTGGCGCACCACCATTGTTCAAATCTCACAGCCGACGATAAAACTCATATTCTTTTAATTTTAAAGTTCGAAAGATAATGGAGATTTATAGCCCCACATCCGATGTCGCGCCAGTTGCTCACTTGCCACAGATTTGCAGTTCCGCAGCTTGTTTCGCAGTTCATTCGTTAAGAAGTTTGAAAGTATCATTTCAAATGGAATCAAGTATTCAAAACTCTTTCAAATGTATACTACTTTAATTAAAAATATGTAAAATAGAGGTTAAAAATAAGAAATTCCTCCATCAGAATTTTGTACTACCTTTTCTGTCTACTTAAGGACTACATAACATTTTTAGCTGAATAATAAACGGTTGATTTACTGAAGTATTCAAAAAATGTTTCGAAAAAATTGTGCTCAGTGACATTTTAAAACTCTTAAGAAAATTCCTATTTACTTGTGAATTCAAAAAGAATTTCAAGCAATTATATAGATTCAAAACTTCTATTAATTGAATGCTCCTAATTTTCCTCTAATATAGGTATTTATTTCTATATGAATAAATATCAATCAAGATTTACCTACACGTGATATTTTATTGCATTAAGATTTTACTTATCTCTTTAACAACTGTGTTTTACCATTAACCTATCATAAAGGTCCTAATTATAATAAGTAAAACTCAACAAAAATGTTTATTGCAAAAAGAGAGATATATGAAACCTATTCATATTTCTATTGCATGGAATTAAAATATGAAAGGCTAATAGCTTGTCATTAATGAAACATAGTAGAAACTATCAGGAACATTTTGTTTTGTATTTTTATATCTGTCAAAAATACACGCACTGCCTTTGAAATATTCTTCATTGATGTTATGATATTTTTAAAAACATAATTACAACCTTTTCAGTATCAGTAGGTATCCAGAAACTTTTAACTAACCAATTTATTAATTTTAATCGATAATTTTTGTAATGGAATTCATTTAAATGAAAGCTTTTTTAAGTAACAATATTGTTTAATTAAATGCTTAGTGCTATACTCAATGCCTGTGCAAATATTCAGACGAAATATGTAAACAATGAGGTATATGTAGACACCGGAAGACTCCTTTCGCATTATTCACCTTTAAAAATGCGGTAAGGGTTGATTTGAGAAATCCTGACTGAAACACTTTCCTCTTAACATTCTAAATGCCCTTTGGAAATTAAAGTTGATCTTCCGATTCCGATAAATTGTCCAGGAGATTTCTTACAACATTTAAGTAATACTGATTCATAAAAATGTTCATTAGCTTTCCATTTGTTGAATGAATTAATGTTAAAAAGCAAAATCATAGTTTCCACAATGCACTGATTTGCTAAGATAATTCTTATTTCTATTATGCAAATTCTTTACTTGAGACAATCACGTAACACTCAATAAACATCGCAATTGCTTAAACGTAACTAGGGATCATGAGGAAACCTGCTGCACACAACAGTTAAACTTGAAACATTTTTAGTTTCATTCATTAGTGTAAAGAGCTTATCTTTCAGCAACATTTGCATGCAGGGTTCATTCTTAAGCCAAGATGAACGAAAACGAGAAGCACCAAATTAGAAATCTCCTTTCGTGCTTTTCCTATAAACTGCCACCTCCAAACACTTTCAAGAGCTAACCTGTCCTTGAGTGTAGTATACATAGTACTTGTATATTTAAGTATACGAGCGATTGTAAAGTTTTACAGAAGGAAAGATGGTCGTAAGAGTCACAGAAATTGGAATTAGCAAAAGGTATGTGGTCACTTGAAATATCTGTGGACGCCAATGATTGCTCCACAATTCGGACAGCTGTGAAGAGTGTCCTTGCATGTAGGAGCTATCAGAGGCAACCAAGCACAAGGAGTACTGAAATAATTTTCAAACATAAATAGAATAAAAGACAATGAATAAAGTTTAATAAAATCAATAATGTTGAAATTCTTATTGGGTTATCAATGATAGATTTATCCTATTAAAATAATGTAAAATAATGCGTCATCCCATCATACATTTACAAACCTAAAGGATAACAGTTTATTTGCAAATTTGAGCTTTAGGGAACAATTATTAACCTTCCAATTGGTTTCGATGAGATATCTCGTCCATCAAGATCTGACTAATTTTACTAATAAAGACATATCGCGTCATGAAGATATTGTCGATTTTTTATGATGGTGAGATCAAGATCTGGACACTTTTTTCTTCTAATGCCGAAATATCTCATCTATCAAGAACTGATCAGTTTTGCTAATGACGAGATTCCTCGTCGAGAAAACCACCCGAAGGTTTAATGATTAGTGTGACTCGTTAGAACAATAAAACAAACGACTAATATTGGGTTTTCAAAATCGACAATACAATAAGCATACCACGCGATTCCTTCTCGAAAACGTGTTGTCCGTTTTTAGATTGGATGTGGCATTACGGAGTGAGTACCTACAACTAATAATTTAACGCACCATTCAAATTTTTTATCTCGATTTTTCTCAGATACTGGTAACTAGGGAATCCAAAAGTATGATTTGGATTCTATTATGACCACCTTGTAAGTCATATTTAGCTAAGGGTGTCATAAAAACCATATCTGTGATGTTTATCTGATGCTTTCTTTTATATATTTTTGGAAAGAAATTTCTAAATTTTGAATGCCTTTATTTGCATTAAAACATAATATTAAATTCTGTATGTCAGTTTAATTCGATAAGAATTTAAAAACCCACCAAGTGCATTGTGGTCATGTTCATGTAGAATAGAGGTTTGGATGATTGGGATTTATTTTGTGTTAGATTTTTTAAACAGAAATCAAATGTAAAATTATTATTAGTCCGTACTTGACAATGGAGCTTTATGTTGTACGATATTTCATTTCTTTAAATTTAGTTTCTTTTATTAGATATTTTCTTATGATAAAAGTAAAAACATTCGTATTTTGCTAAGAATTCTTATGAATATCTCTGTGACAGATGGAACAAAAATAACAACTATTTGTAAATTTTCAATCCTCTATGCAAGTAAGAGTAATCTTTTTTAAATATGTGGGTAGCATAGTAACTACAATTATGGTGATTTCGTACTTGTTGATTCCTATTTTCAACGTTTTTTCACTATGCACTGCGAAAGTTTTCATGTGTTTAATAGTTTGTGCAGCATTGATGCATTAATCATTATCATTGTAAGAAAAAATTAATTGTTAGAGCTTACATAAGTACAAATTTATCATTTACATACCGGGTAGTCACAAAGTATCTTTCCCTATATACGTGCACCTAAAGACCACAATTTTTAACGAATCAGAATGATTCAAAGATTTCAAGATATGCGCTAGAGTTATGTAATCAATAAGAATCGAGCTCTCAAGGTTACGGATATAATTAACAAACTTAAAATAGCAACACCCATTTTGCCTTATTTCAATGTGACCGACACAGTGAAAAACCGAAAACGTCGTTCAAAGTTTATCTTTAACTCTAAAAAGAACTGCGCAAGAGCACTGTCAAAGAAGATGAATGAGAATGACAAAACCAGGAAAGAAATGCACAAGAAACCACATAATTTTACCTTTATTATAAGAGCTCCACGTGGCCGCCTTCACAGGCGGTGACATATTGCTGGAGGATATTGTGGGCATCGCTGACATAAATAACATCGAACAAGGAATATATACAGAACCTCTCATTTAATGACCGTTTATCTCGCTTTACTTCAGTTTTCGTACCACCGAGAACGCGAGAAACACCTCATGCAACAACTGCAACACCTGACGATCTTGACTAAAAATGTTATGCACGTTGGGAAGGAAAGGATGGTCGTCCAACTCGAAGTCTATCGCAAATTCAACCCGTTTCTTCAGATTTTCGCTCCAAGTCACGCACAGTTCGAACAGAACAAGGGCCTGGTCGTATATTATAGTTTCGACGGAAAACATACAATGTCTCTGGGGTATTTTGACCATTCACGTAATAGTGCTTAACCAGTTCATCACGCTGTTTAGTGGAAACTCATTTTGTTCTACAGGCGAAGACACCTTACTGACTAAACTTCCAGTTGTAAATGCTTTTAATAGTAACTGGTTGCGATAATTTATCAAAAACGGTGATTGCAAATTAACGTTGAAATGTATGCAGATTGCACTTGAAATGTATGCAGATTGCACTTGAAATGTATGCAGATTAAGTGCATTGTCAATGCTGCTTGTCGCCTTTCTTTTTTTTTGTCTTTAAAACTCATATTCTTTAACAGTGCTTTTGCAAAGTCGTTTTTAGTGCTAAAAGTAAAATTTCACAGCCATTTTTGGTTTTTCACTGGTCGCATTGCAATAAATAAGGTGGGTGTTGCTATTCGAATATTTCACAATTCTAATGGTATCCGTAACCGACTGAGAGATCGACTTTTATTATTTACATAGCTCTCGAACTCATACCTTGAAATCTTTCAATCTCACTCTACATTCCGATTCATTGAAAATTGCTATCGCTAGGGGCTCGTATAAGGTTAGTTTACTTTATATCCCCTCAATAAATCGAAAACATTTAAAGAAAGAAAAGTTGTTAATTTCGATTTAAATGTGTGTTAAAAACTAGCAAACATTGAGCAAAAATATTTAAATTTGAGGTCATGGTATGGTAGCCACATTTTAACGAATATATGTACTTATTTGGATGAAAAAATGTGTTATAAAAGATACGGTTTACTACATTAATGAATTATATCCATCGGATTAATTTGCATGAAAACATATTTAATAGAATGTGTTTTAGGCTATCAAGCTTCAATAAAATTTTCAGTTATTGAATTTTTGCATTGAAGAGCGATTTAGTTGAATTACAAAGAAGGAGCAATTATTAAATCAATAGTTACAGCAAAGCGTGAGCATGAACTGAATAATGAGACTGGATATTACTATACATAAACATTATCAGCTGTATTAATCATCCCTATAACGTATTCAATTAAGTTATATGTGAGATTAATCATTCCTGTTGTTAACGTATACAAGCGAATTTCGTTCAAGGCTACTCATTATTATTGGACGAAAAGAGCTACTACTAAATGCATTTATAATTTATATTGATTCAGCCAAGCTCGAAGTTGATCTTGCCAAACTCGTTAATTTCACTTAAATATACGAAAAGATTTTCAGATAAAATCTACATATAATCTAATCAAAAAGGCAAGAAAGGTTCTAATCAAAAAGGCAAGAAAAGTTTCTAATAACCAAGTTTGGTCCTTGCGAGTTCACAGTTGTTAATTGTTCGTATGTAAGTATCTGGTACATAACAGCATTAGATAACACTATGATCACTCAATAAACCGTTGATTGAGTGTGACGTGTTTTCAAGCTTTAAGAGGCCCGTTGTGTTGCTCCAGTGGGACGTAAATTCGATTACTAACCAACCACGTTAAAGCTGCCTTACCTCGCGTTTTCGTAGTGTGGAAGTTTGGAGAATGGGGTGCCGGCTCAGGTGTCGACCTCGTCATCAGACCAAAATTATGAGGTGTTGTCCTCGGAAATTTCCTTTCGGGTTCGATCCCTTATCTTCCCAATAACCCGTTGTATTACTCCAGTGTGAGGGAAATCCATTTACCAACCTCCAACTAAATCATGTCTTGTCAATTTTCATTGTTTAAATAACAGCGTGAAAGGATAATAAATTACATTTTTATTAATAATTTTAAGTGTGTGCACATATATTAGTAAGTAACAGTTTTTAAAAGAGACACTTACCACAAAAAGAGAGCAACAAGGACTGTAAAAAACGAGCACACTCCATTATGTCTGGAAATTTCCGTCACAATATACTGACCGCAGTTTTTGCACACCAATCCCGTAGGTTCTCGTCCAAAACTCACGCGTTCTACATAAGAGGAGTGCAGCATAAACGTCAACCCTTCGGCAACATCCTTTTCTGCGTCAAGAAAATAATTGTTCAACAAATTTGTAAGAACAGATTGAAAAACATGATTCATTGGCAATTGAAATGAAATCTATTGATATCCATGCTCATACTAGATAAAACTCAGTTTCCCAAAGTTTGGTATTCAAAGTTACCGGTAGATAGAATATTATGCGTAAAAGTATCTAGTTATTAACACTTGAAAGAGGGACAGGACCTGTGTGGTCGAACTCTTTGCTAGCCTGTAACTTCCTTAAAAATGAATCGAATATGTTGTTTTATGACGTAATATTTTGGTCCCACTCATTGTGTATTTAATTATTATTACCTTGCTGGGGGCATAGAACCGGAGATATATAAGACCCTATACCTAGAATGACGGGTAGGGCTAGAGTGGACCCAATCGTATTTCTCAATGATACCGCGAAATTTTCCTATTTGTTTAGTTGTTTTGGCGTTTTAGGGTGCAAGGGCCATATTTGGCCAAGCTCAGCCAAAAAACAAGACAAAGCCAAGCAAAAAAATGTTGTGAAAGAGAAAGATGGCAGGGGGATGAAAGCAGGAAAAGACCACTTCAATATTTCGGGAGCGCGACCCTCTGTTTACTAAAGACACTAAACCCCATGGGAAAAGAAAAGACCACTAATGTACCTCGGGTCCATGAAACCCATACGCATTTAAAGGAGATGTGACCCCGAGGGTTTTTCCCGTTTGGGAACAATTACTATCTAGCAATGACATTCAAAGTTTCAAATTGTTTTCTCCTTTTACATTCTGTTTACAAACATTATGTTCCCTCCATAGCTGTGAACATAGGCAGTAAACACTGTGTTTTGGCGGCAGTCGGTCGTCTGACTAGTAATTGTTTTTCTAAACGTTTGGAATATCTGACACGTTACTCACATGACAAAATAAATAGGAACATGTTGTCAGTGTGATATAAATTTTCAATTCGAATCCATCATCGGCTTTAGTTCAGGTGTGACCTCGTCATATGACCGTGGTTCAAAATTACATAGTATTTTCCTCGCATCTTTCCCTTCGGGTTTGATCCGGGACCATTGCCAACAGCCCGTTGTGTTGCTCCAGTGCGACGATAATTAAAATACCTACCTACCTTAATCTCTCTCTCTGCTACCTAATATAATTTACCCAATTTGATCCTGCGCTTTGTAAGAATGTGGGCCACGACCCCCTCCATATTTCTCAAGTATAACACAACTTCCCGTTTATATCGTGCTAAACAGTATCTGTTATATTAGTGTGATTATAATCCCTTATGTGGTATTATGATTCTTTGAAAGATTGTTGATTGAGTGTGCTCTAACTTTTATTACAGATACTGTTCAACAATAGAGAAACGGGTAGTTGCTTTATACATAAAAAGACGGAGGAGGTGAGTGTGGCCTCACGTTCTTATAGAGCCCAGGATCAAATTGGGTAGATTATATTAGGTAGCAAAAAAATGATAGATTAAAATTGAAAATTTACGCCACACTGACAATATGTCATGTGGATAATATATCATTTGCGTACGTGGCACTGAAAGTGGAGTTATTTGTGTATTGGCGAACGGAAATAAAAAATATAAATCAAGCGCGGCGAGATTAATTCGCCAATTTTGCAGCCAAGTTTAAAAATGCCTAATTTAAACTAGGAGCTGAATAATATTGCTAGAGCTGTCACTGCTGTTGTGAAATTCTTTAGCACTCTAATAACAGAAGGCAATGAGAAATTTGGAAGATAGAAATTAACGAAGGAAACACAATCTGAGTCAACCCGAAAATAGGTTTAGAAGTCAAACTATATCGAATCGTCATTGAACAGTTCAATGAGATGCAATTGAAGAGGACGTTCAGCAACCAACTAGTTGTGGCAATATTACTCAGGTGTGAACTTTTACCATGTACTTGATCATAAAAAGAACTATCCCCAGAGTACATTTGAATGATGTAAGCAAACGTCATTTTATATTTTATGACTAATTTCATTTCATTTGGGCACATGAAGTGTACATATCGATGCTTATACTCATTATAAATAGAGTGAAATAAGGTATGCACTGTAATTAATAGCACTGCCATCAATAAATATTAGCAATTAAGAAACTTTAGAGTAAATTCTTTGCGCGGGTCTGCTAGTACTTAATTATTAGGTATTTATAAGCAATATTTGGCAATTGTTTAAACTGGATACGGCCAAACTTGTAAATACTGTTATTATTACTAGCACTGAAGTATATTGACACAAACAAATATTGCATTTGAATGATATAAGCAAAATGGTTTTTTTTATGTTTTTGACTAATTTTATTTCATTTGGACGCATGAAATGTACATATCGAAGCTTATATTCATTATAAATGGATAGAAATAAGGTATGCAATGTGATTAACGACACTTCCATCAATAAATATTAGTAATTAAGAATCTTTAGAGCAGATGCTTTGCGCAGGTTTTGTAGTTATTAATTATTAGACGCAATATTTGGCAATCGCCTAAACTGGATACGGCCAAATTTGGAGATACTGTTATTTTTACTAGTACTGCAGTATATTGAAACAGATAAATATTCATAAAGCAATTAGCTTCATATACTATATGTTCAGGTTTTCGTGTAACCAATAACATTTTAAAAAACACAAAATATAAAATTCCTGTAATCAACTTAATAATTATAAGAGAAAAGTATGAAAAACCACTTTTCTGAGAAACATTTATGCTACAAGTTTTCCTATTATTCATCAATTTCGCTTAAATATCATTGTTGTAATTTCTTAAACCTTTGAGGGGTTCACACGCATGTATCCGTTCTACAAACTTCAGTCTTCCCTGTGTGATTTCTAACCAGTTTTGACCTTCTTGACCAATACAATCTTTCCTACGATTCTTAAAATCAACAATCATTTTGTTGACGGACAGCATTATTATATTACTTGGAAAGTTCTTAACGCTTAACCAAAAATTAATGTAACTAAAAATTCCGAAAAATCTTAAAATATGCATTTAGAAAGGTGAAAATTCTCCGAAAAAGATAAAAAGTTACCGAAAAATAAAATTAGATTTAAATTTGAAGCTTTCAAATCTCCAACTGTTTGGGTGACACTTTTTCAAATCTATAATTTAAGTTTGCGCTTATGCAATTAATTAATTAATTAAAATTTCATTTCATCTCTTAAAATTTCAAAAGAAAAAGCATGACAACACGTGTTACCCTCCCTCACAAAGCACTTTCAACAATGAATAAGGGTGATTCTCTTCGCTAAAATTGAATCACATTAAATAGCATCCTGGACAGAGTTGCATTAATGAGATATTTTTGAATGTTTTCTGGTTTGGTAATCCGTTACTATAGTGTGTATTGAGATGAATTAAAAAAATTCGAATAGAAATTTAATTTGCAATAAAAGCACAAGAGAAAATGTAAAATAGTGATCTTAAACATCTTAAACAAAACATATTCTCCCGATAAATTAAATTTTCCCCCAAACCACAAAACTATACTGAAAACTCAAAAAGAAAAAGATCCAAAATTTCATAAATATTCAAATATCATCAATATATCCGGGTTCTATTAATACAAGAAATTATCCAGTTACATTTTATATCGAATCAGTATGGCAAATTTATGTCTTTAATGACATATGCTATGAAAATTTGAAACATAAACCCAACTTTACGATGTAATTAAGACATGTAACTGTTTTGATACAGTATTCCACAATATCCGAGCACTTGGTAAATTCTCTTTGGTAATAAATGCAAACTCAATAAAAAATAGTGAAATTATAAAAACTAGAATAGTTGTAATGCACTTTTACTTTACATGTATTTTTCTTTATGATGTATTCCTTGGCTTTTGCTTACCTAATAACATGATTATTGTATCTAAATAAGAGTTTTCATGTAGCTATGGCTAAGAGTGGAAAAAATAAAAAATTTGGAGAATTATTTTTCTACACTGAAAAATACTATTGAACTTGCGTATACACAAAAAAGATAAAGAAAAAACACATGAAACATGAAAAACCGTTTAAAAATTAGTTGTTAATTTTTTCTCTTATAACTCAAAATTTTAAGTATAAGCACTTTATCTTCAGTAAATTTTATATCTAGTATATTTTCAAAGTTGAAGAAAGCAAATTTATGAAAATCATTTTTAAGAAATTTAAAAAAATAGTTAGAAATATTTTTGAAATAGAATGAAAAAGTGCATGGGTAAAAATATATTAAATTTATTCCAATTAAAAGTATAATGGACCTTCTTTCACCAACAAATCTTTTTATTTTGATATCAGTCTCTCTCAAATGTTGCATTTAAAGATAATTTATTGTTTTAATGTATTTTTGTTGTTACTTGATGCATTAAATATAAAACAGATGGTTTTCAATTAAATTTAATTGACATTTCAATAACTTATCTATTCAAGTTTTTAGATTGCATTATATTGTGCCGTTTTAATGAAACAACGTGTTAGAAACTTTTACGATCATATATGATAATTAAGAAAATGATAACACTGATATGATTTTGCTCCTCTTAGAATTAGCTCCATTTAGAAATTTGAACGCTAAAGAAAGATTGTTTTCTTTAAAATAAAAGGTTGTGTGAATTATAATTATGGCAAATGGGATGAAAGCACAAATTTTATAGTTATTGACACGTTTATATTATTATTGTGTGATTTTGATATTAAATAGACGTTTTGTCATTCTACAAATATCTTCTACCTCAAAATTATTTTAGGTACTTAAATAAATATCACATTGATGACAATATATACAACTATTACACTTGTAAGTGACTTTAAGTAGACACAGTAAAAATGTAACATTGCTGTAGAAATAGGATACAATTAATTGCCATAACAACTAATGGAAAATGTTTCATACACAACTGTGTACAATGTTTGAAATAGTATTCTAATGCGAACGCATTACGTTAATTGTACTTAACAAATAGTGCTAATTCTACATTTATTATTTGAGTTTCTGCATCAATAGGAAATCAATATATGTTTAGTCCTGCCTCTTTGAAAGGTACCAAGATCGTGTTAGGAGTTTTAGAATATTATCGAACCATCTTGGACTTTTATGCTAAGGAGAAAACTTGAAAAAATGATTATGTTATTTCTATTCATTGATGCACTATGCAGTGCAACTGACAAACAATATCGAATTGCTATTGCACTAAACCTTCATGGTCGTTATAAGTGGCTAGCACGGAAGGTATGAATCGAAGAAATCAACACATTTCGTGTGGAATCGACCATTGTCTGCACGTCATGATTCGATTAAGGTGCTCGTTTGGGAAGACCACTGCGTCATTGGCTGGTCTTCTCTGCACCTAGCGCCAAACCCTCGCCAAATAAGTACGCTAGGAGATACCTAAATTGAAAAGAGTACATTGAATTTTTCCTTACTTTGTGATGCTGTCTCCATTTGATTCCCGGTTTGTCTCAGAGATAAATCCGGATAACAGCGTGAGACAACCATGGCTGTGAGGATGGTTTGGTGTTCCTTTTGCTCGGAAAAAGAGAATGAGAGCCACCCGGTTGCCATGGTGACGGAGACAGTGTGGCGGCGCTTTTAACAACGCCATCTCGTTTTCTTGTTTATTTCCCTGCTCTATGATTTAACAAAAGCATTCTCATTTCGAGAATTTTGCATTCAAAAACACTTGAGAATGGAGTCGACGCTCTATTGATTTTTTGCTGTGGAGGGATAGGATATATATATATATATATATATATATATATATATATATATATATATATATAGTAAAAATAGTTTTGAGATTCTATTGAGTGAGCTTAAAAAATATTCGTATCTTATCCTCTTAGAGAATTTAATACATAACGGAAATGGGTGCAATCACTTTTGGCGACTTGGAGTGCAATTGCTTGAACACTAATACATAAACTCAAAATTCGAACTCCAAGCATTTTCTCAAATAAATTTAAGAAATTCAAATAACATTTCAGTATGAAGAAAGGAGTATAAGATTTTTAAAATGTTTTGAAATTCCTAGTCTTGTTTTCGTGAAATATTAAAATGAGGAACCGAAATTATTTTTTTCTTGTATGAAAAACAGTTCAAGTTGAAATAAAGGAAACATTTTATTATCTAAGTGTAAAAAGCAAAAATTTATAGCAATTTGAAAGTCTTAACCAGACCTTATCAGATAACTTGATTACTGTAAAAATTAACTTTTATAAAACACGCATTATACTTAATCATGGTAATTGCCTATAAATAATTTGCAGTTTCCATAAAAATCTCGAATTCTCTAGCTATTTCTTTGTTAGTTCGTTTCATCTAATCCTAAGTGATGCTATAAACTGAAGAGACTTCCTTACTATAATGCATCAGACCAGGAATTAGGAAACCATAAAAATGTATTTCTAAATAAGAAACATGGCACGATGCAATCAATTGGGAGTTTTCCCTTTTTTATATGTATTGCAGAGATAATATTATTTAATAATAAGATTTATTGAAACAGATAAGGGATTTTATCAATATTTTTATCAATTTTATCAGCAGATCATTAAAATAAATTGTCTTCAGTATTTTTATTTACTCAATAATTTGTCATAAAAGGGTTTGAAAATATTAATTTTGAATTTTTATTTTCTTTACGAGTTTATTACCTGAAAATGCTTAGATAATCGAGGTACTGTGTTGGAAAAGGAGATAAGCGACAAATGAAGCTTCGATTTTTATATAAAGGACAATTTGTGGATTAATGATACAGTTATAACGATGAATTGTCAAATAATCTCTAGCAATCTAGTGACAGGAATGACAAAGTACTAGACTTTGTAGACCGAAAACAATACTAGATGTATAAGAACGGACGTAGATAATATTAAAATTCAAGAACAAAACAAAACCAAAACTAAATAACATGTTAATAAGTCTTTATTCTTAACAAAATTCAAATTTGCTGCAATAATACAACAATATAACAAGAAAATACATATCATCTCATTCGAGCCATTGCTTGAAAAGTTCTTGTAAGAACTTATAGAATTCGATTCCCAAAGCATCAGGGGAGGGTTTTGATCCCTCTGGAGGTAGGAGAGCGGTGCATTTAGGTTCGGTCCCTTCGAAGCCATTGCAGAGAACATCGGGAAGCTCTGACAGGGCCATTTTGATGATGTCCAGGAGGCTTTGTGTAGCCTCCACTCCGCAGTTGTCGTTACCCAATTTCACAAAAGCATTGTATATCTTTCGATAACCACTGGAAGCAAAAGAAAAAACGCAGGTTGAACAATTTTGATAGAATATTTTGGCTTTCAGGAATGTATTAGTCTAGTTTATAATTTGCCAACTTGGCCGCTGAAGGAATCCAGTTAAGGAATTATTTGTTAAAGGAATACCTAATTAATGAAGAATGCTGAGAATGGAACAAACCCAAATTATATGGTAAACATAGTAGATGAGTCTGGGTTTGAAAGTCACAGAGAGAAGAAAGAGAGGCGATGATTTTCGTTGACTTCAAGCCCTTTTTTCAATGAGTCTTTTAAATATGAAAAGCAGGAAAGTAAGACCAATATATTATCTTGTAATCAAAAGTTACATACTTTTGGGGGCTTTAAGCTTTTAAAACACAGAATCAAAACTTCTTGAACGTAAACAAATAATGCAGCAAGTCTTTTTAATTTAAATATTTAATCAATACTTAAGATGGTGGTGTACTGAAAAGGAAATAAAATTTCTAAATTAATAACTGGTGGTAAAAATGAACTTCTTTACATAGGAACAATCCAGTTGCTATCCAAAATTTCAACATTTCCTCCTATCATAATATTTTACACATCTGACAAAATACAAACGTATTTTCCTTAAATCTACTTTTACATCAAAATTAATATCGGTAGATTCTGACTTTAACTGCTTATTCGTTTATAAGAATATTGACTTTCTTAATTACACATTTTAACGCTCACATACAACCTCGTTAATATGTCTTCACTTCGAAACGCAGGATAAAAACATGAAGCACGTGTCATTTTGCGTATTAAGAAATAGTAGGAAAGAGAAAGGATTTTAATGGCAGAATCGTCTTAAGAATAAAATAATTAGGTTAGTTTAACATAAGGTCAATAAATTTTTAAACTTAAAAGGATCCAAGAGTCTACTACTATGAGATTAATATTCGAAATTGAAAAAGAATTACTCACCAACAGCCGTAGGTTAATGCATCGTTGTTTGATATCTCGTGCGTCTTATCGACGACAGCCATAGTATACTGAAGTAAATTTACGACTTCATCCGATCGGGCAATTTTGTTCAAACAAGGAGCATGCTGCTCATAATCTGAAAAGAAATTGCATCGAAATGAATCAAACCCCTAAATATATTATTATATTACTCATATTTTTAGGAAAACTTATTTAATTTCAAACTGAAGATGTTATAGGGCCGACCAATTGGTCTGGTGATCAGGCTGCTGACTTCCTGGTTCGAATCTAGGAGTAAGACATGAAGACATGAATGAATGTGTGGCCTCTCTATAAACTCTCTAGCATAGGTGCACCAGGGTAACTCCGTGGTTCACAAATCCCTTTTGTAGTGCCATAATGAGTAGTATTCAATTGGCCGGGCATTAGTAAAACAACATGGTGCTATTTTTAAATTGTATTATTATGGGAATATTATCAACACTTGATATAGTCGACTTGAAGCAGAAACTCACAAACTGATATTTTTTGGGTGACATTAAATGAATATTTTCATTATGATCTGGAATACAAATCGTATTGTAATCTGTTTATAAGATAAATAAGACTATCAAAAGGCTTATAACTTATTTTTTGACGTAAAAACTAACAGTCTTTGAACAGCTATACAGTAAAAAATTATTTTCGTCAGTTAATGAGTTTCTGCTCTAAGCCTATGATATATGTAAGCGAAGGACAAAATCAAACCATTCATCTTTATTTATGTAGCGATCATAACAGAGAAATTCAAGTGCACTTTTCCCATGAGAAATAAAGTTTTCAACGAATATCTATGTAAAGGATTTAAATAAGACGTTTTTGAAATTGGAAGGAATTTGGAAATCTTGCATAGTCACATAAAAGTCATTTTTGATCAATTCCATTAAACTATGTCACGTTTGTTCTAATACATTTGTTAGAATTTTAAATCTATAATTAATCTCTTGCATACTAAAAACAATTTTGTAAAAGAAACATTACTCATATATTCTTTGGATTATTTTAATTATACCATAACAAATATATCAGCGTGATAGAAAGATTATTTTGTGAAATATAAATAAAATTCTGGAAAACATTTTTGTCGTTAGGAGTTCAAAATTGTCCTACTTATAGTGCAGAAGCTGTTGGATCAAATGACATGAAACGTGGTATTCTTGATTAAACTAACTGTTTTTATATAAATGTCAAATGTGACGTCATGACCTTGGGAATTTTGAAATATGAGTGCAATTTTATTTGAAGATGACTCCGCATAAAATGCTATGCATAGGAATTTATATAAACTGTTATTCCTTACCAAATAGTACCTTTGAATATTCTCTAAAATGAACGATGCAAGAATAAAGAAAGTTTGTTTGATTTTCTTTTCCAATTCTGGACAGGTTCTGTAATATACTCTGACAAACTCACCAGAAGATTATTACCATCCAAATAGAACTTCTAGCCGATATTTCCTCCATAATATGTTAAGATGATATCTACTTATCAACTTCTGTCTAGAGCGAACTCCTATGAAGACTTTTAGATGTAGGGTCTGCTGCCCAAACGTATGAATGATTAACCTTATTGGAACTTATTGAAAGCAGATAAAATTCGTGCCTTCATTCGTGCCTCGTCATTAACAAAACTTACCAGACCTTGATATCTCGTTAATAGAAGAAAACTGGTCCAGATCCTGATCTAGTCATCTCGTTGAAACCCCTTGGAGGGTTAATTAAATGCTTTGGGTATTTGAAGCATTTGTCTTCCAGTTTCGACACTGGTATTATCATTCACACACTCTTGTTTCAATATTCTTACTTAGCACTTATTTGTTTTAATGCTATTAGAAGCACTTTCGTCTGTGCTCTAAAGGCATTTTAACTCAGGCCTATCCCAAGCGCATCATCTCCTATTTGGCTGCCTCTCAGGCGAACTTATGCACTATCCTGAGTTGGTATCTGAGGGCCTCAAGACTCGTTGGCAAATTAACTTGGTGTTATTTTATTCATGCGATGTGAGATAAGTAACAGTAATGTTCATAGTTTAACTTCAAAAGTGACTGAGTTCAGTGACATAAATTTTTACCAGATAAGAATTAAGGAAAATTGATTATGTCTTTTCTTAGAATTAGTACTATTAATTAAAGTAGGAATCCCAATGAACATGATTCCTGGAACGGAATTAATCAAAGATTAATGTAACAACCCATCTTCATGATATTAAAATTTTTCTTCCATTTTATGAATCCTAACATAACTTTTCTTAGATCCCAACAAAATGCATGCGATTTCTAGAAGGTAATGACTGATGAGTGAGTGCATTTATATTACAAAACTTGATTTTTAATAATGCCAGTATTGTAATATAAAAACGGTGAATAAATGAAAGAAAACAAAAAGAGTTCCAGGTTCAAAAATACCATTAGACTTTGAGGGCAGACGATATTTTTTCGTAACTATTTTTTCGTTTATATGTAGACATTTCATTTTATAATATTGATAATAGCATCGTAAAACCTTTTAGAAGCATCTTGTAACAAATTATAAAGCATCAAACAATGTTTTATCATGTAAAACGTTCATTATTATTTATTTATGGATTACACTTCTTTGTTATTCTTGCAGCAGTCTTTTCTACATAAAACCTTTAAATTTTCTTCCTTTTTAAGTTTTTTTACGCGATAATATTTTGAAGGAACTCAGATTTATTTTCAGTTCACGTAAGATTTCCTTCGGCACTCCCCACCCTAAAACTTTATAAAACTAAGTATTAATCGCTTTAGGTTTTTAATTAAGCATTTCTGTTCATATTCGAATAAACCTACTTTGTCTAACAGGTGAAGAACTCGCAGAGCAGAAATTTGTTCTCAAGTCCATAAATCCTTCGGATACTACGGTTTGGATTTCTTTCTGTATAGGTGTCAGGCAACTGTCTCGATATTTTAGTGCACAATCCAGTGCTGAGCCAAATTCCCTGAATAGGAACAAGAAATCTGAATCAGAATAAAAATAATCTTCCACAAAGAAATGAAATAAATAACACAATGGTTAAACCCATTTCTGAAAAAATAAACGAAATGTTTGTACTTTTGAATGATATGACTTCAAGTAATGTTTGCTGCTTTCTTTATGTTTAACTCAATTAATATAGAATGTATTTCTGAGTATTAATGATGGGTTCTCACTTATTTCCATGATTCGCAGGCACATATCCAAATGACAAATCATGGTATGTTCCTGAATCTACCATCGAATACAACTGTCTAAAAACACCGTTTCACGGTTTATTATGCTTTTTAAGAGTAGAAGCGTTTTTACATGATCTGTTTTCAGATATGGAGCAAGTTATTTAAATTTTATTAGGTTGTTTGACTGGTTTTTTGTGGCACAATGGCCAAATATTGCCAATCAAATCAAATATTTGTTGGAAAAGTAATTTGGAATTCTTTTGCACCAAAAAAGTCAAAATTTGTGCTTTGTGTTAGTTATTAATTTTTTCTGAATCTTGTTTACACTTATGTACTAATGTTGCTTATTATGTATCATCAAAAGTTTTTAAACTATTGGGGATTTTGTTTGGTGCTATTTAGATGTCTCTGATAGTTTGAAAGAGTTATAAAAGACAATAACCATAAAACTTCGAGATATCTAAGGACTAGATTAGTCCTTATACAAACCACGTTAGAACGATTTGCAAAGTGCTTCCATTCTTTTTACCTCAAGATATATTTTAACAGGAAAACTTGCGTATCATCTCACGGGAGCTTAACTACTACTAGTTGGACTGAATATTGTCCAAGCGAAACGCAAGAACAGACGGGGACACATTCTACTCATTAACTCCATAATGTTTAGAGCAGATTGAACAAATTTGGCCCTTGCTCCATAAAGTCTAATTAGCCAATCATATTTGGTTGGTTCTATTATAAAGAATTTTTGGTAAGTAGTTAATATTATTTTTATCGTCATCTATTGGTAGCATAAGCATTACAACTCGAGTATATTATGCCCCCAATTTTATGTGTAACTCACTTGCACATAGAATCCAATTCACTTGTTGTCTCAGGTAGAGATCTCTTCGGAAGAGTGTGCATCCAGTCGATAACGGTCTCTACACATTTCCACACCTCACTCGTATGGCACTGTGGAGCAGCAAAAGCAGAACATGCTAAAACTAAATAACACAACAGAATTAGAAGCATCCTCAACTGTTCGACGACAACAAAGAATTAGTATTACATTTTCCTACACATTTTATTACCAAGACGCAATTTAACTCGAAATTACAAATGTCTGGAAATGAAGAAATCGGCCACTTAACTATTACTAAAGAATGAGAGGTTTTTAGAGTAAGCAAACAAGCCAGATGGAAAACAGAGACTTTACTTCCTATTACCCAAATGCTCTAGCTTGGGTAATAGTGGTTACTTTAAAATGTAGTTTTTCGGCATTAGGCGTTTAATATAGTTGACATTTACCAATCAACTGCCAAATATCATTGCGGAATTCATTCTTCAGAATTTTTATTCACCAAGTACTGAAATCGTATTCGGAAAATAACTCAACTAAAGTTACCTCTGAAATACGTACAGGAAGTACAATACGTTCGGCCGCAAAACACAACCGCCACCTACATTAAGCTTGACAAAAAAAAAAAGAAATATCAAGTGGCCATTTGGCAACGTAGAAAATTACAATATCAATTTGACACAAATCCTAGGTCAGCTTTAGATGTAAAAATATTGAATATGATCATGGAGCCGACTTTTTGTGCAAGGATATAATATTTGAGATTACGAACTACTGCTCGTTTTTCAATTAAAAGTGTATGAAAATGCAGATATATTTAACTAAGATTCTACTAATTATAGACAAAATCTTCCTTTTATTAATATTCGATAAAAAAGATAGAAGGAAATATAAAACAATGCAGTACACGGGTTAGCTAATACATATTGAAATTTTACAAGAGCAATATAACATATGGTTTTTCATAAGAAATAATGGCTTTCTGACATATTTATTTCATAAATACAATTTTGATTATGTGCCAATTACTTTCGCGATTATACTACTGCATTGCAAGAAAAGGACCGGCTAGAACATAACTCGATATAAAAACTAAAAGCACTAGTTAAAATAACCGTTTCATAGATTGCCTAGATATTCATATATTTGGGTACTTGCTTCAGTCATCAATTCATTCTTTAAGTAATTAAGTAAATATAGGTAATTAATTAAGAATTCGTTCATTTAATTTATTAGGCTTTTCAAATGGGGCTTTATTATCATTCTATTAAAGTTATATTAAAAGCTATCTGTTTTACATGTTAATCTGTTAAGACAGTTTGGTAAGTCAGCTTTTTATCTGCTGCTAATCATTTTATTTTTTTAAACTACATAGATTTGTAATTACATCGATAAATCTGAAAGCATGACGTTTCCACTACAACGAATTTTCCAGGAAAAACTTATACCTTGAGGATTGTTGTATTTATTGAAGATAATTGTTTTTTAATTTATAAAAAATAATTTTAAGCGTTTAGTACATAAGGCTTCTTACTTTCTGTTAAACATCTTTTTTCAAAGTACAACCGAGTGTTCAATAATTGCTTTTAAAAATGTGAACATACCGAATATTATTGTACTCGTCGATTCGATTGAATTTTAAAACACCATAATTTTGGAAGTTAGCTGGTAATTTTTGTCTGCTAAACAATTAAAGAAAGCAAGTTTGTTTCATGACATTTATGCAATCGTTGTCTGCAGTATTTTCAAGTGCTATCAAGAAAGGCTTTACATTTCAGATTAAAGCAGTTATTCTTACATAGAGGGCAGCACGATATGTATTCCATATAGTCTTATAGCATATTTGTCAAGTCAAAAGGAAGCTTTTACCCACTTATAGATACTCAAATATTATATTATGTCTAGACATGTTTGAAATATAAATGCAATACTTATTTTGCATTCCTAATGCATATTTTCTAAACATTTTAGAACATTTTACTTTTTAGGAAAGCTGAAATGATGATTGTAACTTGGTAATTTAAGTCGTTTATTCGGGAAGTAAGAAAAAAAAATAGAAAGAGAAAATAAACACAAATATTTTTTAATAAATTAAAATTTAAAGAACTGAACAAATTGAATCGTGTTTTAATAGAATCAAAGTCCATCAAACAAACTTGTTATTATGGATTGAACAATTAACTGGAAATTAAAATCTAAGTCGAAGTTCGTATATTTAATCTTTTACAAAGAGCTTGGCCTCTTGTTTATATTACACAACGTTTAACGAAGTATTTCATTTCGTTGTAAAATATAAGTATATTCCTCACATTTCTAAACGAGAAATTTGCGAAATAAAATGAATGAAACTAAAAATAACAACGAATAAGAATATATAAAATTAAGCATTTAGGTATATATCAAAGAATGTTGCTTTGAAACGTAGTGAAGCTTATAAAATGTTTTTGATGTGCAAGATGGAAAATTTGGAACAGATACAGAAATTTAGTGTCAGTATTCAATTGCCTTCTTTTGAACGGTTATTTTTCTCAATAAATATTTTTTTTTCTAAGGTATACTTCCAATTTAATAGTAGAATCTAATGATGGAGAACAAATGTAAAGAACTTTAAAGTGTTAACAAAAATTGTTTTTTAAATATGCAGCTTTAAAGGTAAAAATAACTTTTTCACGCATTTCTAGTATTAGATCCAGAACTTATTCGTTTCGTTGAAAACTTTCACATTTGGTGTTATTTTTTTAAAAAAATGGGGAACACAGATTTATTCTAGAATTTAAATATTTATGCATCACGATAAAATTAGCATATATTAATGATTTGTTACAATATATTTTATAATATCTAATTTTTTCTAGCATGTGTATAATTGTCATCTGGTCTCTTTTATATTGGAAAAATTATACATTTTCGGAGTTATAAGCAAATGTGATAAAAGTATAAAA
Source organism: Meta bourneti (assembly GCA_933210815.1). Taxonomy (NCBI): domain Eukaryota; kingdom Metazoa; phylum Arthropoda; class Arachnida; order Araneae; family Tetragnathidae; genus Meta; species Meta bourneti. The sequence goes on along the minus strand of OW119923.1, from coordinate 66,511,640 downwards.
TTTATAATAATTATTTGATTAAATTTATTTAAAACAATCCCAGTTTTAAAGTCTTTTTAGACAGGAACATTTTTGGGATAAACATTATTGTTCAATAAAAATTTTAATAAATGAAATAAACAAAAGAGGAAATGTTCAAATGCTTTTCACGACTAAACTCAAAGATTTCAAAAATAAATGTTAGTTTAACAGGAGGTTACTTGTAACTATTTTATGAGATGTGGACAAAAGCTGTATGGTAAGACTTACCTATTGTTAATCCTAAGCTGAAGAATATGCCTTTCATCTTTGGTGTTTGGGTTATCACAATAAGGCAGAGTCAATGAGCACTGCTTTATGCTTTCAATTGGTGTTCACTGGATCTTTTATAAGGATGTTGAAGTGTTTCAAGAGTACAGAAGGAAATAATGGGGGAAAATATCTTCCCTTCTCTCAAAATCACTGAAGCATTGAGAACGAAACCCATACACCACTTCTTGCGCACTATGTGACGACATAGTTATATTTGCTTTGTTTAGATTCAAAATGCATGGTGAATAATACTCGGATGCTATTGCACAACCTTGAATTAGACTTCTCAACTTTCTGAAAAGTACTTTTCAATGATTTCTGTCTAAAGACCTTGGATTTTAGATAAAAGCACACATTTGAATCTCAATCACAGACAGCGTGCTAAGCTTGCTTACAGGTCCACCGAATTTTTTGATGTTTTACACGAATATCATGGTTGATGACACACATCTATTAACTACCAACTATTAAAAATGAAACAAATGATTACGTAAAAAGGTTGTTGATACGTTTAAAAAAGATTAAACAAAGGTTGAAATGTACAATATGTGATCTAGCAGGATAATCGCTCGCTAATCTACTTTAAGTAGGTAATTAAATTGTCCAACCGGGTTGTCAAAAGCATAAGAAAATTTAAATTCCATTTAAAGAATTATGTAATGCACAAGTGCATAGGTTTTGCTTCTGCGTAACTTTTTTTTTAAATGATATGCTCTAATAGTATAACTTAACTCACATTGTCATGTCAAATGCTGCGACGAATATATTACTCGTGTATAAAAATGTTTGAAATCAATAATTTCATATTGAGTATAAAACAGAAATATGTCCATCCATCACTACAAATTTGTATTTCTTCTCTTCTAAAATACCAAATTGTGACTGGGCAACAATTCTTAACAATCGAAAATGTAAAATAGAGCAATGATGTAAGAGTAAAACATTATTCAAAACGATACATTTTTACTTTGAGGACCTTATATTATAGGTAGCAGCAAAAACTGCCATAATATAAAAGATAATTGACAGCTATGGTAATTACTATTCGTTGGTTCATCGAATTCATAAATCTTACTCCAGAAATCCAGGGTCTGTGGTTGATTTTGATAGTCCACACTAATTGGAGCTGCTCTAGCTTAATCTGTGAGGACATTCATTCAGTACAGCATATAGCTCAACACATCTAATCTTTAATTAAAATTTAATACAGCATTAAAGGGAAAGTATGAAGCACCACATTTACTTATCTCGAAAAAAAATTATTCTCTGGAACATTTTTTTCAGTAAGAAAAATATAAAATGTTTTCTTTTTCTTAGCAAACTGTCATCGTGAAAATTTCGGTAAGTCTTAAGAGTAAGTTCGTGGCCTGTTCGGTTTAATAAGTGTAAAAATATCCCAATTAAAACAAGAAAAATATGTTTATATTGCGTCATCTCCTACTATGAGTTTATGAAATCAATCCTTCTTTAACACAAATTTTGTCACTTGCTTACCCATTAGATCTCTAATGTTCATGAGTTTAGGTTACTAAGCTCATTTCAAAGGTGTACAATACACAAAGCCCTAAATTTAATTATTCATGGAATAAATTTAACTTCATAATTTTTCACACAAAATACCCCAAATGTTAACGCTAAAGAACGTTCTTACAGAGTTTATTTCAGAAAATGATATTTTGGCTTGCTGTAGAGATTTGTTTTAGGATTAGAAAATATTTTATTAAAAAAGTTAATTTTAACTCTTTTACCTAACGTGTATTGCCTTCTTCATTTAATCAAAAAATGATTTCTGCATGCAAACTTTTAAGGCATAACCAGTAATTTTATCGTTAAACTGTATAGTTAATAATCATAAAAAATTATCTGAAGTTCTCCCCAAGTAGTCAATACTTTAGGGTTTAAAGTTAAACTGACTATTTATTTTTACTAGATACGGACTAGTTGAGGAACATACAAGTTCGATTTGTCTCAGATGTATGAAGTTTATTACAGGTAATATTTATATAGTTAGTATGGCGTACTATACCGCATCAAATTCTCTATCAAACAGTGGATTTGTGTAATCAGAAATAAAAATAATAAATTAAAACTAATTACAATGAACGCAGTAACCGACCAATCGTTCAAGATGTTTACTTCTTGAACGATGGAACGATTCTAGATGGAAAGGTTCCTGGCTCGAATCCAGTGGAGGACATGGATGAGTATCAGTCTAGATTGATTGTGTAGTCTATCTGTAAAAGGGGGTTGTGCCTAGAATATATAGTTTGTACGTGAACCCACACTCCGTTGTTCACCAGGGTAACGCCAAATGGTTCACAGTGCTATGATGATTAATATTCAATTGGCCGGGCTTTGGAAAAGCAAAAGTAATTCAATTCTATATTTGTAATTAATATTTCATAAGGCTCTTTTTAGGTTTTTGACGTTGGTAATTTTTTAAACATTGAGTTGATAAGAGACGTGCTAAATTCCATGTCAGTAAATAGGTGTTTAGTTTTCATTTAATACAACAATCAGTCTGGATTGTCGAGTCGAAATTCATGAAAACTTAAACTCAATAATACAAACCGTCCACATCAACCCAGTGTCAAGTTAGATGGCGGCTCTCAATGAAATGCAAATACAGTATACATGTCAAGTACCTAATGCTTAACCTGTATTATATATGCCAAGTAGCCTTTAACTTTACCTTAACAAACATGTGCAGTTTTTCTTATTTTTGTGCACTTTGCTGCTATATTGCTACCAATAAATTGAAAAATATTATTCAAATTTAGAAAACAAAATGCAATTTTACAATGCAAAAAGTTTTCACATTTACCAGGCCTCCTTGAATTCCTGTACCGAGTTACCTACTATCCTATCGCCTCCCGCTTCAACAATTGAGAATCATTTTCGTGAAAGCATAAATTAGTAATCTCTTCAAATGCATAACGTTGCTAGTGTTAATGGGTAATGTATGGATATGACTACCCAGACGTATAGACATGAAATTGGAAATTTGCCTTGGTTCTATAAACTGCCCATCGGCTATCAGCAAAACAGAGAGTTGAAAATAGATAGGCTATCATTCGATCTTTTATTACGTTGGGATTAAATATCAATGCAAAGAAGATCAAAGTAAAGGCCGATTCTCTCAAAGATGTTCAATATCATTCGAAAGGCACTGTACTAAAGTTTTTTCAGCACCTTATTGATGATTACGTTAACATGTTTCCCACTACAGTTTTTGCTACTTTTTTCAGGAAATTTTACATTATCGTTTAGGAATCCTTTGAATCATTTTCCTTAAAATATATGAAAGTTTGCATTCATAATTTTTCGAATATTAATTTCATGCGTAACATTTCGTAGTGCAAATAACTTTTTAAAATTTGTTTGGATAATTTAATAGTAAAAGTAATTAAGTAATTATACAGTTAAACGTAATTAATCATGATAGGAAGAATTTTTCGAAAGATACGAATAAAAAGTCTATGAAGCTATTCAACATAATTTGTTATAAATTTTTACAAGCACAATTCAGAAACGGCTAGACCAAATGCTTTGAAACTAGATGTTTGAGGTTAAAATTTGATGTATATTCGATATTTGGCGTCTTACTTAGGTGTTGTCATGGGAAATCATCAAGTTCCTGTGCAATTTAATATGGAAGCGACCTTTACAGCAAATTGTGTGTAAATTTATAGCTGACGTTATTCCCTACTGAATTGACCTTTGAATTTACTGTACTATAAATGATGCGCTTATAAAGACGGGTAGTTCGTTTTTTCCCGTAGCTATTCATTGATTTATCCAACTGTTTGCATTTAATAACCAATGGAAGCAATGGGTTAGACTTAATTTTCACAGATGCTTGACTTTCAAATCATAATTTATCGTATCGTCAGAACAACACGGTTCTGAGAAACGAAGGGGGAAATTCGACTCCCTAACCTTTACTCATTAAATATGTTTCTCAAAAGAAATCTAAATTTCATCAAAGAAAAAATAACTCTTAATGGACACTACGCCATTCTAAAGATCACCATATTCTGGTCTAGAAAAGATAATAAAATCGAATTGTGTGAAAATTTGAATTAGTGTGCTTCACTTATATAAACTGACGATATATATTTTTTATTCATAATTATTTAGAGGCCTAAAAGGATTCTTAGAATTACAGAGCTTACTACAATAATGGGATAATTCTCATTTCTTAAAATCGGGGAACTAAACTGTTGAAATCATTTAGAAGTACACATATTAAGAGGTAGAGCAGTTTTCAGCATATTCCAATAAACAGAGATGCCAACGATTGTACGGTAAAGGGGACGGTTACAGTTAAATTCCACGAAAATAGCATTTCTTGGTTACTGTATTGTTGCATCAAGCTTTTCAAGTTTTTTGATGCATAAATTGGTAAAGCGTTTTCTTATAATCCATGTATACATAGTTCCATGCAATCATGTAAGCAACTATGCGTTCAATAATTTTATATAAAGCAATACTGAGGTCATCTAGAGATGTTTTGAAGAACATTAAAAGTTTTCATATCACTCGTTGAAAAACAGTTACAATTGGGTTATTTTCCTTAAAAGACCTGGAAACATGATAAATACGCAAATAATCAAAGATTAACAAAAACAACTTTATTTGAAAACGACTTTCAGTGATTTAAGAGTACAACAGATATCACACACACTTAGTCTTGCAGATACATATTGGTGAAAGTCTGCGCAATGTGAGAGTTCTTGATCGTTCCTGTAGGCTTGGCTCCTGCTGGAGGAAGAACAGAAGTGCACTGTTTAGCTGCGGCTTCGAATCCGGAACACATTACATTGGGTAAGGTGGAGACAGCCATTTCGACGACTTTGTTGAAAGATTCCATTGCAGCGGCGCCACACTTTTCGGTTCCCATTTTGTTGAACTTATCGGTCAGCCATTGGTAACCGCTGAAAGGGTACAGAATAGTATGAAATAACCATGCACAATTTCAAATTTCTTGTTACGATTTCGTAACGTTAGAAGAAAGATGAACCCTCCTGTTGGTTGTCTTGACGAGGTATCATCGCTAGCAAAACTGATAATATCATGATCTGGTCATAAAAAAACCCCGGTAATATCTTGATGACGAGATATCTCTTCATTAGAAAATTTGGTCAGATCTAGATAGACAAGATCTCATCGAAACCACTTGGATGGTTGAAAAGCAGTTGAATGACGTTACATAATTTATGAGACTGATTAATTTATACAATTATACGAATATTGTTTACTATTATAGGGCTGATTATATCAGAATTTACAAATTGAAGATTCCTAACCATTAGGAGTACCTATGTCCCCTTCGGAATTCTGGACCAAGATCTGTTTTACACTTATCCAAAATGCTAACCACTGGGCCATCAACTTGGCCTATGATTACGTAGCCTTGTGAAAAACTTGTTCATTTCTCAGAACATTTGATGTGGAGTCCTCCTCATGTGGGGATACCGGGTAATAAAATGGTGGACAAACGTGCTAGGGCGGGCTGCAACTTAAATTTGCTAGAGAAAACTCATTTACCTTTGAAAAAATAGATTCCTTGTACAGAAAATAAAATTTGGGGTAGGGTACCACATTGGTATAGGGTGCCACATTGTTATAGGGGACAAACACCCGGAGAAACAGTCATCTTCACGTTACATAGAGAAGAACGGACAGCATTATCAAGATTTAGAACTGGCCACGTCAAGGATATTTAATATTTGGCAGGATATAAGATTTACCCCGACTGTCACAACTGTCAGGATAACAGCATGGCTAATCTTTATCAGTGTTTCTGGATGTCATGAAAGGACATTCATGATGATCCGAGATTTTCTCGGGGCATTCTTTGCCTTGGGGACATCATGGAACTGATCATATTTTGATCCTGAGACAAGAAAAAAATGGAGAGGGGTCGAGGTTTCTTGGTAGAATCCTAACGCTAATTTGATCAAAGATTATCCTCCATGTAACCTGGGTCAGAAGTCCCAGCCTTGGTCTTTATAAGGGCTCTTGCTTATAATAATTTGGGGATCAATGACTTGAAATCAAAAAGATTTTATCAGTATCAGCAAGTTTATTTGCCATTCAGGAATGTGCTTTATTTTGTATGCTTATCATGCATGTTATTTTGTATGCTTACTTATCATGCATGTTATTTTGTATGCTTACTTACCATGCATGTGATTTTGTATGCTTACATGTTATGTGCTATACTAATAAATTTATCCACTTTTGTGTGTTTATTTGTGGTATTACATTTTTAATATTATTGAGTACAGTGAAATTTTTGAATCCATGAAATTTGACTCGGATCATCATGAATCCGTTTATGATTTAGAGTTCAAAATTTCAATTATCTATTTTTAGCTTACAACTTACAGAACATTTTTTACTTATCATTTAATACCCCAAAATCTTTTTCCCATTCCAGTAAGTTTAATTTATCCCAAGCAATAAATGGATAAGTGTGAAACCTTATTTGTCACACGAAACACTGTAATACCCTCTTAATTGTAAGGAAATGGGTCACATAGTTCCTGCTAATTCAGTATGTAGCTTATTCTGGCAACAGCTAATTTGGAAGCCATCTTGAAAAAAAGTCAAAATATCCAAAGTGTTCATTGCTTGATTGCGATCAAATATTCTTTAATTAAGACAATTAATTCAGAGAAATGCAATCTAGGACTACATCCTAAAGATTCAAAATATCTCAGCTTGGAGATGGCTGAAACAGCAAAAATTGCATACAATCTATTTCAAAAATGCAGTGAGAAAAGTGTTAAAGAATTTGGAGGCATTAATTAAAGAGGTGAATATTGAAATAACAAGAAAATTGCAGTTCCAATACAATACTAAGAGCTTCGTATAATTGGTACATAGTATATTTCAGCAATATTTATTATGTGCAAATATGTGATATCCTGTGTTACCCGTACATTAATAAGGTCTCATCGTATTCTATGCCTTTATCTGTTTTTATGAAATATTGTGTTAACTCTGTTCATGAACAGTAAAGGAAAAGAGAAAGGTAAAATGGTACCACTCTTTAAAACTAACGGGATTGATATAATGGTTCGTGTTACGCGTTTGTATTTACTATCTCTCCTATTTGTATCTGGGATTTTGATAAGGCTATCTTAAGCTACTTTAAAATTTACGTAAGCCATTCTTTTACATTAAAATAAATATGTAAACATTGAAGAAGGCTTTTAATGACATTCTCAATTTTAGACTTGTAAAGCCTAACAACATGCAAATTCTATTGTATGATATTTCGAAAATTAGATGTTAGTATTTTGTTGAAGAAGCATTTTGTTGAGTTGTTAATAAGTATTTAGTTTAGTTATTTTCGAACTGAAGTATCTAGTTGCTCACATAAAAAATAAATAAGAACTCTGCCGTATCTACTATCTAGTGAAGTAAATAGACTACAATTTTAACATACCAGCAAACTGTAGGTAGCCGGTCGGCGGGCTTCTTGTCAGACATATTCTCAAGAGCAGCCTCGACGTAAGTATAATAACCCTTTGCTTCTTCAGATTTTGCGGCGTCATTAATACATTCCGCTTCTTTCAAGTACTCTACAGCAAAAAAAAAAAACAAATGTTTTGTATAGAAAAATACTTTATTTCTGTATTGTTCTCTTCAGTGTTTGAAACAATTGTTATAGCTTACAATGAGGCTAAGTGGTAAATAAAAGTAATGACCAGAACACGTCGTTATGGACATTCAAATTTATTCATTACAAACTATATAGCAAAAATAAAATTACTCTGAAAGAAGATAAATTTTATACTTTGCCTTTTAAACTTGAAAACAAATGCAATTATAAATCTTGAACCCAGATTTTGTGACATCATCACACATTGGAAGTGCTCAATTTCTCTATGATTAAAAGTAATAGTTATGTGTAGCAAAAATGCTTCCTGCTTGATTATACATTTCAACGGTTCAAACAAAACAAATTATGTTATCTCAGAGTAAAAGAATAAAAGTACTTTCAGAGAAGATACCTTTTCATTTTGCATTTTAAACTTGGAAATATTAATTGTATAACAACTGTAAAAGAAAATCATAATTATTTGAAATTTCAACCCGAAGTAATTTATTATGCAAATGTATGAATTACGCAAGAAAGAAATAATATTTCGACCCCTAACAAAACAGAGTAATTTAAAATAGGCATGTTTCATTGTGTGTCTATATGTTAACATGTATTGAAAACATTTTTTAATATTTGTCAGTTAGACAATTAAATGTACATCTTTCTGAATTTTATTCTACACTCATGTTGTATCTCAGTCTGAAAACAATAAAAGGCCACATAGGACGAAATATGCATTTAAGGAATTTCCATTGTGTGCTAATACGTATGCTAACATGAATTGAAAACACTTTTCAATATACTTATCAGTTATAGAGACTTAAATGTTTTGAATATTAAGGTTAAAGAGATAGAAGTTTTGAATTTTAATCTACAATCATGTGCAACTCAGTCTGAGAAAGATAATCGGCCACCTTGGACGAAATATGCCCTCCAATAATATTATATCACAATACACATATGCTGGGACAATCGAAGATTTATTAATATTGATAGTTTCTATGGAAATTTGAAATCATCCAAATCCAAAAATTAAATTATTTTTTGTTTAGGCTTTTGTGAGAAGGCAGGCCACATATTGGTCCAACAGCAGACCTGCGACGGTATAGTGCCTGAAATACGCATGCGTACCGACTTGTTTTCTGTACAGAAAAAGAGTACGCATACGCATGTGCGCTCTTTTTCTGCGAAAGCCCAAGCGACCTTTTACTGCTTTCATCCCGTTATTCTATATAATTCCCGATTCCTCTTTTTGTCTTTTGTATGGCGCAGCTTGGCCAAATATGGTACTCACGCCATAAAACCCAAAATAAATCAATCCAATGTGTGGCCGAATAAGTCTAATTGATTTCTCATTATGCAATGTAGCTAACGTCTACGTCCGTAGCTAAGCTATGAAACAGAATTTCATTTCAAATAGCAATTTTAACTAGCCTGAAATTAGTTATGTACCTGTTCTTATCGCATGTCCTTCTGTACAGAAATCTTTGTATACTTGATAAGATCCTTCTGAGAGGAATCCCATTGTTTGCAACTGCATAGGAGTCATGCATTTATTTTGATATTCTTCAGCGCAGTCATACGCTTGCTGCATTTTCCTGGAAGAAATTATTCAGAAACTTTACAATGTACTTTACAAACCTAAATGTAACTAAACGTTTGCATTATTTGTTATAAAATATTACATATAATTTGTTACCTAATACATTTAGTTGGACAGTTAAACAAAATATTCACTGTCAAAATTAATTCCTAATTAAAAATAATTTAACAAGTATCTTACTTTCATATTTTCCAATTTTTATTTTAAATCATCCAAATTATTAATCTTCAAATAATAATTAATAATTAATACTTGAAAATGCTAAAACATTTGACAAATTGAAATGCCATTATTGCAATTTTGAGTAGTAATTTATTTCTGTTTGAATAATTCTGAAAATCTTAAAAATATATTTTGCAGAAATATTGAGACTGTTTCGAAAGAGCACATCTTTTATTTGTTAATACATAAATAAAAAGATAAACTATTCTCAAGTTATGTATGATAACTATTGAATGGAAATCTTTAAATTTATTTTTCTAATTTAATGATGATCATCATAAGACGATATGGGTCTTCTCAATATCTCATAGTTATCAATATCTTTTGAAATTGTGCATAGAAAATATTACAGTAATCTTGTTATGTTGTTTCAAATATGTTTTGAAAAGATTAATCTACAGAAATTACTACTAATTAATTATCATGATTAAACATTCGAAGAGCATCAATATTTAAACAATTAAAACCATAAATATTGACATACTGGCACAGTGTTTTCACTTGACCTTCAGTTGTTGGAAAGCTCTGGCCCATCTCTTTCCTAAAGTCTGACAGTGGATCTCCACATGCTGAGAGGCGATCGAAATGACAGTTTTCAATAGCTGCTCCAAAGGCTCCGGAAACTGGAAATGGTTTGAAATAAAATTAAATTCCAATTCTCATTGTTTATTTGATTATTTTATAAATCAAATCTTAAAACGTTTCATGAATATTATTCCGGTGTGTGATTCGTATATCATCTATGTACAAACAATATATTCATCTATCGTTTTCCCTTAATATTTTATTTGTCTCTCTTCATCTGTTTATTAATATTTATCTATTTTTGTTTCATCATATATCTATCTATGAAAGTATATTAATGTATCTATTTATTCATACCTCTTTATCACTCTTTATATCCATCTATTTTCAATCAATATAATACATTACAACATTTGATTCCCAACACACGTAAGTAGCTTCAAAAAATTTGATAGCTGAATAGCTGTAATTTATAATTAATTTAAAATTTATTTTTGAACAAAAGAAGTTAAACGAGTATATAATATTAACAATCTTAAAAGTTTCTTTGAGTTTGCCATTGAAACATTTCTTAATATTTTTTAAATTTTTTTATCTCGGTATTTTGAAAATAGTTTGAACTTTTAGTTATTTTAAAATTTCATTTTGAATAATTTTACTTTAGCATATCTATTTAACATTATTTAAAGCTTACTTTAAAAAGTCATGATATCTAAATAAAATTATTCAATTGATATTTTCAATCCTCAAACATATTAAATAATGCTCTAAAATGGCTTAATTCTGTAAGAACTAATAAGAGCCTTATATAAAAATATTAATCAAAATATCCTAAAAGTATCATACTTTTTATGAAACAAAATAATAATAAAACATGCAATTCGTTTAATATGTATTTATTAAATAAAAAATGGGAAAGAAAACTTGTGGTTCAAAATAGGAGATTTGAGTATTTAGTGTTCGTGAATATGAAGTATTTTTTTAAACTTTGAATACTAAAGAGAGGTATATGATTTTAGTATTCCTGTTCTTCACTTACACTACCTTACACACATTCAAAACTGCATGAAAATAGATATCATTCAACAAAAAAAATTGTTGTCAACTGAACGATAAACTACAACATATTTTAAATTTCGCAAAAATCAATTTTACACTGATTTGAATCACTGCAGAATTAAATTTTCAAATAGCTTTTAAAATTTCAACTCCAATAACAATTTTGTTTAGTTTATCATCGTAATATATTTTTACTTTTATCCAAGTACTGATTTGAATATATAATTGAAGAGTAAACAAAATGATTTCTAAAATTAAAAATTAAGTCCATTTATTCAATAATTATTTTTCAATAATAAAGAATATATTCTGTTTTAACCTTTTAATGTAGATACATCATTCGTTTAAAACATTCTTGTTTCATTTAGTATTTTAGTAAGGTGAAATAAAATAGAAACCTCTTAATTGAAAGTTTTGAAATTAAATTTTTAATTAATAAATATTCAAGTTCACGGACTTAACGAGATCAAATTAATTTCTGACAATAAAGTATGTGTTAAATCCTGTTTACTCTGATAACATCAAGTGATATAGGACTTACCCAAGGCCAAAAGCAAAAACTGAGTAATCGCAAGCATCTTTTCTGATTCTAATGCCAAGCCCTATTTGAACTACCCTAGCTACAGTCAGATCATTTATATAACTTACATCGATGATACACTCAATGCCGATAAACAAAGAATAATATAAAATTCTCCTTGTTCTTGTCCATTGGAGGAAAGAGTACGGTTCTTTCTTTGGTACTTAAAGAGATTTCTTTGAAAGGGGAAACGCCCTGAGGCCATTTCGTTGGTCACTTTCCTCCTCTTCTCTCACGTGGTGAATATTGCCCGGTACCTTGTCAAAGTGGAATTACGTAATAATTTAGTGCTAATTATGATAGCTTCGGTTAAAAACTAGCTTCGTCCACTTGCATAAGCTCTTCCGATTCGCTGAAATTTCGTTACCGTTTGACGTCATAGGGCAACACTATTTATTTTATCTTCATTCGGGAAATTAATAAACATAAATGCGCAGGGAATAACGATGTGAAATTATTATACAAACTGTTATATATAAGGGTAGCATTGGCTTAGAAAAAGTTATTAAGAATGTAACTTCAAAGATTTTCGTCCGATTAAACTGATTCTTGAGTATTCAAATAGCGGAAAGAGTGATACTCATCTAACCACTTAACTAGTTTACTGAGGCATCACACTGTTTTAACATGTTTTCTACACTACGAGAATAGGGCATTGTACTGCTAGACGTATTCAGTTATTTATTTATGTAAAATATGTTATACATTACAGCAAAAGCTATATACATTATAAAAATTATAGACACAATTTAATCTTCATAAATTTGATTAAAGGCCTAATAGTTTTAATTTTTATAGCTGTAAATTTAAGCAGTTGATCCCAAGGTTGCAATGTTCCTTAGAATGCCTCTGCATTTGAAATTAAAGTAGATTTAACCAGTTGTTACAAGTTTTAAGCAAATAATTACATCAAAATTCATTGAAATATACAGTTCAAGGCGTTACGTTGACGATTAGCTCTAACTGATAATTGTTTTTCATTTACAAAAAATAATTATAGGTACAAAATATGAAAATATGCATCATATTTATTTATCAATATCTACATTTATTTTCAGATTTATAATAAATAAACCAATTTCTCTGCAATCTATGCTTGTGTAAATATTCCGATAGTTGTATAAACCTTCTCTTAAATTAATTAACACTTGTTAAATTTGCAGAATCGGTGTATAACCATTTTAGATTTAGAATTTCTATATTTTGGACTAAAATTATAGCTCATAACTGATAGTTGAATATGTAATGAGGTCCGTTGCACATGAAATGATCCTGTTAAAAAAAGCAAAACCCATTATTCGACTCTAACGGGTATAAAAGAATCCAAATAAAGGCCTGTTATTGTCTTATCAGTTTCAAATCATTTCAATACAGGTAAACTTTGAGAGAAGTAAAATTTTCTTCACTATTGTTTATTGAATATTGCATATCTGCATATTATAAGGATGTCACTCTTTAAATAATATCTTGTAATCTTCATAAGGAAAAAGATTACATCGATGTTAAACATTTTATGCACTGGTTAATTTCAGATAATATTCAATCTCTTCTAAGCTGATTTTCTAAACTGTGGAATAACTTTCAAATTGCGTTTTTCAAGACCTTGCCACTTGGAATCATCCAATCCCAATGATCCCAAGATTGCAATAATTGTTATGCATAACAATTATTAACATTGTTGATTATATGACTGGTTTGAAAAATATATAACTTAAAACAGTTTAATTATTAGGGCGTGTATTAAATATTGAGTGCTGTAAACTCTATTCCGTGAGTGAATTTTAGCAATGCAAATAATTTAGGCCATCACGTTACTTTTGTATTAAACAGAATTAAATCGAGAGGATTCTTATGTCAATCAGAAATTTACTTGAACTAGCACCCAGAATTTTACACCTTATTGGAGTGAAGTTTTGCGTCTTCTCTATCATATTAAGCTTTCGAGAAAACTTTAAGCAGTATAGTTAAACAATTTCAATTATGAAATACAGCATTGGAACAAAACTTTTAAATTAACATTCTAAAGTTAATGAAGCAATTAGACTGCTTTCTTAGGAGCTTAATGGAACTAGAAATAATGTATAAATATAACTAGAACTAATGGATTTAATTGTAGTTCTACTAATAGACAAAGCGATATTAAAACTGCCTTTTACATAGTTAAAAATCGTATGTTTTTAGATCTCCGTAATGGAAAATAGTGTTGATGTAACATTTTTAGGTCTTTTCTCTTTCAAACGTCAAACTAATAAGTAATTTTGCTATACAGTAAAACTCAAATGGCTAATTTAAATTCATTATTACAGTAGGGCAAACAAGTAATCAAAATTACGTGTCGGATGAGGCCCAAAATTTACTACTTTTTTCACTAATAAAGATCTAAACTTAATAAGATTTTTGAAAAGTTTAATTGAAAGTTTTATGTCTTATTACATCGATGGGTGATTCGAAACTCCCTGGTTAAACTTTAAGGAATGGTTCGATGTATCTAAATAAACACTTTTTGACACGTATTTGTCCTCAATTGTTGTGCGTAAGTGCAAGAGAGGACTGTAAATTGCGTTTGTAAATTGTTCTTGTTTTTAAACTTTTCCACTCCACGTGATGGAACATTAAACGAATTACGACATGCCTGATATGCATTTAACTTATGGGGTTATCAATAGAAATGGAAGAGCTGCTGAAAGATCGTACCACGGACACTTCGTAATAATCAAGTGCCTAGTGTCAAACGTTTGCATTTAACGTTAAGAGTTTGAAGCACAATCTACTCAAAAACGGAACACATTTCATGTAGATAGTAGTCATCAGGAATACATAAATCATTTTCAATCGTTATTTTTGCCAAATATTTATGCTGGCAATAAAATAACATTAAACAATTTTTTAAATCTTGTACCTTATGATTCGCTCATTTTTTGGTACAAATATATTTTGGTTCTTAAATATACGAATATGTGATTTATGGTTACTGAGAGACACAAATTCATAATTTTCATACTTGTATACTTTTAGTTGAATCATTGAATAAAGTATTAATTAATTAAATAGATATGTTATTTTAAAGAAGAGAGCTTTTCAACTCGGTTTTGTCTGATTGTTTTAGCTGCTTCTGAAAAACCAAGTAAAGCCTCTGTTTCCAGAGTAGTTTCTTAGCGTCGTCGAACAGCCTTTTGAACTTTGTCTGATTCACTTTCTCATTTCCTTTCCTCTTCCGACTTCTCTGCTCATGACAGTTTTTGATGTTTTGTGCTGATTTGAGTTAGATTAAAAATTGACTTCATTTTGCGAAATGTTCTATATTAAAGTTTACTTCTATGGTTCTAAGAGAAGAATGCAGCGAACTAAAATTAGTTGTGCATTGTCCATAACATTCATTATGTGTATTCATACTAGGTTTTTGTAACTAGCAAGTCTAAAAATAGAGAGGAAATATTTTCGGGGAGAGCATTATTCCCCTCTGACTACTCCACAGGGGTAAATATTCACCATCTTACTGTGAATGAGGGGAAACTCAATTTCCATCTAAATAGTGCTACGAAATTATTTCTTTGCATATCACTTTCGAAAATTTTTCTACTTCAAAAAGTAGGACTATCTATTGATAAAAGTGGTTAATGGTACTTTCGGATTTAACGACGTATAAAAAGAAATATAGTCTGTGATTTCAATTTCGTTTTCTAGTTTCAGCCACTTATCATTTTTGAGTATGGTTTGTTGACCCTATGTGCATAAGATAATTTCAAAAGCATTGAAGAAAGTGCTTTGAAAAAGCAGATTGTATAATAGTTCACTTACGTGACACTTAGAACGCAATGTCTTTGCTTTGCATACAATTTATACAAATTTCTTTAAAGCATTTGTATAAAAATAGAGGAAACTGAAGTAATCTTTTGTGTTTTGCATAACGATTAGTTCTTCGATAACAGTTTTTGTATTGTTCTAGAGAATTGAACTTATAATTTTCAAGTAACGACACGAATAACTTAAAGAGAACCAATTTACAGTAAGCGAACGCAGCTTTAGTATTACATTGTTTTTGCAAAACTGATTTTGCGAGAGTACATTAGCATTATTTTTCCCCAAAATATTTCCAATGATCTATTTTTAAATCAACTTTAAATACATTTACACAGTCGGTTTTTCATAGTTTTATAGTATTTGAATTTTAATATATGTTTGACACCAATTTATAAACATTTAAATAGTTCAAGCAACATACAATAAACTCTGAATATAAACGTTTCTAAACTTAGAAAATACCAATTAATGAATTATATTGTATAGTATATAAGGAAATGGAAATATTTTTTACTTGTTATTGCATATATATTAGTATGTTATATTGATGATGGGAGTTGCATTACAATAAGTAAGTAGGATAAAAAAAGTCTTCCCAGAATAATCATGACTAAAAATGTTATTCGATCGAATTTCTAATATATTGGTAGAAAGATAAAAATGGATTATCTTTAATAATGTACTGATTGATATACTTTTCTTTAGATTATTTTAAAGAAGATATCCATATTTTTTTGTGGAAAAATATTTAACAAAATTCCTTTTAAATTCCACATTCATAAAATGTAATCGCGCAGATATTCAACAATTTATTACATCCATCTGTATGTAGAATTATCTTTATTATTTTAAAAGCAATGAAAACCAAACATTTCACGAGATTGAATAAATTAAATCATAACCAAAACATACAAAAATTTCCAATTCTTTAAAAATTTAATCCGCAACAAAAACGAAAAAGTCAAAATGTTAACACTTTACAGTTTAATTTATTTCTAATGACATGCAATAAATTTGGTTAAAAGAATTAAATGTACAGAAAGGGGAATATCTATATGATTTTAAAGAGATGTATTTCAGAAAAAAATGGATGCGTGCCATGGTATTTATTAGTGCTGCACTAAAAAGGGTGCTTATTTATTAGGATATTCAGAATAAAACGAATAGAAATGTTTGCAATTTGCAATCGTTGGACATAACTTGACTTGGTAATAGAAAACCTATTATGATACAATATGTTTTATATTGATAACTATAAACTTGGTAGTAGAAATATGATATAATTCCGTTTAATGAATAATAAAGACAGATAACGAAAAATACTCTAATTTTTTATGGGACGCATAATATGTAGTCATTATGGATATAGAATACACATACATCCATAATTTTTGTATTCAAGAAGGACTACAGGGAAAGAAAGTGATAGATAGTATACCACGGACGCAGGTGGATTACATGTAATGGATTGGAAGTTAAAGCTTAAGTGTCTGATGGATAAGCGTCCTAGAATGTTGATTGCAAGTCTGAAAATTGTGAGAAAACTTCAAGCTCAACACTTTTGGGTCCTCTTTCTCATGTGGTCTGAGCCAGAGAGGAACTATTGAATGTATTGTTCATTCATAGTTGTCAGGTCATAAAGGCGAGACAGGAAAAATTGATAATAATTAGGTATTACCCATTAGGTATCCATCACCTAGTGTTTTGGTATGAGGTGCCATTGGATTCTGCTCCCACACCCACCTAATACGCATTGCCCTACATCCAACAGCCGTTGCAACATCCCTGAAATTTTGGAGCCTGTTGTCATCCTTTATCTTAAGGGCTTGCCTGCGGCAAGTTTTCAACAGGACAATGCACGACCGCACGTGGCATGCAACGTACAACAATTCCTCAATCTCCATCAGGTTCCACTTTCTCTATGTCCTGTTCGTTCCTGCCCGTTCATCAGATCTGTCGCCCATTGAACACATCTGATTTACCTAATGACTAACCACACTGACTGATTTACCACAGACAACTCGCAGCTAAGCCAGATGAGCTTTTGCAACTTGTGGAGTCAGCATGTACTGACATATTCCAAACACACATCCAAAAGCCTCTTCCAATGCCAATTTGTAGTAGCAGTTATTTATCGCACGGTACCGAAAGCGATAGCATTGATAATTAGTGTTGCCTTGGGAGAAACATCCATGGCGATCTGCTATTCATGCTTTTTGCCTTCTAACCCTCTTTCACACTAAATTCCAAAATTAACTCACGTAAGATCGGCATCTTTCTTGCTGGAGCACAACTATAAGTGCACGTCAAGCATACCACTCAGAAACTGCACTGAGTTTCATGACAAAACGCAGATTTTTATAAAAAATACTTTCATACAGCAAAAGGATTTACGATTTATTTTATTCTATAGCTCGCAATAGTTAATATCATCTTCCGAAACAGCGGATCAAACAAATATCCATGGCTACTCTGAAGGAAATATTGGATATCAATTTCCAATCTTTTTCATCTCATGCCAAACACAAACTACTATCTAAAATTCTGCGGCCCACCCAAAAGTACGTTGCATTTTTTACTGATAGGACAACAAATAGGTATAATTTTGATTGATTTACAAAAAATAATAAAAGAAAATATCTTTTTTATCCGAAGTTGCTTTTTAAAAATCTTTTTGAAACAACTTATTTATGATACTTAGTAATAAACAAAATTATTTATGCGGGTATTCAAAAAACACTTTAAAAATTACTTGTGAACACTCTTGACAAAAGTTTTAAATAAACTATTAAAATGAAAAAAAGGCATAGTTTAAACCGTTTCACCATCCGTAAGGCATGCCAGGGACATTTTTTCCGCACATCATTGTGCTGCGGCACACCAATAAAAAATCGTTAATGCAGGATATCTTTTTTGCTAGGGGGGGGCAACGAAACGGCTGAGTCACCCAGTTGTCGTTGCATGCAATCGCAAAACACGTGTTCTCAAAGACAGACGCCCTTGAAAATACTGGACCGGTCGAAAGCCTGTTTACTATACCACGAGGTACTCGTTTGTAGCCAGAGGAAGAAGGAAAGTCGATATTAGCGACAATCAGTGGACTGAACAAAAGGAAAAAAACCTCTTGTGGTTTTGGGGAAAACAGCACGATGTCCAGGCACATGAGAATTAAAGACAATATTTATAATCATCAGATCTCCAGAAAAAGCTCGATACGCGCTTTTCTTCCTCATAAATGACCTTCACCAACGGTTTCATGATTGCAGGAACCCCGTAGTGTCTGACCTTTCGTCTTTGCTTTAATCATAGAAGGAAGCTTGTTAATGCATATTCTCAGAGGTATCTTATTGCCAAAGTGAAGGGGTTTCAGTGAACCTTTGCCACTGGTTTCGACAATGGTATAGCGTGATTTAATCTTTCGAGTTATTTTATTCAAAAGAAGTAAATTTCTTTTGGGGTATTTCAATGAATTTCCTGGAGGATTGCGCTTAGTGACGGGTGAATGAGATCTATCAATCATTATTGTTTTACCAATTTTGTGACCGAAGATTCAATAATTGAGTTCAAAGTAAGAAGTATGAAACAGTAAGATTGCATTTGCAATTAAGTAAAATTTTGCATTGTGTCAAAAAATTTTTTGTTAGCTCTTTGTCACATTGCAAAAGGGTTTAAATACTTTATTGTTATGCATGACTTATATCAGGTATAGATTTGTTTTGAACAGAAACAAATGACATGACTGTAACCAACCTTTTTAAATTCAGATCTGAGATGACATTTCAAGTAAAAATTTGCCTAAATTAACAAATTGAAAACGGGCAAAACCATTAAAAAGTTGCACGAGTTGGAAAACAATGCAATCAAGTATATTTTTGCTTCTGAAAAATCAATGCAGAAATCAAAATCTATCATATCAATTTCTATTTGGTCAATTATTATACTTCTTAAAAAATTATAAATAATCTAAACACATTATAAATAAAATTAAAGCATGATGTGACTGTATCATTACATATACATGGGGGTTAATCCACGAAATCGGATACAGATGGAGTACAAAATTTAAAAATTACCCATATACATTAATTTATTATTTCTTTCAGTCGTATATATAATTTTTACATGCGAGAAAAAAAACCTTTTGCAGCAATGTTTTTACTTGAAAAGGGCTACTTGTTTGCACTTTGTGACTTTTTGATTTCTATAGAATAACATAGGCTGATATTGAAATTTGTTCTGTTGCAAAAATTTTAAGTTTGAAAAATGTTTTCCATGGTTATATCTTTAATTCATAATTTAACAGAGTTCGTTTGTAACACCTCTTAGTAATAAACAGAATTTAGCATCCAATTTTAATATATCTCTGAGTGTTCTAGTTACATTATTTTATAAGTTTATGATTTTATAAATTAAAAATACATTGAAGTAAGAAAAACAGGAGTGTGTAATGTGGATTACAAAATGGATGCAACGTGAGTCACAACACTATTTTAAAATTTAAATAATATTCTTTCAGACTTAATAATATGGAACCAATCGCAACAGATTTCTCCTATTTAATCTTCAATTAACTAGAGCTTCTGACTGTTTAGCTCCAAATAGCAAAAATTGACTATAAGAGTGGCTTAATTTCCCATATACGATAAACAAGCTGTCACAATATTAAAAACTACATTCCTAAAGTAATTCAAGTGTACACGCGGTGATACCTTTCTCCACTGGAATAATTCTAAAAGAACAAGAAAACAATGAAATAATCTCAGTAGATCTCTTCAGATTTGAAATTAAAACGCACTGTTAGCTGCTGTAATGAATCATATGCGTTCAGTATGATTCATAATTTTTTGTTTTCAAAATCAATTTTGCTTACCTGCCAGTATATTTCTGTTTTCTATTGTTATTTAAAACGATATTTTCTTTAAAAGCATATAGCTTCAAATTTAATGTTTGTTTACGTACATGATATTTTGAATAGTGCCTCTTGTCTTTATTCATCCTAATGCTATTTTACACTATTAATATTTTTTGTTATACCTCGGACCTCGGCCTTTTCGCCATTAGTCTGTTTGGAACCCCTCAATAATCTATCTTTTGTTGTGTTGGTGAGTTATGGCGAAAGGTTCATATTTGGCCAAGATGCTCCAAACACAAGATAACATCAAGCAAAAGTGTTGGTGAAAGGGAAAAAGGGGGATTGGAGAATAGAGTACTGGGATGAAAGCAGAAAAAGATATCTTGAGTATCCCGGAAGCTTCACTCCCGTGTATACTAAAGACAGTAAACCACATGGAAAAAGAAAAGAACACTAGAGTACCTGACGCCCGTACACACCTATAGAAGATGTGGCCTTGAGGGCCAAAATAGTCAAGACACAGAAGTAAAATTTGTAATTGTGTCAGCAGTATTATTCACTGCTATAACGTCGGTAAAAGCAGGGCATTTAAAGGCTACTCAGAAATCAAATTGGAAAGATTGACAAGCTAATATGGTAGAGATAATTTTGCACGTAGTCGTGTCCAGTGAGAGACAAGATCCTGTGGCAGCTGAGACCTTAACAAGGAGTTTCAGTGAGACCTTAAAAGGTCTTTCTCTTTAGCTATACCTTTGTAAATATTATGTCCAGAATGTTTGATTTTTGTGTTTATAATCCTTTTCACCGTATGGTATTCAATGGAAGGATATGGCGGAGATAAATGAGAAACGGCTTGGTTAAGACATCCGCTAATTAATTGCCATGAACACCAGTGTGATTGGGGATCCACTGCAGTGTGATATGTTGGACACTTACCATACTATAATATACTAAACCCCCCAATTTTGTTTCAAAACATTTTAAGTTTAATATTTTTTAGATGTCTCAAAAATTTGCTTACATGTCGTTTCGCCCGAAATTATATTCTGAGCGATGACAAACTGTACCTCGTTTCTATAATTACATAGACAGTTAAAAAAGTAATGACTTACAGTTGTCAGACACTTTACAATTCTGGGCATGTTCTTTTGAAAATAAGCGATCCAATTTAGATAACTACGGAACCAGTTTTTGTAGTAAAGCGAAATGAATACATAACTATTAAGGTGTGTAGACTTTAGAACTAATCAACCTTGTGGCAACATATTAATGAGTTGTAAAGCTCATAAAATACTTATCTGAGTTGATAATGTTATTTGAATATTAATTTCATTCCCATGAACTTTCGTATTTATGTACATAGGTCTGGAAATGTTTTCTAAATATATTCTTGGGGTAAAAGGTGTTATGACATCACACCGATTGATTACCTGATTTCATTTCTCTTTCTCATATTCTATCTTTTAAGCTTGATTAATAATTATTATGTCCTTGAACATGTGAGCATTAAAGTAAAATTACGTTCATAAGATTTTGTTTTTCACTTTAGCAAGACAAAAAAGTATTTCATGGTAGAGATAGGTTGCACTGCTATACATTTTACATTATTGAAAATTAATTTTTGTAGTGGTGGCTAATTTCACCTCAATACTCCACCCCAGAATTTAGCAATGGTTGAATTCGATCTATATCACTAGTTGACAGATTGCCAAGAAAGGTGTTAATCCGTACTCGGTTTTTGGTAGGGAAATTCTTTAACTACTATTCTGTAACAACTAAAATGGCTTCCACTTTTACATGCAAGGAATATTCCTGCTATTAAAACAAGATATCCAAGGAAGTTTATTTCGCTTTTGCCAAAAATGCATTTTTCCGTGATTAATACTACGTGTTGTATTGATCGAGACAATCAAAGACCTTACGCAAGTATTCGAGATGTTTTCTCAAGATCTCATCAAGAAGTAGAGATATAAATAATTTAAACCTCCCAAAACTTCGTCGATGAAACGTTCAAAACTTTGGCGATCTGCGTTATCATGTCCAGATGATCACTAACAAGGCAGTGCAACTTTGTCTAACAAAAAGTACTGCCAAGTGAAGATAGGTTCAACTGCTTATACAGGTATATACTACAATATCATAGGTTAGTTTTTTAATGGTGACTAAGTTCACAACATCACATAAGAAACGCCATGAAAAACAACTGAACGCATATTATGAATCTGGTATAGTCATATACTTCTTAGTTATGTTAATTGCATAAATTACACGATAAGTACGTGTGTGAGAAAGTACTATCTCCGTCGGCACTCTTATTCTTGAGACGATAAAAATAAGATAAAGATACGAGTAATAATCCTCTTACATCGAATTAAGTAATAGCCTTGAGGATTTCTCTTGTGTTTTTATCAAGAACCCCATTTCTCCTAAATTGCAGTCATCCCAAACTAAATCACCATCACGAGAGCTTTCTAATTCAGTTTTAATTTGTAGTATGTCTTATAATATACATATTTTACGAAAGTATAGCTCCTTTCAAAGTCGTTCAATAATGGGAATCATGCTAAAAGTAATCACCAAATGTAATACACGATCTTTTGTGGTTTATTTGTTTTGTTCAAAACATAAATAGGAAGATTAGAAAGTTAAAATGATTATGATTATTTGAGAGTAATTATTTTGATTGGGAATTATTTTTTATTTTTAAAGGGTTTCGTATGCGTGTTCAGTGTTAAATTGCCTTTATTATCTCCGGATTTTTTTCCAACTGATGTGAATAGGATTTCAATTTTTTTAATAATAAACGTCAGATATTGTAAGAAATATTTATTTTTCAGTTCTTGTATTTCATGAAGTGTTTCAAATGGGAATTTTCTGAAAGGGAATCAGTATTTTACTGTGCCTCAAAGAAAAGAAATGTGTGTTGTAGTGTATTTTAAATATGAAAAGTAGAATATTTAAAATACTAATTCTAGCATTATTTCAAAATTGAAAAAAAAAACTTTTAGTTTAGTTTAATTTCATTACAAATATTTTTATGAAATTTTCTATGAAACCTTTGATTTGTGTCTAGTACTTTCAAAATAGTATAAAGCACTTCGAAATATTATTAAATAGTTTGTATCCAAACATAAGAAAAATTACAATTGTAAAATATTTTTTAAATTTTCATTTGCTATTAAATACTGTCTTCAAATAATTATGGTGGAATTTATGAACCTATTTTAATCCTATGCGAGATGATGGGAAGGTTATCCATTTCTCTTGTTGCCATCCAGCAGAGACACGAGCTTGCAACTCATTTGATAGGAAAGGCGACTTCATCAATAGCAGATAACCTTTCAATCTTTTAAATGATCAGCCTTCATGATTTCATAGGAGTCACACAGCACTCGGGATGCATCGTCTTTTATTCCGATTTTGATTAGATATGTCTGAATAGTCTTGGCCGATCATCAAGCTAAAATTTGCTTTAAAGTATCTTGGGATATCGGTTGGAGTTTGACTCACCAGCAGTTGCTATTAGAGCAGTTGCTCAGGTTTTACAACAGTTTTTGTCTGATGGTCACTCCTTATATTTAAATTAATTCCATTAACTACATTTTACTTGTTGGAAAGTTAAGTAAATTTATGAATCTGAAAATAATATCTTAAATGGTGGATTTGGGTGACCATTATTTTTATATGGATAATGATAGATGGTTCCATCATTTGATGTAGCTGTTTAATTTTTCAGATAAATTCTGAACTTCACAGGGTTGAATCTTAGATTTTGAAAATTTGCAGTAATTTTCAGTAACTATGAGTTTATACATCTAATTAAAAATATCTATGTTTTACCTAGATAGTTGCCCTCCAAAAACCAGTTGTACATTCAAAATTTATGTCAAATTCATGTACAACTACCAGGCGATATTCACACTGATAAAATTGTGTGAATGTAATCTCCAGAGGAGATAATACTCCTGAGTTTAATACCCTACAAATAGTGTCCTTATCCTAAGATATCTCCAGTTTGATCTATTTTGTCATTGAGAAGAGAGTGAACAAATCTCTGGTGAAACCAGTGTTGCGCTAACCGTTGAAAGACTTTTCAGCCCAGAGCTACAATCCATGAACTCTGACACTGTCGCTTGGTATTCAAACCGTAACGCTACTGTGTGGAAAGGTTCAATCTATACTTGAACTAAAAGTGTAGAATCCTTACATTGCTACTCTTTTTTATCTGAATTCAGTGATATTTATCTGAAACCATTCACAAGCAGGTTTAACTTGAGCAACAATCAACTTTCTTCTACAGCAAGAAGAAAGTAATTTCAGTAGTCTGGGAATGCACTATCAGCCCTGACACTATTTGAGAACCCCGTATCTAGCAATCTTAAAATCGAGAAGATGCATGACGAGAAATGTTTTCATAGATTTAATAATTGCTTGTAAAGAAGTTTAAGGGGAAATTATTGCTCATAATGTTTCTGTTGTTTATAAAATATGTGTCTTTTCTAAATAATCTCATTTAAATATGTAGATTTAATTCTTACATCAAAAACTGTGAAGAAATGCTTTTTGAGATCTGGGTTAAACATTGCGATAACCAATTTCCTCTTAATTAAACAAACTTCTATAATTCTATCTGTAAATATTAGTGCATAACTTGCTATGTTGACTAAAGTATTAGGTAGCGTAGTTTTTAAAATTATTTCTAAACCTTTTTTTTTATCAAATTTATTGCAATTTCTCTATAGAATTTCGAACATTTTTTTAAAATTTTTCAGGCATATTATTTTAATTCAAATTTATATGATATATTTAAATGAGATATTATAATTTGAATTATATTTGATAATTTAAAGAAGCAATTCTTTTAGTGCATTTAAAATGTGGTTCAAGACATTGCTAAATCGCCTTTTAAATGGATCTATAACTCTAAAAAAGTTATTGCATGTGATGCTCTTGTGTATCGCTTACCGTACAATATGAACTGCACTCAATATATAATATGCTCTTATTGATTATCTTACAAACGGACTTTATCCAATTTTCCATGCTTCACGAAATGCATTCAAACTTGTTACACTTTCGCATTTAATGACGAATAGGAAATATATTTGTTATGATTTTTACTTGTTGCCAAGATCTTTACTAATATCCTACCTCTTTCGGTCACCAACATTTTCTAAGATAATTAAATTAAGATATTCATCAGAGTGATTCCAACTCAAAATAAACAACTGTGTTCTTGTAACGACCACCATACTTAGTGTCAGGATCAGTTTTCGTGGTAGACAGACAATAATGATGAAATCTAGATTAAAAATAGTGCAGCTCAAACTTTTCGATAAACCGCATTTTAAAGCTTTATCAAATATTTATTTTGTTAGTTCAAACCTAATATACTTAAGAATAAATCAATATTTAGGTGTGCATAAATAACTGCTTTCAATCACTTATAAACCACAAACAAAAAACGATAATTGTCCTTCGACATGTGTTTTCTCTGAAAACATACTTTCATTTCATAACTCTAAAATACATTAAATTACAACTTGAGATAGTAGGTATATGAAAAAATAAGAAAAACCACACAATTCCGGTAACTTTTTTATTTCTGTAAAAAAATAATTAATCATGAATCATGATTCGTCCACGAATGACCCATGCAACATATTTACAACTCGAACAATGAAAAGTGAATACAGTCTACGGTTTCACATCGAATCTATGGACGGAGTAGGTAATACTGAATCTAAATGTTCGATTTAACAGATGATCTCTAACAAGTTAGCAGGGAATTAATATATGTATATAATATATATATATATATATAAAAGAGCACGCTGGTACGAAAGTTTCTTCAGTCGTAAAATCGCTGGGTTACGGATCACAGATGTGCTTAGATGTTTCCTAAGACGGTGTCTAGTAGCTTGCCCAACTGAGACTTGTTCTCAGCACCCTTGGAGGGTGTACCAGGGGCTGGCATGATGGCCAGACACTTTTCGCTTTTCGGGTCGAAGGAGCTGCAGATCATTTCGGGCATGTCGGTGGTGATCATCTTGAAAATACTTTTGAGCATGTCTACTGATTCTGCTCCACAGCGTTTGCCGGTGGCTGATTCGATATTTTCGTGGAAACGACGAGCACCACTGAAATAAGAAATGCGATGGATGAATTACTAAGTAGAATGATTTTTGTTTTAATTAGAAATGGAATATAAAAGATGTATTTAATGCTTAAACATGGTTTGGCCAAGTTGTCTTCTTTGTCGCGACCAGATCTTTGCCACAGGATGGAGTGAATCTTTGCACTGGGTTTTGGAGTGAGTTGGATCAAGAATGAAATCAACAGTATGATTTCTGAAGTAACAATGGGGGGTCAGATCGTCAAATTTTAAAATTTTTAAAGGAACCCAATGATCATGATACATACATTAATAGGGTCCATTGGTCAATTGACACTTTGTAGCCAGGGTCAGATTGAGTCACAGTGCAACTCAAATGTCGGATTTCATTTAGTGGATTTCGGAAGGTGCCTTGTTTATTTGACCGAAGAGGAGGCATAGGGACATATCTTATTTTTCTGTACCGGAGAGAGATTTGGACAAGATTGTGTACCTCCTAGTCGGTTGCTACTGTTTTTCTAGTTTTATTAGATGACTATTGCTTTTAGATTGTATAATAGTCACCATGAAATCGGAGTTAATAGCTCCGGATTCGCTTAATAAAGTTCATAAAGTTCGATAATTTGCTTAAACTTAACTGAAACTTGCTGTAAAGTCACTGAGGCATGGGGATATGGTGGAGAGGAATATATAAGATTAAGTACTGGGTTACCAAAGTGCAGAGTAAACATATAGGAATACTGAGCACTGGCACTGAGTTACTAGAACACGAATGGTCGTTTCTTGTGAGAAAGTAGACCAATATAATCGGATCGAAGTTCATCTTTCAATTTTAAACGAATCAAAAACGAGAAATTATTCTATGATATTTTAACACTTATATTAAAGTTCTATTCTCATACATATTACGAAATTCGGAGAAGGATTTTTGTATTGTTACATCACATTCAAAGATATACTTAAATTTTAAAACACAGGCGACACAATTACAATATTTATGAGTATATATTTTTATCATGCTTACCAGCAAACGAGAGGGAACCTTTGCTTGAATGGTACATCAAACAGATTTTCAACAACAACCTGGAGATCTCTCAGTTCATTTTTGAATTCATCAGTGTCAGCGCCTTCAGCCAAACATTCAGCATGGGACAAGTATTCTTAAAATTCAAAACATACGTTAAAATACTATTTAAAATAAAAATTGTTCTTATATATTTATACAGTTTCAACTTTGTAATCTGTAATACTTTTCACTTTATAATGAAACAAGGCGAGTATCCATTTTACAGAGACGTAAGAAAATATTTTACTCTTTTGCAAATAAATTAATAAAACTAAAACAATTTAATTTTCTTCTAAAATATATGGTATAGTTGTAGGCAACTAAAACTAATATTTTATTAATTGGCGTAACATTTCTTTAAAATATTTAATGGGAGTTTCCTATGATTTTAGTCAATTTTCTGAGAATTCAGTTACCTATTTTAAATAATGAAATTATAACTGTCTCAGATATTCTTTTCAAAACGCAATAGCTTTGTTAAATGTTAATTTAATTTAAATCTTGATTTCGTTATGTATATATAGACCGAACTGTAATACAGTTAAATACTTTCCATTTATTCTTCTACTTATCTTTCTGTGTTTTTGCTGTTTATTTACTCGCCGATTTTTGTTAAGTTCAAATAGTTCCGATCAAATCATTCCAATAAGATCAAATAATTCCAATAAAAAGGGGTTTCGTGGAACATTGTTTGTAAAATGGTGAGCTTTGTTGTCTCATTATTGAACACATTTGGTTACTTACGGGCTCTGACTTCTGTTCCTTCTGTGCACAGTTGCTTAGCAACTTCATCGGATCCTCCCATTAACTGGGCCATTTCTCTCTGTAGAGGGGATAGGCATTTCGCTGAGAAATTGCCCATGCACTCTCGAACTTCAGTCATGGTTCTAAAAGTAAATAAAATATTTGTAATTCCATTCCTCATTTGAACACGATCAACCAAGTCAATAGTTTTTTGCCAATTCAATCAATTCAAGCAAAAGTCAATTTGTTAAAATAGAAACAAATCAAACTAATTTACGCTACATACGTTTACGGTAACATACTGATTGAAACTTAAGGTGCATGACAGATTATCAAAATTTGTAAAAAATAATCTGAAAATCAAACTATGCTGCATACGTTGATGGTAACATGTTGATTGTGTGGAATTAATGGTACATGACAGGTTATCAAAATTCTTTAAAAAATAATCTACAAGCCAAACTACGTTTTACACGGTTATGGTAACATACTGATTGGAACTTATGACGTATGGTAGATTATCAAAATTTGTAAAAAATAATCTGAAAAAACTATCAGATTATCAAATATCGTAAAAAGAATCTACTTACTCGCACCATTCAGTCACTTTTTCATCATCTGGAGGAATACCATTGCTCTGGTAGTGAAACATTCCGATTGCGATGCAGAGATCAACTTCACGCATATGGCATGCTTGGGAATATGCTTGTTTCGCAGCTAGAAGAAGTGAATGGGAACAGTATGTAGTATTTTATGTACTATAAGTTCTGAGAAAATTAATGAAGGTTGATGGTATCAATTTGTTTCATATTATTTGTTTTTAAACTACTAAACTGTATAGTATGGGAAAAGTCAGTATGTTATGGGGTACGTAGAAATCACAATGGCATTTATCAAAATCAGGAAAGTAACCTCTAATATATTTTTTTGGGTTAATTACTTAATTTAATTTACTTGATACTTAAAGAAGCTGACAAATTAAAAACAAACAGTAGCTTTCTCAATTGCATAATCAATGTTTTTATTTTACTTTATACAATCATAAATTTAATTTACTATTAATACAGCTTTGTTGTTTGTGTTACTTATTTATAGCATCAATTTATGTTGTCTAAGCGAGAGAGAAATGTTTATGATCTCTCTCGCTTAGACAACATAATTGTAAGTATGATAAAAAAATTTTAATTAAATGTTCTCATGCATTCACCTGCTTACAAAAATTTTATAGTGAAAACTTCGAAATTTAAACTTGAATTATTTTGAAATGTTATTGCTCATTTTTCAAAGAAAAAGATTCAACAAGCATTTTATTTCATCACTAAATTCAGAAAAGCAATTAATAAACATTTTAATAGATGTATTACTTCCTGAATTCTTTAAATAGTAGTATAAAGGCTCATTTGATCATTTTCTGAACTTGAAATATATAATGAACCATATCATTTACTATTTTACGAAAATAATGTTAACTGAAAGCTGTTATGCTTTGAGTAATAGTTCTTAAATTACGAATTGAAAGATGCACTTAAATTGATAGCAAAAGCTTCAAAGATTGATATTATTCCGACTTTCTTAAAAATCAGTATGTATAGGACACATTGTACACATGAAATATCCAAACTATCAAATTACCAACTCTGAAGCAATATAATTGATTAATTTTAAACTATGAAACTATGGTTTACTATGAAATACATAAATTCACTAATTCTTCAAGATAAAATTTAAAAGCTGCAACTAAGTAAAGTCATGGATGAATAATTTATTCATCCATGCTAACTTAGTTGTAGCTTTTAAATTTTATCTTGAAGAATTAGTGAATACTAGTACCTACCATTACATTTTTTGTTATCATTATTTCTCGACTATTTCTTTCCTAATTACCCTTTAGTCTTAATACATCTAGTGTAGCAATAACTGACGATAAAACAAACTGAAACTCCATATTTCAAAACGAGGAAAATGAATGTTTTGTTTTATTTTAATTAATTTAATTTATTTTTATTTTATCTTCCAGCTAAAGGATATAGCAAAAAAGTTACTTACCAAATGCGAACAGGCAAAGTACGAGTAAATATTTCATATTCAATTACGAAATGTAAAACGTTTAATTCTCAGAAGAAAACTCTAAAAGTGATACCTCTACAAGGGAGTAAACTTCTTTTATATCTACCTCAGCAGAGTTGTTTTCTTTTTTTTTGTTTCCGTTCGTGAAATTTCCATCAGCGTCACTTAGATTTACAGAGTATGAAACAAAGCAAGAAAAAGGAGACTTTAACGTCGCCAATTAACCAACCGCTTGGACTACGTCATTAGTGGTTGCCATTCAATTTTGTTTTTTCATTAAAAATATACCATGGCTTTTAACCCTTCCCCCCACGTAACCCTTTTGGACATGAAGTATGCGCGTCGGACATGTAGCCACTCCCATACCTTGCGTAAATGGATAGCACATATTGCAGATCGTTTAAAAAGAGAAGAAATAGTTGCTCAAGGCTCTGGGCCTTGAGAAACTCTTGGAAAAGAACATCAATTCACTAGAAGGGGTTGACCTTCCATATTCTGTGAGCAACTCTTAGGTTGCTTTTGAGGTGAATGTCAAACTTTCATTAACGACGCTCTTCAACTGTTCTTGTTTTAGTTTCTGGTTAAAAAGCAGCAGGGAACGTGTGCAGGTGAGAATATAATGGGTCACCACAAAACCAGAAGCTTCTGTTTGTTTTTCTGCATTGGAAAATAAATAATGACTTTTAATTGAAGCAGACTCACTTGTTAAAAGAGGTAGGTAGTTGGATTTACGTTGCATTGGAACGACAGAACCGATTATTGGTGACTGCTCGGGATCAATCCATAAGGGAAAGATCCGACTACATCTGAACCACGGACTTTTTAAAAGAAGTTTGAATAGAATATTCTTTAGAATACTAAGTAGTAATTTGGACGCTTGTTAAAAAATATAGCTTTTCTTCTGGTAGTGAAAGTATTTCTTTATTTTATGAAGCACATTCTTGCCAGAAAATAAAATTGACACATTTCTTAGGAAACTGATCTCAGAATTATGTATTCCTGACTTTATCTGTAAAATTAAGTTGTCAATTACTTTCTTTTAAAATTACTCTCTTGTTTCTTTGTGTTCTAATTTTTTGGATGAATATTCCAAGAAAACTTTTTTTATTTCAAAAGTGTTTTTATTCGTATAATAATTTAATCAAGAAAGAAAAGCCGTTGAGATTCCAATACTTTATTCCCCCCCCCCTCTTAGAAGTCTAAAATTCAATTAAATTTATGCAAAAAAGAACTAATTTATTTAGATGACATTTTGATTTCGTTATAAATTTTATCTAAGAGAACTAGACAAATATAGAAATAAAATAAGTCCCGAACTTCCGAAAACTTTAAATACACGCTGCGCATAATGAAGAGACTGTATGCAACATTACATTTTAAATTTGAGTTTCTATCCTTGCAGAATTGAAATGCCATAGAGAACATAGTAAAATTATTTGCCATATCAGGTTAATCGTAATATTTACTGCTGAAATGAATTGATTAAAACGTATTTATAACTAGTATTTTTCAGAAGCGTTAAGCTTAAACTATCAGAAAACAAGGGTCAGAAAACGTAAGATAAGTTCTTAAAATGCAACTATTTCACAAATACTGTTCCCTTAACCTTCCAAATGGTTTCAACGAGATATCTCGTCCATCAACCAATTTTGACAGCTTTTGCTAATGACGAGATATCTCGTCATCAAGATATTGTCTGTTTTTTCAATGATGACGAGATCAATATCTGGTCAGTTTTTTGTACATGACGAGGTATCTCGTCCCTTAAGATCTGGTCAGTTTTGCCAATAACGAGAAACCTCGTCGTGACAAGCACAATTTAATTCCAGAATTTTAGATGTCAAACTCTTAAGCCATTCTTGTGCTGGTCATTTGAATATGATTTTACGCCTCCATTCGTATTATCTAGCTTTCATAATCTTGCACGGAGCAAAATGCAGCCTGAATTACTTAAGTGAATTATTATTTTAACCCTCCAGGTGGTTATCTCGACGATATATTTTGCCATTAGAAAAACTGACGAAATCTTGATGGGCCAGATATCTCGTCATTAGGAGAAAGCTGACAAGATCGTGATCTCGTCATCATAAAACCTGCAATATCTTGATGACAAGGTATCTCGTCAAAATCACTTGAAGAGTTAACTATGTAGGCTTATATTAAAAGTTACAAAACCAACTATGTAGCTTTGATTTAATTTTGGTATTTTTATTTTACAAGTTGAATGGGATATTGCTTTGCTATGCAAATTTATTTTCAAGCAAATATTTTCTAGCCTAAATTTTATCATTTGGGATTCATATGGGTAATACGAAGACTGTTTTAGAACCACAGACTAGAAATGAAGTGGTGATCATGCAAAATCAAGAGGAAGGAATATAGACACAATGCAAAGCAAAGGTAGACGTACGCAGCAACGTAGAGAAAAAGGAGAACATAGAAAAAGGGAAATATATACAATAGAAAAGTGGAAGCGGACAAAATTGAAAAAATCTATAAATTAAGTGCTTGTGATAATAATCCACTGGAAAAGTATAATCAGTGGTAGATCAAGATATGCCAGCAAAGTATAAGAAAAGACAGTTAATAAAACAAAAATAAGCGTTATTGAAATATTTCATTCTAAGCAGGAAGAGGTCTAAGGCTTTGAAAAAATTCTTTTGGTTCATAAAACTTTTAAATATTTACATTGATGAATAGACTATTTTTATTACATTCATGCGTTCACAATAAATAATATGCAGGTATTTTTAGATATTTCATCAACTTATTTGTAGCTCATGCTATTTCCAAAAGGCGTAGGTCAAAAATTCAAGACGCAATTTGTACTTAACAAAATAGGCCACGAAATCCTTTTAAAATGGGATTTTTTTCTTTACGGTTTGAAAACATTGTTTCACCATAAACCATTTTTTACTAATAGAATATTCTAACAGAAAAATTAAAAGGATTTTGCTTATCTCCTAAAAAAATTACAGAAATATTTTCTTATTTCAAAAGTCATGTTTTAAAAAAATGATAATGTTTTCTTTTTTAAACTACCTTAAATGCTATTAAAATCTAATTGAATGATATATTTCTTTATTACATTTTCTCCAATGCGATAAAAATCAGCCTGAATGTAACAAAATACATTAATTTTCCAAAATATGTTGATTTAAGCGATCTTAAGAGATTGAAGTTAATTAGCATTTCAAAGTCTGAGATTCGTACTCTATCCCCTTGCAACACAAAACCTAACAAAACCGATACAAACCCATTAATGCCATTATGGGGATTTTATAAAGTTATGCAATAGTCATTTAGCCAAACTTACGAATAAATCGTTTAAGCATTTGTTTCATTAACTTCAAATAATTCTGACCTTGGCCAAGAGGAAAAATAAGAGTATCCCACAGTTTTAATTCAAGTAAAATTATTTTAATTTAAAGTATTCGGTTTTCAGTTTCGGAAGAGAGTTATTTCAACGAATTATCACATTTGGCAATGAATACTGAAATAAATTATCTCTGAATTCTTAAAACTTTTCATGGTGAATAAACCTTAAAATTTTTGAATAAGAATTATTCTTACACATACTCAACTCTTATAAATTAAGAACAACCATACTAAGCAATATGTCTTTGATTTAAAAGTCATATGAAAAATTACTCCAGCAAAATGCAGTATGGTTAGTGAAACACCCTTAGTAAGCTCTATATTAGATACTTCCAAACCCTTTTCCATATAGTTAACAATATATAAAAAAGGGAAAGCAGTTCACATATATACTTCCAACAGTCCATTACGCAATTTTCATCCTATCCCTAGTACTATCATGTCGTTTGAACATGCGACATGAATACTGATTTGAGTTTTATTAATTATAGGCCATCAAACTGGATTGATCACAACATCTGTGGACGATGGGAATTTCTTAGATCTCAGATTATTTGATGTTCAAGTTTTCAAGTCAAGTTACAAGTGACGTAATAGGGATGACGTCATTTATAAACTAACGTTCATGGCGACTGCTGTCTTAGAAGCAGTTGTGATATTGAAGGATCCAAGATGGCTTTTTGAAACTAAGATTGCAACTTAATGTAACTGAAATATCGCATTGATTCAAACGATGTTTCCAGTTCATTATTTACTACTGAAACAAACATTTGTAAATTCATTAAAAATCAAACTAATATATATTTACTAAAAAATAAAAATAACTACTCCACATGTTCAACATGAAAATGGAATTCAGGCAAAGCAAACAAGTGGATAGCATTAACATCATTAAATATGAAATTATCATTCACATTACGATGAAAAAAATATCGCCAATAAATAAAGTATCTTTGAAAAGGAGTGAAAACTGTAATTGTAAATTCTAATTTGAAATTTAATTACGCTTTTCATCATTTAAATGATTATTTTTAAGAAACAATTGAAATATTGTAAAATATATAGGCTCAATAATTATTTCGAAAGATTTTTCATCTAAAAGAATTATCGATACACTATATGAATAGATGTATAAGTCGTTGTCTAAACTAACTAAATTGATGTTTTAATTTTTAATTTTCTGAATGTTTCAGATTGCACTGATATTATATTTCAATATAAATCGTCCTATTGGTAAAATGGATATATCATAAAACTATTCTGAAATTTATGACAAAAAATCAATTTAATTATTTGAAAAAATCATCAAATAATATGGATATGCAGGTTAATAGTTTTTATACATTTTGTAGAATTTACTATTTCTCTCTGATATTTGTATTTTATGTTTGTATAATTTTTTACTTTTAAATAAGAAAACAACCTATTTAAAAATAATATGGTCTTTTATTCCCATAATCCACTTAAATAATTTATCATAACAGTATTGATATAATAATCTAATTCGTTGTAATAGGCAAGAAGTAATTAATGAGTAATAAGAAAACTTGTAATTTACTCCATATGTTATGTTAGGTTATTATTGGAAACTTTACACTTAAATGGGATTATATCTTATTCTTCAGTTTTCCATTTGTCTTATGAGACACGAATGCAAATGTCTCATTTCATGGAAACCTTTTGTCACGCAGGTGACATTTAATGTGTTTATTCCGTGTTATTAATATTTCAGATGAATTCAAATGCTGACTCATTGAATTTGTGGTGTAATATACTGAGAGTGGGAGGTCTCTAGAAGATTCTTAAGAGTCCATTGAAATAAATAGCTTATTAGTCTGAGCCACGATTGCGTCAATTGGTTATTTCATCGAAAACTGTACTTTTATTTGTAATACAATTATCATTTTTAAACCTTGGTACAGTTTTAAAGTTATAGTATTTTAAAATACCTCTCTGCAGAAATTATGTATTGTCCCTGACATGCAAGCATATACTTAATCCGGTTAAAATTGTTTATGCGATAGCATAGTTGAGTAGTCTTAACTACACCATTCCCAGTCACTTCATACTCGAATTAGTACAGTTAATCTACGAATGTTACGAAAGACAATAACATTTTGCTTTCTAGTTAGTTCTCAGGGACTTATTCCATACTTTTTATTGTTGAAAACACAAAGCTAAGTAAAACAACATTTTCATATAGTCTGACTATGATTATGTAGAATAATTTGCTTGTTTTCTTGAGATTTTATCTAGTTTGTTTAATCGCATACCTCGAATGGAAATCGTATAACACAAATAACATCAACTCTAGACAACGTTATTTAGTGGACGCTGGACAACGTTCAAACATCTC
This sequence comes from Meta bourneti, assembly GCA_933210815.1. Lineage (NCBI taxonomy): Eukaryota > Metazoa > Arthropoda > Arachnida > Araneae > Tetragnathidae > Meta > Meta bourneti. Next base: position 66,475,363 of record OW119923.1, on the reverse strand, counting down.
ATTCTTATTATTAATATTTCCTAACAATCCTAAGAAAATATGCAAAACTCGATGCAAGCTTATTATATTTCGTGGATGACACTTGCTGATCAGACCTATCAGCACAATCAGCTAAAGAATAATTCCGAATTCTTCCTCAACTGATGCTTCTTATTTGTTTAAGATATAGGAAACTAGCGATTTAAATTATGTTATGCTTTTATATCCTCTTTCCTCAACATATCAACTTCGTTTCATAATCTCCTGTTGGATTATTTAACGAGTACTTCTCAATTAAATGAATGTACATATATGTTTTTCATGCATGAAAGTAGATTTTTATCGTATTATTTTAAGTACATTTCATTGTATTCAATAGGAAGAAATATAGAATTACAAATTTTAGCCTTGTGTCGGATATGAAATTACAATGGATATATTTCAGGGAAATAATAATTATTTTTATGGTAACTGTTTAAACATCCCGATGGTTTATCTTCGCGTCTAAAATTGTTCTGTTGTGTCTAGCCTCACTCTTGTGCAAAAACCTGTTCCAAATTGTCACCCATTCTGGGCAAGGGGCAATTTGTTTTTCATATTAGCACCTTCCTTCCCCTTGGAGTATAGGGCAGTATTGTCAAGACTAAATATCTCGCCCTTAGCAGAATTAACCAGATTTTGGACTAGATATTTCGTCGAAAGGTTAAAGAAACAGAACATCTCTTGCATCCAGAAGATTAATTGCTTAAAAGTTTCAAAATAAATATTTAGCATTTTGTTATCAAACAATAATTCAATTTTAAGTTTCAGCTTATGATTGGATTTACGAGAAGCTTAAAACTGAATTTAATTCTTACTCATCTAGATAGTTTGATGGAAAGAATCTTTATTCTAAGTATTTTATGTCCCTTCACCAATATGAATGATGCGTTGGTGAAATGTCGTAAGCTTCTAAAGAACGTTATTTTTGTGTTTTTGCTTAACTATACGGTTTTTTTTAAGTATATATTTTCGGAAAATTGAGACATCAATAAATAATACTAAATAAACAGAGAGAATACTAAAACATAGAATGCATCGAAAACATTCAAAAGTTGCAAAACCTTTATTTTGTTTCTATAAACTTTGGTAAGTGTGGGTTCCAACTTTTTGCCAAAACACCATTGATATAACCTGTCACTTTTTATATATTCCTTAATGCGTATTTATTATTTATGAAATTGAGTTATTTTCTTATAAATATTTTTTATCAACCCAGCTAAGTAATAACAACCCAGCTGTTAAATATTGAACACTGAATTGGTTGATTTTTTACTGATTAGTTTGTTTTAAGAGCAAACTTAATAATGAAATATAAAAATGAATAATTGATTTTTTCCTTACCCAACACATAGTCCTCCCCTGTCCTCTTGCTGTTATTGTTACTGTCTTGATAATGTTTCCTGATCTAGTAAATATAATTTTGTGAGGTAAAAATATGCTTCTATGCATTCATGATTTTAAGTTAGATACTAAGGTCTAAAACATACTAAGATTTATGTGTGTAGAAGTTGAAAAATATATAATTCCAAAAGTGGGGAATCATTTGTACAAGTATATCAACTACTACTAATGCGCGATTGATAAAAATAAATATAAAGTAAACAGCATCAAATAATCATTAGTCTATATAAAATATATTCTAATAACGCAACTGCTCTCAGTAGTAATGTGTAACATTATAATACACTACAAAAGTTGACATTTTAAATACTGTGCAAATAAAGTCCATTCATCTACGATCCTTGTGTTAAGTGAAACTGTGAGCAGTGCTGTTTCGTTTTGAAATTAGAGCAGTAGAAATTTAAGGTGTGTTAAGAAAAATCTGTATTTATGAAAGAATTTCTTAAATTATATCAGCCACGTGTGATTCAATATTTGAATAAAACATTTTCTTGATATTCATGGCAATCGGTTCTCCTACGAAAAAGCGTTCGTAATTCCATCCAAAATTACCTACCTTTTTTGTAATTGAAAAAATATGACTACTCATCAAACAATCTAGTATATAATTGTGTTCCAAAGGTATTGACTTAGTACGATAAAATCGTAATACCTTATTGCTAAATCGTTGAAAACTTGCAGAGTTTATGTAGTAAAAGAGTAAAATGCTTCATTTCGGTGAAAAAGAGGATTAAAGTTTAATTTCCCTTGCAAATATTTAGTTTCAAAATCTATTCAAAAGCACACAAAAACAACTTTCGAGGGAACGTTGTGTTACGGGGTTTTGCAGAGAGAATAGAAACGAATTTAGAAAAACAAAACAACTTTTTTATTAAATCAAAAAGAAATACTACATAGCAATCACATTATCACTGCCAGTTGGAGATAGCTGTATTCATGAACTGTATGAGTTGGATCTTGGAATCGGATCCCTTTGAAGGAGTTCCAGAAGGTGGGAGCAGGCTGCACTTAGGACTCTCCGGAGTGTATCCTCTGCAGAAGACATCAGACATGCTTGTGGCAGACATTCCAATCAACATTCCTCCCTCTTCGATTACACCCTTTCCACAATCTTTCTCCACAATATCTATTACGTTCTTGTATAATCTCTGGATACCACTATAAGAATGAAATATTCACTGAATTAATTTTTTGAAGGCATAACAGCTGATGGATTTTCACACCAATATTTTTCAGTTTTTATGAAAGTGTATTCAATCTGTTCTTAATCTTTAATCTTTGAGGAGTTCACCCGCATGTATCTGTTTTGCAGCCTTATGTCCTTCCAGTGTAATTTTTAACCAATATTAATCTTCTTGACTAATAGAAACTTTCCTAGGATTCTTTCAACCATTAGATGAGGTTATTTAATCATTTTTGTATTGTGAGGTAAAATTAACTATTCACTACTTGGAAATTTCGTGAGTTCGTAGCTTGAAAATTTATTCTTAAGTTTAAAGATTTCTATAAGAGTTTCTGTGCTGAAATAAAAAGTATCTCTGGTTCACATATGTAATTCGTTCGTTTACTTATAAAGTCCACTAAGTAAAAAAACAGGTCTGAGAAAACGAAGTGGAAAACATTCTTACTAAGTTCGTTTCGTAAAAAGAAATCTAACCTTCATGCAAATAAAAAAAGCTTAGAGGACTTCGCCAATGTAAAGATCATCACATACTGGTCTAGAAAAGCTAAAAAACATATCTCGAAAATTTTTGACAGTTAGTTTCGCTTGTAAATCGACGATATAATCAGCATTTCTTCAATAACTCCAGGACAAATGCGTAATTATTCATCCATATATATTTTAATAATACTTGGTATTATGGGTGTTTGGGGAGGTCCACCAACGTCCATCAAGAAAAGTGAGTAAAGGATTCCCTCAAACACAAGTTTTCAGACTTTTTAATTGTTGAAATAATAATTTTCTGAAAATGGAAACGCACCAATGTAATAAAATTTCGATGTAATTATAAGTTTGACTTGATTATAATTGGACAACCACTGATTACTTTCTGCATTTTAGAATAAATAAAGAGTAAATATATCTATAAGGTGGGTAAAGGAGGAATCTAGTTCTTATTTAAACATCCCTCATATGGTTAAGACCTACTACGTGAGTTTTCGTCACCGATTCAAAGTAGCAAAACAATATGACTCTAGAAATAAAAATACCATTTTTTTCCTCCATGCAGACAATTTTGCAAGTAACTAACGAGAATCAAGAGAATTCAAATTTTGTTTCCCACAATACGATTTTTGTTTTAATAAAAAGTATGTTCAGCCAAGAAGTTTTGATGTTAATTACACAAAGTCTGGGATATTTTCACTCTATCATATATTTCTACATCTACTGTCAATCAAGGGTTTCATCTAATTTAATTTCTGTAGTCATTGAAAAATTTCTTTTTCCAAGATGAGTCCCTTTACCCTGATTATTACAATTTCTATACCAGCATTGCATCAAAATAATAAGCAATCAAACCGAGGATTCAATTTCAAAATCTTACCACTGATAAACCTAAACAACATGTATCTACATGCAATAAATTTCTTTGTTCATTTATTTTGTTGCATTACTGATTTAATAGAGAGGTATTTACGGGTTAACATTTGAAATTGAATGGTTACTGGTTGATTGAGAAGTTAGAATATCACTTTTATACATATTTTAATGAATCAAATATGATAAATGATTTTTGTAACATCAAAAAGAATTACATTTCTTTTAATTATTAATCTTTATTTATTATTATAAATATTAACTTTAAATAAGAAGTCGTTTGAAAAGAAAAATATTAACATCAGTACATACTCTTTCGGAATGAATACTATAAATATGGTCTGCAGATATTCAGATTAGCATTTAATAAATTAATCAATTAACATGGTTAGTAAATTGAGAATTTGTAATCATAAAATATTTAATTTCTAATAAAAAATCAAAATATCATGAGTTTAAAAATTTTGCACTCACCAGCACATGACTGGAATTCTGTTTTGGAACTTTTCTTCGGTTGCTTTTTCCATAGCTGCCATAAGATCTTCCAAATGTGGTTTCATGTTATCTGCGGATAAAGCTCTCTGGAAGCAGGGGGCATTTTTCAAGTATCCTGTTGACAAAAGATAACATTGTATAATCTTAATAAATCAGCATATTTAAAGTTGAAAGAAGTAAATGAGCAAATATATATGCTACATTCATATTATAAGTAAACTTTATTGCGCGACCCTTAGTTTAAACATTTAACATTTTTCAGACTAGTCATTTCACAATTCTCTTGATCTAATCTTTTTAATAATTAGAAATTTCCATTTATTTTAAAAATATGATGATTAATTAACACTATACTCACATTTATGCGATAATTATCTAACTAATGGTAAATTCATAGTAAGTCATTCATAGTAAGTTTTAAAATATTATTATTTCTTTACCTCTGTTATAATTATATTTTTCTACTCAAACCTTTACATAATTAGAATTAATTATCAATATAATTTGATGTATTTAATGAAATTAATATTGTTTTGTTGAAAATGTTTAATGTAAATTTTAAGGTTTAAAAATAAGTGTTAAACGCGAATTTCAAATAGTACGACTATGGTGTAATATATGCATGTTATACAGAAAAAGTAGTCAAGTGTTCACATACTGGCTCTCTCATCTGTTCCGCGTGTGCACATGAGTGATTGGTACTGTTTAGGCTCAGTCATAACCAAATCGAAAACCTCCTGCAACATAGGTGTGAAACAGGACTGAGAATAATTTCCGATGCATTCCATGCCTTCTTGGACGGGCCTGTAAAGAAATTAAAGATTTGAAATAAGAAAAAGCAGTTAAAAAGCTGTTTAACAGATATTTGTCTTTTTCGAATGATCACTATTTCAATGAAAATAATTTCAGTAATTGATAATTTCCATCTGTTACGGACATTCAGTTTATTTAACAAATTTTAATTTTAATTTTATTGATTTCTGTTAATGTTAAGTTAGACTTAATTAATAAAATTAATATTGATAACGTAACTTTATCTCGTATTTTAATTTAAAAAGTTCGTACTTATGAACAAAAATGTGATAAATAATTACAAAATTTTAGAAATTAAGTATTTATTTAGTATTAGTAATACTTTGTATATATTTCAGATATTAAGCATTTTATATATTTGAAATCAAAATTAAAGTGACTCGTCATCAATTACCATAATTTAATGGTGTTAGAAAGAATGATAAATCTAACACCATTAGTTGGGGATCATTTGATTTTATATTTAGCAAATCCTCCTCGTGTAATTCATTCACTATTCTTAAAATTAAATTTCTAATAACAAAACAGTACTCACTCGCAAATTTTGTCCAAATCGTCTTCAGTTGCTGGCACACCCTCAGTTGCACCCAGTAACACCGTTGCCATGCACAAATCAACCTCTCTTAGATGACAGCTGGCTGCCTCTGCCCCATTGAGAGACAGGCCTATAACATGGGAAGTTAATATCAGGGTTGGAATTTCAATCTTCTAAAATTACTGTATAAAATAAATGTAGACATTTCCCCACAAATTCACAGATGTCTGTAAATAAAGTTATTCTGCCTTGAACTACTCTATCAATCTACGTTGTCCTTACAAGTCCGATCCATTGTTGAGGAACTCTTGAAATCAAATGCGCATGTCGGAGAATATGTGTATTCAAACAAGAAATGTGTTTATAGTTCTTGGATTCAATAGAATAATACCATTTCTTGTTAATAAATTTGTTATTGAATTTGATGTATATTGGAATGTTTATAAAAAAAGTAGAGTGGTGAGTTGAAGTTTAAATATATAAACAAACGCAATAAGGTTGAAAACTTAAGGCAATTGTTTTGATTTCATTAGCGCGCATAACTTCCAGTTTCAGTGATTACTTCTTTTAAATAATTATAAAATGAACATAGATTGACTAAATAAATCTCTGAATTATTAAAATTAAATTATTTTGTTGTCATTTTCTATGTACTAAACGCATACACAATTGTTTTACCTTCGATGTAAAATATTTTGTCGAAAGGCAGTTGTAAAATTTTTGAAGTTTTTCAAAATTTAATTTCAAGTCTTATTTACTCCTGAGGGAAGTAAATAATTGTAGAAAAATAGTATTAATATTAAGGGAAAAATTAATCCCCAAGATTAGTTATGCCGTAGGGATATTATTCTCAAGATAAACACTTTGAAGAGATGGTTTATGAAACCCATTATTTATTCATACATTATTGCACGTATTTACATAATATACTATAAAAAGCTGTTTTAATTAACGAATTTATTTGCATTATAGTTTGGATAGTTAATTGTTAAACTTCGAATAATTTTAGTCAAATGCCAATACTAATTTAAGAATAAAATATATTAAGCAGCAGTATTAAAAGGACTCTAACTTTTAAAAATTTAGCTGCAGTGTACTGTCTGTCCAAATAAATTATCACAAAAATATATTTAATATCCTCCTTTGAAAAAGAAATTTAAAGCAATATATAAATAAGGGCTCTGTCTATATTTGTTGACCCTAACTGACTTAAAATAATAATAAAATTAAAATTTTAAAAATGACTTATTTAAATAAGTGAATAGTCATCATCTCATTGCCTTAAGAAATTGAAAATCTAATGTTTATAAAAAATATTTTCGCTTCGAACTTACCCAAGGCACATACAACCAAACTGAGAAAGAGAAACATGCTGATATGTAATTGAGCTCGGATGTGACTTCTTTAATAAAACTTTTACCATCACCCTTTTTATGCCGGTCTTAAGGAAATTTTACCACTGTGACGGCCATCTTAAGACAAACGTCACGTGCACGTGGTCTTTCTTTGTTTCATTCCTGTAATCGAGTTAACGAAACAAAAGCGGAAAAAAAATCCGATTTGAAAAGCACCTTTCCTGGAGCTAGGGATTATGGGAAAACTATCGATGCGTAAATAAGTCACATGTTACTTTAGTGGGGTAGTTCTTCCATGGACCTAGTCATCGTTTTCTTTTTTACATAAGCTGCAACTCTCGGTAACGCGATTGGTCTTTCTTCTAAAGTATTATTAATGCCGATATGTAATCAAAGTGAAAAAATGTATATCAGGTTGGAGTTAAGTTATGCAATTATACATTATTAAATCCGTCTCAAAAAATAGTTCTTTCGGTGAAATAGCTTGCTTGACGAGTTGAATGTTATGCTTGCGCATAATGAGGTTGAAAAATCAATTCAAGGTTATTATTGCACCTGTAAATGTATTCTTGCTACCAAAATTGCCAACGCCAACGAAGGTTTAGCAATTAGGTTTTAATTTCATATTTTTGCGCCTTTTTTTCTGGTGAAAGTATTTTTGTGTTGCGAAAAAAACATCTCCACAATTTATTTAATATGTATCTGTAATGTAATCTTATTTGTTGAATTTTTTTTTGTGCAAGCAAAATAGCAATAGTCTGAAGAAAAGAAAGTGAAAACTTTTTGGATGTATCATAAAAGCAACTTGTGCTTAATGTGTTTGGTGACATTTTTTTGTCCGTAGAGCAAATTTTGGAATCTAAACAAGTGACCCAACAATAATATAAGCAATTTACTTATATCGATTCGGGTTTGTGGAATGTAAATTCTAAAAATACAACTATTGTTGTACCAATCAGCGTTTATTAAAACGTAAATTGCTAACAACTAAGTATACAATAAGAGCAAATGAAACGGAACAACCCATGGAGTTAAGCTACGAGGATAGATACCCTATAGCTGCTGCTTAACATTTAAAAAACAATACATTAGAACCTCTGCTATCATTTCCAAGACTAGTTATTTCCTTTTCATTACCAGATTTTCTCGATAAATTCTATCACAAATAATTTAGATAAAAATGCATACCTTAAGCATAACAACGGAATTGGAAGATTATTGATTTTTTGGAAACTAACAATAGGGGGGGGGATAAGACTTAAGAAAAGCGAGCCGTTCTGTGCATATAATAAATATAATTCGATATGACATTGGTTGAATGACTTGTTTATCATAGAACAGTTCAGGCTTTCGTTACGAATGAAGTGATAATTAAATATGTTTTCATGTACCACTTTAAACTATAGAGTGCGTCATTTTTTCATTCCATTTCCAATACATTTTTCGTTCGTTCACATTAGACATTACAAGCATTATATAGAGATTCAAACACAATTATTTTTTTGCTCAGATTTCATTAATAAAAGTACTTTATTTGCAATATTGAAATAGTATGCACATATACAGTGTTTGTGGAATCTTGCAAAAAGTAAATTTCGATAGTTTAGGTTAATATATCATGGACGATGCGTTTAATAATGATTGATAACTTCTTAGATGCGATTTGTTCTAAGGTACAGTATGTTAATGCGAGAAAGTAAATAGTAGCAAAAAATATTATTAATAATTGTAATGTTAAACGGTGCTAGTGAACTGTTGTTTGACATGGTATATTTTATTTTGAAGAGTTTTATGAAACTTGCTTTAATGTATCGCAATTGGTAGAGTTACACACATGATACAAGAAAGACGCAGTTTTGTTTTTCACACTTACTGCCTATATAGACTCGTTTACTATTACGATCTGTAAAAATAAATTCCATACCTTGGATTTACATTATTTGATAATTGTCCTAAGTTTGTGGACAAAAATATCAAGTGATTATAATAAAAATGCAGTTTTAATTTTTAACGGTTATTTAAATTGAAGAAAAATACATATCACAGATATTCAATCGTAGTTGTTATAACGTTGAATTAAAATTAAATTTTGTTATGTATATTAGCTGTTAGTCCTTTTCTTCATATTAAGCAATTAATCGAAAATATTTTTATGAGAAATAAATTTTGAGGTTTTATTCCAATTTAAGCTGTTGTCAATTACTTTACAGCACAAATTATTTAAAGTAAGATTATTTTAGTTTTGCTTATTTTTTATGATTCATTTAGCTTTATTAAAACTCAGTGGATTATATATATAAGGAAAGTATGTAAAACATACATCCCATTAAAGTTTAATAAAATATAGTTTTCTTATTGCAACAACATAATATTCTTCTCTTTTAAATAACTTTGGAAGGGGATTATTAGCGCTAATAGCCGAAAATGCCTTGGCTTCAAAATGTCTACGAACTTAAAGCGGAAATATTGTTTTCCTCTTTGCCTTTCGTCGAAGGGGAAAGAAGACAACGCGTTCATTTCTTTTGATGTTATCTCAAACGTAAAAAGAAATGCAATTGTGTTCCTGATGAAATCGCTGGTTTCAACAGATTAAATTTTATTCTTAAAACGCAATTACTGCATTAATTTGAAAGCAAGGGCTTGTATTTCATGCATAGATAAGATTAACTTTATTGTATGACAACAAACCATTTAGGTTAGAAGTATGTCGATGGCTGATTCTTATAAAAAAATCAGTTATTTTATTTTTATGATAAGGCCATGTCCTCTTTTAGAAGTCACATCCATTATTACGTTTTCAACGCTCTGTTCAATCAGCATCGAATTTAAAGATAAAAAATCCAGACAGCCTTCGGACAGCTTTTATTTTTCTTGGGATTGTCCCAAAAATTAAAACTTTAATAAATCAACACCTAACTTGTGTAAAACGAAACTGACTTTCAAGCAATTATGAAATTAAAATATTTTGATTATGAAAAGTTTATTTATTTAGGAATCGAATAATCATATTACTCTACACTTACTTCTACTGATATTTGTTTAATAATCTTCCATAGTTATATTTATGAAACAATTAATTTCAAAGTACGTTTGCCTCCAAATCGGAAAATATGCTATGAAACTGAATGATGGCCACACTTTAAACCCATTATCATTGAATAGATATATAGGATGAGAATGGAGGCAAGTGCATTTGTGGCGTAAGTGCCTCCATTGAATATAAAAGTCTATGATTAAAGTAGAGTGCACCTGCTGGAAATGCTGTAAGGAATCGTTTAGTAATCTATACCACTGTAAGTTCCACTGCTAGGCATCCTTGAATTTCGGAAGGGAAATTGCGCAGGCCAAGGAAGGGCATGAATGAAATGATCTTGCTCCCCTCACAATATTATCACACTGCAAACAAGGAAACAGTTCATAGTAGGCACTTACCCCATCATGTGTGGCAAGTACGACACCATGAAACAGCATTAGAAAGTATTTTTTAAATTATATCAAACAAATAGGAGTAAAAGAACATATTAGTAAAGAGTCTGGGAGTGTGTTTTAAAAGTATACATTTTTTTTAAAAACTTCAGGGACATTGAATTCAGGCAGATTGCATTTACATTGTAATCCACTTATTCTAATGTGTCTACTTATTCTCATGTTTAGACTATTTTTCTGTGCTAGTGAAAAAGGCAGTATCATCTACTGTCTGTCTATCACGCGAACAGCCCTCGACACGAAGTCTGAGTGGTGATGGTCGCTATAGAAACATGATTCGTTCATTTTGAGAATGGTTGATTCTCGGAGGGGACGAAATTTTATTTTATTTTAGGGTAATGGTTGGGTGTGGAAAGAGGTAATTTATTAGTATAGATCTTCTCGGCAACAGTAAGTCTTAACAAATGTATTGCCAAATAATCATTAAGTGGGCCAATATGATTAACTTGAATTCATTCCTTTGATCACCTATAGAAAATAGGAAAAGGCCCATTTCTATGGCAACAGACAAGGACAGATTTTGTGTCTGTAGCAGTTTAAGTGGCAGACTTGAAGTAACTGGTTCAGTATGAACTTGGAAAAGTTGGGGTTTTGCACTGGCCCTACACTACCTTGTAACTGAGGCTACCTCCTACAAGTGCATCCAAACCTATAAGCAGAGACGGCTTGATGATGTAAGAAAGTTAATCATGGCATACCGGAGGCTCCAAATGGCAATTTAGATTCATGTAGACTGTTAAAACTCCCTTTCTCATAATTAAATTGAATTCCTGTGTCGTTCGCAGTGGGAGAGAGATAATTTTCAAGATTAAAATTTTATACGTCTTGCTTTTGCATGGAGGTTTCAGCCATACTAGAACTGCTTCTGTCTGCAAACAGTTGTCAAAATGTTACATAGAAACACGCTCTAATTATTACGTTTAAGAATTAGATGTTAGAATTAGATATTGTTTGAAGATATATATGACTGCAAGCAGATCTGATACTACACTGGCAGGTGACCTCAAATGTCCCAAAGTGACCTTTGTTGGACCTTGAACGGAACTGTAGTACATGTACCTACGTATCTTGCCAATAGTAATAACCCGCTGTGTTGTGCCAGTGCTACGTAAATTTGTATTAGTATTGAAAGTAGAGAAATTACTAAATGTAATGTAATTCTAACGTAACTCCTTCATGGGATAATCCAACAAAGGTTTATGGCAAAATAATTCCCACAACCTGTCAGATAACTAAAGATGGCGAGGAATATATTTTTTAAAATTTCATACGAGCTAAAACTTCTAGCTATTATATAGTCACGCAGGTACTGTTCTCAAAATATTTTGCTGCAAGGGTTTTGGAAACAATATAATTAATTTTTAGGTGAAAATAGTTTTTTTGCGTGTAAAGAAATTTTTGCACACATTTTCCTGCATTTTAATTTATTGCTTCAGTTCAAACTCCCTGGCGAATGCTAATTGTATGATTTGTATAATTTTACATTGCAGTAAAGTGTGAACTGCCAGGCATTTACACCATGCGGTAGAGTGCTGGTTCGCTGATGTGGAAGGGAGTTGTGATGGGACAGGTGGTAATATAGGGGTCTGAGTTCGGGAGCTTCTATATCACAAATGCAGAGGTTGCTGTTATGGACAATCATTTGAAATAAATATTTCCAAGAACGGACCCTAGCCCCTGGGTCATTTCTGGTGTGGAGATGAGGCGCTTCACGCACACGTTGGGAAAGTGTTCCATAGTTCTTCGACATTCGATGGAATGTTGTCATCGAAGCCAGCTGTTGTTGGATAGTAGTTTGAGACCTCTTCAGATGAGATGAAAGGAGAGGGAGGTGGCGTAAGCGAATGGACGTATTACTGGTTTCAGGTCTAGCAGGGATCTTGCTGCTTCGTTTCTTTCAATACCTCAATCGCCCATGACCAGAGACATGGTTGGTGTTTTATAAAGCAAAGGCCATAATTGACCAAGTTAAACCAAGCGAAAGACAATGTACAGTATATGGATATACACATACGAGAAACATTTTACTAGCACAGAAGAGAGGAAAGCACCCTAAGAGGAATCGAGTTTACGCCGCCTTCAACTGACCAATTGCTAGGGCAGTAGGCAAGCCCACTAAGCCAAGGACTATTTACCCAAGAAAAAGAAACGTAGATAGAAATGCACTTCGAGAGCTGCAGCTTGAATGGAATATATTCTCTAGCCATTTGATTAGTTGTGAGAAATTTGGTCATGAGGGTTATGCTCGTTATATGTTTCACACAGGCTGAAGAGTGAGTGACAAAAACTGGGTTTGTTTTTGCAGTGGTAATTTGATCTATAAAAATGGTCTGTGATCTGATCATAAGAGAGTTGTAAACTTTAGAATAGCATGTAGGCATAAAAGGGGTTAGTAATGCTGTTTTACTTTTCTGTTTGAAAATATTTGCTTTATAGATTCTTATTAAAAGGCAAGTTTTAACTATCTAATCAAACAAATAATTGCAATTTCCTGTAGTAATTTCTTGTGTTTTTGTGTTGGTTTAATTGATGCAAATTAGGTAGTTAAAAACATGAGTGGAAAATTAATTACTTAGTAAGGAGCCCTAAATTATGTGGTATGGTGAGTCATTTGAATAGTGAGGAAATGTCAGCGAGAATTAAAAACTTTACCTCTATTTTATGCTAATTTGCTTCCTGCTAAAATCAAGCAATTCAAGTAGAGGAAGCAATTTCAGTAGATACTTGTGAACAAAGTGCAGTAATGTCTAAATGTGTAATGTGTGTTGTAGAGCATTATAAAAATAAAAGCAACTTTTCAAAATCTAATCGAAAGAACGCAAGAGAGACACTTAAAACTTACATACATAATAATTTATTGGTAAATACATAAATAAAGTACAGAGAAAAATTATTTTGAGGACTGTAACAAATGTTCTTCATTAGAATCTTTTGAGAAATTACGAGTTACAATTCTTAGCATATGAAACTGCAATGTATTTTTTAAAAATAATAACAATGTAAAACTGAAACAATCGTACGTAATTTACTTCACCAAATATATTTAATGGAAATAAGCATTTATTAGACTACCGAAAAACAATCTTGACGAAATTTCGTAAAAATATCCCTTAGGGCAACATGCCATGTTTTCTTTAAGTAGTAAATATTTGGATTTGTCTTTGTAGTGTACTAAAATGAATTTAAATAGAAAAAGATAATGAAAAGGATTTCCCAAATGGCCTCAAGCATTTTAGTCTGTTAAACAATCTTTTCTGATGGCTTTCCAACATTAAGTATATCTTATAGCATACAAATTCAAATATTAATCGGCAATATAATTTATACTACATTTTATATCGAATGAATCAACGTTTCAAATATGATTTTCTCGTGTTCACGAACATTTTATGATTTATTGTAGAAAAATAAATATTGTTATCACAAATATTTTATTCTAATTTTGCTTTCATATTTCATTTTTTCACACTTATTTTTGCAGAGTTGGCTGATCAATCGACCTGGTGATCAAGGCTTCTAGATCGAACGGTTCGTGGTTTGTATCCTGTGTAAGACATTTACGTTTTGTCTGTCTGGAGAAAAAGTGTGACCTCTATTTAAACGGATTGTGCATTGAATGTACGGCATGTATGTGAAGTATAACGTGAACACTCCCCGTTAGTTCACCAATTCCGTCCTTGTACTCTTAAAACTTAAAGATAATCATGCTGACTAATATTCAATTGACCGGTCATGGTAAAAGAAAATTGTAGTGTTAATTATTTTTCCACCTAAAAATGATATTCTGTATTATTATATTCTGTATTATCTGCCAAATTGTGTTCTGTAAAACCGTGTTCTGATATCTATTCCTATTCATCAATGCTTCTAAATATCGTAAGTTAAAACACGATATCGTAAGTCGAATTCGATATTACTATATGTAATCTATATTCATTCACTCTAAATTACTTTCACTCTCCTCAAGGAAAAGAAAATAAATTTGCCCCATGTGTAATAGGTTACTGAACCTTTCTAAAGATGTCTCAAGATTATTTCGCATGCTCTGTTTTAAGATTCCTTTCACATGATTAGAAATTCCTTTCCCTAGGTGTTCCCACATGAAGACTTCACTTTCAAGATCCTAGACAGGTAATTAACGTCCTTCAAATGGACTCCGCTTATTACTGCTATCATGCCGCCTTTCAGAGGAGCTATTACGACACGCTCATTTTAAAAATCTTCACCCGACATCTTCGCGGACAAGATTTCAAGCAGTTTTCACCCTTTGGCTCTTTTCTTGAAGGAAGTTGGTGACTGGGATGGAGCGATGGTTATGATTTTTCCTCGTTCTACAACGGTCAGAAAACACAAGGCGATTGATATTCAAAAGGCTGGTGGACTGGTTCCTCAAGGTCTTTTGGTGAAAGAATAAAATTAAGAGTTTTCCAAGTAACTCGTTGTGACGTACGGAGTTGTTGATCTAGAACTTCATTCATTTTTAGGGCTAAATACAATCAATTCTTGCACGAGTCCCGCTGAAAACAACTTAAGATTTGCTTGTATTAAAAAAATTAAGCACGTAGGAAGAAATGACATCCTCATAAAGAAAGCATTGAAAGAAGAAAAACATTTTTACCAGTGAAAGTTGTTACGCGGGATTGGCTTTTATATTGCTTTTCTGGGTTTGCCCACGTTTACTAATGCTGCTAACAGATTTGTTCACTTTCAACTAGATACAAGAATAGGCTATTCTATAGAATTAAATACTTTTACCCTTAAGAGGAGAAAATAAGCATTTAACAAGCTTAACAACATTCTTTAATTTCTAAAATATAAGGGTTTCGTAATTCATTATTTTTAATTTCACTCTGATGTGTCTTTCAATAAAATACTATTTACAGATCATTTTGTAATTTACTTTTATGCGAGTAATATTTTGTGTATCTAATCTCATTTATAACTCTAATATGTATAGCTTTACATTAAAACGTACAATTGACATTGCTCTAAAGTTATTCATTTTTTCTAGATGTACAGTTATTTGTGACTATTTGTAAGAATTTATTTTTATGAGAGGAACCATTAAATAAAATATATACCTCTAAAACTTTATTGCAGAAGAGAATTGCAGCTTTTAGAATTGCAGTATTAGACTTTTAATAAAAGCAACAAAACAATCTTTAATATTCAGATATAATAAAAGGAATGCACATATTTTCAATATGAAATGATTTTTCCAAACATAATATGGTTCTGGTTTTTGTAACATTTATCCTTATGTTACAAAAGGATTCTAAGTAACAACTAAGAAAGTAAATTGAATTATTATTTTCAACAAGACATTATTATCTTTACATATACGGATTCATGGGAATATAGCAGTTTTAGTATTTGAGATGAAAGATAATCTTCGTATATATAGAACAGTTCAATTTCGATATTAATGATAGAAATTGTTACCTAAGACAAAGACAGCATAAGCTTAAGAATAACATGTAAAAAGCCAGCTTTTTGTTGATTTTTAAATTTGTTATCTATTTTCGTTTGTTTTTAAATAATTACAGAAACTGATTTTCTTCTCGTTAAGTTTTCGTCTTTGAACACAAACTAGATCTCGAATAAAATCCTAAAGTATTTTCAATGTAATGAATCAGAAATTGGAATTTTGCATATCAAAATACTTCTGTATTATGAATTAAACGGAAGTGTACTTTGATTAATAGTTTTAAAATACAAAAAGGATCGAAAGCAATGATTAACAAACCTGATAAGCATTAAAAATAATTCTAGTGAAAAAGTCGATTGATTAAAAATTGTTCAATAACTATACATAGGGAGTTGGAGTAAAATAAAGTATTTTTTTTACGTTCGAATGTAAAATGTCCCTTTATTTGAAAAAGTTATTTACTGAACTTTTAGTTTTAGAAATATAGATGGCAGCACAATCATTCACACAAATTGAATTGTCAATATAACCATGATTTATTTTAATGTTTTAAATATCTTAGATTAGTTTATTCAATTATGCTTTCGATTTTCAAGGTTTTGAATTGCTATTTTAGGATTTTGCAGGTTCTTACAAAAATATCACTTCAGATCGTAATATTGAGCGCACTTCTTATCATTGATATGACAATTTTTAAACCACGTACAGTGGTACCTTGAGATACGAGTTTTTTAGATACGAGCCGTCACTTGGTCGATTTTTTGCCTTGAGTTTACGAGCCAGAATTTGAGATACGAACTTGACGTCGCCAACCAACCACTCCGCTCAGATTCCCGTATTGCGAGTCGTTAAGTTCACATGCTTACCTCACCTGATGACAGTTTACTTCTGTCACAAAATCAATCAATTTCTTAATTTGGTTTGACATTTATTGTCAACTGCCACCGGGAGGCCAGAGTCCCTTTTTTTCATTTTTCTTTTCTCCGACAGATGCGTCAATTCTGAAAACGGATTATATGTACAAGTATTTAGCTATTTTATGCGTATAACCATGAGTCCAAAGGTGAGTGTAAAGAACAGTGGTGAGAAAAGGAGAAAGGTAATATCCATGGAATTAAAGAGTGACATAATAGACAAACATGAGCAAGGCGTAAGAGTAATAGACTTGGCTACGCAGTACGATCGAACTACTACGATATTTACTATTCTGAGGAGGACTCGATAAAGGCGATAACTCCAGCAAAGGCTATAACACTCCAGTTACAATATATGTTCATTATAAATACATTATTATAAAAAGATTGAAGTAGTTTTTTTGGGAGCTGGTACGAATTAATCTCATTTCAATAAATTTCAATGGGGAAAATTGATTTGAGATACGAGCATTTCGACTTACGATCTCGGTCATGGGATGAATTAAACTCGTATATCAAGGTACCACTGTACTTGATTTTTTTTATGAAGAACATATTAAAATTTCCAATTTATCGCAGGGATCTAGTAGTATGACGATCAACGATTTTAATTTGATACTTAATCAAATTTTTTTAACATACTTAGAAACAGGTTCAGAATTTATAATTGACGATTAGATTTTTAATTTTCTTTAGCCCAATTAAGATTTTTTAAATTTTAATACATTTTTTTGCTAGGGAGTTTGTTTTAAGGCCATTCCAACGATTTATAATCTTAGTAATCAAAACTTCTCAAAAACAAAAGCTCAGAAAGGGAAAATCATTGCTTCTTTGCGTTGTGTTCGACGAATGTACTATCAATGATTAACTGGGCCAATTCCTATGACAATGTGTTCTTTACTTTAGGTTTCTCTATTAGGTTAACAGAGCGTCAGATTTCTTAAAGTTTCTTAGTTTGAATTAGTAGTGGCGTCTGTCTGTTTCTCTATATAAATCTACATAGTTTTTTTTAACATACTTAGAAACAGGTTCAGAATTTATAATTGACGATTAGATTTTTAATTTTCTTTAGCCCAATTAAGTTTTTTAAATTTTAATACATTTTTTGCTAGGGAGTTTGTTTTAAGGCCATTCCAACGATTTATAATCTTAGTAATCAAAACTTCTCAAAAACAAAAGGGAAAATCATTGCTTCTTTGCGTTGTGTTCGACGTAAGTACTATCAATGATTTACTGGGCCAATTCCTATGACAATGTATTCTTTAATTTAGGTTTCTCTATTATGTTAACAGAGCGTCAGATTTCTTAAAGTTTCTTAGTTTGAATTAGTAGTGGCATCTGTCTGTTTCTCTATATAAATCTACATAGCTCGACCAATCCACACTAAATTTGGAACACTTATTCTTTAGAACCCTGCGGGAAACATAGGCTACATATTATCCCGTTCTATTTATCCTGGGTTCATTTCTTAGCCGTATGTGTATATTTTGGCCTAAGTTCCATTAAAGTGGTTGATTCAATACCTAATGATCATAAAAATAAATCAAGATATGAAACAAATCCTTTTAAAATATGACGGTAATGTCATACCTGAAAAGGAGGGTAAAAGCTAAAATAAAGTTATTTTAAAATAAGACATCTAACTCTAAAATAAGACGCGTAATTATATGTTGTAATTCAAAATGTTTTTTTAAATTTTGACGTAGGTTTTCATTACAAGGCAATTAAAATTAGTAAAACCTACATTTTTTCAAGTTTAAAATTATATTAGATTGTATCGAAAGCTGTACCCACAGTAGACAAGGAACAACACCTAGCATTCTAAATAATCCCGTGATTTCCACTTAGATACCGGATTTTTGAATTGACGAAAACATTGCCTCAAAGAATCGATATAAAACTGTATACAAGTTGGAGTAAAGCAAATTTTAAATATAATTTTTCTGATCTTGGAGTAATATCACTGTTATAATATTCTTATTAGGACATTTGAAAAGTTGAATGTTCATATCTTAAGTGGCAGAAGATAGAGCTTGTTTAATTTATGAATTGAAGCTATTCTTATGGAACCTTGCTATCCCAAACATTCGTTGAAAACATTTATTTTCTTTTTATAAACGCTGTTAAATTGACCTTCCTTTTTTAAAAAATTATAATCAATTAACTTCGTTTCGTCTATTCAGAAGACATTTAATTTTAAAACAAGCTGTAATTTCATATGCTGAATAGAATTTTCAAGAAAAAAAATGCATTTGCTTGAAAAGAAATTGACCATGAATATCGTGTCAATATGATTTGTCTCCCTTTTTCCATAATGATACTAGAATTCGGAAATTTCGCGTTCCTGTTGCAAGAGTGCTAGAAGTCAAAAAATAGTGATAGGAATACTGGCTGCGATAATAAATACATTATAAGTTTGTCATTTTTACAGGAAATGAACTCAAGGATATTCACAATCATTCAAAACTCAAACTCAACGTCCCCACTAGAGTAATCTAACTATCACCTTTCGTAGTTTTGTCTTCCGCTACTGTGTGATGTATTTGAAATAGATTATATGGATGGATAAAACAAACATTATTTGGTCCAAACTAAATTTCAGAAGTTATAAAAATTTCAAAATTGAGTTTCAAAAATTGTTTTCAGCTCACTTATGTTTTCTTCTATACTTACACATATTCTATGATTGAGAAAAGTGATTTTTCGGATCACTTTCAATTAACGTTTACGCAATTCAAACCGAGCAACGAAGGGTATTTCTACTAGTATATATAGATCTTCCAATTTGAATTGCTAATTTAACACTTTTAATTATTGTCACAATAAATTGAAATGTGATTAATTTAAATGTCATCCTTAATTACATTACAATTATTTAAGTATTTAATTTAGCTAAATACTTTTTCAAAATAAAGTTTTTTATTCTAAGGAGTCGCCGAGATTTACTTTTTGATGTGAGCTAAGGACCAAAAAGGTTTGAAAATGTCTGGGTTAACAGCCATCTCACATAAGGGGGTTTCATGCCATTATTAAAATTAATCTTCCATACGTTATTATTTAAAGTATGTTTTACACAACCATTTTCGAGCTCATGCGGGTTATAGGATAAGTTATAACGCTTTCTTTAACAGTGTTAGAGTAATTTGTCTTCATATCGATAAGGAATAATGAAAATTTAAAATTTTATTTATGTTCTCATTTAAAATATCTAAGGAACCAAATTATGTGGACATAATAGAGGTCATCAATAAATCACTGAAACTCAATAAAAAAGATTGTTGTGATGTCGCTATGTACTTCGGGTAAAACACACACACACAAGATGCATCAGCTTATAATAGCTAGTAAGGATCTTTTGTCGTTACTAATACTCTAGATCAAGGTATGATCTATACAAATTTCAAAAGACCATGTAGTAGAAGTCGCATAGCGTTCAATTTCTGATCATCCAGGAGCGTCCCACAGAGAATGAGACATTTTAAAATATGGGAAGGAGGTGCTGGGTTTTTAAAGCATGGACAAGTTGGATAGCTCTTAACCCCTCTCACAAAATTTATGTATCTACTGTGCCCATTTCTAAGTCTTGCTAGAGCAGTCTAGTGTAGTCTTGAACCCTTAAAAATCAGCAACAGTCCAAGGCGCCTTGGTTAATAGGGTCTATTTTTATGCAGTGTATCACTTTTTTTTACCTTGCTAACTTTATTTAAACTAGACGATTTAAGATGTCAATCTATTTAAAATATTTAATACTATTGATGCTTTGGGAATTTTTCTACTTCTTTTGAACTACCTCATATTTACCATAAATTACTTATATGTACGAATCTCCAGTCAACTTTTCTCTGAAACATAATAATGAAATGTTAGTTGTGAACGCCTAAACATCTACAAGTTGTCGCATCTACAGGTGTTCACCTAAAGGATGTCAGAAAAATAACAGAAAAATCCATATTGATAAAGACTTCTTTATACAGGTGGTTGTGTAAAAGGAGTAGACCCTGTGGTTTAATTACAATTTTTTTTATCAGATTTCAATTTTTTGCTTTATGTGAACTATTGGAATAGTTGTGCACAATAAAATCAGAAAAAATCTATTTTAAATTCTTTAATCACGTTTTCAATATTTTTATACTGATTCCAGCATTGATTTGCTTGTGTTCTGTTTATCTAAATTACGGATATGTGAGGTATATATTTTAGGTATTTTAATAAACGTCGCACTGCAGCAACACAACGGGCTATTAACAATGTGTGAGAGAGACAATTTATTTTTATTTCTGTGTGCAACAAAATTTGTAAACCGAGACTGGTTTTCTTGCATAGGTGAATTGGTGGTTTCATTTGGTTGCTTTGTATCTCTTGTAGTGTGTCATTTTTGTTACACGAGAGCTAATTAGAATGCATATATGTAGAATAAATATTTTTTGAGTTGTATGCAATTAGTATTAATGTCTATTCATAGATGGCAGCACAAAGTATTGAAACTATTGTTCAGTGTTTATTTTAAAACCAGTCGAGGTTTTTGACTTTCACCATCTTAAAAACGAGCACGATCTTTTTGCGGTCGAAACTCCTTACTTCACTACATTCAATAGTAGTATTAGTTTGCCCCTTCAAGCAAGAGGTTTAAATATATCAAAAAAGGAAGAAAATATATATTTCTCTAGCATGCTGCTTTAATTCTATTCCTTTTTGGGCTTTGTTGCTTGTTATGAATAGGAATTGCAATTTAATAGAAAATTAAATGTTTATTAAATTTGAACCATAGAAAACAGCGATATAAAACTAAAGTGGGCGGGAAAAAAATTGTTAAATTGTAGATAAGGTTGCTGAAAATATTAATCCGCGATTCTATTTTATCTCGTGATCCTGCCATACACTAACAACTAAAAATAGAACAAAATTGTAAAATCCGAAGCTAATTCCGAGAGAAAAAAAAATCAGAAAATAATATTATTACACTTGGTCAACAAACACCGGTTTTCGTTTCGTTACAATAAAGCTACACCTTAAAGCACGTTTTCTAATTCAGAGATTTAGTTTTGAATGGAAACCACGTACCTGTTTAGAATGAAAAGCATGGCCTTACTTGCCTATTGAGTGTATCTCTCAGAAAACCAAGTAATTTTATTTGAAACATGGAAAAGAAATGCAAATTATAATTCGTTTAAAATCGTTTTATATAGGAAACCTATGTTAAAATTAAGATACGTTGAATAAATTTGATTAGCTATCAGTTTTGGCTCAAAAGGTTTTGTGATGCATGCTTTACTTCTTTTATAGAAAGGAAGTCCTAGGATGTTTGAGGAAAGTTGGTCGAAATGTACATAATGCCATCCAGAAATGAACACACTTTAACAAAATTGGATTTAAAATTACTAATTTCTGCCAAGCTCTTGTCTCTTTATATTATCTGTTCCTAATATTCATAAATTATTTGTACGAAAAGAAAAAGTAAGTGAATTATTAGAATTTAAATTCCGTAATAGTAATTTTTGGAAAAATAATTGTTTTTTCAGCAGTACTGGTAAAACAATCTGAATAATCGGAGTACTCACTGTGCACACCATCTTCAAAACTTCGAAATTAATATTAATTTAAGTATGAGTATTCAACTATTTTAGCATAAAACTTGCCTAAAGATGCAAGCAAAGGAAATTTACATAATGTATTCTCTATGCTAATATATGTTGTGTACGGTGTTTAGCATTTTACGAAATTATATGGAACAAATTGTATGTGACACTTATTACTTTTTGTGTTTGTGTATGTGATACACACACAAACACAAAAACATGTATAAACGGGAAGACAGATTGACGCAGGGAAGTTGGATCGTCACTGATTGATTGTAAGTACTCACATTATTCAAAGTTTCATGATAATCAATTTAGGTGTTTGGATGTAGTATGAGAACACGCATACAGATAGACACGAGACACTAAAGCCGCTGATATTGAATTAGAATGATCCAAAACGGATAAATAACTTTAAATGGGACGAGAATATTCAATGTAATCAGCATTTTACTCTAATTAATTTACGTAATTAGCATTTTTTGCTAAACGTGTAAAGGACGACAGGCATAGATATGTATTACGCTGAAAATGAAGTGATTTTACACAATTTTAACAACTTTTACAAGTGAAGAAAAGTGCCGCACAACGTAACAATACACAAATAAATTCTTATACAGAATGTAATTATTTAAAAAATGGATATTGAGCTTCGCAAAACTTTCAGCTTTTATTTACAAATACTGAGTTCAATTTACTCGAAAAATCGTGATTCACGTCATCGTAAAAGAGAAGCAATTTCAAGCTGAATTATTTTAAAGGATAAAACTTATGCATTGGGAAATTATCGCCGATTTTAAGTCACATAATTTTATGCAAGACGGGATTCAACCTTATATTCATGGTAAAAAACAATGCTTTTAAAAACCAGATTATCTAGCAACCGTTTTAAAACATTTTAAAATATTTTTAATCAGAATTTGGACCTTTATATCTTATCTGTGTACTTTATTTTCGAGCTAGTCTGCAGCTGGGGTTTGGTTGCAAAACGGTTGAGTAGAATTTAGAAAAAGGTTTTGTTCTTCTATTTGCAAAATTAAAATTCCTCGAATATTTTATCTAACTATATTTTGAAAGCATTTTTCAGAGAAAAAGTACATTACATTTTAAATTCTTACTATGAGCTCATTTCAATTAAATTTTAAGAATAAGTGTTCTTTTTCGTTGGGTCTTTTAATTATAATTTTTAAACGTAGTGAGAGAAATTTTACTATGTAAATATATCACATAAATTCTGTTTGCTGGTTTAAGTGAAATTTAATAACTATTGACACAGCGACGATTGCAACTTATTTTATGTGCACATGTTTCTTAACCCCTTGGGTAAAGATTTATTTGAAAAAATTCTTGCGTTTGAAAAGGATTTAATTTGCTGATGTGCGGAATAGTATATAAAGGCAGTAGTATATCCTAGTTTTAACTAGACGAATTAGACTCGTCATCCGTAACTTAGGCAAAACAAGTGCATGACGAGTCTCAGTCGTCAAATGTACCCAAGGGGTTAATGTTTTGAGATGGCTGGGAATATGTAATTTTGATCAAACGTATTCTGACCCCCTTTCCTTGAATGTTTTGACTGTCATACGTTTGAGTTTCTGCAGTATTTTTTAATTTTAAAGAAAATAAAGTTAATGGTAAGTAGGTCGTTAAATTAACGTCACAATGGAGCAACACACCGGCTATTATCGACGTTCCGGGATCAATCCCAAAGGGAAAGATCTGCTTAAGGTAGTGGGATACACAAAATGTTTGCAATAAATATTAGTAGCAAATATTTTACAGTCCATTTTAGACACATCCATTATTATATTTGGAATGTAATATTGGATTTAATTATATATACGTATATCATTTTTCCAATAAAGAAAGTGATGGACATCTTTATCATGAAAATAAATACAACAGAGCTCTCACAACGATTTTTATCAGTAAAATATCATTGCCAACAGAAGCCATGCTAAAAAAAGCAATTGACGACGCTTCTTTTATACTTTGAACATAGGTATAATCAGTTCAATATATTACCAACATTTAAACTTCAGTACAACATTGAACTTGATCAGTACAAATATGTCTGCAGTGTTTTTCATTAAAGTCTTTGAGGGAAACCTATAACTTCAATATGAATAACCCAAAGAAATATGGGCACGTTATGATCCTTACAACTGTTTATACCTTTAGTCACCTGTGATTCCATTTGCTGTTTTTCGAAGTCGAAGGCAGCAGTAATCATTCTTTAGTATATTACCACGAAGACGCGACGCACTAAAACATCCTACATCGGATGATACCATTTACTAGTCTTAAGTACCCCAACCATAATATCACTCTTCATAAAAGAGATAGAGAGTATCCATTTTTATTTGCTCGTGAGAATTGCTCTGAAAAGCTTCGAAACAGATGTCCGAATGGTCATTCTCTTAAGAGACATTAGGGGTAAGTTTTCGGTAAGTCATGATTTTCAGACACACGACTTTCACATCTTATTCTCCCTTTTGTCCCCCACTGGCTGGACAAGAAGAGACCATATTATCTGTGGAACGCAGTATGAATTTAATGACTCTGGACTTGATTGATGACGTAATTTCTTTCCCAAGGCCTAGACTCTTTTTCATTGTTGCTTTTTTTAAAGAGCGTTTTCCCCATCTTGTGAGCGTTGCGCCAGAGTTGACAGTTTTACAAAATGGACTTATATCTGTCCTGATTGATGGAGATCGTTCTATCGAGCGATGGACTAAGAGTCTCATTGTCATAAATTTGGAAGAAACGTCGCTTTTTTGCTCGTTGGAAAACTCCCGTTTTGTGAAATACTTTCTGCTGGACTGACGCAGTGCAACGTGAATGGGAAGCTTTCTCTCATTTTTAAATCAAAGCAAATGTGTGCGAAAATAGAGCGTAGTTATGTGTGGTATAACAGAAGGGTCCTACCATGTAATGAAGACTCGATTTTTTGAAAACATTCACTAATTAGAAAATATTTCAAATAGAATTTCAGACGAGAATCGCAATGTAAATTTAGAGCTTCCTCATTCTTAAATTGAAGGAAATGCGTGTTATTGCTAAGCTTCGTTATATGTGGTATAATGAATTGCTGTCTTTCGAGAAACAGGGAATTTGCAGTCTAGGGACAATGTGGGTGGACAGTATAAAAATGACAGAGGTCAGAACTTGAAACCCTGGTGGTCCATTAATTTCTTTCTGGCTATAAGATGTCTTGTAACTCTTCTCCTTGCCATTTGAAAGTAGCAACAAACAATACGAAATGAAACTATTTACGGCATAGTGAATATAAGGAATTAGGAGGGGTAAAGCAATCACAGTGATTGAATATGGGATGAGTGGACTTGCTGACATTGCTCAGATGCTGGGTATCAAGTTGTATTTTATTGGGGTGGAGCAATCGAAAAAGGACAAAACTGACAATCTCTCAGGGAAGCATCAGATATCTGAAGAATGCTGAGAGTGGATGATGGAAAAAGAATGAGCTCCTCGAAAAACCGACAGGTGAAACCTCGAAAAGTGATTCCTGGCTCCGTAGCAACGTCATTATTTCAGAGTGTCCTGCATCAGCGACATCTCAGCATCCAATGCCAAAGACCAGTCTGTGAATACCACTCTAACTTCACATCTACACGTATATGATCCCACCTTACGTGTTTATAACCATGATGCTATCTTCACACCAATACTTCATATTATAAGAAAGTTTGATGAACTTAGAGCTTGTATGATCAGCGTGGAACTGAAATCGGATATGTATGCGGAATCTTTTATCCAATGTGAGAACAAACTTACTGTGCATATCTGTATGTGCATAGTTTTTAAATCATTAAATAAATTAATATTTAACAGTTCAGCGTATTGTACGCTTCTATAACAGTAATTTGTCACGGGACTGATGGCATACAAACTTCGCTAAAAAGAAATTAGATAAGTCGAACATTTATGTTAAATGTTCGATATGTTTGAAGATTCTGCGAAAATATTCGGCGAATTCAAACATCTGCTAAGCATAAACTCGTTGTACATAGACACCATTGTATTAAAAATAATTTGGGTGTATCTATTTAACTTTGAAAGTAAATAATTTTGTACTTTATTCTCAATGTTATATTTTCAATGTGTTGAGTTATTTTGGCAGGATTGTATGTAGTGCTACTACAACTAGAGCTATGAGGTGTCAGGAAAGACGAATACAAAGCATCGTAATGGTATTTTGAATAAGCCATATGTTGAGGGAATGATGCAAATCAATCACATGTGACCTTAATGGTAATGACCGAGTAGTTGATTTAGGATAGCCGAACTGCCTAACTGTAATTCATGTTCAGCACTTAGTCAACTTGGAATATACTGCCTCTAATAACAAGGTGTTTGATCTCTAAGATAAAGGACGGGGTAGACTCTCTAATTGTATAACTGTAACTGTGATTGCAGGGATTGTAAACACACATTAGTTTTTTGATTAATCTGTGCCAGAATTTGTACTTGTAAACATACTATTAGAGTTCGGATTAATCTTTCGTACAAGTAAACACACATTATTATTTTGATTAATCTTTTGTACAAGCACCCATTAGGGTTTTGAGTAATCTTTTGTACCAGTAAACATACATTCGAGTTTCGATTAATCTTTTTGTACAAGAATTTGTACATATATTAAACAGATATTGTGTTGGTTAATCTTGTGTACAAGAAGCAAACATACATTAGTGCTTTGATTAATCTTTAGAACAATAATTCGTGATAACAAAAAGTAATTTAATAATAGGTCGGTACTTAAAAGAATCGATAACTAGAGAAACTATCTTCATAAGCAAGAGATAACACTGAAAAGCAAGAGAAAAAATTGAAACATTTTTTTCATAACATGGATTAAATCAGATTTTTTAACTAATCTTGGATAGTGTTGAATTCAAATATGACTAAAAATATAAACGCTGTCATACACTCATTTTGTATTTATTTTTTAACGTTTTCAAGGAGCCGTATAAAATGAAGTTGATGTCTTAATTTATCTTATTTACAGCCAGATTTATCTAATTTGTACTAGAAATTTTACTGTTTAGTAAACTTCCTCTTATTATTTCTACAGATTTTTATTTAGTATACTATGTTTGTTAAATTTAAATCTTGTGATCGATTTTAACCCGATTAACGTTGTTCAATCGACTGGAATTTTTGCATTCTTAAGTATTCCTGATCTCAATACTGATATTCAAATTGTTCTGAGTGTGCAGAGGGGGCTTATATACTTCTAAATCCCAATAGAAATAACAATGAGTATTTATTTGAAACTAAGTTGTATGTAATGTGCAGTGGCAGGGCACTATTGTAATACCTAAATGGGAATTTTCAGATTAATTCGAATAAAATAAAAATATATTATAAAATCTTTTTACAAAATACGCTTTTATTTCAAAATGTACTAAAAGGGTAAAAAAAATTATTTTAGCACTCAAAAATAATTCATACACACTTGATTAAAAATGGAAGCCGTGGGCTCTGTTCACTCGTTCTCTTAATTGACATTTTAACTTATAGAAACCCTCACTTTCAATAAACGTCACCTATAATAAGGAAGTACCAAGTTCTATAATTTACAAGAATGAAATCTTTGTCACAGTAATGAGTATTCCACGATGAGATTTCAAATAATAAAACTAAATTAAAATAAGCGCCCACGCTTTAATTTTATGTGTGAGTGTGAAAATGGTTTGGGTAGAAGAAATATTTACTTCCTACATTTTGGTGCATTTTGAAAAAGTGTGTTTTTTAAAGATTATTGGTGCAAACTATATTACCATTTCACGTATTATCAAACTACCGCGTTTGAAAGTCTGTAGTCAGACTAAACATTCTAGATGAAATTGAGGTTTATGATTTCAGCATCATTGTCAGCTTCACCTTTATTGTTATAACACATAGCACTGGCTACAAACGGCGAGTAATAAAAATTAGGTGTGAGCAAATATTTTTTAATATTTATTTAATTCATAATTTTACACTCCCAAATTGAAGAATAATACACGTTAATCTCATGCGTGCATGCAGGATATGTGAATATTTTCTCATTTCAATTTAGGGCTTAGACATTTTACTCTAATCAATTGCTACAAGTCGCCGGTTCCAAAACGGCGACTAAAATACACTTAAATAGAAACTGCTGTGAGGAGATGAAGCATGGTATTTCACTTTATCATTTCACTGATTTTTCTTTCATTTTTTTCTTTCTTCCGTGGCTAACGAGCATGAAATTCTATCAGTGAAATATGTTATAGCCCCTCACGCCCTTTAACGACGGGCAGATGGTAAGTCTTGCTAAATTTGTGATGCATGATTTCGCAGATGGCTCACACCTAGCGTTGCAAAAGAATTCCCCCAAATGGCAAAAAAATTGCCGCTCTTTCATTATAGTTGTCATTCAAGGCTATCATTTTCTTTCGCTACGTGCGCTGACTACAATTGCTGATAACTTTCACAGTTCATTATGAGAAAGAAAAGACGCATATCCCGAAATCACACCTTGAAATTATTAAGTCTTTTAGACACGTATACTGGAGTGATAAGAAGAAAACTTTGAGTTTACGACATGTCTTTCTAGAGGCATACTTCATCAGCCATGAAAGCTTAAATGAAGCATTTCAACGTTTTACTTTTACATTCCGTTTCCCTAAAAATATCCTGCATTACTCAACCAAAAATGTTCAGCTTAAAATGATATACTAAATGGGTAGCGAATTAATATTTATGATTAATGACAGATAACATCCGTTTGAAAAATTATCTACTTTTACTTTTTAGTATGAGTAACGCACGTTGTTCTAAAACTTTCTAGATTGTTTTCCTTAGCAATATGACACGGTACTTTCATATTTAAAACTGATACCCTTGTTGCATTTTTATGAGATTTTTAACACACATATGTAAATTGTAAAAGTAATCAACCTTCTTCCAAAGTTCCTAATTTACTATGCAGTAAGTATCCCCATAACTTGTTCCTCGGTTTCATTTCAACTTTAAAGAATAATCAGAAGTTATATTTCTCTCTATAAATTTCTACGTTAAACATGTATCATACTCCGAACATATTAAAAAAATTAATTTAAATACCAAAATGCTAAAAATATTATGCGCTAAAACATATTGTTTACAGGAAACATACGAAATGCAAAACAAGAAATATCTGTATAAAGCAGAGTTGGCGTGCCTGTCTTTCTGTATGTCTGTTATCTATACAAATCTACACCTTTTGACCAATCCACTCCAAATTTGGTACACATAATCTTTAGAACCCTGCGGGTAACGTAGGCTACATATTAAAAACCCCGTTATCTCTAACCTTGGTGTGCCTCCCCAGAGGGGGCTAAAACACTTCGAAATTACCATAAGAATAACATTAAGCATAAAACGAATGCCGTACTTAACTCAGTTTGTTTTACCAGTATTGATCGAAAATCAAATTTTCCAATAAAATTGTTTTAACAGTATTGCTCGAAAAACATTTTTTCGCAAAACATTATATTTAAACAATTTAAAATTTTAATTATATTTGAACTTATTTTTTATTTCTTTCCATCATATAAATAATTTATCAATATTTGATTGATGAAAAATGGATAATTAATGTACTTAATTTTACACACCTTACATTTCGTAATGGAACACGAAAAGCCCAAACGAAAACTCATTGATCATAAAAGCGTAATTTTGCTACTTGGTAACTGGCAACTGCAGAATTAATGTTTTATTTTTTAATTTGATTTAGAATTCCATGTTTATGTATTTCAGTTAACAGCGAAATGTTGCGGTCATATTTGAGCACTTCCCAGTGTTATAAATATGTGTTCTTGTAAATAAATAAAAAATTATTGTCTTTATCAATATTGTTCAAAATTCTTTTTTCAAATTTTTCTATTTCAGAAGAAGTTCAGGAAATAGAAATTCGACACGTTTGCTCATATCTTTTTTTTTCAGAATTCTACATTTTTTCAATGGTCGGAATTTCGTTTCTGTTTCCATTTATGTGCTCCACTATTTTACATATTGCAGATATATTATATTTGGGAGTTAAATTTAAATAAATTACTTTTATTTTCTGCAAAATATCTGTAGACATGGGTAATTTCTTGGTGGTATATGTATATTTCGACCAACTTTCTTTACGTCTTCGGTTGAATACATAATGGTCTGTAGAACATAGACCTTCTAATGATATAGACGGAGCATGTGCCCGAAGATTCATGTTAGTTCTTCAGTTGCTCTGTTTGAAGATCTGTCAAGTGGTTGTGGGTAAAAGCAAGAATCTTAAATTACTTATTGGTTAAAGTGATTACCCACCGTGATCAAAAACACTAGTCTGCGCTTCGACAGCCAATCGGCGAAGGCGATTCGTAAGTCCACGTCATTTACCCTTCAGAGATTTTACGACAGCGACTCCGCCCTCATGGTTTGTCTATTTCATTAGATGCTGTAGAATGCTGTTTCATAAATATAAATAAAATAAGCAAAACGAAACCTTTTTAAGTATAAGGTATGTAATTTCTTATTTAAAATGACCGATAAAGTTTTAAAAGAGTTCACTTTAAAATAAGATGGTTTACGTTAAATTAAAACAGTACGTGTTAAACAGTATTAAACATACGTTGTAGTTCAAATATTTTTCAAAATTTTGCCATAGATTTTCATTTCAAGACGATTAAATTCAATTAAATTTACATTTGCTTTTCATGGGTATTATTGGAAACTACTCCATAGTCAACTATCTACCTCTATTATTCTAAATAGGTACGTGGTTTCCATTTAGAAACCAAACCTCTGAATTTAAAAAAGTACCTTAAGGATTTAAAACTGAATGTCTGTTGGAGTGCAGTGAATTTTAAATAAGACTGCTGATCTTCGAACAATCTGTTAGGAACTTTGAAAAATTGTAATTTTTTGCCTTAAGTAATAGGTCGAGGTTTCTTAATCAACAAATTGAAGCTGTTCTTACG
Organism: Meta bourneti; assembly: GCA_933210815.1. Lineage (NCBI taxonomy): Eukaryota > Metazoa > Arthropoda > Arachnida > Araneae > Tetragnathidae > Meta > Meta bourneti. Next base: position 66,443,807 of record OW119923.1, on the reverse strand, counting down.
CAACTTAGATACGTGTGAAAAACTTATTGAAAGTAATGATTTTCTTTTTTACAAATGCTGTAAAATCAACTTTGTGTTTTTTGAAAAATTGTAATTGTTTGGAGTTTGCTTTGTCTACACTGATGACATTTTTTTAATAAGCAAGCTCTTTTATTCCAAGTGCCGCTGAAAGAAATTTTCAAGATAAGTTTTTAATTAACGTAGCACTGGAGCAACTCAATGGGCTATTGACGATGGTCTGGGATCAATCCCCAAGGGAAAGATCCGAGGACAACATCACGTAATTTTGAACCACGGTCGGATAACGAAGGAATTTTCAAGAAAAAAATGTGTTTGCATTAAAATAAATTAATCATGAATGCCGTAACAATTTAATTTTCCATTATCTCATATCAATGATGAAATTCGAAAACATCGCACACCTGGTGCAAGAATGCTACGAGTAAAATATATTCATAGGGAAAACTGAATGCAAGAGTATACACCGAAAATTCGCCATTTTTACTGAAAACGAATGTACGGGGATATTCGTAATCCAAAACTCAAAATCGACTTCTGTAGTAGTCACCTTAGGAAAAAAAACTTCTGTAGTTTGTCTTACAGCAGAAGTGAAATGAATATTAAATGGATTATATGGATGGATATATCATAAATACATATTTGCATCCGAAATAAATTGTAGAAACAAGGAAAACGTTAAAACGATGTTAAAAAATTATTTTTCGTACACTTAAATGATGCTAGAATTTTGTTTTGAAAGATAAGAAATTAGCATGATCACTTTTCAATCAATTCAACCCGAGGAACCCCGGGTAATTCTGCTAGCATATATATACAACAGCGTATATATACACATCTGTCATAGATTTATTGGAAATAGATTTTGTGTTAAGTACGTAACAATGCATAAGTGGAATAATTTGTGTGTCAGTAACCACAAAATATTACAAGTTAGAATAGAAGTGTAATATGTAATAATACAGTAGGTTATATAGAGCTAAATACTGTATTAGGATGATGGAGTAACTAGACAATGACTAAAAATAATGTGCTTGGGTTTCTTTATATATCTGTAGCATACCTATTTAAAGCTACTATCTATACCTATTTAAAGCTACTATCTATACCTATTTAAAGCTACTATCTAGACCTATTTAAAGCTACTATCTATACCTATTTAAAGCTACTATCTATACCTATTTAAAGCTAGTATCTACATATACTATTGAATTTCACCATACACAGCCTCTCCATGCTTCTCAACATTGCTCTCACATCTTGAGAAATCAGCGCTGTAGAGTAGGATGTAAGGACAAACACTTTATTTTAAGTTCTAAGGGCTTAAACCAGTGTCCAGCGCGTTTTAATGGCATTAGTGCTTTCGGCACGGGTCTATTCTATATTACACGTTTATATATTAAATATTCCTACAATCAACTAGAATTCAATTTTATTACATACTTGCATTCCCTTCGACTTACAATTGCAGTAAGGTGAGGTGGGGAAAGTTCATTATCGGGGTGAGTCCACTGAATCTAAAAATAGACTGAGATTAAAAAGAGAGTGTAATAATGTTAGAAAAGAGGCTGGGAGTATGTCGTAAAAAAGTGAATCATTTTTAGACAGAAATTAATAGAACATAGTATTAATTGGTTCAATATGAACTTTGAAGATTTGATTTCTCCATCGCAACCTACCTTTATATCTAATAAAAATACTCTTATTGTAATCTATTTATAATTTCAAAAATATTAAAAATAAATTTGTTACACTAACAACTTTCACTCTTAATGCGAATCCGCACATTAATGTGTTATTACCCGATAAGACTTTGGACTAACTATGAATTTCAAAAGCGAAATAAATTTGAATTGAAGAGGGTAGTATGAATATATGATATAGTTTTCAAGGCAGCATTGTCAGTGTTGAATACGATAAAGAAAAACATTTTTTGAAATAGGCGCACGCGAATGATGTAACTTAAGATAGATTATGATTTAAAAGTGGAAACATAAAAGTCAAGAACACCTTGTTGCATTCAGATGAGAATTCCAGTCACATTAATCGTAGTGTTTTTGCAAGGAGGATATTTCTTTAGAATTGAGAGAGGTCACTTTTTCTTTCCTTTATCAATTTCATAAAGTTCCTCAACATAGAAAATCGTCGTTTATTAGAAAAAATAGTTAAATTCAAGCAAACTAATATATTAAGATGTTTGCATATGATGTGTATGTGCAATCTCATTGATATGTTCTTGTGTCACTATTTAAATATTTAAATACGCATATAATGGACTGTAAAGTTATTTCTATATTTCATCAGGTCGCAGCAGCTCGGTTGGAAGATTAACGGATTAGCAAACGGAAGGTTGCAAGCTCCATCCAAAGACCTTCGTGTACTCGGCGGGTTGGTGCACGCTAAATCTGTCATGGCCTCAAATGTCCTCACATAGGTGTGGTGTGGATGTTTGGAAAGTGGAGTGCCAGCTCACACACACAGGTGTTGACCTTGTCATCTGACCGTGGTTCAAAATAAGGAAGTGTTCTCGGATCTTTCTCTTTAGGTGGTGATCCCCATCTTCGCCAATAGTCCGTTGTATTACTTCTGTGTGAAGTTAATTAACTACCTACCTTCTATATTTTAAATCAGTTTTAAAATGTTGAGCTCCATATTTTTTTCGGATAGTCTTAAGACGAGATATTAAATCGAAATTGATACAAGAAATATTCATCTGATACTATCGTGAAAAGCAATGAAAGTTCTTGAATTCACTATCTCTTATGTTATGTGATACCTTATTCAAGAAAATTATTTGAGACGAATGATATATCAGACATGTTATTTCATGCATAAAATATTTTCTCGTGATGAAACAATTTAAATAATAGCTTTCCTGATATATTCATAACCTTACGCGAACAAATTGATAGAGTTTAGATTGATAAATTATAGTATAGATATTGAAAAGTTAGCTTTCTTGAATTCACAAATAAAAGTGCTTTGTAAATTAATAATATCTGATGAGTCTGCTACATTTTTTAAAAATATTTCGTTACTCAAAGCAAAGAAATTAGGTTTCATCAGAAAAACTCGCTTACTGATCAGATGGAATTTTTTTCTTCTATGATACATTTTGTGAGATATCTTAAGAAATATTTCAAACAATTGGAATCATCACCTTACATTTTTTAGATTGTCTTCAAGAACAACAAATTAGGTATAAATTCCCACCATTCTATCCCAATAGCAGACATTCGCTGCAATGACGGAATTTAGAGATTTATCAATTAAACCTTAATCATCACAGTATCGGTTATTTGAAAATTCCCAGTTGCACTTCAGTCGTTGCAAATGGAGAAGTCTTATAAATCGCTTTTTCACACAGGCATAGGGCACCACCTACCTAGTACATTAGATTCAAAGCAAAAAGTCACTGTCACTTAGAACAAGAAGACAAATAAGCCTTTGTGGAGTTAAGAAAAGTTAGGAGCAAACTCGGAATTTTCAAACGTCGTCTGTGCTGGTTAGAGACTTTGTGAGTGAAGTAATTTATCTTAATATTGAGTCTGAATATTGAGATTGATTTCCTCAGCAGTTAAGTATGCGGGAGTAGATCAAAATGAGTGAAGTGAGAGTAGCGTAAGATTCCAAGCTCATGTGCTAATAAATGGCATTTAAGGGAACATTTCACGAAAAACTTATATTTTACTCTTAACCTCCTCTGAGGTGTTGACACCACAAAAGAAATGTAAAAATAGAGTGAGTGATGGTAATCTTTTCTTGTGCTCACGATTATATGACCAAAACTAGTAATAACGTAACCCTTAGACTACTTTCGTCTGTTTGGTGGAAGTGAACATTTAACATCTAATCAGTCTACTGGAAGAGAGAAGACATCCACCCATTGATTCATCATCTGATTGGTGCGCGCTACTGAGAAGTAGACTCGTAATTTCACCACTCTATTGAAATGCGCATTCACAACCTACTCAGTCATAAGATGTAATATTGCCAAATGAGGCGATAAGATGCCAAATCGGCCAACCAAGTGAAATTTTCAGAGTCGTCACGTGACTATTAGTCGACATGTTTGGTCACACGTTTTGATTCTTTTCTCAATAGCAGTTCTCAGTCTACTCATATTAGTAACAGAAATAGTTCACACGCATATATCCGTTCCGATACCTGCAGTCTCCTTTCCAAGACTTCTAACCAGTTTTAACCTTGATCAATAAAATTTTTCCTAGGATTGTTACAACCAATAGATGTAGTTATTGAGTAAGTATGTGTGATGTAGGGAATAAGCAATACTATACTACTCAACTCTCATGACGCTTAACAGGTTAAGAGAAGTACATTTAAAATTATAGGTTACTTTTTAATTTGATTTGGATTTAGGTTTTATGGCGCAAGGTTCGGAAAGGGCAAGCTAAATAAAACGTTTCCCCCAATTATGGATAGTATGATCCTTCAAGTACTAATTGACTAGAACGTGGAAGTTTCTGCGCTACACCGATGCACCATGGGGGCTACTGTTACATCGCATGTAACGTGAACTATGGAGGAATATGCCTTTCTGGAGGATTTAGGGGAAGCTGTCCCTCATTTACGTGTCCTTTTGAAAATACCAGTGTAACTTCAAGCGGCTTACCCGACTTCGGCATATACCAGGATTGAATTCGTAGAGACACTTTGGTGGGGCTTAAAGATCAAACTATTGAAAGCAGCTTATAATGGCAAATCAAGAATTGAGCAGATGTAATTTTAAATTAGCTGGTTGTGTTCCATGGCGCAAGGGCCATATTTGGCCAAACTGAGCCATACACACAGTAAATGGACACATACACATGGATGGCTTTACTGACTCATCAGAGAGAAGTACATGTAGGGATGAAACGTACCAGCGCCCCCTACAACTTGCAGAATTTTAAATAGAGTATGGAAGCTTGCAGTATTTTAGTGAATTGCGAAGAGGGTTCTTTTCTCTTCATGCCTACCGACTCACCGTAAAGTTTAGAAGCTTCACGTAGGGGAAATAATAGGGGACGTAGTAGGGTAAATAATAGGTAAAAGAATCACCCAAAAAGTTAGTCTTAAAGTATAGCAGTATTTAAACTTATATTTTAAAGCATTAATGAATACATTAAATTATGGTGGATTATTTTAAAATTGTATTTTTAAAGATCTAACTAGAGCATTTAAACGAAGCGGAATTCATCACCTTAAAGAAGCATTAATTTCTTTTTTATTTCGAGTTAAAGTTAGTTTTAATCAAGGTTTGATAAATCCAGGACATTCAATCCTCTTGGGCCTTCTAATATTTTTGTCTGGGCCCTGCCACCAAACAAGAAATAATATAGCTAACTAGCAGACACATTCGCATAGTATTTACTCTAAAGTTTTTAATTGGTAATATCTATTTGTGTGTGTGTGTGTGTGTGTGAACGCAATGTCATTACTCACATTTAAAACACTTTATTTAAATCAATTTATAATGAATATAAGAATTTATATATTGATGAGCGCATTCCTTGCTTCCAGATGAAATTAAATTACTCAAAAAGATAAAACTGAATACTTTTAAAAACACAAATCCTTATTTTATCTGGGACCCGCCCATTCATAAACATGAGTGATAATATACTAAACATATAGATACCATCATGATAGATCATATTTTTCGAAAACACTCTCATGTATATTATATATAGATTACAGCTCCAAGTCAAAGTATTAGAACAATTAAAATTTCATTCTTAATTTACATATCCTTCGCTTTTTGCCTTCATTTATTGAAAACATATAAAAGACAAACGACAATTTATTTTAGATTTACAATTTACCAAAGTACATTAAAAAGTCGAAGTATTAATCTTTGATGAAAATTGCCCTTTTAAAAATATGGTAATTTTTCATAGTATTATAATACACGAAAGATGTGGTTCGGAATATTAGAATATTTATAATTGATTCTGAAAGGTGTATTAATTAAAATAAATTAACTGCTACAACACTGCTTCCTGAAATCAGTGATGAAAGTATGTTTTGTGTGTCGTATGACGATCAAGGTTCTCGTATTTGACGAATGAAACAAGGATTGACAAAGAATGCATGAAACGTTTTGTGAAATTTGTAGGTAGCGTAATGGTATCCGAATCTACGTCAAAATATCTATGAGAGGATGATAAATGTGCATTCTTTCACCTAAGGAAACAAACTGAAATCACAAGAACTAATGTCTGTTGAATGTGGGTGATGTTCCATACCACCCAGTAACCATCTGTCTAATACTTTCTTCATTACTTCCACCAGATAACAACGTAGAGTAATTTGCATTTATTCAGATTTATGTGAGGATTATGGAACTGTATTCTTTCACTTAGAATGAATGAGCTGTAATCACAAGAATTAATGTTCGATGAATATGGGCGATGTTTCCCAATACCTCTCAGTAACATCAGTCCAATGCTATCTTCACTGCTTGCGCCACATGACAAAGTGGAGTATTTAGTCCAAGTTTGTTTGCTTGTGTTTCAAAGCCGATCACAAGCACTGCTTAAGAAAGCGACCATATTAAGACATGTTTACAATGTGCTCTTGGCAGTTTACTCTTGTAAACATGCTTAGGGATATGGTGCAGTGTTCAGTTGGATTACACCTCCACTACTGAACAAAATCAGTATTGCTTGTATTCAGACTAACTATAACTAATTAATAGACCTGTCTGCAGTGTCTTTGGAGCCAATGTATGATTACAAATGTAACTATATTAACTCTTCTGGCGGTTTACCTTCTCTTCGAAAACTACATTTGGCCATCCTCTGGTACAAAAACCTGTTCCAAACTGTCACCAGTTCTGGGAAAAGGACTATTTGTTTTCCCACTTGGATCTTCATTCCTCCTGGAGTTAAAGGGCAATTTTTTTTCGAGGATATATATCGCCCTTAGGAAAATTTATCATATCTTGTACGAGATATCTTGTCGAACACTTGGATTAACATGGAGGAAGTCTCCTGGATACGTGTCTCAGATCGGAAAATAAATTATTACCTGGGGTATCACCTTTGCCAGGTTCTATGTGTACTAAAAGGTTTAAATAGATTTTCAATTTTTTGTATAGAATTTTAGTATTTTTAAAATAATTATTTTTTTAATTTAATCCGAGCGTAGCGATATTTTCGAGTAGTGTACACACTGCTGATTTTGCCCCATGACACACACGATAACTAAATAGCCACATGTGTTGGTAGAAAGAATCCTTAGAACGATTGCAATGTTCAAAACGTCAAAAATTGGCTTGAAGTCATGCAGGTAAAAACACAGATTGCATGGTGGAATAATGCAATCATGACAATCAAAGGGTTATACATCAGGATTAATTTTTAACCAGGTACTAATATTTGTAACAAATGTAGAATACGACAGCAAAAATGTTGCTTTTTATGATATTCGTATATTCAATCAAAATTCGTTCAAATGTTCTTACATAACCCATAAGAGTTCTAGTCGGAAAAGTTTATTACACACTGTACTTGCACTGTATCCTAGGTTTTTGTCTTTTACCTGTAAGTTTTCCATCCTCTCTAACGAAAAGTTCAGCATCTGAGGCGCGGCATGGCCAAATATTGCCCTTGCTTCATAAAACCCAAACAACCATCAACTGAATCCGAATTCTGCAATGCTTGAGCCGTAAAAAGCTAATCAATCAACGATCCGAAGTCAGAAATAATTAACGTTAACCGATGAAGTAGTAAAAAATATGTTACATTAGGATTGATCAAGCATCTTGATGAGTTCTATTTTGTTTCTTCCTCATTTCATTGAATTTATCTTCCAAGACTAAATGGTCCATCTAATCCAATAGTTACACACAAAAACCAAGAGTTAATATTGATTTCTAACTTAGCATTGTGTGGTTTAATTGTTTATTTTTAAAAATCAAATGGCAAACTTCCGTTTCTCCAGATTTTGTTCAGTTCAATTCAGAAGCACAATGTCCAAAACAAAAGACTGGCTTCATAACAACCATGTAATAGTTTTTCATTCATTTCCATTTTTAGTACTCTTTTGAAGTCCCTGTATTTATAGGTGTATACATAGGTATACTTGGTATAGTAGTAGGTATAGGGGTATACTTGTATACATAGGTGTTAGGGCCCAATTGGTTTCAAAGGTCTTCTTGCTCTTTCACTTCAATTACTTGTTCATACTCAAAAGACGACGTTCAATTTTCAAATCTTGTACACTAAACATTTCAGTATTCACAATGAAATCTATAGTTTAATAAAAAAGTAAACAATTGAACACATACTTTATTCACAAATAACGGCTAAACAATAAGCCCATTAGCGTACGTTTTAAACTAGTGCTGGTTTGCACAAAAATATGGGCATTATGTAGTCGCTGGAAAAACCCCGAATCACCCCCTCCCTTTATTTCGAGCACTATTCATAGTAAAGCAAATTCAAAGATATAATTCAATAGGGAATAATGTCCTCTACAAATTCAAATGCAAAAATATTGAATAAAAGGCCGTCTCCATATCAAATTTTTCATAAACAACATAATTTCCAATGGCAACACCATGTTTTGATGGCTTAGTTCTACATCCTCAAATTAGACTAAATATGAAATTTTATGAATTTATTATAGTTATATTCACATATATTCAATGTTAAAGCCGTCGACTACTTCAGGGATCATCTCCACATTGAAAAATGCTATTCGTAGATCGAGATTATTTGTAGTTAATCAAGAATTGTTCACCTGTTACTTGACTAAAAGAAGATCATAAAGATCCTTAACCCTACTGGTAGTTGTCTCTACAAGGCATCTCGTCATTAGCAAAATTGACCAGATCTTGGACGAGAAATTTGGAAAGAATGATAATCAATATTTACTATTTAATTTCACCGTCAACTTAAATTTTTAACAGTTAATGTTAACTGTTAAAGTTATTCGGTAATAATTAAATAAGCTTTTCATAGTAACAGTTAATATCAACTGTTATCGCAAGTTAGAAATAGCCGTTAAGATTGTTACCGTATAAAGGTTTGCCCATCTCTACAATTAGATTGATCATTGTTCAGTAGTACCACACATGGCAGGTAAAAGGCAATATCCGTTAGATTACATAAATGATATTTCCAAACATTTGTTAGGATCGCAGAAGGCCGATTGGAAGAGTAACGGATTAGCAACCGGAGGGTTGCTAGTTCCGTGGTGTGGGAGAGGGGGTTCAAAATTATGTGGTGTTGTCCTCGAATCTCTTCCTTCGCGTCTGATCCCGGGGACAGTTGTTCTGTTCCCAGTGCGACATTAATTAAAATACTTACCATCGAACATTTTTTTAAACTTTACACATTCTTCAGGTTTGTCATAATTTTTTCCACCTTTTGGATGTCCCCTAAAATCACCGTAGTGACGAAAGTCTAAGTATAACGCAAAAGCTATCCAGAGTAGAGTTGAAATTTTAAACATAAAAAGCCCTTCTGAATCGATTTCTGTCAAAATATATCAAGGTTTCGATTCATAATCGTTTCGAACTCTAATTTAATAATTAATAGTAACTAAAAATTATTTAAAAACTAAAACATCATGTATATTTTGTTTGGGTACCTTAAACAAGCATGCTACAAAATATCAGCGTTAAAGTAATATTATTTAGGAAGATATCTATAAAAGTCTGGGAAACTGGTTTAACTTTAGGAGCTCCAAGCTTTCTGTATTAATGGTACATGAAACTTGGTATCTGAAGTTAAATTATAGACTCGAAATTTTGTGTCAAAATTGGTGGTTGCTATTGAAAATTAATTTGAAGCTCAATTTAAAATGAAGACGGCTCCTTAATGCAAATGTTATGCATATGAATTTATTGAAGACTTTATTCCCTGTCGAATGCCATCTTTGAATTTGCTATACTATTAAAATTGTGTGAATGAAAAGGGGTGGTTCGTTTTTTTCCACGACTACCTGAATTTTTCATAGAGCTTGCTGTCCGCCAAATGCCCCGACAAATATCATTGGCATCCCTTAAACCTGCGATAATTCGTACGCAAGTGTAACTGGATTTCCAGAGAAAAATATTGTGAAACTGAGTTTTATTTTAACTATGTAAAAGTGGGTATAGATATTTTATGCATAGTTAATTACTACCAAGATGTTTTATATTATGCATGCATTTATTTTTTGCAGTAAAAATATTTATTTTTATTGCCAAACTGTCATGAGGTACCAGCACTCTATATAGATTCGGTCGAAAAAGTATCCGAGCACATGAAGCTATCAGAGCAACAGTGGCCTAACCCACAAAAACCCGAAAATGCCAAAATAATTATTTTTAGTACATACAGTGCACTCTCTTGGCGTTTAATGTGTTTGCAATATAGATTTTAACCTTTCTCGAATCATATTGTGGATAAATAAAAATATTTTTTAAATGGTGCCAAGAAAATCGCATTTATCTCTATTGGGTATGTTGGTGGGTTAGGACACTCTTACGGTGATAGCCTCACATCTTGTTATTCATGTTCCTGGAATCGCACAGTCAAAATACAAATCTAATCTCCAATTTCTTTGACTTATTTCCATTTATATAAATGCCTCTTTCGATGAAATATTGGCTGAAATATAATTTTTTCTTGATACTTAGACTCAGGTATTCATTTTGAGAACAATTTGTATTTCACTATTTTGGTGCCTTGGATTGTATCATTACTTTAAATTTAATATTTATTAAGCTTGTCTGCTGCGTTAAGCCCTTCCCTGTCTCTTTTAAAACAACAGAAACTATTATTTAAATATTTAACTTATTACATTAGAAATTAACTCTTCTACTTTCTAATACACCGTATCATTGTCTAGATCATGTTTTTTGATACACCGGACATCGTAAAAGGCAAATTGTTTCTTTTCCTTGACCTCTTTTCTTGAATGAAAGACCTATAAGAGGACAGTTCATTCAACTGCACGTCACGAGCTGTAATCACTTGACGTCCTTTCTGAAAGTAGTTATTTCAATCATCAAGCATATTTTTACTGTTAGGTTATGTCTAGAAAGCAATGAATAAGGGCAAATATACGATTAATTTATCATAATTAAATGACTCATGACTGAGTGTTATACTTAGAAATCAGTCTTCAAGTTCGCAACTTAATGTGTCTGGGGCATTTCACTGGAACAAACACGTACAGGCTGGCTTTAGTCGTGAAAATAGCTGTATCTTTTATTCTATTTTTATCAAAAAACCTTTTGAACCTTAACTATCTACTTCATACGAGCATATTCCAAATTTTTCAGTATAACTTATTCTTTGCAAGCAAAAGGAGCAAATAACAAATCACAACATATCGGACATCTTAGATTAATAAAGAACAACAAAACATGTAGTCATTTTCATGACTAAAATCTGTGTGATTGTTCCATACGTGACAGTAGAATGCCCAAATTTCCAGTGCAGGTGGAATGTATAATTTCAAACATTTGGTACTGGATGAATTTTATTCAACACAGGCAAAAATTCTGGAAATCACCATCATCAGAAAGCAATGAATAAAAGGAAATGCAGTATTAATTTATCGTAATTAAATGGCTCAAGAAATGACAAAGTGTTTACTTAGAATTCAGTTTTTAAGTTTGCGACTTACTGCAATTGAGTCATTCCACGTATGGGACAATCACGCACAGATTTTAGTCACAAAAAAGATTATATCTTTTATTCTGTATTTACCAGAAAACCTTTTAGAATTTAAGCCATCTTTATTTCGAGTGAGGTTATTCCAGATTTTGGGGTATATCTCTTTTTCAAAACAAAGAGAGCAAATATCGAGTCACAACGTATGGGACATTTTTGAACAATAAAGAATGGTAAAAGATGCAGCCATTTTCATGGCTAAAATCTTTGTGATTGTCTAATATATGACAGTGGAATGTCTCCATTTGCAATGCAGGTGAAATGTATAAAAACATTGAAACTGGATGAATTTCATTCAACACAGGCACAAATTCTGGAAATCATTATCATATTTTTGTAATTTTAATAACTGCAGCAAAGATCGTTCTGAGAGAGATGAGATCTATACAATTTGAATTTCAATCAAAATCTGAATCATTAGTTCTCTCCAGGAAATGTTAAGCTTTAAAATCACTCAAAACACGTAGTTTCTGGGTGACAATGGTTTTGAGCAATTTTTGAACTCGTGAACATCCATTTTGATTTTTCCTCTGTAATTCTGCTAATTTTTGGTAATTAAATTATAAATAATTATCTTACATAATTTCCTCCAGTTGCGACGAGTAATTTAAAAGTACTGTTATGATGAACTTGATGTAATGTATCCAAAATATTAAAGTTTTGATTTAAAAAATTCATTCCTAGCATTGGAAAACCGGAAATTTTGTTTTTCAATGACTACAAGAACAGGGATTCTTATCTCTGGAAAATATTTTAAAAACATTAAAATATACAGCAAAACTTGGATAATTCCAAGTTAAAAAGACCACCAAAAATATTTTGAATTCAAGAAGTTCTTATAAATTCCACGATTTACGAAAATTATTATTAATAAATTAATAATCAACCTGTTCCTAAAAATTGGTATAATACATTAATTAAAAAAATGAACAACGCTTTACAAAAAATACATTTATATTTTTTGCTTAGAATAAATATAAAATAACTAACGAGTTTCGAAATTGTTTTATTATTTTTATTTTGTGGAACGCATTTCCAAAATGTGTTTTGTATAGAAATACCCTAGTTAATGCTTTGTAAAAACCCCGTTTTAATAACATACATAATAACAATAAAACAGATAAAATTTCTTCAATCAACATGCAATCGCTAAAAGGTAACGTGAGACAAAAATTAATTAGTGTTCACGGGAAATCACGATTAACGATTCTTCGAACCGTGATTAAAATCACGGGAATAAGAGTACGAAGTCGGGGCAAAAGGGAGTTTTAGTTTTAGCCGGGATGTTTCACGTTCATGTATATACATGCACCAGATGTATTTTTAATGTTAGGTTAAATTTCTTCGATCAACATACATTCATTACAAAACAACGTGAGACAAAAATTACACTTAGTATTGAGATACGGTAGGCAAAGAAGAGTAGGGGCAAAGTAGTAAACTTTTGGACAAAGGGGAGTTTTAGAGATCATTGAGCCCGGATATTTTAAGCACCTGTATATACATGCACAGGATGTTTCCTAGAAAGAATGAGTCATCACTTAATTATCTTTTCTGCTACCACTTAAAATTAAAGCAAGCTTGTGTATGAAAAATCTTTTGTTCAATAGGAAAATATACGAATTATCCATAAATAACTTCGAATTAAACACGCTGTTTTACAGAAAAGTTATAGGAAAACTCAAGAGGGAAAATCAAATAATTCAATAATTCAAAGTAAAAGTTTGGATTATCCAAGTTTCACTGTATTTAGTTTTCCTGTTCTTGTTTTCGGTCTCATATATTCTGAAAATGATTTATCTCAATATTTTCTCTCAATAGTTTCTCAATTGAATTGACTTTTTAAAAGAAGTAAAATCAAATTATGAAAAAAATTGTTGCCTCACACATTTTAACTTTCAACCTGTAATCATTTGCAAATTATCCTTAGAGCTTGAATACAATTTAATGTCTCCTATTCGCTGAGGCATAACGTTACAAGCAATTTCTGACACAAAGAATTGAGTGCATAATTTAATGAAGCTCACAAAAGTAAACACTTTCAATCTCGTGAAGCATTGCGGAAATTCTTATGCAGATTGGTAAAAAAGGTAATTACTTTTTCATCAACCTTATCTGAACCCGTTTCTCGAAACTGAAAGCAATAAGAGATCGAGGAAGTTATAAGGGAATTTTTAGAAGAACAAAAAGAAATTTCAGTTCATATTTCAGTAAAAGGTAAGAGATACACTTAGAAATACATACCAATTAACAAACCTTTTTCAAAAAACTATTAAAACTGAAATCTTGCTTTTTTGATATAGAAATGTATGGAGAAGTTCCTAAACTGTGCTAAAACCCTACCAAAAAATGAAATATACTTCGAAATAAGTAGGTAGTTAATTAACGTTGCACTGGAACAACACAACGGGCTAATGGTGACGGCCCGAGATCATTCTCCGAAGGGAAATATCCATCTTATGATTTTGAACCACGGTCAGATGACGAGGTCGACATCTGAGATGGCAGCCGACTCTTCCACACCACGCCAACGTGAGGCTATTTGAGGCCACAACAGATTTAATGTGCACGAACCCCCGTGTACACGAAGGTCTTTGGTTGGATCGAGTTTCGAACTCGCAACCCTCTGGTCGCTAATCCTTAATTCTTCCCATTAGTCTACCGCGGCCTCACTTCGAAATAGATCTGAAAGGGAATCTTCTTACGTAGTTCATATCGTGAGCTGGCAAGTGATACATACTAAGTCAAAATTCTCAAGATTTTAATTTTTTTGATTTTTAGACCAGAAAATAGTGATCCTTAGAAGTGTGTGTGTTCACTAAATCATTTTCCTTGCTTGAATATTAGATTTCTTCTTGAGAAACACAATAAGTATAGCAGTTTGTAGAATCGTTTCCTTTACGTTTTCTTGATTTGTTTTTTGACAATATATTTTACTTCTAAATCAACGCAATCGTCAGAAAAATGAAGGTCGATACAACAACTAATTCATTTTCAATTTAGATTATCTTATGCTTAGCATGGCATAAAATGCAGTAGTAAATGGCGTAGCATGGCTCTCCTTTTGCTATTTTCCTTATGTTCCAGTGTGTTCTTTCAACAATAATCTGGGGTCCTTTTTGCGAAATATGTGCCACGAACTTCCTTGTAAATCTCTAATATTCACTTTAGATTATTCTGGAATTATGGGCAATTAAGTAGAAAAGCACTTTGTCTGCAGTAGAATAAAATTTATTTCTTGATGCATTCAGGGTCGCCAGATTTAAAGACGGAGAAAGAGTCCGATTTGACTTGGAAAACCCCTGATATGCCCAAACAATTTGTGATGTTTGAATACAATTGCTGCCGTGTTCAAGGCCACCTAACGAATATGTTTATTTAAGCCGATTTGGTAGGCTCAGTTTTAATTAGATTCAGGCATAATACAATTTAAACAGTTTTTGTCGAAGAAAAGAAATTTTCAGTGGTAATTTGAACAAACGACCGGTTGGTTGCGTTTTATGGCGCAAGAGCCATATTTGGCCATGCTTCGCCAAACACAATACATACAACCTCAAGCAATAGACATGAATACAAGAAAAGTTTTACTGGCACAGAAGAGAAATAACACCCAATGAGGAATGGAACCTGAGCCGCTTATAATTCGTAGGTTGCTAGCACAATGGGCATACACACTGAGTCACGAAGACCTCAACGCAAACCACCGGGAGACGAATAAAATACTTACGGTTGAGACTAAATTTGATTTATAGCTATTTTGGTGACGTTCGACTTAATAACATCCGATACTAAATTATTCACGTGGAACAAATTGAGACAAACGTCTTGGCGCAGAAGTTTGCAACACATGTGTGTTCTCCATGTTTCAGTTAAAAAACTAAGCACTTAAATTTGCGAACCATTCTATTTTCGACATGCTGAAAACGCATTCAAGAAGCAAGCAACACTTGATTTCCGAAATAAAGTAGAACCACAAAAACATTAGCGCCACCAATTTATAACTTTACAGGAAAGACCCTGATACACAACAGGGTGTTTCCTGTATATTATACAATTATTTTATTGATAACAATTGTAAATATATATTCATGAAGAATACTATATAAGTACAATATTTCTATGCACTTCACGTATGAGAAGTCCATTCCGATACAAGAATAATGCTACACAATGTATCATTTTTAGTCCAAAAATGCACCCAAGTGCCCAATGTAAAATTTTAGAGCACAGCAATGTAAAAAGGAGCCCAAAGGACGCAGTTGTGCCCAATCTGGCAACACTGCAAATTATTTTCCCTGTTCATGTATTCGTCCATTCCAACGCTGAAACGTAAGATGACTCTTTCTTTTGCTGAATTTATTTTTCAGTTGGTTTTTTGAACAATCATCGGTTCACAGTTTGCTAAATAAATGCCCCATGGACTTCCTCGTAAATCTCTCCAACATTTTATACTTTATATTATTCAGCAATTATTTGCAATCAAGTACAAATTCATTTTGTGTGGAATCGAGTTGAAAATAACAGAACAAAATTTATTTCCTGGTGAATTTGTGATTGTAATACGCATGCTCAGACAAGGTAGTATTTAGTTACAAAAAACCCGATTTTACTAATTTTATTCAATGTGTGTGTGGAGACTGAGGTCCTGTAGAATTAGACAGACAACTACTGTTTGCAAACTTAAACAGATTAATTTATTTTACAAGGAGATAATAACGCAGACAACAGACATACACGTCCAGAGACGCTTAGAGCGGATGAGCAAATTTTGAGATACTATTGCCCTTTCGTTATCAAAGATTATGTTCTAAAGATTAATTCAGTCAATATCTACTGATTAGTGCTCCACCTTGTAGAATTGGCTTTTACCACACTTTCTCCATTTATTCTGAATGTTGACATTTATGGGCAGTTGATTCACGAATATCGCCGAGACGGGCATAGGCATACTCCCACTTATCAAGAATTTATTCTTAATACAAAGGTGGAAGACACAACCTTACTACAGACTTATTAAATGCACAATTAACAGTCCTAGTAATAATGACAAGTACGATATTTTTTTCATTACAAAAATACTAAATATATGCTGATGAGACAAACTGATAAGATGATTGAATCATACTTCAGTAGGGAGTTCTGCAAACTTCCTCCCCCCAGTAAGACACCATCACTATTGCTATCAATAAAGTAAAATATACACACAAAACATTTCTTATGCTGCAAATTTGCAATTACCTTGAATTCATTTGCTAAAATTTCCATGTACATAGAGAAAATACGCAATCTAAAATTAGAGAACACATTTTTACACTAATACAATTCTTGCAGTCATTTCTAAATTTCTTACGATAGCACTATTTTAGACGTAAACAATACTTAACAAAAATTATTAATCTCATAACTTCGATTCATTACCAAAATTTAATGTTTTCTTCTTCCTTCTGAACATAGCCCATTTTTAACCCAACTGAGGAGGCAGTACATCATCGCAATCTAATTTTTCGTGCCACATTTCCGAAATCTCGATAAAACATCAATACAAATATTGTTAAAAATATAAAATACAATAGGATTTTTATTTTCAAAATCCAAAGCAATTTGTTGCAAAGCTCTAGTAAGCTAGAAAATGAGCGGCGGAAGTGCCATATGTATAAGTACACATCTGATACTCGTTCAATTTAGAAATTTGATAACCTCTAAAATAGTAACTTAATTTTGATCTAAGGGAGATATTGACACAGACAACAGGCATACACATCCAGAGACGCTGAGAGCGGATAAACAGATTTTGAGAGACGTTCGTCCTTTCGTTATCAAAGATTATGTTCTAAATATTAACTCAGTCTATATCTACTAATTAGTGCTCCACCTTGCAGAATCGGCTTTTACCACACTTGCTCTATTTATTCTAAATGTTGACATTTATGGACAGTTGATTCACGAATATCGCAGACGGACATATACCATCGACCTTAAAAGGAAATATATGGAGTATGTACCCACAACTTCATTGTATTTCTTCCAGTTGCTCGGTTTGAAGATGTGTCGTCATGTGGTTGTGGGTAAATGCATGAATCCTAAATTATTGATTGGTTAAAGTGATTATTCACCGTGATTAAAAGCACTAGTATGTGCTTCCATAGCCAATCGGCTAAGTCGATTTGTGATTTACCCATCAGAGATCTTACGACAGTGACTCCGCCCACATGATACGTCTATTTCAGTAGAAGGTCGATGGCATAGACAGTGTGTACCTCCATTTCCTTCATTTTGCCACCACCATCGGTGTAAACAATGCAGTACTTCTTGTAGAAGATATTGTTTGCTTGTTAAAATAAAATGTTTTTATTACTTATAAGAAATGTGTGTAATTCTTATTAAATGCACATAACTGTAATTAAGACGAATAAAGTTAAAATAAACCATAAACTGCCAATACTGTGTTAAAAATGTAGTAGGAATATTTCTATCGAATTTTTCAAGTAGGAATTTAGTTTCCTTCCAGTAGGAATCTTTCAATCCTTAATTCGTATAAATCTTCTTAGTGTTTCACAATACTTTGATTACCATATCTATATTTAGTATTATTGGTATTTATTGTTCTCAAACAAGTAATATAATTCATATTTTTATTTGTCATTCTATCAAGTATAGAACATTAGTTTCTTTTCGATTAAAGTTAAATTAGAAATTTTTCTTTATGGTATTACAAAACTCTTAAAACTTTCAAATTGCATTTCTTCAAAAATTATTTTATAACTTGTTGAGGGATAAAGAAATGAGTGATAGAGCAGGATGAGTTTAATTTGATAATATAAGACATATCTTCAAATGTGAGTCTCTAAGACCAACCTGTAACTTGCCCTGAGTGTATTTCTCTCTTCTTTGTCACTAAGACTTTGTATGTATGTCCATGACTTGAGGCAGCTTCGCCAAATATGGCCCTTTGGCCATAAAAACTAATTCTAGGCCTAATTATAAAAGACATCCGGTAAAGCACCTAGACAACCTTGCCAGCAAACATTAAATGAAATCTTTTATAATTATGCAGTAACATAAAAGTAAAATGTGTCAGATGAACTATTCAATTTACTTCATTTTAAAGTGGATTTCAAATTTCCTTATAAAAATATTTCTAAGGGATTTGAAATGATCTGTATTGCTGAATTGAAATTTTTAATTTAAGTTTTTGTCCGAAAACCAGTTTCTTCCTTTTATTGCCAGTCCTACATTTTAACATTAAAAATAACACAACAAAATTGACTTTATTCAGGGCACACCTATGATACTAGTTTAAATGACAAAAGTACCCTCGAAATATTTGTCCACGTGATTAAAGAAAATTCTTAGAATAGACTGATGCATAGAGACAAAGTAAAAACAAATTTCTTTATTTTTGTGGAATGACTGACAAATTTCTAAAGAGAGCCTTTTATCAGTGACCGTTACAGAAGTGTCACAATTGACGATTTCGTCGCCTTGAGATGTCGCTGCAGGCCTGATGGCAAGTAAGATATTGAAACAACTTTTTTCAAAAACACCATGGTCCTCTTATTTACATTTAGGATACGTGAACCGTTTTCCAACAAGTTCTCAGCAACTGGTTCAAAATTTCTTTATCTACCAATATATTTACTTGGGCAATTATTTCAGTTTACAAAAAAAAAATCAAAGATAAAGTAAGCATGATAAACTCTATCCCTGTAGAGAACTTGTTAATGTTTTCAGTCTGGATAAAATATCAGGCGTTCATGGTACGATCAAGGGCCAAAACAGTGGGTTCTTGTAACGTAATAAATAATAGTTTGTTTTGATCAATCTTTCTAATTTATCTGTCTACTGGAAATCATTAGGTGCGATGGGGGATTATAAATCTCTAGTTTAAAAACAAAATTCAAGTTACACATTCCTTCCTGATTCCAGATTGGAGGGACAAAATGCAATATTTACTAAAAAATCGAAAGACCCCAAAGCTTATGTCAATAATCATGAACCATCGGTTCTAGAATGTATTTCAGTTTATAATATTCTAGGTTATTTCTCTAGATTGAAGTTTAATATAAACCAGAACTAAATTGTATCTGAACTGATCAGTTAAGCGCATATTTCTCACTAAATCAGAAAAAGATTTAGATGTTTCTGTTTCTAGTAAAAGCGTGCTCTACTCCTTGCTGGAGTGATTGAAAGGGGAAATTCTGAACATCCGCTGTAAAGAAAAGTAGTCCCTAAATTTGGATGAGCTACATGTACATGAGCATCATAATACCCATCATAGAACATGAGCAATTTATCTTGAAATTCTTATGTGTGCCCATATGCAGATTAAAAATTAACCTGAGGGACATCGTCCTATGAGGTAGGGAAATTTAATAAGAGATACAAGTTAGATTGAGGGATTGTGATATTTGGACGACCTTGACTGCTTAGTTTTTAATTTATCTTCCGTCTTGGCAACTTTCTCTGGAACTAGATGACACTTCCTAGTACATGGGTAAGACTACATGAGGTCTAGATATGGACATGATGCATCAAGTATGACTGGATTATACTCCGGTGGATCATTTTCACACTGTAATGAGTTAGACTATTCTACATCATAGAAAATGGCCAATCTGATGTGTACTCAAAAAACAACTTCGTTATCAGGAATAAAAACAACTATATCGACGAGAATCGGAAAGAAATATATGAAATTCGGGATCAGGAGGCTGCACACCCTTGATCTTCTGAATAAGGAAATTTCATATTCGTGAGTATAATTGCATAGCGTAAAGTTCTTTAAGATAGATTTTGGTCACAACAGATATCCGTTCAGCAGCCTGCAGTAAGTTTCTTAAATGATTTTCAACCAGTTTTAACCTTTTTGATGAAAACAAATCATACCTACGATTCTTTCCACCAATTGATAAGGTTATTCAGTCATAAGTGTGTTGTGAGGTAAAAATACACTTCTCTAGGAAACCTCGTGACGTTCTGAGGGTTAAAGGTATGGCTATCGTTTGGTTGATTTTGATACTTCACTGTATGTTTTAACCACTACGTTTACTTATTGAATACCAGTGGATTGCGTAGTTAGTCTTACGTTAAGAAACTTAACATAGCATTAAATGAGTGTTTTTAATATCTTGATTTGGAATGGAGATATTATTTCTACGTATAGAATATATATATTCCTTTTAGTGAACAAACTGTTCAATATTATTATAAACGAATAATTTATTAAGAACAACATTTTAAAGGACCATCTGTAATTTTGAAAGCGTTCTTTCGTACAAATATAGTTTTACTAGTATAATAATCCATAATAACGTATCCTTAATGTATATTGTTTTAATGAGCTCATTGAAAGTTTCAAAATTGTCTTTTTTTCTCGTAAATTATTCGTGCAGTGTTTGAAATTTTTGTATAATTTCTCTTCAAAGCAGAATAATATCAAATCCGATTTTATGAATTCCCATATTTGAATTCTGATTACCAGATCCAGTGTAAATTATGATTATGTTTTCTTTCTTTCTTAACCCTTTGAACTAATGTATTACGGTACTTAACGAGTATTTAGGAATGCTTTCTAGAGCTGCAGTTATAGTACTTGATGTAAATGGCAAAATTAAACACATAATAATAAACATTAATATCTTTTATATGCAAAGTAATAAGAAATAGAAAGAAACCTGCTTCATGCTACACCTATCATTTTATCCAATTCTACTATTCTAATCACACCTTGCACCATTAAACCCAACCAACTAACCACTGGTTCTAACCACTGGTGAAAGCAAATCTAGATAAAGTATTTTAAGTATTTCATGATAGAGCTTTTTCTTTTCATTTTTGTCTGAGGCGATCTAAAGCAAAAGTTGGCAACTGCAATTTCGCTCACAGATGTGAGCGATGCTTGGCTCCAGGGGACGTGTTATTATCATCCACTTTCGTCTTCGGCCCAGTTCAAGGCCTCTTGGGGTCAGTGGGCTCAATGTCTTGCTCCCAGGTGGAGCTGGAGTCGAAGAACTTCAACCGGCTACGTGTAAGGGACCTTATATACTGAGCTATGTTACTGCAGATTCTCGATCCATGGGTCATTTTAGGCATTGATTTGTCTACAAAAATGGAATTTTGGGAAGTTTAATTTCTATTCTTATAGTTTTTTATTAACTGTTGGAAGGAATATTCCTAAATTGAAATTTTCAAACACAATTTTTACCTCTTCAAGGTACGGTGTAAAGGTCGTTCCTGAGTGGTGTGCTGGGCTTGAATTTGTACGTTGTCAGAAAAAATAGGAACTGTCGAAGGTGTACGAGTACAGTATCTCCAACTTTGAGAAAACTTGTACAGCAATAAAAGTTCCGATATTATTAATTTTACATCTATTCAGTCAATGTGGGGTTTATGTAATAAAATATGGGTTATGTGTGGTGATCTAATAAAATAAAATATTGTAATAAAATATACTTTTTATTCCGATATTTTGTTCTTAACCCTCCTGGTGATTGTCTCGAAGAGATTACTCGTCATTACCAAAACTGACCACATATTGATGGACGAGATATCTCGTCATTAGTAAAAACTGGCAAGACATTGATCACGTCATCATACAAAAATCGGCAATATTTTAATGAGATATCGCGTCATTAGCAAGTTGTTGGATCTTGATAGACGAAATATCTCGAAACCTCTTGGAGGGTTAATTTACACGAGTGTATTCAAAAATTTCCCATTAAAAGCAGCGGTGTTTTGAGGTGCGACTAGCTGAGAAATTTAAAAGCTATCAAAAACTTATGCTTGAAACTTCTTATACCAGAGAAACTCGACGTTTCCTTCATTACAGGTAATGAGCCTGAATTTAATTATCTGACATATGCTGAAAATTCTAGATGCATTGCTCATTTAACCCTCAAAAGTGTTTCGGGAAGATATCTCGTCCAAGATTTGGTCAATTTTGCTAAGCACGAGATATCTCGTTCATCTAGATATGATCAGTTTTGCTAATGACGAGATAGCTCGTCGTGTCAAATCTGCCCTATTACTCCAAGGGGAATGAAGATCCAAGCATGAAATTAAATTTTTTCTTGCCCTGAACTAGTGACAACTTGGGACAAGCTTCTGCACAAGAGGCTGGCCACTACAGAGTAATTTTCAACGAGAAGATAAATCACCAAGACTGTTAATACTAAGTATTTAGGGAACGAAGAAATACCATTGGGCCATCAAAATTTAACCTTGAATAGTACATTTCACGTAATGTGATAAATTTGTTTCTGGATTATGAATATGGAACATTTGGAGTTCCAAATTTTAAATTCATTTTCCAGAAATATCTTAAGAAGTAACCTCTATTATCAAATTTTTTTAAATTAGACCGAGAATTAGGCTAATCAGACCGAGCCCTATGACAGAACCAATACGAACATCGATGCCTACACTTGGATTCAATCCCAGATTCTGTTGAATCGAGGGTCAGAGCGCAAACCAAGGACTATCAGGATGATAGGATTTAAATGATATTTCAAATTAGAAATTTTGCTTAATTTCGTAGCTGCAAAACTTAATTGCTACGATGTACTTTTCTCTGTAGAACATCGCTCTAATGATGGTGGGAATTTTGTAATACCCCGATAAATGAATTCGCATACTGATTTTTTTATTATGCCCTAAATGAACACGTCTTAAAAATTGATTTCTTACTCTAATTAAGAGCTAGAAGTAAATAAATTTAAAATTTTAAACTGTTATGAATCATTGCCTTCGAGACAGTTTTCCACATGACAATGCTTGAACTTGCATATTCTCATATCATCTTTCAAGTGTGAGCGAAAAAATTTCGGAAATCACATAAAAAAACTATAACTAAGCAAATTACAAAATACAAGTGTTCCAACAGTGTCATTTCAATTGAATTATTCAACTCGAATCATTTCCATTTTCAAGATAGTTGATCAGCGAAATGCGTCATCTAGAGATTGTTATTCAACTGATTTATGTGGTATTTAGCTGATTATGTGGTATATGTGTGGATTATTGTAATATCAACTGATTTATGTGGTGATTTATTAGGTAACCAAATCGCCAAAATACTCAAATGTTATTCCTCAAATCAAATTCTATTTTAAATATAAAGATTGGGCATTGTATTTGAATAGCGAGTTTTTTCATTTAAATTGACGTTGTTTTACATCGAATGCATCCATAACAAACCTATTTTCGAATCAATCCTGCAAGAGAATTTTCTTCTACTGAGGTAATAAACTACCGTTTATTTCCTCAGCAGAACAAAATAAGTAAAACAGACAACGTTTGGTTCATATATAATAGTTAGGTAGTAATGGTATTGAGTTGTTTTGGAGGGATTCTTGTACAAAAATGCAGACAAACTAACGCTACATAATTTATTCCTGTTGCTAATGAACAATTTGTAATGAAAAAAAATTGCATGGTAGTATAATTGAGTCAATTTACTGTGATTCACAAATATAGACATGAAGTTGGATCCATAAGACTAAGGCCTTGACTGCTTAATTTTTAATTTATCTTCTGTCTTGGCAACTTTCTCTAGAGCTAGATGACACTTCATGTACGCGAGTAAGACTACATGAGGTCTAGATCTGGACATGATGAATTAAGTATGACTGGATTATACTACGGTGGATCATTTTCGGACAATTATGAGTTAGACTATTCTACATCATAGAAAATGGCCAATCTGATGTGTACTTAAAAAACAACTTCGTTATCAGGAATAAAAGCAAATATACCGACGAGAATCGGAAAAAAATACATGATATTCGGGATCAGGATGCTGCACACCCTTGAACTTCTGAATAAGGAAATTTAATATTCGTGCGTATAATTGAATAGCGTAAAGTTCTTTAAGATAGATTTTGGTCACAACAGATATCCGTTCAGCAGCCCGCAGTAAGTTTCCTAAAAGATTTCCAACCAATTTTAACCTTTTTGACGGAAACAAATCATACCTACGATTCTTTCCACCAACTGATAAGGTTATTCAGTCATAAGTGTGTTGTGAGGTAAAAATAGACTTCTCTAGGAAATCTCGTGACGTTCTGAGGGTTAAAGGTATGGCTAACGTTTGGTTGATTTTGATACATCACTGTATGTTTTAACCACTACGTTTACTTATTGAATACCAGTGGATTGCGTAGTTAGTATTACGTTAAGAAAACACAGCATTAAATGAGTGTTTTTAATATCTTGATTTGGAATGGAGATATTATTTCTACTTATAGAATATATATATTCCTTTTAGTGAAAAAACTATTCATTATTATTATAAACGAATAATTTATTAAGAACAACATTTTAAAGGACCATCTGTAATTTTGAAAGCGTTCTTTCGTACAAATATAGTTTTACTAGTATAATAATCCATAATAACGTATCCTTAATGTATATTGTTTTAATGAGCTCATTTAAAGTTTCAAAATAGTCTTTTTTCTCGTAAATTATTCGTGCAGTGTTTGAAATTTTTGTATAATTTCTCTTCAAGGTAGAATAATTTCAAATCCGATTTTATGAATTCCCATATTTGAATTCTAATTACCAGATCCAATGTAAATTATGATTATGTTTTCATAGTCTTTCTTAACCTTTTTAACTAATACATTGAATGTATGTAATGAAACCACTACCCTGAAGAATTTCAAAAGTGGTTTATAAATATGTTGCTGTGGACCCTTCATATACAAAATTTCATGAAAACTTATTATTGCGTTTGGATACTGACACACATATAAACTAATAGGCAGATAATAAGAGAAGAAATCCTTGATTTAGTTTTAAACTAGTGCAAAATGTATAAATTAATTAAAATGGTACAAAAATATTCGATGTACAAACATTTTATTTTACTTACATAAATGTGATAACTAAGGGTAAGGGAACATTACATTCTAAAGCAGTGAAACGCAGTTAAAGTGCGAAATGAATCACATGTAGATATTGCACACCGTAAGAAACGTTTCGCAAATGAACGATATGCACTATTGCACTCAGTAAACAATTAGATAGTTTAATAATCTCTTTAAGGCCCATCATATGTATTTCTTAATATAGTTTGTTCCAGATCAGTACTTTTGACCTCTGATGTCAGCATTAATGATCCGTTAAATACACACAGATGTTTTCTAAGAAAATATTGCAGACTTCAAATCCTCCGAAATCGTAACAAATGGAATTTATTCTGGGTACTACAGACATGCTTTTCTCAGAAACTATAATCACATCTTCTTGAAAGCATGATTTTCAGTCATAAACACTAGATTTAAATTATTTTGATACTTCACTTTTCATATATATATTCTTTTAAAATATCCTAAGCATTGCTCAAATAGTGAGGCCGTGGTACCCCAGTTGGCAGAGTGACGGATTTGCAACCGGAGGGTTGCGAGTTCGAAACTAGGTCGAACCAAAGAACTTCGTGAACGTAGGGACTGGTACACGTTAAATCTGTCGTGGTCTCAAAAGTCCTCACATTAGCGTGGTGTGGCAGTTTGGAGAATGGGGTGCCAGCTCAAGTGTTGACCTCGTAATCTGACCCTGGTTCAAAATTACGAGGTGCTTTCCCTTCGGGATTGATCCCTGAACGTCTCCAACAGCACGTTATGCTCCTCCAGTGCGATGTTAATTAACTTCTTACCTGCCTGCTCAAATAGCATTTAAGAGAGAGCTTTCAAAGTCAAATAAATATAGGTTATATTACACGAAAGGCAATTCAAAATTTGAACAGTGATATTCATATGTTAAAATACCACCGCCAAAACCAATCGGTCTAGTGGCCAGGGCTACTAAATCGCAAGGTTCCTGGTTCGGATCTGGGGTCGAGACATGGATGTTTGTACGACTAGAATGAATGCGTGACCTCTACAAATAGGATAATGTGCAGATGTATGTGAGGGGCAAAATGAACCTGGCTCCCGTAGTGCACCATGATCACACTAAATCGTTTACAATTATGTTGCACCAGTGCGACGTAAATTTAACTACCTACCCGCCGGTGTAGTGTCATAATGATTACGTTTAATTGGCCGGGCATGTTCAAAAACTATGTTGACAGTTTATGTTTCAAAATTTTTTGAAAGAAAATTGAAATTGTAGATAGGTAGAAAGGTGAATTTAAATCGCACTGGGGAGCAATATAACGGATTATTGGTGACGGTCCGGTGATCAATCAGAAAGGGAATGGTGCGAGGACAACGCCTGGAAATTTTGAACCACGGTCAGATGAAGAGGTCAACTCCTGAGCTGGTACCTCAATCTCCAAACTTCCAAGTTACACCAACATCAGGACATTTGAGGTCACCTCAGATTCAACTTGCATCAGTCCCCATGTATACGACGGTCTTTGTTTGAATGGAGTCTTAAACTCGTAAACCTGAAATTGTTAATCCGTGCGTTCACAAACTGGTCTAACGCTGCCTCAAAAAATTGAAACGTATTGCCTTTGTGCAAAGATGACAGACAAGAAAATACAAGCTAAAATTATATACGGAATTAGATGCAAACTATAAATGGTAGGCAGGTAGGTATACAATGAACGTCGCAGTGGAGCAACACGACGGGCTGATGGTGACGGTCCGAGATCAATCCGGAAGGGACGAATCCAAGGACAACGCCTCGTAATTTTGAACCACGGTCAACAAGAGCTGAGCTGGCATCCCATTCTCCAAACTTCCACACCACGCCAACTTGGCGACATTTGAGGCCACGACAGATTTAACAATATTGAAATTCATTTTACTAACTTCGAATATATTATTATTGTATAGGTTGCTATATTTACCTTGATGGAAAACAAGATCAGTATCCAGCGTTAGTGGTAGGTAGTTAAATTTATGTCGTTCTGGAGCAACACAAAGGGCTATCAGTGACGCTTCGGGATCAGCCAATTTGTTAGTGACTCAATGCTAACCAGCTCTACGGAACCAAAAATAGACTTTCAGGGAGAAACGTATGTTTGAATAATAATTTTTTATTTTCTCAACGTCTGTTTTCTATATACTATTAAAGGTGAATATGTGTGCTAAATTGATTAATATCAGTGGCGTAGTGCTCATAGAAGCCTAGAAATTTGGCTACCAAAGACCGTCTTGTACGTGGGGCTGGTGCATGTTAAATCTGTAGTGACCTCAAATGTCATCAAGTAGGCGTGGTGTGGAACACTGGAGAGAGGGGTGACACCTCAGGTGTTGACCTCGTTATCTGCCTGTGGGTCAAAATTACGAGGTGTTGTCCTCGATTCTTTCCCTTTGGAATTGATCCCAGCCCGTCGCCATTAGCCAATTGTGCCCAATACCCCCTGACTATCCAGTGCGACAGTAATTCAACTACTTACCTACAACTACAATAACCTAGAAGCTCGGCATTAAAATTTGTTGGAAAAAAATCACTAATCGATAATACCTGAAGCAACGATGATGATTTTTTAAACGTAAATATGATAAAGTCGTCAATTTCTATGTTAACGTCATAGATTTTGACCGGAAAAACCAACCAGGGGCTGCTGATGTCTCATCTGGGGCCGCCGGGGCCACAGGGCCAGGTGGGTTCACCCATTGCGTTAGCAATCTGTGAGTTGTAGGCGGAGCTTGTTCGATTCCTGTCTTGGTGTACTTCTCTCTTCTGCGTCAGTAAAATTTTCCTTGCGTATATGTTTATTTACTTAACACTATTTGACGAAACTTGGCCAAATATGACACTTGTGTCATAAAACGCAAACAACCATGTATTATTTTATTGCGATGAAGTTGAAAGTTATTATTGGCTTTATGCAAACATTTTCTTCTCGATTCACAAGTCCAGCGAAGGGTCAGTAAATATTGTTTCCACAACCCGATATTAATGGCGTTTCAGCACTGTCAGTGCCTCAGTCGGATGCTTCATCTAACTGAAAGAAAATTCCTACATTTTCCAAACTTCGAGATTTACAACTAAACAATCACTTTGGTAGTAAAAATTTTAAAATTCCAAAACATGACAAATGAAGATGAAAAAATGTAAAAAGAGTCAACAGCTATTTCGGTGTAGTGAAACGTCCATCATGAGGGCAGCTGGTGAACGATTTGCTCCAACGAAATAACTGTTGACGATTTTTCGCATGTTTTTAATCATTAGTCCTGTGTTTCGAATAATTTATTTTTTTACTGCCAATTTCACTATCTATTTATCAAACCCACGTTATTTCAACTACCTACCTATTTATCAAAATATTTGTTGATATTTGCGGTTCAGACCTTGAATTTAATTTTAATCATATATTTCTCTCCTTATCGAAATCACCACTTTCAATTCCATGGTACTTTGTTCAAAATTATAGACATTAAAATCACATCTCATTCACCGAGGATCCAACTAATTAATTAGTCATATCCTTTCAAGGTGTCCTTTGCGAAACTGCTTGTTAGCATGAAATGAATTTAAATGCGCGATGACAATAACGCCACCCTTGCACAGTTAATTTAGCGACAATAATTATTGAACTGTCCGAAAGTGAGAATGTGATGTCCTTCGCTGTTAAATGGCGTTTTAGTTTTTAGGAAAGAGAAGTGAAATTTCATGCACTGTGACGTCAAGATCCGAGGATTCTGACCTAAATAAGATTCCCTTACAAACAGGTCGTTTAGGCAATCGGGGTCGAACTCGCTGATTCGATAGCTTCTTGCCTAAGTCCTTGTTGGTCTTGGACACTGGGGGTCAGTCCAGGTACGTATATATATACTTAGACATATAAACACAGCTTTCAAAGATACTGGAACCAACCACACATACACCTAAGGGATTAACTGCTGCATTGCTACTAATACAACATGAAGTACCTTTGTGCTATTGCTATTTTCCTCGCTCTCGGTAAGTGTTCTGTACCTTGCGGATTTTTTGGAATTCCTTTAGATATGTGTGACTTATTATGTCGGCGGAAATTAATATTAATCATTGGTATATTGTTGGTGCATCGTCAATATTGATATTGTAGGTGTAGAATAGAAACTTTCCAAATTACAAGAGCTCTGATCATAAATTTAAATTCTGAGTTAAAAATGTAATAGTTCGTTTAGAAGTCGATATGGGTGACACTTTACATCGGTAAAATCTGGTCCGTATTGAGATTGTGGGTGCTAAATAGAAACTTTTCAAAATACAGCTCTGATCATAAATTCCAATTTTTATGATTAAAATTTATTATTCCGTAGTGATGTAACAATTGAATTAAATTTCAACAGGTGTTATACTATAATTTATAAAAGTTTAACTGCAAACGTTATATATTCCTCTCCTAATTGGTATAGACATGTCATTTATGTTTAGGAACAAACATTTTGTACAAATTTGCCTTAAATCTTAATTAACGTTAATGGTAACTGTACACATAATTGTATGAATTTCTTTTAAAAATCTGGTTCACTCACAAATTGGAGTTCATGTAGCTTGTCCGTTTCTGGACATTACGCCATCAGACCCAAAAAATTCCAATCACATTCAAATTAGAATTAAAATGATTTTTTGGGAAACATTTGAGAACTATTATAAATTAATTTATGTGTTTCTTTTGGAGAGTTTTAAAAGGAAAGACATATTCCAATCACATATGCACAGAAGTATTTTGTGTTCAATATTGTCAGAGGATGTGTGAAAAAAAATTATTTTAAATAAAATTACAGATTTCACAAATATTAGAAATCTGACAAAAGTTTTAAATGCATTTTAACTTAAAATGTTGTATAAATGTTATAATGATTTAAATCAGTCAACATTATTATTTTGGTTTCTCCATTATATATTGCAAAATATGACAAATATCTCATGAACTTTTTGTGGGAAAGCAACAAAATCGGGAGAAAATATTAAAGTTTATATTTGCTCGAATATTTTACTTGAAAGTTATTTGTAAAATTATATTGTTAAAAAACTTATTCATGAAGGATATCGTAAAATAATGTCTTCTAACCAAGCTATTCTTGCAATAAATTAGCTAAAATGTAAATTGAACAAAGCAAAACATTTCAATACATAAATATATTTCTTTTTAAAATTACTTTGTTAGCTATTAGAACTTTTATATCTCGATTAATACTTAACTAAATACTCAATGCAACTGCTGTAGAAGTAAAATTCATGGTAGTTCAAGAAAATATCATAAACTAATTTAAATAGCGTAAAAATGATATATTGTATTTAGAAAATTATTTCATTCTAAAATCGATCGAGTTAATAGTTTACTTTTTTGTATTCACAGATAATTTAATAGTAACCAATTAAAGAAATATTCATGAACTAATGATTGTAATTTTATTATATTGCTTCAAACACACACATAGCTTTTCATTTTGTTAATCAAAACTCAAATATTTTTTTACCCATGGTCAATCAATACGATCCATAGACATAATTAATCTTATATATCTACTTTAGTTCAGGTCTTCAGCGTCAGATGGCGCTTCGAGATGTGTGAGTTTTCTCTCTCTCTAGCTTTAAAACAGATACAAGTATATACTAAACTTGTAAAATGATTCTTTTAAAACGAGAAATGAAACCATTCGAGTCTTTTGTATACTAATTCTACAGAAAAGTCTTCTACCTATGTATCAACAATTTATGGCGGTATTGAATCCACGACGCTCGATAAAAAATAATTGAAGACAAACGGTGAGGTTGTTATTCTAACCCAGATCTGATGACTTTTTAATTTAAGGGCAGGCAAAGGGAGAAAATAAAAGAACTAATTCTGAATACCTCTCCCAATCGCTGATACACCAGTTGGGAAGGCAATGTCCTTTGCTCTGGGCAGGGGAAAGTTCTATTCCAGATCAGTGGGTCAGAGATCGTAAAAATCTTCATTTGAATTCTAATTACAACCGTCTGGGAACTTCCTTTCTCAATTTGGAGTGCTTTTCTCATCACTCTAGATATAAACTAGAAAGTGTGTACCTGTATTTTTTATGAGCAAGAAAGATTCTTAAAATAGAAGTGGACCAAGAGATTAGTGGAGAATACATGGGGTGTAGAATGTGATATGCTAAGGAAACGAGTTCGCATGAGATAAAAGTAAACTGGTTCTTAATGGTGTTGAGAAAATTGTCTGGTAAACCAGTATTTTCTGCTCTAGATAGTCTAAAATAATAAATTTAGTAGAAATTGAAGGCAGAATAGGGAAATATTCAAATCAGGTTAGATTTCGATTGAATACATTTTGTTTGTGTTTTCTATTAATTTGTTTCTATGTTTACAGTATTACGTGGGTGGTTTTTGTAACTGGGTTTTCCTCTTTTGAAAAACGCTGCAATCATTTTTTCCTAAAATTATTTCCGATTTTATAAATTTCTTTATTAATAATTCGTAATACCAAAGTGTATCTAAGGCGTTAAAACATTAACAGTGTGACTAATATTATTGTGAAGAAATAACTGTAACTAGATTCTTTTGTAATGTAAAAATCGTTTTTAAAAAAGTTGAAAGTAATTTTGAAAATATATAAAGATATAAAATATAAATATAATATATAAAGATATTATAATATAATATAATATATATAAAATATAATTATAATATATAAAGATATAAAATAGTCATACAACTTTAAAGGTGTATGACTAAATTGATTTGTAAAATAAAAAATATTATTGAACAATGTTTTCTTGTTAAATTGAATGAATATAATACTTTTTCATTGAATTGGAGCCACACAAAATATTTCTTCATTTGCCAAATATCAGACTTTAGAAATATTAAAATTCGACATCTTTAGTATAATTTGTTAGATTCTCGTATAACACAAGGGATAATCTTGTATTGAATGGATTCAGATAAATATGTAAAACTGAATTAAATTATTTATTTAAAAAGAGTTCTACATTTATTATTCAATGTTAAGAAAAGAAGAGTAGATTATTTCAACATTTGATAAATAGTTTTCATGTTTACCAGATTTGTTTTCCACAAATATCCGAAAAACCTAAATTAGTTTTCGAATTTTGAATCAGTGAAGGGTAATACCGTTTTATGTTCTAATTATATTATACATGGGCAAAAACATTATAGTTGATGTCATATAAGTTATTATAGGAATACAATTTTAAAAGTAATATGCATATTAAAATCAACAATTATCAAATCATGCAAAATCAACAATTATCAAATCATGCAAAATCAACAATTATCAAATCATGCAAAATCAACAATTATCAAATCATGCAAAATCAACAATTATCAAATCATGCAAAATCAACAATTAATATCGATTGCAAATTAATTTTAATTAAATACAATATATTGTGACTATCGTTAGTCGTTTCATTGAAATTTTTATTGCTTATCTGTTCTTTCTGAAATATGTGTAGACAAAAGTTATTTTAGCGAACTCTTAGGTAAAAGGTAACCAGATTACATAGTCTATGATTCATATATATTCAGATTTATATTTGATCTGTTATACATTTTGTGCATAATACGATATATTGTAAGATAACAACGAAAATCATATCGCTATGTATTTTAAATATCCTGTCTTTCCCATAATACATTCAAGACTGCAGAAAAAAAATCTAACTAAAATTTAACGATATATATTTATTTCGTATCTTTTTTATATGTATGAGCGTGTATTTTTATAACCGATGCTGAATATTTTATGACACACTGCATTTTGTACACACTGAGTTGAATGTACGTTACACTTGTGCAACACAAAAGACCATTGACGACTTCCAGTTACCAAATCCCGAAGGAAAAAAAAATCAGAACACCTCGTAATTTTAAACCACACTCAGATGACGCGGTCAACACTTGAGCTGGCACCCACTATCCAAACTTCTACACCAACATATTGATGGGCATTTTAAAAAATCGAGCAATGCTACAAAGACAAATTTTTCAGGTCTATCATTTTTATTATTTTAACTGATTATTATAACCGAGTATTTGCCTTCGTGCAAAAAAGATGCCTCTAGAGCGATAAAAAACAACTAAAAGCCAGTCACTTGTACTTTGGAAAATGAAAATGCATGTATGTCATATGAACTCTCTTGGTGGTTTATCTACGTGTAGAAAACTGCTCTATAGTGTCCAGCCTGTGGTATAAACTGTACCAAATTGTCGCCACTTCTGGGCAAAGAACAATTTATTTTTCCTACTTGTATGTTTATTCCCTTTGGAGTAATAGAACAGTTTTGTCTAGATCACATATCTCGTCCTTAGCAAAATTGACCAGATCTTGTACGAAATATCTCGTCAAAGCATTTGAGAGTAAAAATGAAGCAGCCATATACCTAGTGGTTAATAAGACAATTTAAGATATAATCTTACGACGTTATCGACATTAGCTACAAAGAGAAAATCCAGTGGCAAGACGTTTGAGCTACGTAGAGGGTTCCGGAGGGAGAAAAGAATGTGCGAAGCTGCAAGGTAAGGGAGAAGGAAGGGTGGTACATAATCAGTGAATTCAGGGTTTGATCCACAGGCTTCTGAAAGAGGAATACAACAGCAGTAAATTAATGAGTCTTAAAACTTGATCGAGAAATTAGAAAAACAAATAGTTAAACCTTCAAATGGTTTCGACGAGATATCTCTTCCATCAAGATCTGACCAATTTTTCCAATGACGAGGTATTTCTTCATCAGGATATTGCTGAATTCTACGATGACGAGATAAAAATAATGATCAGATTTCTTCTAATCACTAGAGATGACGAGATCTTGACGGACGATATATTTCGTTCATTAAAATTCGCATTTACAAAATTGCATTTCAAATACATATTTTCATTTAATTCAAAATTTAATCTAAACTAAACTTTGCTTTATAGCCTACCAGACAACCTCCCAGTCATGTCATCTGAGGGAGGTAGATTTGTGTGTGGCCACTATGATCTTTCATTACCAAGGAAGTGGAGTGCCCACTGATGACAGTGGTGTTGGACAGCTCTGCGAGTAAGTACCCTTTATCAATAAGTAAAATTTATAATTTATGTTCCACATGAAACGTGAAGACATCCTGTTTTAATAGAAAATACTTTGACTGATGTGGGGAAACTTAACCACCACTATAATAATTATGGATTAATTTTAGGTAGACTGAAGTTGCACTGGGATATATACTATTACATTGAAAGTTAATGACTGTGGTGATGTTTACGTTTCACACAGTATTCCGCTCCAACAAATCCAAGATCAGCACAAACATCCCTGTGTGAATACGACGGTTTAATTTTGTGTTTTCTACCACCCTTTAAGACCTGCACAGGAAGTTTTGAAATATACTGAAAAAAAGGTGTATCAAAAGTATTCCTATACCATGTTCTTGTAAAATTTGTTTTCAATTTGTCAGAATCATGTGGGCGTAATATTCATCGAATTCAGCCACTGCTAAATTCTAGAGGGATGTTGGGGAACTTAACCACCACCATAATAATTAACTTTCAATGTAGTAGTATATATAAAGCAGCGTAACGATACCCAGTGACAAAATCAAAAATCAGTCAACTAGTGGTATCATCTATCGAATTCAGCCACTGTTAAATTCTAGAAGGTAATAACTGTGAGGAACAACCATTACTACCATAACAGACTCCAATACAGCATATATAGAGGTGTAACGGTATCCATTGACATGATTAGCAATCAGTCAACTAACAGTAGCCTCTGACGAATTCTGCCGCTGCTGAATTCTAGAGGGGCAGTGCTGGGGAACTTAACCGCTACACAATAAATTAACTTTCAGTAATGTAGTATGTATAGCAGAGTAACGGTATCCAGTGACACAATTGAAAAGCAGTCAACTAGGGGTAACATCCATCGAATTCAGCCACTGATAAATTCTAGAGGGACAGTGTTTTGGGTATCCTAGATGACAATTGGCAATCCGTCATCTAGTTTTAGTATCTATCGAATTCAGTCACTGTTAAAGTCTAGAAGGCTGTGGAGAATTTAACCATGAGTACAATAACTTTCAATACAGTAGTAGTATATGCAACAGTGTAATGAAATTTAACTATGAAGTACTTTTTGTTAAACTGAAATTGTACCTCTTTTAGTAGTTCTGCTACAGATGTATATATCTTCACAGATGTTCATAAATATTTGGAATGATCTCTAGGAGTATGTCGTTCAATTTATTGCAGTAAATTGAAGTTTGTTCTGAGTTGTTAGCCCTTGGCTCCAAGAACCTACGCTCTACCTCTTATTTATATTGCGTCCATTAACTTGAAAATATCAATAATCCAAACCATATATCCTAAAATATATTTTATTCCAAACTCTCAAATGTATTTCATCAGGTACCAAGCAGCATATAATATTAAAGAATTTTTATAAAATGTATTTTGAACATAAATCTGTACACAGACTCGGATATTTAAATTAAAGTCATGAGCAGAGGTACATTGAACCGTCAAAATGAAAATAATTAATATTTGTCGATTTTATAGCTAAACGATTCATCAGACTGTAAGTAAATTAATAATTAAGGAATGAATTTTATTCTTATTCTCATAAAAATGTGTTAGAAAGGAAATTAAATAAATTGTACGAAAACGGCAATGGAATTCAATATACATTATGAAATAAAATAACAATTAATCAGAAGCACTCCCCAACCGTCTATAATCCATCACTCTACTTTTGAAATGATTCCTGACAAGTTTATTAATATTTATATGCTCGATAACGATTTATCTTCACAATGTTTGATGCATTTCATAGATTTAAAAGCTTCAAATCTACATTTTTTAACTTTCATTAAATCTGAGATATTTTTATAAAATTGCGTAATATTCATGAAAGGTAAATGAAATATTTGTTTAACAAAGCTAAGATATTTGGTTTCAACCATTAGTTTTTGTCTGCTACTTTTTATTAGACTGAATACGAAACTAAATGCATTAAAATTCGTTAGAGATTAGTTCGGTTACCGTTAAATTCCTGACGACTACATAGTTTTAGATGTATATTTAAATAGCGTATACAGAATATATGCAACCATATTTAAATTAAATTTCTTCTAATGCATGGTTAATATACAATTATAATCATCTTATTATAATTCGTGAAAATACCTCGAATTCTGTTTGATATAAAATCATACAAAAATCTCATCACATTGATATGAAACTGAATTTTGAAAATCAGGCCTGTTCAGTTGGTAACTCGGAAATAGTACAGTAATATAATGTGTGTGCTATTTTGTATTGTAATACAGTTCAATATCTAATTTATGCTGGTTACAAACTTTTACCATCTTTTACTTTCTTCAGATCCATCGATGAAACCACACAGTGTCTGAAAAACTTCACAAGCAAATGCATGACCCCTGTCCAAAGAGAAATTCTGCAGCTCGTCTCTGAGGGGTCCCAGAAAACTGTCAGTGATTTCTGCTCTCCAGGATCAGAGCTAAGAGCTAGTACGTTGACATCTGTTTGGATCAAAATCCTATTTCAACGTCTTATGTAAAGCTTAACTTTTGCTGAAAGTAACCAGAAAATAAATTATTTTGAAAGGGTCTTTTATATTTGAAAGTTTAAAGAATGATTTTAAACTTACTCATAAACTGTCTTTTTACAAATAGTAAAGACAAATAAGCTAAAGACCATCAAGCTATCTTATTTTGTTAAATGTGAACTTATAAGAGCGTGAACATGTAACGTTTTTTATTACTTTCGCTAGTTGACTTCAAATAAATGATTTGTTTACATAGCATTTATAAAATTAATTTTGATTGACATTCATGTACTAAATTTTTTATTGTCTCAAATGAAATAAGTATGATTTTAATCGAGACTTTTATACATTGAACAAAATTTAACAGTGTTTAACCCTTTGATAGTTGTCACGAGATTTGCGAATAATTCTAGTATTGCTTTTACCATACATAATGACAAAGTAACCACATGTATTGGTTGAAATAATCCTCGGAAAGATTATATTGGTCAAAAAGTTCTTAACTGGTATAAATGTTGCATGTTGCAACGGATATATGCCTGTGAACCCCTCAGAGTTTTAAATAAAAAACTATAGCGCTTTGAGTTAAGACGTGTTTCTTAAATTTGTTCGTTAGTAGTAGTATTTTGTGTTTTGCTATAGAATGATTGGGTGAGATAAATTTCAGTAATAAATGTATTGAGTCATAAATATTTACTTTATTCAACACTCCTCTTTTAGTAAAAAGGAATGCTCTGCATATGGTAGATGTATAATCTAACTTTTTCTTGTTTCAGAATACCTGAAGCACGCTAGATGCTTGGGTGAGGTACATGGTGACGACACCATGAGGGACTGCATGGTGGACATGCAAGTGGCCGTAGAAACTGTCACCACCACTGGATTCGACAAGAGAGTCGGAACTCTTTGCTGGTGAGTTGGCCGAGGCATTTTATGTTATTTTAATATGAATGAACCTTCCAGCACCGAACTCATTTCTTAAACTTCGAGTCAAAACTTTCATTCCACACGTCAATCATTTTACACAAATTACTAATAGACTAATAGCCAACGTTTTAAACTCAAATATACCCTCACACTGTCCCTGTGGAAAACTTGGCGACACAAATCATTGCTTTGAGAGAGAGTCAATTAACTAACAAATACTATTTAATTACATCATCACCTTCAGACAAGTCCAATGACTAACAAACATTAGCAGAAATCCAACTTTTTTATATACAATACTATATATTAAAAACAGCCATAATATTTCTTCATAATTAGCAGACACCATCATCTGAGTGGTATCATGTAATCTTTCCCTTTTCCGCTAAATACCCGCTGTGGTCTTAGCAGTCTTGCTGAAATCTTGACAGTGGTTCTTAGTGATCTCTACCTTGTTTTGAGGAAGTGGTCGTATCTCTATCTCTACTCTATCTCTACTCTATCTCTACTCTTGAACTAAATTCTTTCGGCTAAACTTTAGTTAGGTTCGGACCTACTGTTTCCTGTTATTGCGTTCTTACACACCCTTGTGGGATTGATCTCTTGGTTGAGTTCGGAGGGATGGTTCATGTATGTATGCAAATTGGGTGAACGAATATTTGCATGGACAACTATCGAGGTTTTTTTATCTTACCTAGTGACTACTTAAGAAGTGACTGATAGTCGAAACTAAAATTCGCGAACCCTATTTAATTTAATTCTTTTTCGGATAATTATAGTCTGATACATTTTTTTGAATTAGTAAGCCAGAACAACTTTCGAAAGTTCAAATATATGACATCCATAAACCAAAAACGTCTTATGCTCATTCATTAAAAAATGTCGATAGTTAATAGTTCTTACAATCTTTCCATCGAAATTTGTGTTTCCCCTGTATCATTAGCATTATATTTAGTTTATTTTATTTTTTAGAGTAATATCAATCTGAATCATAAACATTTTCAACGTTACGATCTCAAGCCGACAACTGTTATAGTTGCCGAAGCGCTTGTCTGCCCCAGTAAGTTTGAATTTAAATCCCGGTTTGTAAGAACATGGGTGTTGATGATTGTACTCTTAGGAGTAGCGGCGTCTCACCCACTGGGTGCGCTTCTACAAATAGCCGTCAGTTTTCCCCTGTAATGTAGAAGGCCGAAGAGATCAGTGGTTGAGGATTAGAGAAATAGCCTTACCATTTAAAGCAATGTCCTCGTTTACGAAGCACTATATTGTAATTTTTTCGAGTTGATGTTAAATAATGCTCTAATTTCATAATAATTATTTGCTTTTAAGTTATTTTCTTAATATGTGACAAGAATTCTGTGCAGTACTATCAAAGTAGGAAGATTTGAATATTCCAAACTTTCATCCATCCCTTAATATAAACAGAATAGAACCTCTTCAAGCACTATACCATTACTGTCCGTTTATATATCTGTAACTCGGAGGTCACAGGACATTCTATGTCACAAAAATAAAATTTTCGAGGAGAGTAGTTTAACCCTCAAAGTGGTTTCGGTGAGTCGTCATCAAGACATTGCCGATTTTTTTATGATGACGAGATCAAGATCTGGTCAGTTTTCTTTTAATGACGAGATATCTCGTCCAACAGATTTTCACAGTTTTGCTAATGACGAGATACCTCGTAGAGACAACCATCAGGAGGATTAAATGATTTTTTAGAACTTCTACCTCATTTACTTAATTACTTTATAAAGAGGTAGATCTTTATGAATTGAGAGTGACATAGTATTGTATGCCATTAGAAAGAGCAAGACAAGTTGTACAAGATTATTGTAAAAGGTCAATTCCAAAAAACATTGATATCTTTGAAACTTGACATGGTGTCACGACCCTCCCAGGTACAGATATGTTTCTTTGCATTGAACAAATAAACTGAATTTTGTTATCTTCAGCGGATTCCGTCGATTCTTGGAATGCGGAGAGAAGCTGACCGAGCAGAAGTGCGGTCGCGAAGCCGTCGAGATGGGTAGAACCGTTGCAGAACTCGCCGTCACTGAACTTCCCAACGTAGTGTGCCACTCCTTCGATCCCAACAGCAACTCCTGCCAGGCCCTTCTTCCTCCTAAAGGATCATCACCCAAGGGCACCCAGTCCAGCTCCCAGCTGGCTCGTCTCCTGGCTACCGCCATCGGCAACTGAGAAAGTGGTCACAATCTTCCAATCCAAGGACTTACTTCTTGCAGCATATGGTCTAGAAATCACAACTCGAATGAGATCGCAAAAACAATTAAATGACCATCGAGCTGCTTCCTGTACACAATAGCCCATTCCCTTCTAGGTCATAGCTTCTGGGCGCTTATTTATTCTAGTTGCAGTGATGAAAGTCATTGAATGGCATTACAGAAAATTTTATTGATCAGTACTAAGAATGCCTCTTCAATGTTAAAAATATCAAATCCATAAGTGATTTTACTCACTTATAAACATGATCAGTTAAAATTTGGAATTGATGTGGTGTTAATTGTATAAATAAATTTTCATTAACCCATTGATATTTTCTTTTCTTGAGTGTCATAATAAGTTATTATGAGTTGTAATTGATGGCACATTAGCATTTTCATCAATGCTGGGCAAAGGGCTCGAACAGGGGCTTGAATAAAAAGGCGATGGTTTTTGGAAAATAGATTACTGAGTTATTTTTTGTGAATTCTCAACATACACAGTCAGTTTAACTTGTGAAAAAATAAAACAAACTGTAATTTCGAAAATATTTTCAAATGTAAACATGCAACTGTATTTACAAAAAACAACGATACCTAACTTTTGTTTAAGAAAATCTATTTATATAAATGCATCAAAAACAATATTTGCAAAGATTTTTGGTTTTGACTTACAAGAAATTAGCTTTAGCAAATGCAATAGTATTATTTATGATTTGTAAACAAAAATACCGCATGATATTTTAGGAATGAAGTATTTTTTCATCATATTTTATGACCATGATATTCATGGGATTTCCAAATACTGGTGAAATCGACGGTCATTTCATGAACAAATCAGGTTTGATGATTGGTATGGGCTTTCACTTTTCTTCAATAAAAGGAAGCTTCATGACAACTGGTTGTGAAAGCTATTGAAATGCATGGAAATTATAATATCAATTACGGATACCATCTTTTAAGCATAAATATATTTCAATCACCAAAAGTATCTAGTGTTTGTCTAGTTACTTATTTAGATTTTATTCAAAAATGTATCAAGGAATTTAGAGGATAGACACAGATAAGATTCAAAATTGAAATTCAGCGTTCATTATTGAAAAAGCTGTTTTTATACTATACTTATAATAGTTTTTAATAAAGTTTATTTAGTAACTTCTCTATTATTTGACGTGGATATACAATAATTCTTTAAAACATCTTAAAAATAGCACTGTCATTTAAACTTTGTGAATGGTCTGTCTTTAAGTACTTACTTCCTTAATAAATTTTTAAATTTTCCGTAATCATTCCTTACGATGTGTTTATACACAAATAACCTCCATTTAAAAACACTCTTGATGTCAACTAAAATTTAGGTAACGCATTTTAAGTCTTTCTCGAATAATATGAAATTAAAATTTCGTTAAAGTGTATTTTTCACTAACACCATAACTTTCCCTCAAGCGGGAAGAAAATCCTACGAAATCATGTTAAGCAAACTAAGTATAATTTAGACACTGTTCCATGAACTTGTATTATTCTCTTTCATAACAAATATTTATTCCAAGAATTTTCAAACAAAAATAGTTTACTTCGTGGATTTTCAGTTTATTCATAAATTTCATAAATTTAATATTAAAGTTTGCTTTTGATCCAAAACTAACTTTTTCGAAACTTTTACTCCTTGCGAAATGAGTTTGAAACTCAAATTAATATGCAAATTTGACTGAGAATAAAAATGATAGAAATTTGAATTCCTAAGATCTGTTTATGTCTTGTCAGAGTGATTTAACATCTTAAGAAAGATTTTCAATCTAAATGTTAATTTCATACCGTTCAGAATTGGTTTCTTTTAAAGAGTTTTTAACTTTTTCTTTGTTCACTGACAGAAAGATTGTAGCAGTCTAAAAGCGTTCAATTATTTCGTATTTGTATATTCATTGTTTAAATGCCAGATCCACTAATGGTCATTTTAACACTAGAAGCTCCGGAAATTTTGATTGTTCAGAGCAACTGTCAAATTGACCCCTTGTTTCTTCAGTGGTTTCTAGTTGAGATTTTTAAATAGATAAGATACAAGGATCTATTTAGTAACTGAATTAATTGTGTTTAAAATAATGATAAATAGCTTCAAAAATCATTACATTTTCTAGGGAAGTTCCAATATTACTTATTATCTACATAGATATTTTTCTTCAGTATTATCCCTGTATACACTATAGTACGGAAAATGCTTCTTGAGAAGCCTACCAAAGAAACAAACTCTGCCTTATTTCTTTGGTACATCTCACCTGGCAATGTTTTATAACCGGACAAATATTTCCTATTTTCTCTTCAGAGTTTGAAAGATTCTGAATGCACCTCTCATTTATAGGTTCCACTTAGAGTTTTGATGTATTATTTAGTTACTTTTGCTCAGTTTCAACTCTAGTGTTTTTAGAGTTGTCCACGCATTTGAAACAGCTTGATGTACCGAAGTACCAGAAAAACTGGTATAGACGAGCCCATGAAACACATAGCAACGCCACCTATACACGTTATTTGTTGTTCCGACAGTGCATATATATTGTGATAGATATCTGTGGAAACGTCTAGAGAGTAATCTGCATTGGGAATGACAAGTTATGACAATGTGAGCGATTTCCAATTTAAGCGATGGGTCATAGCATTTCGGACGTAGAGAAGTTTGGATTTCACGTACTATCATTTCAAGGGTCTACCGAGTCCACAAGAATTCTGACAAAACCTTTAACTTGCGATAGCAGTGTGACCGCAAAGAAAAAATGAAGAGGGCATACACTAAAAATTGCAGCTTAAAATAACTAGAGGTATCAAAAAGGCAATTGTGCTGATTCTAGGTAGGCAATAAAATATCTTCTAAAAGCCAAAATAACAATATCCTTGAAGAAGGCGTGTCTATACTTTTCCGGAGCTATAGAAAGCTAAAGAGAAGAAAGTAGGTGTTCATTTAAGAAGCCGACCAATCCGTCTAGTGGCCAGGGTGCAGGTTTCTGTATCGAAAGGTCCCTGATTTCAATCCGAGGTCAAGGCATGGAAGTTTGTCCGTCTGGAATGAATGTGTGGCCTCTCTATAAATGGGTTGTACCTAGAATTCATGGTAAAAATGTGAGG
Organism: Meta bourneti; assembly: GCA_933210815.1. Classification (NCBI taxonomy): domain Eukaryota; kingdom Metazoa; phylum Arthropoda; class Arachnida; order Araneae; family Tetragnathidae; genus Meta; species Meta bourneti. Next base: position 66,400,415 of record OW119923.1, on the reverse strand, counting down.
TGTAAGGTGAAATTACCTCCCGGTTAAGGCAAAGTAATTGGCCGGGAATTAGGAAAAAATGCTTTTCAGGAAAAGTATCAAAACTATGCACATATGAAAAAAATATCGATGAAAAGAAATTCGAAAGCCCAAGATGATCCCCTTCGGCGGTTCAAGTATTAAATACATAATTTTAAGATGTATTTGCTCATTTTTTATAACTATTGATTTCTAAGTGTTTTACTCGTTTTTTGTTTATCAAAATACACCCTAGTTTACATCCATTAAGTTAAAAATGCCCCCTTTGAATTTTTTATTCCTTAATCCTTGCGACTATTCTGTTCTCAAACTATTGCAGTAGTACTAAAATATAAAATGTTATCAAAAATGCTAATTTGAACTGAAGAAACAATCTGCATATAAATTATGGCTGAACGTATTTTCAGCAGTTAATTGCAAAAAACTACTTTAAAACAGTACAGTATATAAGACACGTGTATATTTTATACTGTACTGTTAACTGAACTTATTAGCCAGATACATGATGTATAAGTACTTATTTAATGTATTCATGCAAATTAGAAATGGATTACAGTTAAAATTCGATTACACGATTACAGTTTTGTCAGTAAGGAAGGCCCTTTCTAATCGGCGCTCCCGTGACAAAAAACTGACCCCATAGGTTTAAACCCCAAACAAATTCAGTATTCTCAATTTTACATGTTTTTGAACAAACTTATAATTTCATAAAAAGCATTATTTGTGTTAAAATGTATATAATTAATAATGATGGTAACAATATATGACACAAAAAAATATCATTAAATCAGCAACATATTTTTATATAATCATAAAACAGTGTAATATTTTTTTATATTTAAATTATGACCAATCAGATGAGATAAATTGGATGGCGGGATATATTTTGTTAAAACCATGTTTTTCGATGAGGTGTACTCTAATTGTTGCATTACGAAGGAAAATTACAATAAGAATTAGATAATTAGCATTAGATGATTTTCTTGATTATTCGGAACATAAGAGAAATGATAAAATAAGAATTATCAGTGAATGTATTATTCCTTGTAGGAAGATTGCAGTAACATATATGATTTAGAAATCTCATTAGAAATGGAATTCGAATCATATGTAAAGAAATAAACAACATGTTTATAAGGATAATTTGAAGAGTGTAATAATTAATACTAGAGATTTGAGAGTTTTTCTGTTAGCCTAGAAATTAGTATGAACCAATTCATTTTTAAAAGCAAACAAGTACATTATTTCGCCTCGAAATAATGCTCCTAATAATCCTTGTTTTCAATTCAATTGGATTCTCAACAAACATAATTAAATACAAGTTCTTGTGTGATGGGATAAGATAATAGGCTTGAGAATCTTTCCTTTGCGTGTATTAATTCTTCCTGTGAACCCTCATAGTCTACAGTTTTTAGCAAAATTCCATTTGCCGTCTTGTAGCAATTAAAAATATTTGCTTTCATAAGAATGGAATAATGCGTATTTCGCCTTATTCTGTTATTTTAATTCCCTAAACAAACTATGTTTCGACTACGCAATGCATTTTTCATGCGATTTTATCACATGTTTGTTTTCGAATTCTATTTGCTTAATTGAGTTTAGATGATCAGATATTGCTTCATTGGAGTTTGTATTTTTCGTGTGTCGATTAATTTTTCTTGATTGTTTACTACAAATCTTTTATTCGGCTTCATGTTGAAAGCTGTGGGAACACAAGCTGTTATGCCTATAATCCACACACTTTTTGTTGAATCTCTCAATCGCAATTAGCGTTCTCAAAAGCAGTCAGGAGCTTTATTAAAATATTATTATAAGAAAAGTAATTAATAGACTTATACAAATACTAATTTTAAAAATAGGAATGTTGATAAATCTACCTTTAAAACCAACCGAACTGAAAACTACTAATATACTTGGTATGATCGTGAAACGTATGTCACATTTATATGATGTGGTGACTTTCATTCTGTTTTATTCTCTGTATAATTAATGTACATCCGTCGCGGCTGTTGAATAACATTTTGAATGTTCTGTGCGGAGAACAGGAGAATTCATAAAAGTAACATTCAAATATGCCCCTTCAAAACAAGGCTTTTTAAGTTTATAACATAGCTACGCAATTTTTATAGTTAATAAACATTTAATTTATTTTTGATTGGACACGGACCTCTTTAAAAAAGTTATTTATATAGCTTTAAATGAGAACCCCTCATTTATCCGTGCGGGGTGGAAAGTGGACCGCACCACTTCGTATTCGATTTAAGAAATTGCGTGTTTACTTTAAGGAATTCCATCAAACCAAACTTTCAGTTAATAATCAACCAGTATGGATACATAACTGATGAATAACCAACAGTCACTCTGGAGAATGCATGAGTGTGCCCCGTTGGCGTTCCCACAGACGGATGGGATTGAGTATTTGGTAACTAATTTGATTTTTGCCACATTTTGGGACGAAGGACACTCCATCGAGCATGCCCTCTATTGGTTGTTTCCTTCTGTAATTTACAATAATATATTGTAATATTATTACCTGAAATTTCTTGTGGACTGATGTATCGATCCTGTACAGGCTATCAATGTCTATGAGCCATGGTAGTTTAGATGTGTCTGGAGCAGCATGGCCAAATATGGCCATTGCGCCATAAAACCCCAAATCAACCAACCATGGTAGTATAGACAATTCAACGGCAAATGGGAACAACAAATTGTGTTCTCATTTGTTGTAAAAGTTTTGTATATTTCTTTTTCAAGTGTTTGCACAATGTTACTCTAATTTTCTTTTTTTTTTTTTTGCTTCAGGTAGGTAGTCGAATTTACTTGCCACTGACGAAATTACTGGTTAAGTGACTAAGACCACAATGAGCTATTGACGACAGTCCGGAATCGATCTCGAAGGGAAATGTCCGAGGTACAAAACCACTTAATTTTAAACACGGCCAGGTGACTTTTTGCACCAGGAAAGCTTCTGTATACAATTGTTTTTTTGTTGCTCCTGTTACTGCAAGATTCATGTACCTTGTAATGGTACTGCATTTTTTTTCTGTTTTTGGTTTTCGAAATAAATGCATCTCTGTCACCCCTTGACCAGCCTTAAATCCCTCGTTGGCCCAGATTATAAAAAATATATTTGAATAATTGGGATCCCTTCAAAATGTGTAATGAAATTAAATCATGTGCTATTATGGAAACAGTTAGATCTGAGTTTAAGAATCGAAAGGTTTAGTATGTGCTTTAATTAGGCTCACAATCTTTCCCAAACGTACTCTATTTCAATAATAGCTCACATTACATAGTATTATCAGTAGTGTCTCAGTCCAACCCCTTTAGTAAAAGAAATAATGATTCTAATCAAAAGATCAAATGGAAAACAGAGTAGAAACTACCTTTGGATCCATGTGCATGTTAATTTGTTGTTTCCATTCCCCCTAGTCCAGAAAATGCAATATCAGGTCCATTTTTTGACGTCTGAACAGGAGAGGAACTACCTTCTTTTGGTCTTCTACCAATAAATTCCAAGCTACCGATTCAATCAATGGTATGGTGAGGGATTTGCAAGCTAGGAAGTATAGGAAGGAGCAAGATGAAAATCCATGTCTCTGGGCTCTAAAAACATACTCGTGGTGTGCCCATTTCTCGTATAAACAGTTTATAATTGTCTGGGACTACCACACTGAATAGTCCAGCGCACTTAGCTGAATATCAATGATGAGTAGGGGAGACTGAGGGTTGCACCAAAGATGGATCTCTGATGCAGTGAGCGCTATGTCCTAAAAGAATTCTGTTCACTGCCCTCATTGGCAAGCAAATCGGCTGTTTCGTTTCCAAACACGTCAACATGGGAAGGAATCCATTGCAACGTTATTGATTTTGAGGTAGAAAGGATGATGATGAAAAGTGTTAATGTCTCTGCAAATCTTGTTTGTAATATTTGGCCAGTGCTTGAGGTGTTGTATGGAGCTCTTGCTGTCTATCAAAATCCAGACACTGTCGCTGATAGATATTTCGGCATACCTTAGTGCTTTCCTAATGGCCAGATGTTCTAAGCAAAATACTGAAGAGTGGTTAGGATTTTTAAATTTGAGTTTGATATATCCATTTGAGTCCTTGATAAAACTCCTCTGCCGGTTCCACTTTATTATTATTTATTTCCATCTGTGTAGATCTTAAGTGCACTGCCAGGTATAATGTGAATGACTTCAAGTTCATGCTGTTTAAGCAAGTCAGGGTGCTGAAGTTTCTTTTTTGATGATGAGTAACACATGCTTATTGTTCTGCTTTGTTGTGGGTCAAATATTACTAATACCATATTTTTAATTGATAAATCATATTTGAAAGACTCAAAGGAAATATTCAAACTCTAATAAACTTGAATTGATGAAGGGATGAATTTAGTGAGCAGTAGTTTTGGAATATTGATATGTGTGTTTTTTTAAATTCAGTATAAGATCTATATAAGAATTTATATGTGTTTCATGGAAGAAATATTGTTATTAACGGGGTCATGTATGGTAAGCCAGATTTATTTTTTATGATGTGCTATCTGTAATTTTTAGACTTACATAAAGGTACTTTGAGAGCATATCGTGAGGTGGAAGTACTTCATTCTCTAAAGGATAATTTTAATACGTTTTAAATTAATTCCATTCACAGTTGTAATCTTTTATGCAAGTCTGAAAAATCCCACACTTTTCAATTCTTTGTTCAGAGCTATAGTGTCTACAAATTGTTATCATCGATAATTATAACGAATAATTTTTTGCGATGCATTAAGTATATTTTCTCCAAAGGCTATGAAATTTCCTGTAATTTTGTTATGCAAGTCTAATTTTTGTTCTGAAGAGAAAATAAATCCGTATAGCAAATTCAAATTGTAGTTGTTACCACGTTTATGGAGGTAATAGTATATAATTTCACGCATCTTTTTTTTAATTACACTAAAATTAAAAATATTATATACAATTATCTGAAAGTTTCTCTTTCCTCCTTAGATATTCTAACAACTCATAATAGATGTCAACATAGATTAAGTCAATGAGATGTCTCCGTGAGTACAAGGCTTACAAGTAAATATGTGTAAATATTCCCAGCATATGCTTTCAACCGCATAAAGTCGAATATATGTCTCTAGACTAGTCTACATGCTACCAGCACGTCATGCTATAAGCTTTTGTAAGCACACACTAATTTTTCGGTGTTTTGCAGTCAATAATGATATGGACATTGAATTCGAAGCCCAATTATACCTCGGTACGGTGGATAGTTTAGTTCGTAGACGAATCATCTTTGAAATTTGAAGTCGCTTTATTCAGTATACCTATTTGATTCTTTCTAACATAGATAGCTTTACAAACTACCTATGGCTCTTAAATGTTAGGTAAACTAAGGTATCCAGTGTAAATATAAATCAATATGAAGGACCATCCAAACAGTGAATGCAAAATAGTTATTCATTTAAATTTAATTTGACCTGCCATTAAAATCATAAATCCTTTCAAAGCTTATAAGTTTTATTAAAAAAGGTAAAACTATTGCTTAATTTTGGGAGAACTGTGTTTTTTTTTCACTCATAAATGTAGTCATACCAATATGTGCTTTTACTTTCTAATCAGAGTAAATGCGAAATAGATTTATCAGTCAATGAACATTTGCACTAGGATTTCTTTCTTTCTCAAAGATGTCTGCTCTTGAGCATTGAGCACAACTTGAGTCCAGAGTTCTTCGTTTTTATTTTTGGATTCTACCTCTAAAAAGGGACTATGTAAATCTGACTATTTCATTGGAAGGGCTCTTCATTACTGACGGTCAATGGTATAATCACGATTAGAACAAATTCTTTGCTGATAGCAAGGTAAGTTTGTGCTGATCACATAAAGTGTTTTGCGATGAATTGTCCTGACTAACAAGAAGACCCAAAAAATAATTACGTAGCCCTCAGGCCATGTAACGGACATTTTTAAAATAAAAAGTAAGCATCGTGTTTTTTTGTCACATTTTATTGGTTGGAATTTATGGTTTATCAGAAGTTGTTCGCTGTGCGACTTGTACAACATGGTTTTTTGAACTTGGTCTGGCTTATATCTTGACCAAGTGGAGTAGCGACAATACTTAAATGACATTATGTGCAAAACTAATGAATATGTAAGTTTGTTAAAAGTAATGAATTATGTAGATTGTGGGAAAATATCATTGTTCTGAGCTTACTACTATGCTCTAATCATTCCAAACTATATACATTATGTAGATGGTAAAAGAATAATATACTATTTTGTTAATGAATCTCAATACTTAAAGAAATGTTTTTCATCCAGTGTAATGATGATATGCGAGATAAATTATTGGGAGAAGATATTGCAAGAAACCTGCTTGGGGCTTATTTTCAACATTTTCCCACCATTATATATTGAAAGGAACCCCAAAAGATGCCCTTGGCCCAAGGCATGGATTTCCCTTTCATTAATATGGTTTGAAGAAGAAAAAATTATGATTCATTTCGCAAACCGCTTATTATCTGCTCTCTTCCTATAATATATACACTTTCATCACTCAAGGTGAATACATTTTTCTACTTCCAGCAACATGAAAATTGATGCATTGGAAACATTTGAAATTCAGCAACATCCACGTTCATGTTTGTACGATAAGTGAGCTTGATACTACTATCCTACATATTACTATTATTTAATATTTCTTGCTCAGGATATGCCAGTAAAATCGAAGGGGTTACTCAAAAATGGTTATTTTGTTTTGGCTGCACCTGAATTATTCATTAACTTCATTTCATGTGGCGTAGAAAGTAATTTGCAGCAAAAAACATGTTTGCGAATTTATTTGTAATCCGTCTGTGGAAACAATGGGCTGATTGGAATGGAATTCGAAAATATATTAATGGAACAGATAAAATCTGACGTAACAGGTATACATTGAAGCCTCAATATACAATGCTAACGTTGAAAGTCAAGAAAACACTCTCTCCAAGTTTGTTATGTTACGAGCAGTATTAAAACTGTCTTATACCTTCTAAAGTATCTTATATTTATGCACATAAGTAGCAATCATCAACTTTAATGACCCACCTACTGTTGAGCACCATGACATCTGATCCAGACAATAAGTTTGTTCCTGTCCTTTGTTGTAGAAACAGACTTTCTATAAGGGATGCTTGAAGAAATGTATTCAATTTTGTCACAATAGCACACCTGCTGATAAATTGGAAATATATTTGTTAAGGTTTTCACTCGTCGCCGAGAAGATCGGTACCAGTAAACTACCTCTTTTAGCCACCATAATTCACCAAAACCAAAATAAAAGTAAATAATCCCGGAAGTCACCCCATACAAAATAAATGAGCTCTATTTCTATATTTCGAGACTGGGTGTCGGGAACTGTTCTCGTAGTAGACAGACAGTAGATGATACTGTCTTTTTGACTAGCACAGAGAAAATAATGAAAAATTTCTACTCATGAGAATAAGTAGATTAAAAGAAAATGGGTTTCTTCAAATGTTGAGTAGTAATTAAAATTTTCTCCAGCCAGGTTATAGACAGTTTCTTTATGGTGAGGAAAGTGATACAAATCTGTACACACTCATACTTTATCAAATTAATTCTACTCTGATAAGTCCGGAAAATGTTGGTAGTTGAAACATAATTCTCAAATAGGTCTTAGAACTACCAGTAACTGTGTACGGAAATCAGATGTTATCCAATCTTGAGTGAAAAAACTGAACTAGATATGTAGGTACACAAAAAAGTTAGGGAAACAGCCTCGAACAAAAAATTTAATTTCCAGTGTTGAGGAAGTGCTTTGTCTTCCACGAGCACAATCATCGGTCTACAGGTCAAAAGGAGCGGCATCCATTTCCTCATGGGTTGTTCTGAGAAAATGATATGTCCCATCCGTAAGAATACAACGCCCTAATTTCGAGACGTATAGCGTTTCATCGCTTGAACGAAATAGAAAATTAAATTATTCAGCCCACTTCCTTTCAGATCCTAAATTATGAGACCTCCGGGACACAACGTGTTGGGCAATCCGGCTTTTACTGCCATTTTCTTAGGGGAAAGGACAGGTCGGATCTGGTTCTTTTTTCGGATGCGAAGATTAATTTTGAGGGAAAACATTTGATTCTTCTGTGGTGGGATCTATACACAGCGCTCTGTATGTCTTAAGAATTTGTCGATTAACCTATTTTCCTTTAGCTTCGGGGTAGGACATCCCTTGAAGAATTGAATAACAAATGAATGTCCCTTAGACGAAGTTTAATAGCTCATCCGGTGAAAGATCTGAGTTAAACCACCACGGTAATAAGAAAATTGTAGTTGTTTTGGTATATCATTCGCTCTATGGTCATTTTTTGCTATAAGAGGACTAATTAGACAGACTGAATTGATAGAAAGCATCCCAGCCCAGTGCTAAAAAAATATAGGTTAAGAGGCTTTAGAAAAACTAGTGGTTGTCAACCTAAGAAGTCATACACAGGAGTCAACATTTACACTTTCAAAACACCTATCTTGATTACTTAACGAAATTATGAGATCCATTTTGTTTTGTCAGGATTAATATTTCATTTAAAAAGCGAAAGGTATTAAAACAATAAAGAAATCTGAAGTGCATCAACATTTTCGAGGAAATTTACATGATTTAAATCTTAAACGGGAGACATTGATACAATCTCCGATGTTAATATGTTAATCAAGTATATGGAAATTAGTTTCTAGTTAAATGTCATACGTACTATTAATGAAATTAGATCGAAATTAACTTTTGCTGTATTTTAGAAAGTTACTTTCCAATTAAGCTATTTATTAGTGTCAACATCAAATGAATTTGAAAAGTATTACAGTATGCACAAGAAAGTATTTTAATTAAACAAATAATACATTCATATTGTCACGGATATTACATCATTTTAATATTGAAGATACGGCAATGACGCAATCTCAGATGTTAATCAAATATCTGGGAATTCCTTTCTAGCTAAATATTGCCAATCATAATATTAATCAGTAGCCTCGAGTAACATTGGTAACTGGGAATACCTAGATTGGATCGAAAACACAACAAATCTAATTCTAAACTTTAGACAACGTTATAAATCAACTAGATCGGTCATTTTTTCTTTTACTCAGAGACAACAGAATGTAAATAATTGTTAACCCCTTGTTAAAAAGGAGCACAAAGCGCACTTCCTACCAATCTTGAATACTCTGTGTGGATGGAACAAATGAAATCTTTCACGAAAACAGAAAAATGAGAGAGAACAGGGAGAGAATGTTAGGCTATGCTCTAGAGCCCATTGCGCATATTATCTGACATGATGCTAGCCTCAGTAGGAAGCAGGGGAGAAGATTCTGTTCTGAATGTACACAGCAGGTGATAAACGTCTTTAACCCTCCAAGTGATTTCAACGATATATCTCGTTCATCAAGTTCTGACCGATTTTGTTAATAACGAGATATCTCGTAATCAAGATATTGTCGGGTTTTTGATGATGATGCGATCAAAATCTTGTCAGTTTTCTTCTAATGGTGAGATATCTCGTCCATCAGGATCTGGCCAGTTTTTTCAAATGAAGAGATATCGTCGAGACAACTGCCAGTAGGGTTAACCAATCATTATAAGAAATTATTTGAGGCTGAAAGGATGAGGCATCAGCAGTCCCTGGTTGGGTTTTGGGGTGAAAATCTATGACGTTAAAATAGAAAGCGAAGGTACACTCAGATTTACGTTACTAAGATCGCCGCCTTTGCTTCGGGTTTTATTGGCTTGTTTCCGCTACGAATTCTAATTTTTTACTAGAAGATTGCGGGCTTTTAGGCTTCCATGGACACTAGACCACTGCTTCTAATAGACTTAGCACATATATTCACTTTTACTGCTACATAAAGAAGTTGAGAACAACGCAAAAAAATTCTCATTGAAACTTGTTTCCACATGAAAGTTTACTTTTGTTTCCGTAGTGATGATTGGCATTTAGTCACTAACAAAATGGCTGCTGATCTTGTTTACCATCGAGATAAACACATCAGCCTGATGTTGCTTTTTGACCGATAAAAGAAAGTCGAGAGTAATTATGTCCTCTAGCTATCGGTTGCAACGGTAAACTTTTTCGGAGAAAGATGTTCTAAGAGTATTCCTTTGCTAGAGACGAAACGAGATAGCTAGGAATGCCACTCTTGTTTGTTTTATCTTAGAGAGAATTTTGGTTATATTTAACTCTAGGAGATTGTAGCACATACTGCTTTGCGGAAAATATTTCTAAAGCAGTCGCATGTTTACTATTTTAAAGAAATATAGAAAAAAGGTTCAACTGATGAATTTAAAGCTACGGTTCTCATATCAGGTTATATTATTTTTAAGAAACTAATAGACTCAATTTATAAATGCTATTTACGATTGGTTTTTATTTACTATTTACATTACCCATAAAACAAAGTCACAAATTCCAATATTCAAAATGGAAGGTTAGATTTTGGGTGAGTGAGAGGCATTTTTCTAATGTTCATTTTATTATATAAGTAGAACGTTAACCCTCTGAGTGGTTTCTGTGGAATATCTTGTCCATCAAGATCTGACCAATTTCTGTAATGACGAGTTATCTCAAGATATTGCCGATTTTTTGATGATGACAAGATCAGGATCTGGTTAGGTTTTTTGTAATGACGACATATCTCGTCCATTAAGTTCTGGTCAGTTTTGCTAATGAAGAAATAACCTCGTCGAGATAACCACCTCAAGGGTTAATTTGTCATTATAATATAGGCTTTAAATTTGTAAATTTTTTCAACTGACCTTCGATAATTAATAAAAATCTTACTTCCATATTTAGCTCTAGAATTTTTTGTCCAAATTAATTTTTCAAATAGGAGCATTCGAACATGTGTGACTGGTTACTCCTTACACCTTTTATTTTCATGATTATGGATAAAAGTAGGTCAATAATTTGGTCGCAGTTTTTTGTAGTCAGATATTTCCCCTTAGTAAAGTAAAGACTCTTGTGTATTCTTAAATTAATCAAAATTCAACGAAAATATTATGCTCTATTTGAAAAATTGGAATCAAACATTTATATACATAGATAGGTTGTTGGTAGATGAATTTACGTCGCACTGAAGCAACACAACAGGATATTGGTGACAATCCGGGTTCAGTCTGAAGGGGAAAGATCCGAGGACAACATTTTGTAATTTTGAACCTCGTCAGATGACGGATGTCAATACTTGAACTGCTACCCCACTCTCTAAACTTCCACACCACGCCAACGGGAAGACATTTGATGCCACGACAGATTTAACATGCACCAGTCCCTACGTACAAGACGGTCTTTGATAGGATATAGTTTCGAACTCGTAAACATTGGTTGCTATACTGCGATTATATCAACTGGACAGGCTCAATTCAGTTGACAGGATTAAATTCAATGTGGTTTTTAGTTTTATTTGAATGGATGGTTTTGAATTTTAATACTGTAGCGTCATCTCTATTATTAATAAAATACTACTCGGGTGAAGTATTAGAGGCATTTTTAGTCAAAGTTAATGTAGGTGGTAGTAGTGTTTCATCGGCGGAACGTATTTCTTGTACGTATTCCGAGGTGTGAACTCACTTGGCTTGTTTTTCGAAAATGATTTCAGCATTTTGCAAAAAAAATTCAAAGAATGAATTTCGAATTGATATAGACAGTGTATTGGTCAACACCAATTAGATTAAACGTCAAACATTGCCGAAACGTCGATAAACTACATTTTAAGCACTACCGATACATAACATTTCACAGCATCTGGGTAGTGAAAGTAAAATTGTCACTTTTTGTCTAATTTGTTTACACTGAAAATCCCACTTAGAGATTTGACTTTACAAATTTTGCTGGAACTTTCATTTTAATTTTGATCTATGTATATCAATGACAAGGTAGAACCCACAGCGCCAGTTTATAATAGACGATTGGAATACATCCTCCAGTATGGGGATTACTGGGTTAAATATTGTGTATTCTTTAGAAATTTTTTTAACCCACTAAGTGGTTTCGACTAGATAGGTCGTCCATCAAGATATGACCAAGTTTTCTAATTACGAGATATCTCATCATCAAGATATTCTCTATTTTTCCATGATGATCGGGATCGGTTATTTTTCCTCTAATGAGATATCTTGTACAAGATATGGTCAGTTTTGCTAATGATGAGATACCTCGGGGTAATCACCAGGAGGGTTAAATTACCTTAGCCTTTGTCCTCTACCCACATAAGTCCCTCATCTAATAAAATTTTGAAATCTAAAATACAATGTTATTCTCCATAACATTATCGAATGGCTTTTATACATTAAAATGATGCGTAACTTCATTTTTTGCTATCCTATTTTAGATATTATTAAAAACAAGTAAGAATAACTATGCAAGAATTTCTCCCAAGTATAGTAAGGTAGGCAGATATATATACATTAAATTTTCCCTTTTAACTGATAAAATTCATTTAAAACTTCCTCGAAAATGCTACGGAATAGATTTAAGTTAAATAGTGGTTAATCAAGTATTGACCATATTTGAATTTAGCAACTCAAAAACATTACTATGTTTGCAATTATCAAAAATTATATCTACATTTATTATAACAAAGTTGAAGAGTTTTAAGATGAGAACTGCATTTCAAATATGTTTTGTCTGAAAAACATATTTTTATTTCGATAATTGATTGTTGTTTTCCATTGTACAATCACTGTATTGTTAGCAAAATAATCTCCTCGTCAATATTTAGGTACTCATATCCCATTTCAATAAATTGCAATGAAGACAGTAACTGACATTCTGATTTTAACCCTCCAAGCGATTTTGACGAGATATCTCGACATCAGAAATGCCGTTTGAATTCCTAACGATGAAGATATTGTCTTTTTTATTATGACGGGATCAAGGGAGGTCAGTTTTCTAATGGCAAGAAATTTTGTCCATCAAGATCTGGTCAGTTTTGCTATCGACGGCAGAACTTGTCGAGACAACCACCAGGAGGGTTAAGTCACTAATCAGCATATAGTGATCAACCGTATTGTACATATAACTTAGTGATCAGCAGCATTGTATATTTAATGAATAAATATGTGCATATGACATCAATGTATGAATAATTTTAGACAAACACCGTTAGTTCATATTCTTTAAATATTATTGAGAAATATGTTTATAGTGTATCACTATCATCCTACATATCCCTTTCTGAGCTTTTCTACATATCTCTTATCTTATATCTATATATCTTTCTTTATATTTATGTCTCTTATCTTATTTATAGTGCATAACCCTCTTTTGCAAATATATTTTTTTAATTGTGGCATTCTTTTCGAATTTCGCTATCATTAAGGGAAATATGACAAATTAATTTAATAAGATATATATCACTAAGTTTGTTTTAAAAGCGAATATGTTTTTTCTTGAAAATTCCGTTTTGTGGTACGTGCAATAATAAAAGAACTTGTTTTAAAATTGAAAGTCTTTAGTACATACAAAGCAAAGGTAACATATTACCATTTTTTTAAAATGGTAAACAGATTTGACAGCGTTCCTTCTAAAGAAAATCAGTGTTTTACACAAACTTTCCTTAAATAAGTTGCTTAAATATAGCTTCAATTCAAAAAATAAACCACCTTGACCTTCTATCACCATGACAAAGAATTTGCAATGTTTTAAAAGTCCTAGTTCGGATATTTTTAACATTAACGATCTTCCAATAATGACAAAATTCCAATTAAAATTTGCTTTATTCTAACCTAAATAAAATACTTTGCGGTAGTGTTACGTGTGACAAAAAGGGATTAATTAAATAATTAAATTAAATAATAAATATTTAAAACAGAAAACAAAAGAAGGCAGAGAAATAAAACAAAATAAAAGTTGTTGCGGAAAAATGTTTCTAAAGATATAAATTCGTGATTCTTTTTATCGCTTGATATCGTACAGTTGCCACAATTTACAACTAAAAGGTAGACAAAATTTTAAAATATGAAATTAATTCCAATCGAAAAAAAACAGAAAATATCACTGCACGTGCAAACGAACATGAGTTTTAATTTCTTTGCAAACTATCGTCTGTCCCAAATATTTTAGAATAGTTTATATCTCGCAAAGAAAATTGAAGCCCAAAATACCACTGTATTAGTATTTAAATTCCATAAAATTAGTTTTTCAAAAATAATTGATTTATCAGGAGCACTGGTAAAACAATCCACGTAATTGCAATGCTCGATACATCTTCCAGCTACACCAAAACTACCAAATTATGGTTGATTTAAGTATAGTTAATCAGATGTTTTAGCATGAAACTTGCTTAAAAATTATAAACAAAGGAACTTCAAATAATGCATTAACAAAACTAAAATTTGGGTTATCAAATATAGGACATTACATTAAAATATGTTCAATATATTTTATGTGATACTTGCATGAACACAAAATCAAATGAAGAACGAGAAGACGGGCAGACAGAGCAACGCAACCATGTTCAGTCACGAAATGAATGTAACTACTCACAGTATACAAGGTTTCATGAAAATATATTCAATCGTTTGGACGTACATACCAATATATTCAATCGTTGGCACACACATACATACAGACAGACACCAAACGCATCAGGACCCAGAAGGGGTAGAAAACTTATAATGAGTCGAAAATATTCAGTATACAAGCACTCCATTTTTATTTATATATATAGCGTGAGTGCTTTTTCACATGTAAATGTAAGATCCCTGTAATACTTCGAATATTTCCATAAACCATACTCGGTGTTTTTTAGACCAGAGCAAATGATACTGATGCCTTCCTACGCCCGAAACAAAATTTGTATTGAAATACAAATTATAAATTATCATCAGTATTTAAATTATATGAATACTTTATCATATTTAGCATCATATTAATTTCCATCAATCTCTATTCAGATAAATTATAGATTACAATTAATTGTTGTTTATAATAGATAATTTGAATACAATTCCTATTTAAAGATAAATTACCTCGTTTGCTCTCTGCAACAAACTTATCTTCACATAACTATAAAAATATTTATGTAAAGACAAATAGTTATAACAAATTGTTATGGGCGCACATAGTTGCATTAAAAATTTTATCTAAATTAAATACAGTTTTAAACTTTTCATGACTTAATTTAATACATGTCAGTAATTTTTTAGATTCACCTCCTACGATTAACTGATTCCAAAAATGCATATCCCATATGTAGAGGTAAATGGTTTGAAAAATAAATAAAGCCAAACTATGAGTTTTTAGGAGGAAGGAACACGACAATCAATGAAACTGAACTAAATTAGAAGATTCCAGACATTGCATTAAGCTGTACTGGTACAGCTTAATGCAAGGGAGACAGAACCACAACCACTTTTTGTGTGAAATTGTGATAAAGTACTTTAAGTACTGATTAAGTACAGCTCAGTTAATCAACGCTCATCCTATACAATATATAATTTTACTAACGAGTGCCATTTGTACATCTGTGGGTTTAAATTACTGCTATCATTAACACAGTAGGAATCTGTGGATGACAGGAAACCGAAATGACCATATCACCCATCGCACTGATTGAAATCATTACCATTTTCCGGTACTGTATGATCACCACTCGGCCTCCTGAAAAGGAACTCCTGGTAAGTTAAGAAATAAATAAACAGAATTAAAAGGAGGATCTTATCTAGATAGCCGTGGACCTCGCTAAATCTATTATCTATAATGTCTACCACGGCTATAATAAAAAGAGAATAATGATACCCTACAAAGGTAATTATCACTAATTTAACCATTCTATGAAGTTTACAAGAGAAAGTTCTAAAGGGGAAAAAAATTCAATGAAAAATAACAAGACAAATGAATATTTCTGCAATTCCACCCCTCTAGACATATGCGCCCCAACCCTTAACCACTCCTCTCTGTTTCTATTACTAACTGAGCTATTATTTTGGAGAGATTTGCTAATTCTTCTTTAATACTGAAACGGAAACAATAAATCGAATTGTCTTAACTTTTGCACGTGGCGCCATCTTTCAAAAAATAACAAAACTACTCTTCCACAAATAATGAAACATTTTTTTCCTATCCTCGTATTCATTCCTAAAAGCTTAATTTTCATTCTCGTCACGTCCACGCTTATCTGTCACCATATCAGTATTTTTTGAGGAACTCTATACTTATCTATACTGAAAATACTTGCTTCGCCTATTTCACTTTTTTATCTGTTCCTTGGCTGAAATCCAAGGAAAAGAACCAGACGTTGCAGGAGAAATAAACTTCATAGCAGTCATAAATTGCTGAATTAAATATTATTATGAAATCTGCATTTACCATCTGTTTACACAAAACTTTGCTTTAGGTATTGAATAATATTTCTTATTTTAGAATTTGTATATTGTATTCGAAACTCACTTTTATGTTACAATTGAAAGGTGTTTCGTGTGTCACATACTGCTATTTTGTTTTCAGTTTATAAGAAAAAGGAATGAATTATTTATGTTATTAAATGTAAAAATAGACGTAAAGTCTATAGCAGTTTATTTTTCTTGTGCTGCCAAATATAAAAGATAAGCATACATAAATGCTTAGTTATTATAGAAACTACTCTAAAGCAGCAGTGAAGTTAAGCATTTCTGGAAAAATAGTACCAGTTATATTATTTGACCCCAAAATTTATTAAGATTATTTTTTTGTTTCTCAAAGCATACAAAAATTGTTAACTAAATTTCTCAACCAATCATTCAAACTGATTAAAAGAATATAGCTATTCAGTCTATCAATTAGTAAAAAGATCTTTCAAAAGCATTTGGTAAGAAATAAAGAAATAACTCTCCTTTTCATTCTAAGTAAAATAACGGAAATTTCCCCCCAAAAATCATTGCAAATATAAATAATTATCGTATTCTTGTAACGTAATTTAGTAAATATTTATTTGGAGCCACAGAGTAAACTACTAATAGTACAAGTGAAACAAGCATTTAGTTTTTAGCACAATGATATTAAAATAATGTCAAACAGTTCCATTGAGGCAAAATACCTTTATTTGAACATTGATATGAAAATAATTACTTTCTAACAACAAAAAACGATACATATATTGGTAATTCTAAATCAAATAACCAAGTTTAACTCTTTGGGGTTAGGTGGGTTAGAAACTGTTCCATCTTTTGCTTAGCTTTTTATGCATGGTGGGATGTTTTTTAACCCACCTCAAAAAGTTTAAATTATTCATAGTCATGCAGTTTAATATTTTATTTAAAGTTTTTCATTGAGTTGGCAATGCTATGAACTAACGCTAAATATGTAAATAACTGAAAACAAAAATTTATATATATCAAAACGTATTAGTAAGTTGTTGACTGTTGTGATTAATGTCTGCGAATTGTGTGGTGCAATGAATTTTTGTCTTTCATAACGGTAAATATTTTTTTTCGTAAAAATTTATTATGAGTGAATAACTCTGTTTTATAATAAAAATCGTGGTATTTGATGTTTTATACTAATTTTGAAGCTGAATAAGTGAGTAAACAATTCTGTGCAACTTGGTTTTTTCTTTAAAATCGTGTGCCTCAAAGAGTTAATGGAAAACATAAATAAAATATAATTTGCCTGGATCGCAAAATACTTACAAATAAAATATAGCATCAAGCACTTACAAAAAAAAATAAATTTAAAATAGAAATAAAATATAAATTTTCAAAAGCTTGTGATCAAACGTGGCTAAGAACCACAAGACATCAGATCATTCATCTAAAATAATTTTATCTATATGTACAGTTAATCTAAGAGACAGGCTAGGTAATGACTTCATATTGAATACAATGCAACAAAAGTTTCATTAATTCACTGCGTTACGTTCCTGGCTAGATTTAATCATTGCAATACCTCCAGGGGGTTGCGAAAATTAAAATAGGAGATAAAAACATAAAAGAGCGGTATCGTATCGCAATCGATATTGTTCTCAGGAAGCGTGGATCTTAATTAAAGATGTCTCCAACTCGAATGAAGAATAATTATTGAAAATCAGTTTTTCTAATTAAGGCTTCTTCCATATATTGGCACAGTGAGATTCGAAAAATTAATACTAGCCATCCTCTGAAACGTGTTTTAAATATTTATGCAGTTCTTTTAGTTTTGGGAGTGGGGTAATACGATGTATTGATTCAAGCTTTTACTCAATATTTTCAAATTTTTTATCGGAAAAATTAATGCAAAAGGCTTTTACAAATCAATTTTGCATTATAATTATTACAAATGCCCTCTTTTTTACTTTAATAAAATACATGGAGCTTTTATAGGGTCAAACTAAATTTATTCAAAGAATTTGAATGGATCAATCGCATTGACTGTGAGAGATATTTTCAGTGCAAACAAAAAAACCAGACGGAATGCGAAGATTTTACTTCCATTATCCAAATACTCTCATGATACATATCTAGGTTACCTTAAAATGTAGCTTATCGTCATTTTAGCAACGCTTGGCGTCTAATCTAATTGGCGTTGACCAATTAACTGTCGTATTGCAATTCGGAATTCATTCTTTAGAACTTTTCATGTCGAAGTGCTGAAATTTCATTCGAAGAACAACTCAAGTGGCGTCAAATTAGGAATACGAACAGGAAATACGTTTCGCCGCAGAAACACATGAGAAATGCCTCTCATACTGATCAAATATACTGGAAGTATAGTGGTTGCTTTTTTCCGATTTCTCTGAAGAAATGAAATTTCTAAGGTATGTGATGTAAATGAAATTTTATCCATTTACAATGCATTGAAATGTAAAATTAAATAAAAAAAAGTTTATGTCATTAAACTTTCAGTAAGCAATGGTATCTCTCAAATATATTTCTAGCGTTTAGGCAGGAATTGCGAGATATCTATATAATGATAAATTATTGAAACTCCATCTACTCCAAACTTTGAGAGTGGTTTACATAGTAAAAAAAATGGCTGATTGACTGATGGGTGAGATGAAATCGGTTGGTAGAAATTTTTTACAATGATACTTTGGAGACTTATCTATCACTGTAAAAGTTTGCAGATTAAAAAATTAAGAAAATTACAATTTCAGCAAAGATTTCAATTCCAGTAGCCTGTCCCTTTTTATTTGTTTTCCGATAGAGCACTGGGTAGTAATATAAGATTAATATATATATATATATATATATATATATATATATATATATATATATATATATATATATATATATATATATATATATAACAAAACAAATACAAAAATTATCCATTTAGTTGAGACTTACAGCCATGGTATGACATCATTCGTAATAGCGAAATCCATCGGTTCCTACCTTCCTGTTTCCGTCAGTTATTGATAAACAAATTAAACATTGAAAAAGATGAAATAGTATCTTGCAATCTCAAAATGAATTTTTCAATGATTTCGCTTTGAACGTATATCTTCAATTCTTAATATACAGTTACGTGTGCTTTGTATTTTCTATATGCAATGCATTCAACAACAGCGATAACTTAACTCCACGTCATCTTTGATGAAATAGTTCTCAAAATGCGTTTGAAGAAATATCTCAAAAAATTGTTTTTGTAGGTTTCAAAACTCTTTTCATCAGTCGTTAGGTATTAAGGCCTTTTTAAGTTTTTATAGGCCGTAAACTCGAAGTTATATTTTGGATTGGTTGTTTTGGCGTTTTATGTCGCAAGGGCCATATTTGGCCAAGATGCGCCAATCACCAAGTGAAAAATTCCGTGAAAGGGGAAAAAGAGGAATTGGGGAACAAATTAGATGAAAGTAGAAAAATACCGCTTGGGTTTACCGGGAGCGCAATCTTTGTGTTTACTAAAGACAGTAAACTCCATGTGAAACGAAAATATCACTAGAGTATCTCGAAGACCACCTAAAGAAGATGAGGGCATGTATTTTAGGTGTTATAATATTTACATATTTTAAACAGGATAACCCAAAGTTAGAAAATCGCTGCACTAAAGAACTATCTGGTTCAATTATTTTTACACGGCTGTTAATCCTTCCCATTTGTTCATTTCATGAGTGATCATCAACTTCTGGTGCCCTTACTAAACTGATAGTGAGATGTGCTGCATTTGAACTTTCTCTGTGAATCAATTTCTATTATATGTTATGTTCTAATTAATATGCGTAATAATCCAATCAATTTTGAGTGCACCCTTCGGGGTTAAGATATTCCAGCTTCATGTAACCATTCTTGAAGGTAAGGTGGTGACTGTTTGATTACAGAAATGATATCAAGTATCATGAGAATACACAAAGATTGTAACGTTCATGTATCGTGCTTATGATGATGAAAATTAACCTAGTGGAACTCGAGTCAACATATTAATCTATGCTTTCACTATTAGTTCATTCTCCAGTACCTAATAAAGGTACATTTAAGTATATTGCTAAACATCAAGGAATATAAAGTATATTAATCAACCAATTTGTATTTGTTTTGAGAACTATGTTCTTGTAAATTAAGTCACTTTGGAATTTGTTCCAACTCTTACAGACACATTCACACTATATCAGTTTGAACAACTGAACAGCTGCTATACGTTTCATAGGTGAAAATGTACAAAACATTAGAAATCAGCGTAATAGAAAGCAACGAATCTTGCCTTTCCACTAATCATATTTTCATAAGCTCATATTACATTGGGACATAATAGTACAATTTTGCGATCTATATCTTCTGTCTTGTTCAATAGTTCGAGACTTATTAGGCGTGAATTACAGTGGCTTATCGTCCATGAGAACCCGGCATCCCATAATAAAAAAAACTAAATTCGGAAAAATTCTGTTGAAGAATGTATATTCAACTGTATAAGCAAAAACGAATATTTTTAACGTAAATCTGAGTGAGACATCAGTCCCTATTTAAACGTCCTTGATTTTCATAGCAAGAAGCAATTTGCTTCTGCTACTGGGAATCATTTCAGCTTCCAATGAAACGGAGTTGAAAGGATGCCCAGAAGCAGTGACGTTATCTTACTATGATTGGTTAAAGGGGTTTGTCATATACAATAGGTACCTTCAGCACTCCCCTAGACCATGCTTTCTACTGAGTCTAGCATTCAATCAAGATAATGTGCGTTGTTGGTCCATGCGCATGATCTACCATTCTCTCCTCACCTTTCCGCCTTTCTAAAAGACTGTTATCAAGCTCTCTGATATGGTTTTGATCACACATATTGTCCAGATTGGACGTAATTACACCTTTTAGGCTCCTTTTTTTAACTGGGCTAAAATGATTGTATTGTCTATTGCCGGAAAGAAGAAAGAAAAGGTGAAGGGAGCTGTCTTATAAGGTTGTATATAGCTAAACATAAGATTAGGTCTATCAAATCTCGGGATCTGCAGTTATCAATGTTACCCTACGCTACTGGAGAACTATAATCGAGTTATGATAGTCTGCCATCATTAGTATTTTCGATATTTTCCATCCAAAATGTTTGATGTAGCTTGAGTATTTCTTATGAATTCCCACTTTTTTGCAAGTATACATTATTAAGTATTAATCTGTGTGGAATAACTTGTTTCAAATCAACTGTTGGTTTAAAATTATTATTGCCAACTCTAGCTTTTTCCCACAGCCCCATTGACGTTTATACTCTCGGAAACAATGGAGGGCTATTAAGAAGGTTAGCTTCAATATCCCTTCCAAGATCATTATACTTCGAAAATCCCTTATCGAATGTTCCATTTGTCTTTCGCGGATCCATTAAATGGTATATCACTCCTTTACCGATTAAAGAGGATTGTCCAAATTAAGGGTCGAAATATAATTGATATCGTATCTGCCTTTCTGCTGCGATTGACTAATAATCTATTTAATAGGAATTGATTGAATATGGTGATTAATTCTCCAATTTTCAATTTGTAAAAATTTCTTTGTGTCAAAAATGTTTTTTTATACTGCCCGACCACTGACTTTTCGGCCGTTGGCATTACAAGGCGCAATGGGACGGCTACTGGTGAAGGATTCCCAATGAGTGAGCCTCCATTACTCCTAACGGGGCAATTACAAACATTCATGCCGTTACAAACCTGAATTAGAACACTTGACCTAATGGACGGCGGACAGGTACTATGACCACTATACTAGTCAGTCGGTTTGTTCAAAAGCAATTACTTCCATGTAAGTACGTCCATTTACACAAACGCTTTACAAAGGTTTACAATTTTCATAGTGGTGATTTTGAAATGCCTTTCATAAATGATTTTCAAGAGTAAACAGGAAATGATAAATATTTGTGGAAAAAATAAAACTGCAATGCTACACATATGAAATTTGAATGGTAAATTTGGATCTTTTCCAAAACTTAATTCGTTATCTAACCATGACTCAAAATCACTAGGTGTTGTCCTTAGATTTTCCCTTCGGGATTAATCTGGGACCATCACCAATAGCCCATTGCGTTGCTCCAATGCGACGTGTAAATTCCAACTTCCTACCTACCTAAACTTAATTTAATTCCGTTTATATATTTACTGCACATCTTACAGAAATTGCATGTTTCTTTTACTGAAAAGTTTAATGCACATGATTTTGTAACTTGTTAGTTACATATTCTCTGATTTGAGAAATACCTAGTGATCACAAATTAATTTCACTTGTTTACGAGTTCCTAGTGACCACAATTTTAAATGAATTGGAGTGAAATTTGAGATTTCGAAATTTCAATGTATGCACTCAGGAATTATGTGAATAAGACGAATCCTGCTCTCATGGTTACGGATAGAGTTGACAAATTTAGAAAATTTTGAATAGAAACGTCCATTTTTTAGCGCAATGTGATCGACACAATGGAAAACCAAACTGGCGTTGAAAGTTTACCTTTATCTCTAAAAACGACTACAAAAGAGCATTATCAAAGAATATGAGTTTGAATGACAAAAGAGGAAAGAAAGAAAACAAGTAGCAGCGAAAATGCAAGTAATTTGCATGAATTCTAAGCGCCAACCACTAAACGCCAATTGGCAACCACCGTTTTTAATAAATCATTGTAATCAGTTACTATTAATATCATTTACGACTGGAAGTTTAGGCAGTAGGATGTCTCGCCAGGAGAACAAAACGAGTTTCTGCTAAGCAGCGTGGTGAGTTGGTCAAGCACTAATACATGAATGATCAAAACACCACAGAGGCATTGCGTGTTTTCAGTCGAAACCATAATCTACGACGAGGCCGTGTTCTCTTCGAGCTGAGCGTGACTTGGCGCGGAAACTTGAAGAAACGGTTTGCACTTGCGGTAGACTTCGAACTGGGCAACGATTCGTTCCTGTCGAACATGTTGCAGAAGTTCATAACATTATTAATCGAGATCATTGGGTACACGTATTATCACACGAAGTGCTTCTCGATCTGTATTCCATAGATTTCCTTATGGATTCCTTCGAATCCAGCTGCTGCAAGTTGATGACATACAACCACGCATAGACTTTTCGAATGAATTCATCATAAGGTATGACCGTGATCACAGCTTACCTTTACGCATGCTGTGGACTGACTGTGCTCATTTCTCTCAGTAACTCTTCAGCTCATAACGTGAAATGTTTAAATCTTTTGTTTCATTCCGATTCGATGTTCCACAAACGTATGATATTCAAATTTCATTAGCTGTCAACCTCTAATACCTTAAAAATGTAAAAATGGCGTAAAAGGGGGTAAAATGTATAAATTTGGATTATCAAAATATCAATTGCATGAAAATAAAACTTGCTTTTACACTTATCTCTCTCTCTTTATATGAATACAATCTAATCCACATACTGACTAGATGTGGATATCTAAACAAATAAATCCTTCGCAACATTTATTTGATGTGCTTCGACTCAAAACCATTGCAATTAAGTTCAATTGTACATTTTTGTTCCTATTTCTAATATGAGGAAAGAGAACATAGTTTATGAAACGGTTCGTTCTTTCCCGAATGGCGTATGGTTTAGATTATGGCATTGTTAAACATTTCAATAAACAGCTACAAACGAATATGATCTTTCGTATTTTTGTCAAGACTAGAGAAAAATCTTCCAGACTCCTTAACGTTGTCTGATTTACCCACAAATAAGAAATTGTAGAAAGAATTTGTTTTACAAAAACAGGTGAATCATGAATCTCTGTTTTTGGTCCCAGAAACTAGCAGATGATTAATTTGTAACGTGTATTGAGACTTGAGAATGTTTCAACAAAGATTTGGTTTAAACCAGACAAAAGTATCGTGCTAAAAACTGAAAAATGATCAAAACATGCTAAAAATCTCAAAAAATGAAAAAAAATTCCACCCAAATCTTAAAAATAACCTAAAAATCAAAAGTAAGGAAAATTACCTTAAAAACTATATTTCTAGAATCAGGATTTTGCAATCAGGATCTCTGTCTATACGGGCATTGCCTACAAAGTACTAAGTAAAAAGTTTACACCTAAACAAAATCCAGGACTGGTTACGAGGTCTCAAAAGGATATGATTACTTATACGCAACATTTTAACAAACATATACCCAAACTGAAATATACTACCTTTTAGAATAGCAGGGAAGTGTAGATTTAGTTACATTCATAGTAATGAGTAAGCAAAATTTGAAACCAAACTGCTTATACATGCGTTTTTCGTTCAAGGTAGACATTAAATCTTTTGGATACCCCAAAAACTTACTTCCATAAAGCCATGAATTTTAAACAATATCCACCAGAAACTCAAACACAAAATCAGCTTAAACTCAATCCCGTCTCTCATATCTCCCACTGGACGTAAAAACCAGAAACCCATATAACAGAAGCTCACACTCGAACCGCTTACCCCAGCAAACGAGATCTCATTGAAAGACAGGAATCCCTCAAACTCTGTGAAGACTTAATGAGTTTAATGATGATCTCTATCACGGAATCGGGAAAATTTCGGACGGCAGCCAATCGGAAGCTATCAACCGCGAAAAGCGTTCCTCTCTTTAACGAGGAACCATCTGAAAAGAACTTTTCCCTCAACACATTTAATTCCATAGAATGGCAATTTCCCTGATTTACAGACGTGGCCGTTATGGCTCCGAAAGGAGATGCGGAAATGAACGTCTCGGAACGGTATGCAAATAAGGTCTCATCCCTCTCCTATTATAGCAGAGAATGAAATTGTTAAATAATTTATCATTTTCGTGGATAAAAAGGTCGTTGCTTCGATCAATGGTAGCGGGTCTTTTTGAATTTTCCTTTGCTAGGAAATCTTCGGGTTTTAATTTATTATTTTTGGAAGAGAGCTCAGTGCCATACATCGGGATGTAAGCTTACCCAGTTATTTTTTCATGTGATAAAAACTAGAATATTGTGTGATTTAGATTTAGAACTACTCTCCGTCTATCGGAACTGCCCCAAACGCAAAGTATAGATACTGGCAGTCAATATAGAGACAGGTCTCGTACACTTTGAATAGGAATGAATTGGATGAGGTTTTGGAAATAGTTGGTTAAGAGCAACGTTACCTCACAAACGCTTGAAGGACCAATTACCGGTAAGTTCACCAATGTGGCCAGCTCAAATGCTTAAAGAATCCCCTTTAGAAAATGGTCAAAGTCTCATTTCTACTGCAACAGCTGCTTGGAGCAGTTCTCGTGGTACATGTAGACGAATAGTCGTTTGCTGGGAACTGGGGTAAGTGGTTAGTGTGAGCTTGAGTTGTATGGATTTCTGCTTTTTATGTCCGGTTGAAGATATGAAAGACAGGATTGAGTTTAAGCTGGTTTCTGGTTAAGTACCAGAACACCAGACAGTTCACGTGATGGAAAGACGTGACAGAGAGTAGTAGTCAAAGTAAATATGATATTGTGCATTGCTGTGAAGAAAAAATAAGCCATCTTAGGAAGGCCAAGAAAAAAATTGCCGTACAATGGATCTCAAGTCACTGTAGTATATATAATAATGCACAAGCTTATCAGTTAGCTGAGGCTGGAGCACAGTTATCCCAACCTAAGTCCCATTTGATTCTACGTAAAATCAATAGGCTTATTTATTAATAGACTAATATATTTTCAATGCTAATCTAATCAAGATTAATAGATTTTCATGATACAAAGAGCTTTAGGAAAAACTGTTTTGCTCATACCTATCGCCATCTTCGACTTCTCACCGGAAATGACTACCTACACATGCACTTACACCGTATTTTAGTAGCTAAATCAGTTATCTGTCCTCTTTACGCATTATGCGATACAACTGGGAACATCCTGAATGGCTGCCCTAAAATTCTCGACTATACTGTTGAAAATACTGGGATAGTGTTTCTAGTAGATATTTTATTACTTCAGACATCAATTGGGCTGCTCGTCGACTGATGGCCGAAATTACGGACATGGGCGTAGAATAAAAAAAGATTTAGAACGTGGACAAATATTTCATAGTTTTAAAACTTCAGACGATTGCGTAAATTTCATCGATATCTGTATTTTCATGTTCATCCAAATACTAGAAAAGGCTTCACATTTTCAGTAAAAGTTATTCAATAATTTTACAGACAAACGTACCTAAACTACTAGTTTAGGGTTCAAGCGCATTTTTAATGGAATTGCATGAGTAAAGGCCTTTACAATTTCAATATGATATTAGTAACAAGTATGGTGTACTTTTAAAACGTTTAATTATCCTTTAAAAGAACTCTTATTTAAGGATTTAATAAAATAAAAATGAGACATACGAGCGACAAACAAAATCACGCATAGATTTGCCTCGCGAACGGAGCTTCTAATTTGAATATAGTCCTTCGACTCTTACATTATTTTCGTACCAAAATAATGAAACAGTTTAAGAAATTCAAGTGTTAATCCAACGATAATTTTAAATTATGGCTACATGGAGGAAAAGTGTCACAAATCCTTTTCCGAATATCGCAATTCTAAATTACAATAGCTCCTTTATGATTCAATGAGTATAATTAGAATTTGTCTTTCGTCTCCTGAAAATTCCTATACGTGTAGGTGCTCTCAACAAATGTAACGAATTCTAAAACAGTTGCTGAATAGAAATCCATTAAACTGAATGGATGTTTTCAAGTGAATAGATCAAATGCTATTGAAATCTGGATATATTTGCTACAAATGCATTTGTGAACACAGTATGTTTATCAACATTCGGCAATTTCAATATTGTATGCCTATAATTTGAATTATAAAGTACGATGCATATTTGTGTGAATTTAAACAAGCTTATTCTTTCTAGACTAAAATTTTTCAGGTAAATTAAAAAATAATAAGTTTTATTCAGGGCTGTTCTTGACCCATGTGTAAACATCAGCAATCGGCCTCCTGATATAGAAACATTTGATATTCTAGAAGGCCGATATTAAGCCAACAACTTGGCCAAATACCAGCCCATTGGACCTTGCATAGCAAAACTCAAAACCAACAAAGCTAAATGTTGAAATGTCAAATAAGCATTACGTTGGTATTATCTTCCTACTGTTCTTAGACTATGTGGTTTACTCTGATATTACTAGCGTCAGCATGTAATTTTGATAAATCTTTTCAATTCAAAACTCATTTCAAGTCAAGTGTGCACTCCACTCAAATCACCCTTGCCCTATATGAGTGCTTGTTGAATACACTTTTGTAAAGTGAGAAAAAATAGGCATATTCAAAAATATATATTATAACAATTGGAAGACAATGACCCAATAAGCTTAACATTTATAATATCGGATCATTAAAAGTTGGAGGCATACCCTTTCGGTCACCTCTCTGTTTTTCTGACTACATGGAAGACACCCCCAGCACACCACTTAGAAACGCTTCCGATTTTATTGAGTAGGGGGCTCAGTGGATATGCCCACTGCGCTAGTAACCTGCGAGTCATAGGCAGTGCAGGTTCTTTTCCCGTCAGGTGCGATTCCACCCTGGATGTATATCTCTCTTCTGTGTCATAAAACTTTCATTGTGTGTATCTATAACTAGGTATTGCATATCTTGTGTCTGTCGCAGCATAGCCAAATATGGCCCTTGCGCCATAAAAACCCAACCTACCTGCTCTATTGAAAAACACTAAGTGCCACTCTATCATAAGGCTTCGTAGTTGGGGCCTTTGCGAATAACGAGATCTCGTGAGCTATCGTTTCCTGCGAAGGCACCGTGCTTTAAGGTCATCTGATTGTGAATAAGGTAGTCGGGGGAGGATCGCTTCCGCACCATACCACACGAAGATGGCCATGGTGTTGGATGGGACGATAACTACGTAATTAAATCCTAAGGCTGTCTGTCCATTAGAACGAAGATAAGGATGCTGAAGTCCATCGCTGATCTGTTTGTTCAGGAAAGCGAGACCTCGCTATGCGGGGATTAGTTGGAGAGACGGAGATAAATCTGGATGAGATTCCAAAGCTATTTCACTTTATACTTGAAGAGAGCAGAGCCGTTCCCGAGTATTGCGCTGGACGTGCACTTGCAGTAGTCAGGAAAAACAGGGGAGACCGAAAGATATACGCAGTATACCTCCAACTTTAAATATATGTGCCCAGCATTAAAATTTCCAATGTTATTTATTTTATATTTATTGGGTCTTTGTGGGTTCTTTTTGTGATTATAATAAAAACATATACTTGACGAAAGCAGGCCTTCTCCTGATTGGTGTGCTGTGATTGCATTTGCACGTAGTCAGGAAATATAAGGGCCACCGAAAAACATATTCAGTATATGTCGAACTTTAACCCTCCCGGTGTTTGTCTCGACAAGGTATTTCTCGTCATTAGAAAAACTCACCAGATCTTGATGGACGAGATATCTCGTCATTAGAAAAAACTTATCTGAATTTGATGTCGTCATTAGAAAAAACTTATCTGAATTTGATGTCGTCATTGGAATAAAAAACTGGCCTGATTTTGATCTCGTCATAATAAAAAAGGTAGTCATTAGAAAAAACTTATCTGAATTTGATGTCGTCATTGGAATAAAAAACTGGCCTGATTTTGATCTCGTCATAATAAAAAAGGTAGTCATTAGAAAAAACTTATCTGAATTTGATGTCGTCATTGGAATAAAAAACTGGCCTGATTTTGATCTCGTCATAATAAAAAAAGTCGGCAATACCTTGATGAGATACCTTGCCATTAGCAGAATTGGTCATATCTTGAAGATCTTGACGGACGAGATATCTCGTCGAAACCACTTGGAGGGTGAAATAGACATGCCCAGCATTAACATTTAGATGTCATTATTTTATACGTATTCGGTCTTAGGTTTTATTTGCGATTGCAATAAACATATATCTGACGAGAGCAGAGCCGTTCCTGAGTGGTATGCTGTGCGTGCACTTGCACGTAGTCAGGATTAATATTGGTGGCCAAAAGATATTCTCAGTGTATCTCCAATTTTAAATAAACATGACCAGCATTAACACTTTCCGACGTTATTTATTTTATACTTATTTTATACTTATTGGGTTCTTTTTGCGATTGTAATAAACATATACTTGACGAGAGCAGGCTTATTCCTTATTAGTGTGCTGTGTGTGTGTGTGCACTTGTAAGTAGTCAGGAAAAATAAGGGTGGTCGAAAGATACGAAGTATGTTTCTAACTTCAAATAAACCCCCATGCCCAGCATTAAAAAAGTTTCCGATGTTATTTATTCAATACTTATTAGGTCTATGTGGGTTCTTTTTGAGAATGTTATATGTATTTTTGAGTCTTTATATTTTGTTTCTAAATTACATTTGATTGTTCAAAACTTAATCAACGGCAAGGATGTATTCAGAGGGAGTGCCCATGAGGCTAAAATGATTTTTCAAAGTTATCAAAGATGCACGCTGAAGCTAGTTATGTCAGATAAAAATTAAAGTTCTGTAATACCATAGGTAAAATATACGTATGAATACGACAATAGTGTGAATGTTCCGGTAATTTTAAAATAACTATATAACTTTAGCATATCTTTAAGAGTCTTTATTTCAGTTTGTTTCTATTGAGGAATAGATAAGAAATTTTTGTGTGATTTCGACCGAAACTGTGATATTGACCATATTATCATTTTCGTTATCAAATCGATCAGTGCGTCATCTTTCCCGCACATTAGGAATAGATGACGCACTTATTATCAGAGTAAGAGGACGCAATGATATTTGTTTCATTTCCCGTAGAGAAATATATTAGAGTATTTATATTGTCATTGAATTGTTCAAAAATAACTATCTCGGCAAAATATTTTGTTAGACTTCTGTAAACATATTTTGAAATTACTAAATAATTCAATTTCCTATTTCGTTAGATCAATTTGATATTGTTACCAATTTATTCACAGAAATGTTCGGAGTTACCTTGGTGTCGAAGGTGGTCCGAAGAAGCGCTAAAGAAAGTTGCTTATTGAATGAATTCTGGAAAAATTGGTGTCCGTGATTCACTGAGCTCACTTTAAGTATACATTGCGACTAAAGAAATCCTTAAACGAAGATGAGTGTAGTTTAGTTATTCAGTGCCATTTTGCAGAAATTGTAAGCAAACATGGATAAGAAGATCCGTATACGTCTGGTGTTCATGTTATTTCATAGGTGATAAAATTGGCAAACATTTTTTGAATCTAGATTCTGTAGTCCATCTTTAACTTTCAGTTTAGAGTTTCTTGCATAGGATATAACTAATCTCTAAATTAATAGGCCTTGATTCTTACAAATGCATTGCATTGAAGGTAGAGAAGCATACAAAACAGTTGGCCTGAATAGGATAAAAGATGATATTTCATAGATTGAGAAACGAAAAAGCTATTTTAATTACACTTAACGCACCTATGCACTGATACATTATTGTTATTTCTAAAATAATTTAATTACTTTTTCAAGAGTTTCCTTTCCAAGAAAATTGATATTTAATGCACTTTTTCATTCAAGGTTTGAATGAAAGGACGTAGTAATACGTTTCAATGCAATAAAACAATTCCCATCATAATTTCAATATCCATATAAAATGGTTTTGCACGATATCTTTAATTCATTCAGTAGGATATTGTGGCAGTTGAAAGACACATCGGAATCCAATTATAGTTTTTACCGCTTATGAATTATCTGATCAAAGATAAGAGTACTGATGCAGAAATAATTTTTTTCTCGAAGAATCTTTAATAATAACTTTTCTATAAGTCGCGTGTAAATTTAATTAAAATGAACAAAACATTTTTTGTTTTGTTTTTCGTTCGCATTTGAAATAATTTTGAACATCGTAGACATGGTTAAATACTCCCTTTCAGTTTCTGTCCATTTTGGATCATTATTATATATCATTAAGATAAAGAGATAGTAATGTGTCTATAGTAAAGAGTCTGTATATACTTTGAACATAGTAGGCATGATTCAAAGCACATACAGAAGGATTAGTCCTTATCAGTTCCAATCCATTTTGGATCATTATCTTCCATCAATAAATAATCAGACTATCAATAGTGAAGCTTCAGTATATGTTGGAATATCGTAGACATTGTCAAATACTCCTTTTCAACTTCAGTCCATTTTGGGTCATTATTATATATCGTTAAAATAACAAGATTGTCTAGTAATCATCTATTATAAAGCTGATGTATATGCTTTGAACATCGTAAATATGGTTCAAAGCACATACAGAAGCTTTATTCTTCATCAGTGTCAGTGAAATTTGGATCATTATTATATATCATTAAAATAATAAGTGTATATAAAGCACCTAAATATGTTTTGTACATAGTATAGGCATAGTTAAATACTTCTTTTCAGTTTTAGTTCCTAATGGGTAGTTATTATGTATCATTAAAATAATGAAATTGTCAAAAGTAAAACTTCTGTATATGCTTTGAACATCGTATACATGGTTACATATTGCTTTTCGAATTCAGCTCATTCTGGGTCATTATATACGATTACAAAAATGAGATTAGCAGAACTTACGTTGTGCTGCGAAGCACGAAATTATTTTGTAACACATACCTGTGTATTACATACATCTTTCATATATACAGTAAATGCATGAATGAGACTACGTATTAATGCATAATGTAGTCATATCTTCCAGAATAGTAATTGCACAATCTCTAAGTATATTTAATTAACATTAGTGGACAATTTATAAAACTTTTTTTAACCCTCCAAGTGGTTTTGACGAGATAACTCAGTCATCAAGATCGCACCAATTTTGCTATGATACCTCGTCATTAAGATATAGTGGATTTTTCTGTAATGATAATGAGATATCTCGCCATAAAGATATTGCGGGTTTTTTGTTATGAAGAAGAGATTAATATCTTGTCAGTTTTTTTGTCTTTTGAAGAGCTATCTCGTCCATCAAGATTTGGTTAGTTAAACCAATGACGAGATACTCCTTCGAGACAACCACCAGGAGGGTTAAATATCAATCAAATTACAGCTCTTAATTACTGTTTCCAAAACTTTTAATTTAAGCAATATATTAGTTATTCGCATCGCACTACAATATTTTTGTGTGAATTAAATGTATACTTCCAAAAGAAAAAATATTTCATCAAACATACTATTGAAGACAAAAATGCGATTTCCTGTCCTAAATTTCATCATTGGATTGTGATGTTATGCAATATAAAACCCATCACTCTGAAACACATTGTATCACAGTAAAGATTTTATTAATAATTGCATTTAACTTTAAAAACATAATAAGTGCACTATTATTAATTTTTACTGCACTAGAACTTACAACACTTGCATTATTGTAGACAATAAAAGATTTTTCGAATATAAATGCAGTTTGATGTTAGATATTAAAAATGAAGAGAAATAAAGCTCACACATCTCTAAATATTTAAAATTCTGTTAAGGTAAGTTTTTTAAGTGCGCCGAATAAAAGGCAAGATATTATATTTAAATATTTGTGGCGTTAATGTATAATGTGAAATGGTGTTAGCGTAACTTAAAAGAACTTCTCATTATTAGAATTGACGCAATTCTTTTAATTGAACTGAAATGCATTATTTTGTTTACACTGAAAAACCTTTTTGTCACAATGAATAACAAAAAAAGCGTTTTATCGTTCCCGAAAAAGAATCTGCTTATAAATTTTCATTCAGTTAAACTCGTTTTCGATAAAATATTAGTCTGGATGAAATTTATTGAGGCATCCAAAAAATGTTAAGCATTTTTCGAAAGAGCTCTTGATAAAAATGAGAAACGACGTTAGTGATATTTTTACTTGTGCAATTTACGCTTTCAATAAATGCAATTTAAAATGAAAAATACAGGACTAAATAAATGGGCTGTCAACTGATGATATTCTCCTTTATTATTTCATGTTAAAATGCTACATTTTGCACTGATATTTCTCTCATTTTTTATAAAAATGTGATGGAAACAAGTTTCTGGAATTAAAGACTAATTACTAATTTTCTTGTATGTCGTATCCAGTTATATGTTTTTGTTATCATATAACAATCATGTTATTTATTATACGGTGACAAAATTAAAAAAAAAACTCGAAATAAAATATAAAGTTAACGTAATTATCACTAAAATGTATGATGGATGACTGTAGCGTATGATAAGAGCACACAATAATGATTATATGACATGTATGAATATCATGTGATACGATATCATAGTCGAATATAATATGAGTTCAGAAACAAATGCTTTTACACTCAAATGTTATACATCAGCTTATGTGTAATACATAGCTTGTTATACATAGCTTATATGTAATAGCTATGTTAATACATCATATATTTTAGTGATTATTTCATTCATTTTATATTTTATTTAAACTTTCTTTTACAATTTTTGAAGAATGTTGAAGCGTGAAGCACATATATCTTCATTAATAAAATAAATTAAATGCAATATTATTATGCTTTAAAAAAGAATATGATTTCATTTCATTCATTGTACAAATTTATAAAACCTGTAAATATTTTTGAGGTATACATATTAATTTATACTGTTGAGTTCACAGTCAAATCAACTTTTGCTTTTAATTTTAGGTTTTAGATTTTAAACTTATATAGTTGAATAATAGTTTTCGTTTTGATTCTTAAAACTTTAAGATTAAGGTAAAGTGAACGTATTAAGCTTTATTTTGAAAGAAATAAAACACAATATTTCCCTAAAATTCATATGGTTTTATCAACTGATACACCCTAATTATAATCTGAATAAATCATGATTTAGAATAATAAATAGTTGCATATATAATGCGTTTTATAGTTACTATTAAAGTAGCATAATTAACCTAATATAATACATGGAAGTGAAACGCGCGCTATAAGTTGGTATAACGATTTACCCTTATACATAATCAGACATTTATGAACAGTTAATCAGGCATAATCGAAAAGCTCCAACACTGATTAATTAATCTACCATATTTTTATAAACAGTAAAATAAATCTATAAAATGAAACTAGAGTTCCCAAATTATCTCGAATATTTTATTTCTTATACTTCATAGCAATGCCTAATCAAGATAAAAGTTTATTATAGACATCTGGGCTCAATGAATGAGTGATTCAGAGAGATTAAGTAAACTAAAAAAATATTCGTAGGCTATGTAATACATATATGTATTTCAGAACTTTCAGCGTATTTATACATATATTATTTATACATTTATATAGCGCAATGTTCATGGAATTATTCTGTGTAATACATATTATCTCTCTTGTGATGGTAGTCGAGACTCCTAGGGCCATTAACCGGTTTATGCTATTTAAGCACATTATATTCTTGAAAATATAATTCTCCCTCTTTATCTAGTTCACTCGAAGTGTTATCTACTTCTTTGACAGTATGTGTAGTCATTTTCGGGTTCATTCAAAATTTTGTTTTTAATACATCTCCAACCAATAAGTTTAATGTGTTGCTTCACAACTATATGCAGAAACATGGATGTTAATTTTAGAACCTAGTCTACAAAATCTAACCTTGGAGTCGGCAGATTTTTGAATGAAATACAATTAATGGTAAAAAGGTATTGACCATCGACTTATAAATTTCTCTTAGTCTTCTTATTATTCTTCTTCTTGTAAATTCTACAAAATCTAACCTTGGAGTCGGCGGATTTTTGAATGAAATACAATTAGTGGTAAAAAGGTATTGACCATCGACTTATAAATTAAAAAAAAATATTTAATTCACTTCCCCTAAACTCGATGTCACAAACATTTAAATTGCCTGAATGTTTAATTGCCTACAAAGTATTTTGCTTTATTGAATACTTATAGATATACTTTTTACCTAGATATACTTTTTACCTAGATATACCATGCCTAGATATACCATAGATATACTTTTTATGTATGTTAATTTAGTTTCAAAAGTTTCATTATATTGTGTGAAAAGATTTGATTTAATCCTGAATGTCATGAAATTTCCGAGTAATGTTGTATTGCTTTCTCCTCACAACCCACATGATTAAATAACCACACGTATTGATTGAAAGAATTCGAGGAAAGATTCAATACGTCAAGCATGTTAAAATGAGTTAGAAGTCACTCAGGGAAGATTGCAGGTTGCTGAACGAATATATACATGTGAATGGCGTCAGGAGTTAGACTTGGGAACTAACCCTACTTAACTGTGGAATAGATACGAATTGTTAAGAAATGGACTTAGTGAGATATCGCCAATGTCAACTCCCGTTACTAAAACATTGAAATTCGCCATTGAGCTGAACTGTAACAATCGGATTTCTTCTATGGGCTATCTTAAAAAGAATATATCCCATCAAGACATGATTACTTCTAGACTTTTGAAAAGTTATAAAAAGTAGAACTTTATCATTTCAAGTATTTTACTTGAATTAATAAAATTGTTTGAAATCGATTATTTTTGTCTAGCATTTACCAATTATAGACAGCAAAGGACAACATCAAGTATCACGATCAAGTGTTTAAACATATTTAATTCATACTGAAAAGTAGAATTTGCAGTTTTGTGACAAAGAATATCGTTTCAAGATGAGAAGAAACTTTCCTTTTATAGCTAAATGTGAAAGAAAACAAACAACGGACACCAGAAGTTCTTGTGTAAAACATTGCCAGCAACCCCCTGTTAAACATAAAAAGCATGACCTATACCATCAGTAAGGATACATTATTTTATTGTAAATGAATCACATAATAAAATAAAACTTCAGTTCAGGTTATTAGTTTTAAATTGTTTTTACATGAAATTTTTATCGAAGCTGGTGAAAATCTAAAACAAATTCAGACAAAGTAGTTGAGAGAAGAAAAGTTGCCTTATTGCAGAGATGCAATTCTTTAGCAGATATGACATTTATTTATTAAAAACTTCGTAATTTCATCATGTAACACTAATTCCAGTCGTCATATTTTGCTTGCATGCAATTTTATTTACAGGAAAGATTTGCTTCATAGCAAACTTAGGGACTAAATATGCACTATTTGGCAATCACCCAAAAGAAATACTACACCTTTTCCGTAAGTAAACATAAACTTTATTCACTTCTACCAACAACAAACCGCAGAGATTTCTCCCTATCTGGTACCACACATAATAAAATCCTAAAAAAAGCGGCCAAACAACGTAAGCGATACCGTACAGGAAACAAAACAAGCTCATTCCTGTTCATCGTTTTAACATAATAATATTCTGATGCTCCCACATGCCTAGATCTCAGAAGCACCCCCCAAAACTTTATTCGTTATTCTTGTGCCAGCTAGTCACGCATCGTTTTAGAATACGATCCAAGGGCATAGGGAAAAGGAGAGAAACGTATGTAAATTAAGTTACGAGTCAGCGTTCGGTTACAGTTAAGGGAAAATCTAATTTTCCTTGGCTCTCGTTAGGGGTTGATCCACGTTCCACCCCTCCATGGGAGTTTTTCTCTTTCGGTTTCGTTTTTTCCTTTGGTTTATTTTTTCGGGTGTCCCGTCCTGTCGGATGCTTTCCGGAATCCGCCAGCACGAAATTTACTTAGGAGACGGTTAACCCTCGGGAGCCGAACCGGTAATTTGAGCCGGAAGTGCCGCTGTAGATTTTCAATTATCGCCGTTGTTGACCCTTCAGTGAATTAATGGTTTTCTCACCTCCAAATCACTGCACCCGCCCGGAGAATTTATTTCGAGGGAAAGTTTTAGTTAGGGATAGTTTATCTAACGTGCCACGCTGGACAACTAAGTGATAACAGTAAGAGAGAAGATTTTTCACAGCTGCAATCTCTAGTATAATGCAATACATTATGTACAGTAAATTTCCTCGGTATAAGTAGCACTCTAATTTACGAAGGATGCAAT
The DNA here is from genome assembly GCA_933210815.1 of Meta bourneti. Classification (NCBI taxonomy): domain Eukaryota; kingdom Metazoa; phylum Arthropoda; class Arachnida; order Araneae; family Tetragnathidae; genus Meta; species Meta bourneti. The sequence continues at coordinate 66,363,175 of OW119923.1, read as the reverse complement.
CGTATTACGAAAACCATTGTTACGTTGAATATAATAATAGTATGTCTGCGAGCTTCGACTTACTATCTACGAATCCGAGAACGCTGGTCCTAGAATTGTTATATTCTTCCAAATATTGATGCGTTGGCAAGTGACGGAAAAGCAAGTAAACGTTTCTGGTTGGAAAATGAAATTTTTCTTTTCCGTGTCTTGTTTTTAAAATGCGATTGTTTTAAGATACAGATTTACATGTATCGTTATGTAAAAGTGTTTATTTTATGTTGTTATTTGTTTGTTGTTCTGTGTTTTAATTGTTTCATTCACACTTGTTCATGTGCTTTCGATTGCTTCTGATTGAATCTACTGTAATAACTGTACAAATCGAATATTTTGAATATTAATATATCTAATAGAAGTGTTTTGATTGTGAAACCACGAATGCAAGATTAGGATATATGACTAAATTGGAGTCAAATTTCAAAACCAGAAAAATAAGTAAAATTATTAATACAAATTTTCCGCTTTTTCATTTTAACAGAAAGGTAAATTTTTATTCAATATATTCTTTTAATATCAAATTTTTGACAACATATAAATATATATTTCGTATAGAAAACTAAATGATATACAAGCTTATTAATACGAACTTACATGGAAAAGTTTTATTCAAGGTATAAACACTTCCGATTATCTACTTAGTCTTTAAGGTTCTCTTTCAATTCAAATGTTTTTATTCTCCAAAAATATAAAATGTTGCACTTGCTGCAGTTGGACATTGATAATTTAACCCAGTGCCTACTGCAGATTTTGTCGATTTTGTGATCATTAGCTCGGTAACGATTTGAAAGGAAGAATCAGAAACCTTCATCCCATTTAAACCAGCAATCATTACCATACTAAACTGCTGTGGAGTGCAAGTATTGCTACTGTCGATGGAGGAGCAAAGTGATTGTAAAAAGTAAAGTGATAACTAATCAAAAAATATTTTATCTAAATAGCGCTCCATTCTTAAACTTTTTAAACAAAATAAAAAAGATGAGAAAGGCAAGATTTTATTAAAGATTTTGTTTCAGTGTTTCAAAATTTTATTCGCTAAAGGTATACTGTAAGAGTTAAGAAAAAACAGATTATGAAACATTATCAATTGGATGGGGAATTGAATGTGTCCGCTGTCGGGTTGATCAATATCATTAAACATTTCATTTTATATGTACTCTATAATATAATTCATTGCAATACCATAATTTACAAATGATGGTTTATGGTATTTTAGATAAAACCATATTGTAATTAATACCTGATTTGTTTTACGTTCATTCATTTTGTGTTCTACCTGTTAAACACATTCGTGAACTTCTGTGATTGTTGAAATAAATGTTTCTTTTTATTAATTTATCTTTTAAAAGAATCTATTTGAATTGTGTTTGAACCTTCAAGTAATACCAATTTTAAATAGAAATGGAAATACTGAAGTTAGTAATACGATGCTTTGAACTCCAAGTCATCGTTTTTTATATTATTTAACTGTCAATATTACTCTTAAGATACACTGCTGGCCACCGTAAATGCAACACCCTGAAGGAAGCATGCAAATAATATGAAATTTACAACATGCATTAGCGGAGGTGAGATATGCAAATGATTAAAATTTCCGCGCAGACGCACATCACGCGCGCCTGTGGCGCCACATCAAAGCGCTATTTAAGGCTTGGAGATTTCGACGATTTCAAGTACAGCAATTGTGTTTTTCTTGTGGTTTTTTCAAAAAAACGATCAATTATGCCTCGTAGAAAACAGCGATCATCTTTTGATCAAGTATCCGAGTTCGACAGAGGAAGGATAGTGGCCTACCGAGATTGTGGATTATCTTTCAGGGAAATCGGTAGTCATGTTGGACGAAACCAAACAACTGTAATGCGGATATGTGATCGTTGGATGCAGGAGGGTACGACGGACCGACGTGTTCGATCGCATCCACCTCAGTGCACCACTTCACGTGATGACAGGCATATTGTGCGTATGGCAGTGACGGATCGCTCAGCCACATCACGAACCATAGCACAGCACATTCAGTCTGTACCGCATCATCCAGTGTCTGCGCGTACCATTCGACGCCGTTTACAGCAGAGTGGTCTGTCCGCAAGACGTCCATTGCTTCGTCTACCCTTGACGCAGAACCACAGACGTTTCCGCCGCCAATGGTTCGATGAAAGAAGGATGTGGACGGCAGAATGGAATGAAATTGTCTTTACTGACGAGTCACGCTTCTGTCTGCAACACCACGATGGTCGGATTCGAGTCTGGAGACACCGTGGAGAGAGGATGCTGAACAGCTGCGTTATGCACCGCCACACTGGTCCTGCACCGGGTATTATGGTATGGGGCGGTATTGGATATCACTCTCGCACTCCTCTAGTACGCATTGCCGGTATTTTAAACAGCCAGCGCTACATCTCCGAGGTGTTGGAGCCAGTTGTCCTTCCTTACCTTCAGGGCTTGCCCACAGCCATATTTCAACAGGATAATGCGCGACCACACGTGGCACGCATTGTCCAAGGGTTCTTCGTCAATCGCCAGATTGAATTGCTTCCCTGGCCAGCTCGCTCTCCGGATCTTTCGCCGATAGAAAACATGTGGTCCATGGTTGCTCAACGATTGACCCAGAATACATCCCCAGCTGCCACACCAGATCAACTTTGGCAACGTGTGGAAGCTGCTTGGTCTGCTGTACCCCAAGAACACATCCAAAGTCTCTTTGAATCAATGCCGAGGCGTGTGGCAGCGGTGATCTCCAACAATGGCGGCTACTCTGGCTACTGATTTTGGCAGGAACCACACTTCACAGAAGTCTATAAATTTAATCATTTGATACTTGGTCAACATGTTATCTACAAAATAAATTTTGTTGTGATATCTCTTGTCTTTCTTGGTGTTGCAATTTGGGTGGCCAGCAGTGTATTATGTACGGTACCATTTTTTACGAAATAAATTGTTTTATTCCTTTCTAGATAAAAATTGGAAAAATGAAAAAAAATACTTTTTAGTGACATACGTAGGGGATGAAATATAGAAATTAGATTTCTACTAAATTGCCGAAATCGAAGTGAAATAAAATGAAAATATGTTTCCCATTCCTAAAGCTTTTCCAATTATTATTATTTTATCAAGGTAACACTTTAAAAAGATCAAAAGGTTTTTAAATCTTTGAAAAACACATTTTCTTCAAACGAAACAAGCCGCAAATACTCTAGTCTTTATATTACACGTATTTTGCTTAAAAGCAATTGTGCTGCCATCTGTTGGTCATACAAAAAGTTATCGAACGTAAAAAAAAAACTTTAACCTTTCCTGATAAATGATACAGAAAACAATACTGTCTCAGTCTCTATTTGAAATTTAGGTCCAACAACATTTTTTTTAAAAATGTTCCTTTTTTGTTTAAACAATATGAAGATTTGAAATCTTTGAAACAATAAAATGTTTTGGGTAAATTGTCTAAATAGTTAAATTTACTAGACGGTTAAATTTGCATCAACTATAAGGTTCTGTCCCATTAATCAAAGTCTTCAAATTGCTTAATTTTATATTGACGTTAAAGTTTCAATCTGAATGCTAGTAAAAAAAGTCTCGAAATAAAATTTTAAAGTCTACTAAAAATTTAGCTTATTCATGTTTTACTTATATTTGACTAGGAGAACTTTTGCTATAAATTTGTGAATTATTTACTGCATAAAGTGTAATTTTCATAACGTTTACTAACGGCAAGCATCATAAGCAATCAGGCCCTTATTTCCTATTACAAGAGGTAAAGTCACGATAACGTGAATTACTATATAGTCTATATTGCTGTCACTCAGTTTTATCATGTACCTTATTCAAAGTCTTAACTGTGGGGTGCTGTTTGGGGAGAAAGAATGCTTAGTTCCATGTCCCCAGCAATTATTTACAAACAAAATTCAAACATACATTTATGAATTAAATTAAATATTTTAGTTAAACCTTCACGACTTTTTTCATTATATAAATTCAATGATCATAGCATCATTTTTTAAATTTAAATCTCTTTAGATTTTATTTGGACGTCTTAGAGTCTCCGATTTAACTATACCGAATTTGTCGATTTTTTATAAGATCCATTTCAGGATTCCCTTAGTCCTATACCATGTGACTTCCAACGATGTTCCTAAGTTCAAGGAATGCAGAGTCGCATGCGTAAAATATACAATTCGTTGTACACAAGAAAGGTTAGTATAATAAAATGTGTCTATGCGATCAAGAGAACCTGATTCTGATGAATGAAAGATTATTTCCTGTGAGGTGAATCTCTATATTAATTTGTGTGTATATTGCCAATTTTTTAAGCAGTCGAAACTTTGCATAGTCCATTTTATCTGCTTTTCATGCAAATATTCGACTGTTTTTGACTCTCACTACGCCAAATCGGCGAATTTTGGTACTAAAATCTTTTCCCCATGCTCATCCCCCATGTCTTCAAAAGTCTCAATAGCAAATTTGGTTCTTTTCTGTTGATTCGATTTTGCTACAGATGCCTCCAAAGAGTGAATGTTATTTTATGACCACCCTGTATACAATTGAAAATGAAACACCAAACTGCCTGTAACAAATGAGATTAAAATAAAAACAGCATTTAAAATTTCTGTTTATTTATTGAGATGCAAAATCAATCGTCATGAAAGACATCTGCTATTCATTTTGTGTTTGCTTTGAAGTGGAATTTCTCGAAACCAAAAGTTTTAATTTCCTTTTTCGGTTGAGTTCTTGAATGTTTCGCTGCCCTATTCTGTTCTTAATGACCTTACGTAAGATACATGAATGAGAATAAATTACTTAACCCTCCAAGTGGTTTCGACGACATATTTTGTCAATAAAAATCTGGCCAGTTTTGCTAATCATGAGATACCTCGTCGAGACAACCACCAGGAGGATTAATTTTAGAAAGATATCGATTTCCACAGCATTGTATTATTTACGTAGACTTCGTTTAGGTCGGACACGTCATTTTTATGTTTATCTTGTAAGTAAAATCCACATACCAAAATTACACACTTTTTATGTTTGGAACATTCCTAGTTTGTTCTTCCAATACAGCAGGAACGACAAGCAATCATATATCCTTAGCCTCAATTGACAATAGGAGGCACAACAGAAAATACAGAACACAGTACAAAAGAACATTTAACTATCAGAATAAAACTAGGAAAAAAACAATTAAAAAGCTATGAGGACAAAAGTTCTTTAGCTTCGTAATAACGTGAGTAAATAGAAGGGGGTAGAGATAGACTCCCCTCTATCTAGACCCTCCCGGGCAACGCTTTCGTTGCTGAGTAGTCCATGAATTAAAAGCTCAGAGGTTTTCTGTCGGAGCTAAATGTTGGTGGCAGTAGTGTTTTCCGTAGGACGTCCTTTCTGTACGTACTCCAGGCGTGACGTCTTTTGACTTATTTCAGCACGTCGACAATGTAATTACCAAGAACGAGTTCCGAATTAGTGTATGGCCAACGCCAATTACATCAAACACCAGACGATGCAAAAATTGTGATACATTCCATTTTAAGGTAACCCTCAAGCGAGAGCATTTGGGCAACAGAAAATAAAATCTTCGTTTTCCGTCTGTTTTTTTGTGTGTACACTGAAAATCACTCTAATATATACACAGCTATCATCCTGAAATATTCATATAAATATTTGTTTTATGTTTTGCTTTCGACAAAGTTTATTTAAAACATATTGTGGCTCAGTGGGTTTACCCAATGCGCTAGCAATCAGAGAGTTGTGGGCAATACACATTCGATTTCTCTCTGGGGATCTTTCTTCTGTGTCAGTAAAGATTTATTTGTGTGTGTATATCCATTAGTTGACCATGTTTGGCGCAGCTTGGTCAAATATGGCCTTGCGTAATAAGTATTTTTATTGGGTTGACGCAAAAATTCATCCCGCTTTTGGCGCTAGATGGCATTGGAGCGAAAAAACCGAATTGTTATCTACTTGACACGTGTCAAGTTTTGATGTTGTTTGAAAGAAGAAATTTCAGCGAGTATTTGGGAAAAAATTGTATTTAACTGTGTTTTTTAAATTTTGTTAAGGATTAAAAATGGCAGAAAATACGGAGCATTTTCAACATATTATGTTTTTATTTCCGAAAAGGCAAGAATGCTTCGCAAACGCAAAAGAGATATGTTGTATATGGTGAGGATACCGTTGGGGGGGGGGGGACGATTCCATTCACCTGGATCAGTTCTTTACCCAGAAACTCAGAACTTCTATGAGCGCGGGATTATACAATTACCGGATAAATGGAGAAAGGTCTACGAACAGAACGGTACATAATATATTGATTAAATGAAATTTTTTATGGTAACAAAATTTTTCTTCAATTTTCGTCAAAAAACGGGACGAACGTTTGCATCATCCAATAACATATCACAATTAACATTTGTTTAGGAATATTTTATGACGGACCAGTTGAAATTTATACATGGAAACATAATTGGACTTGCTTTTGGGTGCAATAGAAAGTATCCGTTTATTTTCCTTGAGAGATAGATAAATTTATTGACGGAAAAAACTCGGCAAATTCAAAATTTTTCAACAAAACCAAATCTTATGTGCTCTCCTAGTTTCAATTCAAAAGGCTCTGTTATCAAATACCGGTCATATTATGAATTCGAAATCCTCTAATTACACCTAGTGAAACAAGAAATGACCGTGGAGTGAGAAACCAAATCAGTGTTGAGACACACATTTGTCACTTTCTTATCAAACAGTGCATGCACTCATTGCCTGTATGATAGGTTTGCTCATTACGTAAACAACAGTACATTCAGTTTAGTTCTTTCTCATTGAATACAGTTTGTATATGACTATCTTTTATTAACGCGGCACCAATCCACCAATTTTTAATTTTATAGTAGGTTCTGGATCCATCAATCTTGACCACCATCGATTTCAAATTTTCAGTTTCATCTTCGGCATTTTTTTTCTCCTGGTTAGTTGCTTACAGAGAACGTTACCCTGTCTCCATTCTGAAAGGGAAGAAAACACTTTATTTTACATTGTAATTTAATTGGCGATCTAATCGTGATCATTTCAGTCACATAAACCTAAGCTGTTCATGTGACTTTAATTTAACGTTTTTTTTATCAGTGCCCAAACACTAGTAATACCTACTGTACACTGTTATGGAAATTGTTTGAATTTAACACTAATAACACTAAGGTAATTAAGTAAATTAGAAGTAAAGTTAATGACTTTTATTTTGTGGTGGTCATCACTTACATAACATCATCGATCGAATTTTATTCTGCGGTTAACATCATTATATAGTAAGCCCGCAACAAAATGTTACTGCGCAGGTTTCATAGCTCTTATAAATATTCATTACCAGTGGAATCAAGGAAGGTGCTTCAGTTTTGCTCCTCGGTAATCGTAATACAAACATGTCCTATCAAGTATATTCCAGCATTCCTTTTTAATACACATTACTACTAACAAGAAGCACTAGAATTTGTACACACTAAATTTTCCATAAAATTCCTTCTTTCGTACTGTAATATTAATTATTTTCATTAAATATTACTTCTGAAGCAATCAAACAAATTAAGAATAGTTAAATAGTTTATTTTAAATGTTTCATAATTTATTTTTGTTTTCCTTTGTAATGAAATATGTTGATAAAAGTACCTTTATGCACATGCATATACTCTGCATTATTTTTAATAGAAGCTTTGTTCTATTAATTTCTATATACTAATGAAACATCGAAAACAACTTTGTAAACCTATGAGCAAAAAGGGGTTTGTAGTTGATTAAAAGAATAAATGGATATTGTAGATGCAGATATGGAAACTACCACTTTCTCATACCGGTAAATTACCTACGGAAATTCTTAATACTACTAAACACCGGTTTGGACGTTTAAATTAAAAGGAAATAGTGTGAAAGCCAACCCAGTAAACTCGAGCGGTAAACAGAAGCTATCGAACAAAACAAAAATTAATGAGAAGGACGAGAATTTTGGAAATAACATTGCAAATCTACAATTATTTAACCCTCGAAGTAGTTTAGACATCTTGCAATCAAGATATTGTCAATTTTTTTGATGAATAGATCAATATATGATCAGTTTTCTTTTAATGACGAGGTATCCCACCCAACCAGATCTAGTCAGTTTTGTTGATGGCGTAATATCACGTCGGGACAACAATCAAGAGGGGTTATTCATAATCTGATCACCAGAAAAGTGACTAATGTTTACTATCGAGGTGAAACAGGAGCCGACTCAGGGACAACATGATAGTATATTAGGACATACTCAATACCACATGTATTAATCGCAGAAAGAAACGTGTTATAATTTTAAGTCTGGAATAGAAATATATTTTTTCCACGGATAGAACGAAGGCAATAAAAAGATAAGAGAATCGCTTTATGTTGAGGTGGTATTTTCTTACTGATTGTATCACAGATCTCACGGAAAAATTTGCTGATTAGATTAAATTTATGTTGGCATTATACCGTATATTTTTTTGAAACTTTCGACGCTACTATCCTGGAACAAAATGATCATTGAAGTACGATCTTAATCCTCCAAGTGGTTTCGACCAGTTATCTAGTGCATCAAGATCTGACCAATTTTGCTAATAACGAGATATCGTCGTCAAGATATTGCCGATTTTTTCATGATGACGAGATCAAGAACGGGTTAGTTTTCTTCTAATGACGAGATATTTCACTTATCAAGATATGATCAGTTTTGCTAATGGCTAGATTCATCCTCGAGACCACCATTAAGAGGGTTTTAAAACATAATGTAAATAAAGATAAAATAATATTAAAATGTAACTCAAAAACCGGTAATGGTAATTCTCACCAATCACCCAACCCAAGGATTAACGGATTTTACATCCTAGATAATCATACCACCAGAGAAACAGGGTGCTTCTCAACTGTTAAGATTTTTCTAAACCATGAGAGCACCCCCTTTCAGATTTATCACAATACCAACTAAATAAACTCTTCCAACACACAGAACACTGCTACAGTTCGAGTAGTGAGCAGGAAGGGTCGAAATATTTCACCGAAACCAGAACTCCGAAATCTTTCCCCGACGAGGCATTGTTAAACACATCTGTTGCGTAAACACTCGGAGAACTTCATGAAAATTTCCCCAGAAGAGAGATTAAAATCCTTTTCTTATTCTTCATTTATTGAAAATGAAGGGAAGCGCCCGGCGAACTCGCTCCCTCTGTAATGAAACATTTGCTAAAGATTCTAACATGGGTTCAGAGGGAGATACAATTAAATGTGGGAAGCGTGGCTTGTGGAAATAAAGCATCCGAATCACGCAAATGTTATTTTATGGCAGAGAAGAAAAAACAGGGCCTCCTTATCGCTTTGGAACAGAGGCACTCCTCGCAAGGTAATTTTATTTTGCACTTAATTAGATTCTCGGAATTTCACCTATGACTGTATCCCGTTCTTGGATTGGAGTGCGAATCTTCATGTGATGATTTTCGTGGAACTCTTGATCATATGAACTAATGAATGGTAGCTGTAATAAGATTTGCTGCGATTTGATCCGCGTTTCATTGTACGCTTCTCTTTACTTTATTCGTTCGCTGTTCTTTTTCATTAGGGAAAGAGAGCATACGAGGATCAAAGATTTCCTAAACTCTTATAAAAATGTGAAGAAAACTGATCATATTTTAAAATTATTTTCCCAAGTCTACTAAAATAATAACGCAATCCATACCTTAAGAAAGTTAAAATTAACTACACTTTCCTAACTTACATCACATTCGTACATTAACTACTAAGTATAAATCAATTGGCGTGTAAACATCTCATTCTCTGTGTGTAAACGCAGTGCAAAGCCTACCTCAGTGTTCGAGATGGTCTTACCACCTTCAAAAGGACCAGCTCGTTTTTGTCACAGTTATCCTTCTGTCTCATGGCACCCAGTGCAATGTCACCACTTTGTCACCATTTATTTCCGCATGTGTTGTGTTTTTATTAATTTTTCGGTAATTCTCGACGTACCTTTTGTATGATTTTTTCATATCCAGGCACTTCACTGCAAAGTAGCAGTTAAAAACTTGCTGTACCTTAAGCTTTGTGTCGTAGCTCAGTAGGTATGCCTACTGCGTTAACAACCTGCGAGTTGTAGGCGGAGCTTGTTCCTTGTGTATATGTCCATTTCTTTCGTCTGGTGCATCATGGCCAAATATGGCCGTTGCGTCATAACCCCCCCCCCCCAAAAAAAAATGTATTCATTTTGTACGCCAGTGTGTTATGATTACATTTTTGACGGATAATTTTTAATTATGTTCTTGATGTTTGTGGCTCGTAGAGATCAAGCCTTTTCTTAATTAGTTTTCAATAGAGGAGTTTTTATTTTATGATTTTAATTTGGATAAGGTTTGCTAAACAACGACGGAATTTGGAATTTCCACTAGAGAGTATTGTATTTGTTTTTCACATCATTACTAAAAAACACATCAGTGCTGTATAATCTCCAGTCTGCCATATGTATTTTACAAAATATACCTAAAGTTGCATGAAATGTATCCTATATTTCTTCTAATTCCTTATACTCAAATCATTTGTTCCAAACCTGCTGGTATCTTATTCGATCTATTCATTTTTACAGCTTATCTTCTAAGACATGGAATTTCACTTATTCGATTTTATTTAAATCTAAGGCTTGGGTTTCTGTTTATATACCCGTAATTAACTCTTAATTGAATAATATGCGTTGCAATTGATAAAAATGGTGTCAATTTATTCAATCGTAGAAACATTTTGCACAATGAAAATTACTTAGCTATTAATTTAGGAAATGTTTTCAGCAGAAGTGTACAATTAAAAAACACGCAATCTACACACTAACGTTGAAATTTAAGGAACTAAGCATCATATTAGATGTTTTAAATAATATTCATAATTTAAAAATTATACTTCAACTTATATTTAATTGCTATTAAAATATTGTTCAATAATTGTATGGTAGTATATACAAAAAAAAAATGTTTCTTACGATGAAATTTCAAAATTTCCTATTATACTAACATAAACGACAGATTTAGTGTTGTAAGTCACCTCGAATTCATTAATTTGGACACAAGTTTGTTTAAATTTAAAAACTCTGTAAATTGTATGAAAAATCTGATCGTGGAGATATTTTACACTTTCTTTTTCTATTTAGTTTGAACTATTCGGTCATTCTTCAAGACCTACTTTAATATCATATTCTCAAGGCTGAGAAACGAGCCGACTGTCACAGGTTAGAGCATTGCCTAATGCTTTAAAGTCACGGTTTAGAAACTTGCGATAATGCTGTTTTTCAGAAAATCTACCAAACTTCTTCCTTTCTGACACATAATTTTTACTCCTGCTTTTCGTGCCAACTCTTTGCTTTATTGCTGTCGTCGGTAAAACTGGTATATTATTTATGTCTTCTAAGATTAAGATGGCTGAGTTGTCTACCATTTTTATCAGAAGGAATGAATTCTATGCCTCAAAGTGGAGGAATGAGTAATGAACGGCAAGAACGTTCAATGGTTTCTAATACCTTTAATGTTTCTTAACCATATTTCAAACTATGATTCAGTACTTGTCTACAACACTTCTTGTATTCAAAGACATATATTTACATCAGTAAAAAATAAGAAAGGTTGGGATTATTTAACTAGTCATCAATAAGATGTTTTTATTTATTTACTTTCGAAATTTTAATATTAAAAGGATCTTTTGCCAACAAATAATTCTTTTGAATAATATTGCAAAATTTTATTAGAATCTAATGCACTCATAAAGAATGATCTATAATATAGTAATCTATAATTCCAAATTGATACAGTCTACTTTCATTTTCTATCATAATTCATAGAAGTCCATTTTCTTTTAGAAAGCCATTCTTAGCGTTATAGTTATGTTGATGATATTTTATATTTTCATATTAAAACTTGTGTTAACTAAAACCGAAGTTTCCTATTAAGAGTGGAATCGGAATAAATGGCATTATTTTCTGTATTTTATGCATTCAAACGGATTCAAAGGCATTGTCCGATTCTTTACTCTTGTTATAAAATTTCACTTGATCACTTTCACTTGATTCACTTTCAAAAGCAAAAAATAATTAATTTGGTTTGAAAAGTGAAATATTCATAACTGTACCAACGATAAAACTTAACATGTAAATATATCTAACCAAAATATTTTATAGTAGCAGAGAAGTCTTAGTTATGAAAGTAATTAAATTTTTGAAACATCTTTCTTTCTGATTTCTTTTCATTGGAGTTGAATTTGATACATGCAATTGGATCCCAGAAAATCTAAAGGTCATTGAAGAAGGAAGTTCTGTTCTTAATTATAATTGCTGTATGGTTTTTTTTGCATTCTGTTTCAAAACTTCCTTTACAAATTTTAATGGTGGGTAAAAAAAAATTATGCTGTTGGTGAAAATCAGTGCTAATGTACTCTGTCACATGCTTGGTTTATTTCATTTGTGAATTTAGTGTATCTTCCAGAATTCCGTGTGAAGCTTGCGGACATATATACAGCCCTATATGGATACGGTTTAATTTTCTACTTCCTACCTACTCAAAGTCTTTACAAGAAGTTTTGAAATACCCGGTATATTGAATTCATGTTTTTTAAGTGTTTCATGTTTTTACCAGAATTGAACACATAATTATCCAAAACTAAACTGCCAAGATTAGCTTCTGAGTGGTCTTTGTTGCAGGTGTGAAATATAGAGAGCTTTAAAAGCAAAATAAAAACTTTAGAAACAATTCTTCATACATGATATTCTTGATGCCAAAAAGAATTTATGCTACTTTAACATTATTTTATGAAAAATAAAAATGTGATAAATCATATTATAGGCACCACGCCAAAGAAACGTATGTAAGCGAAATCGAGAAAATCTCGTTGAAAAGTTTGACGCTATAGAAAAAATAGTATTATGGTGAAAGGTCGAGTATTATTTCAGTATGCTTAGGAAAAGTAGTAGAACTCGTGCCGTTGCTATAGCATAAAAAATTGATTTGTAGCCTAGAAAATGCATTTAGGTTGGTTAGTTTGTACGGATTTTATGGCGCAAGTGCTATATTTGGCCATGCTGCGCCAGACACAAGACATACAATATCAAGTAATAGACAGACACACAATGAAAGTTTTACTGACACAGAAGAGAGAAAAAACACCCGGGGAGGAATGAACCTGACAGAAATCGAACCTGAGCCACCTACAACTCGAAGGTTGCTAGCGCAGTGGGCATACCCACTGAGCCACAACGGCCCCAAAAATGCATTTAGGATTAAAACACTTAAATTTGCATATTCCTGGTACATGTTTTCTCATGGAGTAACTCCTTCAGGCAGCTTTATTTATTTAATTTAAAGTACATTCTAACCCTCTGAGAAGTTCACACGCATAATTCCACCTTGCAACTTATAGTCTTCCCTACATGACTTCTAACCAGTTTTAACCATCAATAGAATTTTTCCAAAGGATTCTATTCCAAGGAAATGAGCAATAGAATATTTCCAATGGATTCAATTCTAAAGAAAGGAGGAATGGAATATTTCCAAATGATTCTATTCTAAGAAAATAACCAACATAAGCTTACTAAAGGATTCTATTCTAAGGACAAATGAGTTTTTCCAAAAGAAACACTTCAAAAGAATGGAATAATAGAAAAAGTCCAAATTATTCTATTCTAACAAAATGAACAGCAGAATCTTTCCAGAGGATTCACTTCCAAGGAAAGGAACAAAAGAATCCATAGAATTCTATTAAGGTAATGGAACAATGGAAGTTTTCTAACGGTTGAAAGGATCCATGGGGGGGGGACTCTTTCAACCAATATATGTGACTATTTAGTCATTAAGAGTCATGAGGTATAATCAATACTACACTACTAGGAAATCTCTTGACACTCAAAGGGTTAAGGAAAATTTAGTTTTGGTGAAAAAAATAAACACAATTTTCGCAATATGCAATTCGCAATTGTGTGGAAGTACAATATTCACTTTTTTTTAGAAAACTTAATTTTGAACTTAGTATTTCCAAACATATCTACATATTTGCTATAAATATTAGTCCATTAAGTATGAAATGTCCGATTACCTCAAGTACCAAGTTTGATACCCGATATCTCTGATGTTTCACTTTGACAGTTCATCGTTTTTTTTATTGTAAAGGTACGTCATCAGCCTTTCAGACGTATGTTTTGGTTTGTGATTATCTGTCGAATTGCCTTTTTCAGATTAAATTTTGTAAACCATGGATAAGTCAAAAATTCACGTTACTTTCGAATATGAGTTCCGTCGTGGAACTAATGCAGCGCAGACAACTCGAAGTGTCAACGAAGTGTTTCGCAAGGATGTGGCTAATAAACGCACAGTACGTCGATGGTTTGAGAAGTTCCGATCTGGCGATTTTGATCTTCAAAATGAACCACGTGGGCGATCTGAGAGCAAGGTGGATAATGATGAGTTGAAAATTGCAGTGGAAGCGGATACATCTCAAACAACGCGTGAATTAGCAGCAAGATTTGACGTTACTATTCCAACACTATTAAACCATTTTAAACAAATTGGTAAGGTTAAGAAGCTTGATAGATGGGTTCTGCATGAATTAAACGGGCGTCAGAAGAGAAATCCTTTAGAAGCTTTCCTTTCTTTGTTGTCGCGACATAAAGGCGAACCATTTTTACACCGTATTGTTACGTGTGATGAAAAATGGATTCTTTTCAACAATCGCAAGCGTTCGGCCCAATTGTTGGGTAAAGATGAAGCGCCGAAACAGAATATTCACCAAAAAAAGCTAATGGTATTTGGTGGTCCAGCGTTGATGTTTTCCACTACAGCTTCATGAGACCTAATCAATCGATTACAGTGGATGTCTACTGTAACCAATTAGACGGAATGCTGAGGGAGCTTGGAATTAAGCAGCCGAGATTGGTGAATAGAGACAGGCCAATCCTCTTACAGGACAATGCTCGACCACATGTAACACGAATAACGTTGCTCAAACTACAGAAGCTGGACTTAAAAACTCTCTGTCACCCACCATATTCCCCAGACCTTGCACCACCTGACTACCATTTCTTCCAGGCATTGGACCACTTCTTGCAAGGAAAAATATGTAATTCCCAACAAGCTGTAGAAAACGCTTTTCGCGATTTTCTTACCACTCGCTCTCCAGGATTCTTAGCTGCTTGCTTTAACAAGCTACCGTTAAGATGACAAAACTGTATCGATAGTTTTGGCGCATTGTTTGATTAATTATACTGCTTCTTGCTTGAGATCTAGTAAACCAAACTTTCAGTTCGAAATCGGACATTTCATACTTAATGACGTAATATATAAATTACCAAAGGACACATAAAATAACATTTTAAAGGCTACCATGTAATTCATTCATTTCCTTTAAATATAAGTATCCAGTACCAAAAGCTTCCCTAAATTGTAAACATTTTATTTCATAAATCTATTTAAATAAGAATGGAGTGTTTGTACATTGAATATTTTCGCCCCATTTCAAGTTATTTATCCTTTTTGGATAATTCCAATCCAAAATCAATGGCATCCGTATTTGGTGTCCGTCTGTCCTGTTTGTGTGTGCCCGTACTACATTCAAACGTCTGAGTATATTTTCATGAACTTTTGCATACTGTGAGTACTTACAGTTATTTAATGACTCTGTCTCTCCATTTTATATCTGCTTTTGTATTTATGTGTTTGTGTATGTATCAGAAAGTTTATTCAACGTATTTTTAAAAAATATTTAATGTTTTATTAAACATATTTCGATTTAATGAATACGTTATTTAAATTTACTTTGCTTACATATTTAGGAAATTTTAGTGCTAAAATAGCTGAAAAACTGTACTTAAATCAACCTTCATTTGGAAGTTTTGGAGAAGATCGGATTTATATTGAGCATAGTGATTACTCAGATTTTCTTACAAGTACTGATGAAAAAACAATTATTTTTCCCAAACTCATTTTTATGGTATTTACATTCCAGTACTTCACTTAATTTGAGCTCTACTATTTTTCGTTGCGAAATTTAAAAACTTCCGAATATTTAGGACAGACTAATAAAGAGAATAGGTCATTCAATTTTGCACACACACTGTACCAAGATAGAAATTAATTATTTTGTGTCCAATAATGCTAAAGACGAGTGTTAATTTTTTGGAAGACGTTTCCGGCAACTTTCCTCAAAGGTCCTTTGCATAATTCACGTAGTTGTGGAATTCGTTACCATATATAAAAAATAAAACATGTGGCAGAGTGCCCTTTGAACCAAGACTGGTAGCTTATTGAATTTGTTCGAAGTAATTTAAGATTTTAACATAGGTGTTCCCTTTGCAAAATGATTTTAAACTCATTAAAACTTGCCTTTATTTCCCATGTTTCAAATAAAATTACTTGGTTTTGTTGAAAGTTGCACTCATTAAACGAGTAACCGTTATTCTCATTCTAAACAGGTACGTGGTTTCCATTCTAAACTGAATCTTTGAATTGAAAAAATGTTATTTTAAGTTGTAGTTCGTGATCAACGATACTAAATTGACCACGTGCAGTAATATTATTTTTAGGCTTTTACCTCTTGGAATTAATTTTTAAATTTTGTTATTTTGTAGTGAGTTGTGGCAATTATGCGAGATCACGAGATAAAAAAGAATCTCGAATTGATATCTTTAGAGGAATACATTTTCTGCCGACATTAGTTCTGTTACGCTCCTTTTTCTGTGGTTGTAAATTGCATAAATAATTTTTTAATAAATTGTAATTTCTATTAATCACACGCAACAACATTCGATTCAAAACTGATTCGATTTAAAACTGCATGAGAGTTAGAGTAAAGCAAATTTAAAATGGAATTTTGTTGATATTGAAAGAATATTAATGTTCTAAAAATTAATGTTCTTTGTTGTATTGACAGAAGGTCATGGTTGCCTACATTACGAGTTGAAGTTATTATATTTGTTAGAAGTGTGTTAAAAACAGTTTCTTTCTTTATAGAAAGAAATGCGATCAAATCGATCTAACATTTTTTTTTCAAAATGGTAATCGGTTACCTTTACTTTGTATGTACTATAGACATTTATTTTTGAAACATGTTCTCTTTTGGTCATTGCATATGCCACTAAACAGAATTGCTAAGAAACAATGTATCCGCTTTAAGAAAATTAGTAATAAATATCTTTTATCAAATTAATTTTTCATCATTCCCTTAAAGATGGTGAAATTCGAAATGTCGCATGCCTGGTGTTAGAATGCCACAAGTCAAAAAATGCTGATAGTAAACCTGTAAGTGCTGTATTTGCAGCAGATTTGTCATTTTACGAATAAAGTTACGGTATTTTTACAGCAAACGAGCTTTAGAAGGGGCATTCATAACGCCCCTATGAAAAGGCAACTCAAAATTTACTTTTGTAGTAGTCACCTTAGTGTCGTCTTTTGTAATATAACGAGCTTTTTGTAGTTTTGTCATATAACAGGAGTGCGATGTATGTGAAATGTATTATATGGATGGATATGCATGCTTGCTGTTTACATTCAAAGCAAATTGAAGAAACTAATGGGAAATGTTGAAAAGTTGTTGAAAAAATTAGTTTCCTGATACTTCAATGATGTTGTAATTTTTCTACGAAAGAGAAATGTGATTATTCTGGTCCCTTTTTCAATCTACAGTTAAAGAGTTCAGCCAGAGTAAGATCGGGTAATTCTGCTAGTAGTTATATAAAAAGTACTTGGAAACATTTCTATGAAATTTATAATTGTTCCAAGGATTGTGTTAATTTTTTTACAATTTGCTAAATCCCTTTAAAATTAATAAGAGGACTGGAGCAAAATAATATTTTCTGTTTTCAAACGTTCATTTTAATTTCAAAGTAAAAGCACTGTTCAGTAACTGCATAATTTTTAGGAAAGACTATTTCGTGTTTTTAAATGCTTTGAATATGGGAAACATTAATGTAACGAGAAAATTTGTTGCTTCAGACAAATGGAAGTAAAATATAACTTCAAATCATAAAATGATGGAAAAAATAAATACTGACTAAAACCTGACTAAACTAATACTACTAATTAAACTAAACTAACTAAATTTATTTATGATTAAAAAGTAGATAAATTTTTATAGATTGTGAGGTTTAAAAGATTAAAATACAGTTTTATACCGGTAGGGGGGCAAAAATGCTCAGAATTTCAGAGGTCATAATGCAACACTGTTAGCCTTCTTCAGATTCCCTTAATAAGCTATTCATAATTACTAGATTGGTGATAGATGAAATTAAAAATTTTCACTTCCTACTTTTTTATTTAGCTATTCCAATAATAATACACTATGCAGAAGATGTAGACACCACAACAACCAAACTTTATAAGCTAAACAAAGCTTTATAATTTTGTAATTCAATTCTAAAAAAAATATTTTTCTATTTTCGGTTTACGAAGTTTGTAAATATAACACGCATGGGTGTACATCTACGTGTATTAAATACATTCTAAAATTAAATGAAGACTTATATCTTTTAATGGCTCACTTAGATTCGAATAGTTTGTAATATTTCTATCACATGTGTATTGCAATCTTTTCTCTGAAATGCTTGATTCTTTGCAATAACTAAATTTTATGTAATCAATCGATGACGAGAAGTAAGAGAATTCTAAGCTGGTGAGTAGTTATACATATTAATATCAGATAATCAGATTTTTTTTTATTCCGAAGATTGGAGCTTCATAAATGCGTAGCCACAAACTGCTCAGTCTTTAATTATTAGAGTTTACCACAACCATTATCTATTAATTCTCAATTAAAAATCTTCAAATTATATGCAATTTAATTAACTTCTCAACTCACTATCATTCACGTGTGCATAAATGAATGTTAATGAATTCGGAATAAAATAGAAATAAATGATACAATTTGGAATATCTTCTTCCTCTTTTCGAACGCTCGCTTTAATAAAGTAAGAGGTGATAAACATTTCTCTTTAGCTAATTTGAATTTTAAAATAAGTGAGAATTTATTCTCTATTTTTGCTTTTTTCAATATTTTTATTCCGTATTTTTTGCAAGCCTTCCTCTGAAAGTTAAGCTACATTTTCTGCTCATTATTTTCCTTTAAAGAAAGAGGAAGAACTTTTTATTGTTTGATTTTCATTATCATGAAAATAAAAATAAATTATTCTGTCATTAGTTTTGAAAGAAATGAAACTGGCTGCATCATTTTTATCCTCTAACATGTGTGTTTAATTGCAAAAGGAATGATGGAGTATTTTTAAAACCAGAGATTTTGAAAAGTATTCCTCTCGTATTCATTTTTCTAGACAGAGAAGAATGAACGAAGAGAGTTTATTTCCCATTATCCATAACAATTCATAAAAAGAGTTTTGGAAACGAAATCAAGACTATTAACTCTCATAAATGTGTAAAACCATTACGTGCTGACTCTGATATTACTTATAAAGGTAATTAAATGCTAAATGATATTGCGGAAAATTATTCCTGAAATATTACAGAGAATTTAATTATCTTTAAGCAGTAACTATTGTTAGACTTTTTTGTGGCTTTAAATGTAACTAAAGTAACAAGAGTAAGTAAAATGTAACTACAAACGTATCAAACTATATATAATCGAAATTTAATGTCTAAAATCTGTATTTTGGGTATTTCTAAGGTGTTCAATGTTTTCTCTATCTGAAATATGATTACTTTCAGCCAGCCCATCTTTTCTGATTTGTTATGATATTGTGTTGGTCTTAAAAATGAGTTTTAAAATGAGCATATTCCACAAATTATTATTTGTCTTAAAGTTGTAGACATGATAAATTAGTAAATATTTCAAAAACCCTCCTTGATAATTTAGTTTTATAACCTTAATTGATTACTTATTTTCCGTAATTAATATTTAACATTCTAAAACGGAGACATTACAGACATTTTGTTGCAACCTGACATAGATACTTGGATATATCTTGGATATATTTCTAGTTAAAGTATCAAAACAATAATTAATGATTAGATAAAGTGCATTATGTAATATCAGTTCATGTACGTATAAATTAAACATAAAATAATTTTAATCTAAATCTTAGCACAATATTTTTTCGAAATGATGTTATAGCTACCATATGTGACGGTAATTCTTGGAATATGTTAGTCTTTAGTTTATAAATTTAGTATTTTATATGTTATATTATGAACATGAAGTACGGACCCAAGTACAAAGAACCAAATCAACTTTACGATCTACGAAAAATGTCAGGAAACATTTATAGAACCATTAAAAAGCTTTAACGATGTCTACATATGAGATCGATAACATTGGTATAAACTCTGTCTAAACATCTTATTAGCATCATGAACCTTAGTACTCAAAAGTATGGTTGCACATAATTATAATTGCTGCACGAAAAACACTTACGAATTTGATTTAGGGGAACTATAGAGTTGAATTGAATAAATGCTGCGATTATATATTTTAAAATCATTTATTGATTTAACTCTCCTGGTGGTTGTCTCGGCGAGGTATCTTGTCATTAGCAAAACAACCAGATCTTGTTGGATCAGATATCTCGTCATTAGAAGGAAACTGTCCAGATCTTGATAACTTTATCATTAAAAATTCAATATCTTGATAACGAGATATCTCATCATTAACAAAATTGTTCAGATATTGATGGACGAGGTATCTCATCAAAATCACTTGAAGGATTAAGGCGAGGTGCTAAGAGACTGGATCGAAATGTTAGGAGATTTGCGAACCTATTGAACACTAGTCTTAAGCAAATTCGGTAAAAGAGGCAAATTTAAAGTGTAGGCTTTATTTTTAATACCTTCCATCTTCTGAAACAAATAACTTGACCGATAAATAGGCTGAACTGTACTTTTCCCAAAATATAGTGTGCGAAACAAAGTAAATAATAAAAGTATGTTATAGGAAAGAAGGTTTCAAATAATCAGAACAGTATTAAAATCACACTTTTAGCGACTGAATATAATTAATTACTTGACTTGTCAGGTAAATAGTAACGAATTGATAGATAACGTTATTGATTTCTCTATACCAATTCCAATTCAGATCCACGTAACTTTGCTGAAATTACTCTGAAAAGTCAATTAAATGAGCTCACGCAATTCGAAAGGATAAATTCTACGGAGTTATTAAATAAGTTTTCTATGTGAATTTGAAATGACGCAGGAGTAACTCATTGTTTGAGCAAGGAATAGATATTATTAGCGATAAAACAGTCAGATCTCAGTGGTATGAACTTCTTCAGAAATCGATTATATTTTTAAAAGAATTTAGGCGATGTTGAATTTACACGTAATTATAAGAGGAATTATAATTGGAAGCTCTCGATAAAGATGTTAGATCAGCTTAGATATAGACAGTTAAATATATTACAGGGTCTCAACGACTTTTCCTTTCTCTAACACGAAAGAATGTGTAGAAAAGAATTTACAGCCAAATGTTTGTTATTTTTAAAGGAAAACAGCAATTTCATTATCTCTAAGGATTTTATTACTACTTTTGGCACATATCGGCCCATACGAATTATGTTTGGATTACAAAGCAGCATGTACTCTTCAGTAAATTTTAATGTTTGATATCTATGTGTTTAAAGGAATACTCATATCATGTTTGAGCTATACTTTGATTCACCCTGGACTCATTTATGCGAATAACAGAGACATAAGATATAAATTGTGCGCTGGAGCACGTAAATCTGAAGTAAAACTTACATGAAGCACCAAGTTCAATCTCCATTTCCATTAAAATCTTTTGTCCGAATATCGTTATTCCTTCTACTCAAAACTTATAGGTTATAAGATGAAATTTTATACGCATTTTGTAAAATTGCACGGGATCGTAGATAAACAGGATCGTTTTCTCGTTACTTAAAACGAAATCTAAGGGCCGCTATATACCAACAGTATCTGGAGCAATCCCAAATCAATAGAAACTGATTGACATAGAAAACCGTTTCAATAAGTAACTCGATCGCCTCAAAATCTTTCTGAATGCTTCAATGCACTCCAATCTGTTAGACAGACTTTACTAGATTCATTCAGATTGCCCCGGATTATGTTGGTGTGAACTGGATAGGAGACAACAAGACCATTTTTAATTGCATATGTTCACTCACTTATGGTTTCACCGTCATCACTCATACTTCAAGACCAACGAGATGGATTAGTCTTTTCAGGCTAGCTACAATACTTCCATGCTCTAACTATAATTTGAATTCTTGATGAAGAGTGATTGATTTGAGTCCTAAGGAATAATTATCTTGGAAAATCAGAATTTTCAACAGGAAATACGAATTGAATGGAAGAATTCCCACAGCACCATTGTCAACACAAAAAGAAAACGTTTAAAATGAAAAAAATTGAATTAAAAATTATTTTTCATTTTGTAATAATTGTTTTTACGAATAAAATTAAATTTTATTGTTTGGATCCATAAGAAAATAATTTTAAATCTGAAGGAGTTTTAAATCTAATGACAGATAGATTCTCAGAATTTCAAGAACACTGTGATACATGATAGAGGCTTGTAATAATCTGGATGATGTATCACAGAACATTTATTAGTGATACGGAAACTTCATTTAAGGGGGAAATATGAAGACAATTATATGTGTATTTATGTTAGTAAATATAGTAAAATAAAGCACAACAAAAATCGGGGTTGAAAGTGACCTTTACGTTTATCAAAAACTGATTTCAAATTCAAAGCTTGGATTATGTTTGTTGCTATGTGATTGCTCCCAATTCATGGAAACTTCTCACGAGTCCCCAAACTTAATTGTTATCGAACATTTATTGAACCATTTAGAACAAAAGTTCGACATATTTCCAACAAAAACCATTATTAACAACTTGCTTTAATAGAATTTGTGGCCGAATTGTAAACTTACCGCAAACATTAGTTCAATTAAAGGCTAAAAAACTGTTCTTTGTCGAAAATAAAACACAAGAGATAGTACCCAAGTAAAAATAAAATATGTTTATCTTCGTCTAAACGATGACCTGAATTTTTTAATTTTAAGATGAAAATAGACAGTTTTTCTTTTTCCTTCCATATTTCATAAATATAATTTATGATGACACTATAAATGCAAAAATAAAAACCACAATAAATGACCTTTAATTCCATGTATAACGTCTAAATATATTTCGTTGTTTTGAGTTTACAACTGTTTTAACAATTTTCACTGCTGTGTCCGGTTTTCACTTTGACTCACTGTATATTAATGTTTTGTAAAAACCCGGCTGTTTCAAAATAATATAATTCAAATACAAATATTTCAAATTTTTTATACTTCACCTAATTTCTAAATATTCCCCAAGTATAAAAATTAGCTACCATGATTTATTTTCTTCTGAACAGTTTCAGAATTTAATTTTATGCTAACAGAAAGCTAAAATGGTAGAAGGTTTTTATTATTTTGTTATTTTGTAGACATTATCTCAATTAATTTTCCACAGTTTGTAAGAAAGTTTCAATGACTAATTTCTTATTACATGAACAAACTATTTTATTTGTGTTATAAAAATTATAGAAAAATGCGTATTATATTAAACGGGACAGTTAATTTGGGATAGCATTTACGATATTTTTGCAGCATAAATTTTTATTACGTACCTTAATTGTTTTATGAGCATATACAGTTTATAAAATACAAACTAAACATTGCATACAATTCCATAGCACAGATCAATTCCTTATAATTTTCGGACATAGTCTTTGTGTCACCAACTGAATGCCTTCTTCTCTTGAAGGAGTCTTAATGTATTTCCTTTTAAAATTAATTAACTTCGCAATTCATTTAATGAAAATTAATAGTTGAATTATTATTAAGTTGATTGAGATTCATAGTTTTATTTGAACCTTTTCAATAGTATTGCATTCTATCTTAATGTATATTTCATGCTTATTTAATCCGTCAAGTTCCACTTTTGTGAGGGAAGGTATACAAAAACAAGCTAATTAGCTTAAAACAATGACTCAAGTCAGTATACGTTAAGACTCAATCATAACGCGTTTTCTTCGTGTTAAACTGTTGTGGTCTCTACGTATCGTATAAATACTATGCAAACGATTCTTTAACAGTGTGCTCTTGCATACAAGTTGAACAACACCATTGGTGAAAAAACTTCTCTTATATTCAACCAATTTTAAACTTTCGTATGTTAAAATGTGTTGTGGGTTGTACGTTTTGAGTACCAAAACATAGTACTTATCAAGTATCCTACACGTTTTACATATTTAACTTTTAAT
The DNA here is from genome assembly GCA_933210815.1 of Meta bourneti. Classification (NCBI taxonomy): domain Eukaryota; kingdom Metazoa; phylum Arthropoda; class Arachnida; order Araneae; family Tetragnathidae; genus Meta; species Meta bourneti. The sequence goes on along the minus strand of OW119923.1, from coordinate 66,338,863 downwards.
AAAATTAAGCATGTTTGAATATTAAATTTAAAAAATGGGGAATGCAGAAACAGATTTAAATGATATTAATACTCAACAGTGTCACAAATATTAAGAACTCACGCTCATGAGACTGATTAAAATTGTTTTCGGATTTATATGCGTTTTATAATTTATTGTGCTTCAATATTTGGCATTGTGTAGTTTAATATTAAAAATTGTAACATTCGTGGGTGTTCGCGCCTTTGGCGACTCAAGTTTCTTGGCATCATCGCTTGTGATTGGCGAGCGCCAAATGGCTCTGAACTGAGCAGTTGGAAAGAGGAAGCCTAAGTTTGCAGTCGGAACTTCTCAAGCGGTAGATAGGCTACTGCTTATTTTGATGCGATTAGGAGATCGCAAGCGTTCCTTTCGGAAACCACCTTGTCCATATTGTCGATCTTGTTGAGTTTGAATAAATTGTTAGTTTATACACAGTCCACTTCTTTGCTTCTTTGGTGGGCCTCGACAATGGGTTTTGGTATTCTAATTGGCAAAATTTAAAATAAATATTCTATTTTAAATTTTTTACATTATTTGTTAAATTAAATTTAGGTTTTGAATCTATTATAGAACACATACTTTAAATGTTCGAGTCCGTCTAAAGCTCTACTTCTTGCTAGTATATCTTAAAGTATATGCAATACCCACGCCATATCGTGGAACAAAGATTAAAAAACTGTCGGAAACTCCATAGCTTAGAGTTATAAATTTTAATGCACTCACAACTGATTATCAAGTGAAAGTTATGTTTTTGATTAGCGGGGATTTGCTATGGCATTTATGTGTGCTTTCTTTTATAGCTGTGCCATTAGAAAATTCTGTAAAGTGTATGAAAAAAGAAGGGAGAAATTTATACGGAGGTATAGCAACTCATACATGTAATAAATCGCTGTGTAAATTAAGTGAACATCTGTACTTTATGGCATCTGTACTTTATGTACATTGAACGTTAAATTCTTATTCAGACAGATCTTCTTGGCTGAAAAAACGTTGTGATGAAACAAACAGATTTGAAAGTAATAAAACCCTATTTTATGTCTTAACAAAAAATGTTCGTGGAAATAAAGGGCATCAAAATGAAAAGAATGATAAGAAAGCATTATTTTTCTCTGTAACAGTAATGTTATTTGTACCAAGATATATGGGTAATGGGTCTGATCACACCACTTTAATATCTTTGCAATAGTAAAAAATAAATTTTGAAATACGTTTAGAAATAATGTTTGTCTGATCTATAATAATTTTAATAAAATCATTTAGGGCAATTAAGAGGACAGTAGAATTTAAAAATTGCCAAAATCGATCGAAAAATATAATTTTAAATTTAACTTGAAAAATTATTTATCAACTCTGTAAACGGCAAAATGAATTTTTAAATTTTTCGTATCGTTTTTGACAGAGTTACATTAATAACATAAAATATATAGTAGACCAGTATCTTGGTCTAACACAAAAACATATTTTTCTGATTCAGATTTTTTTTGACTATCTTGATTGATTTCAAATTATTCATCAAGCAGCAAGTTTAATTATTTCCTTGAAATTTTTGGACAATCCTTACGATATTTTGTGTCTAACTACACTCGCTACCAAAAGTTAAGCACGGAGAGGGAAATGTTAATTTCTGGAAGCCAATCTGAATTTGAGACTCTGCATTTCGCTGCAGAGGTAGATCGAAGTACGCAAATATGTTCTGTAACAGCCAATCACGGTTTAGTGTCGAGAAATATGCAAAAAAGGCAGTCGTATCAGAAGCCAGCATTATGAAGTGTTAGAGGAGTTTCAAGTAAGTGCTGATAAAAAGTGTTTAGAACTTTCGTATGATTAGTTTTCAAGACAGACGTGTTTTTATGGCTGCTAGAAGACGAATGGCAGATAGTGAGCGTTGGCGTTCTGTGGGACGCCTTGGAGCAGTACAATCAATCACAGATGTTACTCTTTTCTTCGGCGTTCACCATTCCGTCATTTCACGATTATGTAAACAATGCCAAACAGTTGTCCGAAGACCTGTGGCCTGTCGCCCAAGGGTTATGACCCCCGCGGAAGATCGATATATTGCTGTTTTAGCCAAGCGGAATCGAAGAGCGACCTCCACACGTGTGACATCTAAGGTTGTAGCGTCCATTGGTAAGACGATATCTGCCACTACTGTTCGCCGAAGGCTACACATGAATGGACTGTACGCTCGTGTATCACGAGTTTGGGTTCCTCTATCCGTCCAATTCAGGGGGCACGATTAAAGTGGTGTTCGCAACATATGAATAGGACTCTGTGTGATTGGGCCAGCGTTATGTTCACGGATGAGTCGAAATTTGCCCTGGAGCCAGATGACAAGCGTATAAGGGTCTGGAGAGAACAAGGCACACGCAATCGGCCCCAGAACATCATCGAGCATCAAGCATTCCGAGGTGGAAGCATCATGGCGTGGGCAGGGATTTCGTTGGGATATCGCACCGACCTGCATATCTATAGACGGGATTCTGTGACGGTTGTCCAGTATCGGGATGAAGTCCTAGAACCCACTGTGAGATTGTGCGCTGCAGCAGTTGGTCCTGCTTTCGTTTCATTGGATGATAATGCGCGTCGGCCGTGCTGTGACTGCACGTTTCCCACCCCCAGTCACTCTCACAGAGTTGCAAACTGCTCTACAGGAAGAATGGCGATTACTTGACTCTGGGGTGGTTGATCACCTCATGGAAAGCATGGTCACACGCTGTAAACTTTGCATGAGGATGAGGGATGGTCACATACCCTATTAATGTCAGTTTTGTTTGTTCGTTTTGGATTTAAACATCATTTTGTTAATGACTCCAATATGATTTCATCTCATATTTTATGAAAATTCAATATTGTTTTAATCTTTGTATGTAATTCTTTGTTTTGTTTCATGCATAAACATATTTGCTACTTTCCTGTCGCATTTCGTGTCATTCAAAGCTGTACTTGTCGATTTTTTCGCATTTTACCGCTTCGTTTCTTAACTTTTGGCAGTGAGTGTATATATGAAAAATTCACCACGCTTTCAAATTTTGAAAAATGTGTTTTAAACGTTACTTAACCTATGCTTTTTTGCAAAATTTACTGTATTTTAGTACAAATTTTTTAACTTTACAATTGAGTGATACACTTATCAAAAGTGGAATTAATTTGATTTATATATAAACAAACTATTTCTACTATAATTATAATAGTAATAGTTTGTACAAATTATTATTATTCTAATTTTGTGCTAATTATCCAAATTTTTGCTCACGTATTACATAATAATTTACAACCAACTCACTATTTTTGAACCAACCTTTATATATAGCCTTTTAAATCAAAAAATTAGTAGGAAAATTTTATAACAATCACATAGATAATAATTTCAAGTTTGTTTTCAAAGTCCTTGTCTCTTGAAATTGCAGCTTTCGCTAAAGTTTTCAGAAATATTAATTTCTAAATTTTGAGGTACACTGTGAACTGTTTTAGAAATTAAATATTTGCTCTAATATTGGATGTTCTCTCTGCATCAATTTTTGAAATTTTGATAAAATTCATTTTTAAAACGTGAGAAAGGTGAGCTCTCACTGATATCGAGGAGTTTATATTTTGTATGTCAACATATGAGGGAAATAGAAGGTTTGGTTGGCGACATCTCATGTTTCCTAGAAGACATCTTTTGAAATTTTTAGTCAAAGAGGGGACTTCATATAAAAAGTATCTGATGAGAAAAGAGAAACAACACAAAGATCAAATTCAAGATGAGATTCTCAGAACAGCATGTCTTCTATTGTGAGGGAATGGTGGGAAAAGTTCCTCATTATTACAGATAAAATGAAGTTTACTTTTCTTGTATTCTGCTAGAATATTTTATTTGCCAAAAGTTTTATGTAATTTCATTAACTATTATACGTAGTTACGAAATCTTACTTACATAGTCTGCATAAAGCGCACTGTTAGAAATTGACTGAATCAACACCTAAACATTTTTATATGGCTGCATACTTGTCAATTTATATGACATTTCCATTGAACAAAGAACAAACATCATAAATAAACTATTAAAATCACAGATATGGTCATATTCAATATTTGACTGGCTGCATTTATGTCTGACCCGAGAGAGTACTGTTTGGATATGCATGTAACTAAATTCCCTAATATTTCAATAGTAGCGATTGTAGCTAGGTGCTACAATTTAGACCTCAATCAAAACTTATTTCATGTTTCTTTAAAATTCAGCAGCTGGTTTTGTGCAATAAAGTCTCTACTTTCAGATTAGACGATTTGACGAGTACTTCAAGCAATCTGATGTGATACGATAGCAAATATTTCAGGTTAGAGCCTAAAACGGCATGTTGTATTTATTGCCATGAAATAATAGTACTGTTTAGGAAGCATCTCAATGTCCAGAAGCATCTTAATATAGCATTAGTTTTCATATGTTGCAATGTTTATTCACGTTCATTACCTTTCCAACAATTCAGACTCAGCAAAAATCAACCGTACATATATAGGTCCAAATAATTTTAATAGATTTCGATACTCTGAAAGAAATTATTTATCCAGAAAATATCAAAAGGATGCGTTATCATGAGTTTATAAACTACAAAAACGAATTTTCTCGGAGAGGACTTCATACCATTAGTCCACTATTCAAAACGTATTGTGGGCCGCGGCAGCCCAGTCGGTAGATTCGCTGATTAGCAACCGGAGGGTTGCGAATTGAAAATTGGATCAAACCAATGAGACCTTCGTGTACGTGGGGATTGGTGCACGTTAAATTTCTCGTGTCCTCAAATGTTCTCACCTTGCTGTGGTTTGGTAGGTAGGTATTTTAATTGACGTCACACCGGAGCAACACAACTTGTTATTGGTGATGTTCCGAGATCAATCCCAAAGGGAATGCCATGGTTTGGAAGTTTGGAGAGTGGGGTTCCAGCTGAGGTGTTGACCTCGTCATCCAGCCATGGTTCAAAATTACGAGGCGTTGTCCTTGGATTGATCCCGGACAGTCCTCAATAGCTCGTTGTGTTGCTCCAGTTCAACGTAAATTCAACTACCTAAGTATTTAACTTCAAAAGCATTACTTCGCCCAAGCGAAAAATTTCCGCATGTATTCTGAACGAAGTAGATTCCTTCTGTCTTTAAAACTTCAAGTCAGTCTTCCGAAAATAACTTGTGTTACGACGTTACTTCTATCTTTTCAGACCATTGTACTAGTAATTTAGATAATGTAAGGTCCTTTCTTGCGTCTGAGTAACGCGGAACTTAATCTTCATGAGACGAAAATTTCTTTGGACGCTCAGGTCTAACTCATCATTAGTTGCGCAGGTGGTTTCACGTTTCTTCAAAATGATACTTTTCGTAGACAATCTGGCCATTTCTCGTCCCTATAGACATGTTTTGAGTGAACAATTCGAATACCACTTTTCTTGCAAGTAGGGTTCTTATTCGAATTTAGCAATATACTTTCTACTCAGATTTGTGTAAAAAGGAGCACTCAGGCTTCTTCAGTCGTTAACAAATTTTCCTGTTTGATGAGGAAATTGTACCACTAGTATTTATTCTCGGATAGTGTTTGAATATTTGCGATCCTCTTGGAATTATATTCTGATGTCTAAACAGGAAAATGTACTAAGAAATGTCTTCAGAGCTATAAAGATAAAAGCCACGATAACATATTAAAGACGTCCATATGACTCTAGGATTTCTTCCATCTAGGTAATTTCACTTGTCTTGTTAATAAAATAAAGTTAATCTGCTATTTAATGATGACATAACAGTATGAGGAGTAGATGCCATGTCTTCGGAACGAGATGTATTGTGTGTTTAATGTTGTTATTTGATTTATAAGCAATATATTAATTTTGTGTCTGGGGCATAAAATATTTCTAAATAACGATTCTTAAAGAATTTCAAATAAATGAAGGAAGTAGACATTAAAATAAGCGTATATGAATATTTAAAAGAAATAATTATTTAATTCTGAAATGGCAGGTATCACGCTGTCTACCCCATTTAATTTAACCTTACTACTCTCCTTTTCCCCATCTACTAGTATTATCCTTTATATCTTTAAAAATAAAACTAGTAGAAAATGAGTATACTATATTAATATTAAATAACATTTTTTGCGATCTAATCAAATATAAGAAATAAAATGTCCATTTGAAGTCATTATTTATGAGAGGGAATTGCAGTCAGTAAATTAAATATGTATGCTAAATCTTATATTATCAAATTTTACTGGATATTTTTATACAATGCATTTCTTGTTAGCAATGATGTTAAATAAGTTCCCACAAGAACATAATAATCTTTGTTTACTGTGTGTTCACGAAAAGTAATTTCCTTTTCACTGAAAATGTAATGTTCAATATCTAACTTTTATTTCCCATTAACTGAATCCATTTAATGCTACACGACTAAGCTCGATATTTTCTTGACCTTTTTAAAGACTTTTTTAAGCTGCTAAAATTAAATTGTATTTTGAAATTTCGTAAAATTCTACACATATTTATTATGAATACCTCAATACTCTTTACTCTCTGAGGTCTAAGACCGATTTATATATGTATTAGAATCATCAAAAGGCGTGCGCATTGACAATTTATATATCATCTGATGTTTGGGATGGATTGATTTTTTTCTAATACCCGACTAATTGAACATTACACATTACGGCACAACAAGGGTGGATGTGTGAATCACTTTGGTGCACCATGTTGGGGTCATGTTACACCTCAGATGCATACCCCACATTCTAATCACAACCCATTTATAGAGAGGCCACATATTCATTCCAGAAGGACAAACATCTGATTTACCCAGGATTTGAACCAGGAACGTTTCGATCCAAATCCTAAAACATCGTGATAATGTATGCTCTCATAAATCGCTGTTGCACATATGTCGGTACTTCGAAAGAATATGAAAAGGAAATGGATCTTCAATGTTTTCTGTGTTCAAAGGTGCTGTTAATATTAATTATTATAAGAATTGAGTAAATAAAATTTGACTTCTTCAAAAATTGGGTATAATTTCAGGGTATTTAACAGTCCGTCGATATCATTTCTCAAGGTTTGTTGAACTGAAAAGGCTCAAATTTTCTTGTACTCATGTATGAATAACAAAAACTACCTATCTCCTAGTCAATTCGACGGAATTCCAAAGCGAGATACAAATTGTACCCAGAATTGCTCCACGCCTCGGCCGATTGTCAGATAAGGCGAAGACGTTACATCTTAGATGAGCAAGGGATGCTTTAAGGTGGATTCAGCCGTCCGGAAACTGTGCGATACCCGGGGTTTTATCTTCATTAAAAGGTTTTCCCGTGTCGTTTGTCAAGGAAACTTCCGCAATCTTTCTCCCCATTCTCACGCCCCCATCTATCTCACATTCTGTGGGAAGATATTTTCATTATGTGTTGCGGCTCTTTAATGGTGGATGGTTCTCTGCAGCGGTATCTCGGCTTGGGAAAAGTTTTAAACTTTTTTGTGGACTCGTGTGGGGGCTTTGATTCAGAATGCGACCGCGGGATAAAATGTCGGATCAGGGACTTTTAATGAGGCATCGTTGATGCGGAGAAGGAGGATCTGGAATGAAGATACTATGACACTCGTACAAGTATGTGTCGGGGTGGATTTTTGTGTTTCTTTGTGTACACAGCACTTAACCCTCCTGGTGGTTGTCTTGAAAAGGTGTCTCGCCATTAGCAAAACTGACTAGAGCTTGATGGACGAGGCATATCGTCATTAGGAGAAAACTGACCAGATCTTGATCTATCTCGCCATCATCACAAAATCGGCAATACTTTGATGATGAGGCACATCGTCACAACCAAAATTTGTGTGATCTTGATGAACGAGATATCTCGTCGAAATCAATTGGAGGGATAAGAAAACTACAAATATCTGATGAATGTGAATTTCATATCGACACATTCCTTGCATGGATTAGCCAATGGTCACGAGAATCATTTGGAGTGAAGAGAACTTTCAAAATGGATACTTTGTATTGGACCCCCCACATTTGAACCCTCATAGGTGTGTATACATATATACCCGTTCTGAAATTTGTAGTCTTCCCTGCAGGGTTTCTAACCAGTTTTGACTTTCCTGTCCAATAGAATGTTTCCTAGGATTCTATCAACCAATAGACCTAGTTACTTAGTCATTGTGTGGGTTGTGGGATGGATAAGGAACACTACTCGGAAACCCCGTCGCGCTCAGAGGGTAAAAATAATTCACAGGAATGAGATGAGAAAATTGATTTAGAACAGGGTTCGGGTCTCGAAGAGGCTGTAACGTCCCACGATCCTGAACACGGAACTCTTGCTAGGAGGCGCTTTCCCCCGTTCTGGCTGCGCAGATGACGTCAGAGTACAACGGCAAGAGTCGCGGGAGTTTGTTTTTGTTTTTTACTAGAAAAAGAAGGTGATGAAAATGGCAATCGAAGGGGTGCGGTTGCTCTTTCGCGATGTGTCTCGTCTGTGAAATTTTAAACTAGCTTTGTAATTTGTATGTAAATATTTGTTGATAATATAGAATTAGTTTGTTAAAAAGTGGTCTTGCTTTTATTGTGGATATGGTACAGGCCATGAGAGTGGTAGCAGCAAGTGGATGCGAAATCCGCGTTAGTTAATTTTGATTTCAACGAAGCTACAGTTGTGACGACCGCCAGCGCGTCTGATGAGTGGCTGTATTTTTTTTAAAAGGGTAAGTGCCAATTTACCAGAATTTTGTTGTAAATGTAAGAATCGGTGCTCACCGAAAATGCATTTGTTTTAGTTAACTGAATTGTAGTTCTTATTTTGAGTAAACATGGTGTTTAATGTTAGAAACGACTAGTTTCTGTTCAGTAAAAAAAAAAATCAACCTGATTTTCTTGTGTGTAAATCAACCGTTCCTGGTTTGGTTTGAAGTCGTCCTGACTTATTGAGTTTGAAACGTCCTGTTTCTGAATTGAGGTAGAAGTCATCCTGACTTGATATTGTCGAAATCAACCGCTCCTGTTTTAATTTAGGAGTCAACCTGACTTGTTTAGTTTTGAAACGTCTCGTTTCTGTTTTCGTTTTAGAAGTCGCTAGACTTAACTGTGTTTTGAAACATCCCGTTTCGGTTCTGAGTCAATCCTGACTGGCGTTTAAAAGTCATTCTGACTTGCGAGAAAGAAAATAGAACATCAGTTCGATCTATTTGTGTTGTTTAAATATTATATTGTCATTCTAGAAAAATTTATATTCATTGTGTAATGATTATATTGATTGATTGATTTTGATAACAAGTTATGCATATTGTACTCAAATATATGTTTACGTTTCTAATGCAAGAATACGATTTTTAGCACTGTTATAATTGGTAAAATCAATTTTGATTTGATTTTGTGTGAAATTTTTGTCTTTCATTTTGGAAATATCCTAGTTTTGCTTTAGTGTAGAGGTATTGCACTGAACAGTATTTCGTTACAGCTGAAAACGAAAGTGCTTTTGAAATAAGAATATTATTGAGTTTTTGTGTTTGAATTGTCATTTGAGTGTTATGATCATTTGATAATTTATTTGAGCGAGTGTAGAATTCAGTTATTTTTTTTAAGGAAAAAGAAAATAATATATGATAATTACTGTGAAATTTAACGAAAAGATTTAGTTCGTTTTACTATTAATCATATCGAAAGTAGAATTGATTTGTTTTGTATGAGTTAATCATAGTATTTATTTTAATAACTGATTTTCAGTGTTTTGTGTGCTTTAAGAGTGTGGATTCTGGGTTCTTTTAGAATTGTATATTGTTTTGGTATTGCAATCATGGCTTTCATTGCGCAAGCGAAAAAACAGGACATTGTTGTTCTAACCGAAGAGTTAGGTTTGAAAGTAGATTCGAATTCTACTATTGCAAAGATGAAGACAGAAATCATCACGTCTGATGATTACGACGAAGAATTCGTTAAATCACTTCTGGAAAGGATTAAAACCGAACGGCTTCAGAAGGAGAAAGAAGCAAAAGCTCAGAAGAGAAAAGAGGAATTGGAAGCTGAAGCTCAGAAGAGAAAAGAGGAATTGGAAGCTGAAGCTCAGAAGAGAAAAGAGGAATTCGAAGCTGAAGCTCAGAAGAGAAAAGAGGAAATGGCGTTTGAACTGGAAAAACTACGTATTGAAAAGGGAATCATTCCTGATAATTCGATTGAAGCACATCCACCAAGGAGAAAAATAGAATTGCATCATCTAATGCAAAAGTTCGATAGTAAAGAAGGCGATATTTCCCTGTACCTAGTGATGTTCGAAAGGCAAGTTCGACGCATAAAACTTGATGAATCTGAGTGGGTTTCACATTTGATTGGCCTCTTGCCAAATGAAGTATCCCAAATTATTGCAAGGGAACCAGAAGAGAAGGCAGAAGATTATTTACATGTGAAAAATATTCTTTTGAAGAAATATAAGTTGAGTCCTGAGAAATTCAGACAGTTGTTCGTTAAACATCAGAAACAGAACGACAAGACCTGGGAAGAATTTGTTGATGAACTCCAAAACTATTTCGAAGAATGGATTGCTGGATTAGAGATAACAACCTTTAACAAATTGGTAGACCTGATGGTTACCGATCAGGCTAAAAAAAGAGTACCGGCAGAATGCCGAGAGCATTTCATCGATGAATGGAGTAAGATGACGTCTGCCAAAGAATTTGCTCTAAAGATGGATGAGTACGAAACCGTAAGAGGTTTTACGAAGAAGAATTTCGGGAACACTCCGAAACACCAAGAAAAATCATTTTCAAATTGGAAACCTAGGAATTCCGAAGCACCAAGGCACCATTCAAATTGGAAAAATAAAAATCAAGAAAACCCGAAGGAAGTTAAAGGAGAACGTATGGATTCACCGAAAGTAACACCTTCGCCTGCTGCTTTTGAGAGACGAACAAGAATTCAATGCTACGAATGTCACGGTTTGGACCACATTAAACCGAACTGTCCTAAATTGAAGAAAAGACCCGAAGCGGCTTCAGAGCAAATAAATAGAATTGTCAGTAGTACCGAAGAGGACCTGATGAGACCACACACTTGGGAAGGATGCGTAAATGGAATTCCCATGAAAATTCTTCGTGACACTGGATCGACAATCGACCTTGTTGGCCGTAACCTCATTCGTCCTGAGATGCTGACAGGTGAGAATGTTTGGGTTATTCAAGCCGTTGACAATACTCCAATCTGTTTGCCTTTAGCAGAGGTGGAGCTACAAGGAAAGTTCGGGCATGTTATAACCAAAGCCGCAGTTGTCTGTAGTCCCTCAGACAAAGGAAGATATTTGTTGGGGAATGGAACGGCTACACTTCTGGAAAAGATGAAGGTGGTCCATGCGCCATATCAGGTGAACGCCATTAAAACACGTGCTCAAAGACGAATCGCTCAACAAGAGGAAGAAAAAGAGGAAGACGTGGTAAAAGAGGAAGAAGTAATTTCGGTTCCAGAAATTGAAGATGACATCGATATCGACGAAGACGATTTGTTCTCTTTCCCGCCGAACGAGATGGAATCTTGGGAAGGTCTTGAACTTCTGAAGATTGATTCCAAGACGTTCGTTGAAAAACAAGAGGAATGCGAAAATTTGAAACCTCTGAAGGAGAAGGTACTAAGTCAAGGTACTGATAAGACCACAGGTGAATACGAAATACTCCCCAATGGTCTTCTGGTGAAAAGAAAGATTGATAAAATGGGAAACGAAAACATTTTACTAATAATTCCAACTCAGTATCGTGGAAAACTGATGTCGTTGTGTCATGAAGGTACATCAGGTCATTTGGGAATGACCAAAACAAAGGACATTCTTGCAAGGCATTTCTTTTGGCCTAATTGCTTCAAGGAAGTGGATAATTTTGTACGAAGTTGTGACAAATGTCAGAGAGTTGGAAAACCGAATGACAAAAAAAAGGCTCCTATGAAGTTGGTTCCTGTTGTACAAGAGATTTTTTCAAAGATCAACATTGATGCATGCGGACCACTTCCGGTTACTCCAAGTGGAAAAAGGTATCTGATAACAGCCATGTGTCTATCTTCCAGATATCCTGATGCTGTTCCCGTGGAGAATATCACTTCAACTTATGTTGTGGAGGCACTCATGCAGATTTTTAGTCGGATGGGATTTCCGAAGGAATTGCAACACGATCAGGGTACTTCCTTCATGAGCGAGCTAACTACAACCTTCGTAGAGAGATTTGGAATAAAAGTGATTCGAAGTTCGGTCTATCATCCTCAAAGTAATCCTGTCGAACGTTTTCACAGGACCGTCAAAAGAATTTTACGAGTCCTATGTCTTGAAGCTGGATCTGAGTGGGAACAAACAGTCTATCCTGCCTTATTCGCCTTAAGAACAGTGACCCACGAGAGTACTGGGTTCACGCCTTCTGAATTGGTTCATGGTAAGAATTTACGAACCCCTTTGACGCTGTTGTTCGAACAGTGGTTGAACCAAGGAGATGACGGAGGAAATCCAGTGACCGAGTACATCTTTTCGTTGATGAACAGAATGAAACGTTGTCAAGAACTAGCGGTGACCAAGGTAGAAGAGTCACAGAAGAAGAATAAGACATGGTACGATAAGAAGGCCATAAAGAGAGAATTCCAGGAAGGAGATTTAGTCTTGATATTTGCTACGTACAAAGCAAATAAGTTGAGTCCGCATTGGAACGGACCAGGAAAAATCCTACAAAAAATTTCTGAGACGAATTATGTAGTTGAATTACCAGGGACAAAAGACAAATCTCAAGTATACCATATTAATATGCTTAAGCCGTACTATAAGAGGCTGGAACATATGAACCTTCTTCTGGCTGAAGAGGATTGGAAGACGGTTGAAGATGGTGTCGAGATCCCGTACATGGATCCTAATCCAAACATTTTTGACGTCGATGAATACGTTCACGAGAACAATCTTGAATCGAGATTGGATACAAGGGAACTTTCACAGCTCAAGAATCTCATTTGCAGATATGAAAAATGTTTTACCAACATACCAGGCAAAACTGATCTTGTAACTCATGACATTGAGCTAAATGAAGACAAACCTGTTTTCTCCAAGCCTTATAGAAATTCTCCTAGGCAGAACGAAATTTTGAAGGCAGAAATTCAGAAGATGTTGGCTATGAAAATCATCGAAGTGGGGTTTTCTGATTACACTTCGCCAATGATTTTAGTGGAGTCTCCCGGAAAGGATCCAAGACCATGCATCGATTACCGAAATCTGAACAAGGTAACGAAGACAAAGTATTTCCCTTTGCCGAACATCGAAGAAAGAGTCGAGACAGTTGCTTCTGCAAAATTTATCACCGTGATCGACCTTTCGAAAGGATATTGGCAGATTCCTTTGACTAAGAATGCGCAAAGACTAGCCACTTTCGTGACAAATTTCGGAACATACAAGCCCTTGAGAATGCCATTCGGGCTTAAGAACGCCCCATATGAGTTCAGTAAGATGGTTGCACAACTCTTAGACGGATGCGAGTCTTTTGCGGTACCTTATCTAGACGATATGGCCATATTTTCTAATACCTTCTCAGAGCACATCAAACACGTGGACACCGTGCTCCAAAGAATTCAAAAGGCGGGTTTGACGATCAAACTGTCCAAGTGTAAGTTTGCTCAGAGTCAAGTAAAATATCTTGGACACGTGGTGGGACAAGGATGTCGCTCACCAGCGGAGTTAAAGATCGAGGCAATAAAGGGTTTCGCTCGACCGACGACCAAAACTGACATACGAGCTTTTCTGGGAATCTCTGGATATTACAGCCGTTATATCCCCATGTTCTCGTCGGTTGCTGCACCCTTATCAGATGCTCTAAAAGGAAAGGACCGAAAGGGAACCATCAGGTGGACTCCCGAGTGCGAGGAAGCTTTCTTAAAACTCAAAGAAGCTCTTGCAAGTTATCCTGTGCTGTACGCCCCGGATTACCAACGGCCTTTCATCCTGCAGACAGATGCTTCCGATCGAGGAATGGGAGTTGTTTTGACTCAAATCGCAGTGGACGAATCAGAACATCCGATCATCTACCTGAGTAAGAAGTTCACCAGCGTAGAGCAGAAGTATGGAGTCAGCGAACGAGAATGCGCGGCAATTGTGTTTGCCATCCGGAAATTGAAATGTTATCTCGATGGACAAACTTTTGTTATTCAAACGGACCATAACCCATTAGTGTGGCTAAATGCGAACGCTAGCTCTAATGCTAGGTTAATGCGTTGGTCTTTAGCTCTACAAACTTTTGATTTCGAGATAAAGCATCGTCCAGGCAAAAAGCATCAAAATGCCGATGCATTAAGCAGACTCCACACTCCCAACCATATTGTGTAATTAAGTAATTGATACATGTAGTCATTTTTTTTGTATTTACGTTTTTTGTATATTTCTTGCATAAAATTTTATTTTGTAAATGGTGTCAGTACCCTGAATTCGGTGATGCACTGATTCAGTCTGGTAGGTTGGTACTGCCCCCCCCCTTTGTGTGAGCACTTCTACTCATTACTTTTCATTTTTTTTTCTCGAACTTTTCTTCAATCGAGATCTGCAGAAAAGTTTTTCAAGAGGGGAGGAGTCTGTAACGTCCCACGATCCTGAACACGGAACTCTTGCTAGGAGGCGCTTTCCCCCGTTCTGGCTGCGCAGATGACGTCAGAGTACAACGGCAAGAGTCGCGGGAGTTTGTTTTTGTTTTTTACTAGAAAAAGAAGGTGATGAAAATGGCAATCGAAGGGGTGCGGTTGCTCTTTCGCGATGTGTCTCGTCTGTGAAATTTTAAACTAGCTTTGTAATTTGTATGTAAATATTTGTTGATAATATAGAATTAGTTTGTTAAAAAGTGGTCTTGCTTTTATTGTGGATATGGTACAAGGCTCAGGGGAATAAAATTTCGTGAAAAACCTATTCATGATTTGTGACTTAACGGTTGTGATAGTTGTTTGGTTTGGGTTTTATGGCACAAAGGACATATTTGGTAAGTTGTTCCAACAAGGCCAAGTAAAGTTGACTACTATTTTAAAAATTTTAACTCATGAAAACTATTTATTATTTACTAAAACTAAAAACTATATCATGGAAATAGCTATCATTGTATTCGATACGTAAACTTATTGATAACCATCTTCATATTATATGTCTACAATGGTTTACAGGCAAATGAATGTAAAATCGTACCACCGTAATATTATATCACAAGTAGATTAATCCATACAGCTATTTAGACGCAGTGAATTACTTCATGTTCAAATCTTCTTAAGATGGGTTGCTATTTTTCTCCCATCATTGTCTGCTATACCATATGCTTATTATAGAAGGATAAGCTCTTATCAATGAAGTTTTGTGAAACTTAGTTACAGTACATATGAGTGAATATAAGTATAAATTTGTTTCTGCAGCCAAGAATAATGTATAGAAGTAAATACCTTTTCGACAGGGGAACATCTGTCTTAAGAGTCCAGCAGAAGTCAGTAAGCATATTGAGACTCCAATATCTGAAATTTTATGCTAAAGCTTCTCACTGGTCTGATTGCAGAAACAGAAATTATTGGTATAGAAATACAAAAGTGAAGTCTAAGACAAGCTTTGCTTTCCAAGGCTTTTGTTTTTTTAAAACAATCTTGGTTTTTAACCAAGTCTGTTCAACTATTTGCAAGTGAAAATGCTTTTGTTAAAACTTAAGCATACTTGACATGTAATCTGTATCTCATTTGAGCCTGAAGTTCTAAAAGAAGTCTAAATCTGAATGAAAAACAAAAAATATTTTTATACAACCCAGAGTAATAAGCTTTTAGGACTTAATACTTCATAAGTGGGAGCTAACGATTGGTATTCATTACCTCTTCTACACTGTCTTCTTCCGTACACTCCACCTTGTCTTCCAAATCCTCCTTCCTTATCCTTGGCTTACAGCGTCTGTTTTAAGAATTACTAATATACTTTACAGAATGGAAGCGAAACAATTGGCGATTCCAGTAACGTTTTAAAGTGATTTAAAAGATGCGTCGTAGTATAAAGGGAAACTGTCGGTACCATATATGTAGAATGTGAATTCTGAAATCGGAGTAGGTGTATTTCTGGTAGTACGAAAAATGCGGGGGAAACACATCTATTTTCAAGGAAACTATTTTCGTTTATCACATCCAAACATTAATTGGAATTTAATGTTTGTTATCATATATGAATTACGGTACGCAGTTATGGAAAGAATTCAACTAGCATGCAGACTAACTACTTTTCAAAAAGGAATAGTCTGTTTTGAGCATACATTTCGCAGTATGTTAGAAATGAATATTTTTCGATTGCTAAATTTGACATTTTAACGTTGATTTAATAAAAAAAACAACTTAATATAAAGAACCAAAACAATTCCACTGCAGCAGCCTTAATCCCTTTACAAGGCCAACCGCCAAGAAGACCAATAAAAAGCTATGTAATAACATAAATTACGCATTTATAAAGTTTTAAAGCTAGCAACTACTTAAATCCTATAAATGTAGCACTTTTGGTTGCAATCAATTTCCATTTCTAGATTATGCAAATAATTTAAACAATATTGAATTTGGTCTAAAGACATGCATAACCCTAGGCCAGACTACTTTAACATATCGTTTCATCCCTGAGCCTCACACCATTGGTATTCATTGTAAATTGTAAGGTACTTCGTGGCAAATGATACGTTACTATCGCATTTTCCTTTGGGTGGGGAAAGATGTAAATGTCTTTTTCTTTGAAAATCGGATGGAAAAGATATCGGTTCTGATCGAGAATCTCGCATGAAAGAAAGCCAAAAAAGATCAATCATCATATGCCTGTCGATCTTTGGCCGATCCGCCCTTCCCGTGATTCTTGTTGAGAGGGAACACGAATTTTATGCATTTTATTGATTTCCTTAGCTCGGATATTTCTATGGAAAAGCATTGCTGATTTTCCATGTGTCTTTGAATCGATAATTAAATGGCATTTGCGTGTTAGAATTTATTTCGGTATTCAAAGGGTACTACGTATATCTCGAGTTGAAACTTTGTTTCGCTTTTAACTTTGTTTTAAAGAATACGGCCTCTGCATGTTTGATTTCCCTCATGCTATTTTAAGAATTCTGTGTACTAAACCTAAATCAGTGTCATAGATCCAGTTTGTTATATGGAATTTAATTTCGGACTTTAGAGGTACAAGTAAAAGATACACATAATTCTTCTATTGGATTTCGAATGTACAAAATACGATACAAGAAATATACATTTATACAAAGCAGGATATGAGAAGAAAAAGCACTCTCCCTTATTATGAAAAACATACTGCATTAGCTCATATATAATAAAATTGATTCGTTATCTATTGTCTTTTCTTTATTAGTTCTGAAACTGGGATAACTATTGAATTTTTGAGTCTTTTGTCCTGGTGTTCTTCCAAAGTTCGTAAAAGTATATTCTGTGGTCAGACATTGCCAAATGCTCATCGCAAGGGTAGAATCTATTTTATTGTGGAATTTCTAACTTGATACGTTAAAAAATCCCCATATGACGTGATAATTTAATTAATGTAGAAATCTGTGAAATAATTATTTGTAATGCCGCTTAGAAATTTAAAAACTCACTAGAACTCTACATCTTATATTCCGTCACTAGATTAATTTTAAAGTAAACATACAAAAAAAGTGATGCACCTCAGTTGATCAGAGTAGAGAAATCATATTTAAGTGATCGGGTTTGCCAAACATTTATTGCAACTAAGTAAGAAGTATTAACCAAATCACGTTTTTCGAAATTCATTTTGGAAGATTCATACGTCAGGTAGATATACGGATATGTGAAATCAGTATGACAGTGGGAGGAACAAAATAATTTTCGTTTTCTATTATTTTCCTGTGAATGATTAATTTAAGAAACCATAGTTAATCTAATAACTGGTGGTTTATTTAAATATCGTAATGTACAAATTCATAAACAAAGTATCAGGATAAAAGAACTAACAATTTCGGAAGTGCTTGGGACATTAGAGCTCCTTACTTCGCCACTGAATGATAGATAATATTTTAATGTAATTATAATCTGAAAAGAGTTTTGTTCTTTGAAAACACTTTTAACTGTTGTGGTTAAAAAGTACTTCAGGTCATATTTTCGTTTTGATACATAGTACTCCAATACACGAAAAGCAAATAATCTGAAGTCTTTAATTTAAATGAATTATCTCTCCAAAGCTAAGAAATATTGAATAATCAACTACATTAGTAACAATTACTGCTTAAACAACATGTGATTATAAAATGTTTTCATTGAATTAGTGTCGAAATTTGTATTAAAATGTTTCCGATATTATATCGGTTAGTGCTTTATGTCAAGTAGTTTTTCATCTAAAAATATCAACTAATTATATATACACTGCTATTCATTGAAACTACAATACCAACAAAGACAGACACATAAATTAGAATTAAAATATTTCAGAAACTTTGTGAGTTATTAATGAACTCAAATTTGATGGGTAGGTCTAGGCTTATTTATAACCACATTTATAAAAATAACTCACATCTTAGAACTCTACAGCGCATATCTACTAGAGAACCGTAATCATACCCAGTTTGCTGCTTGTCATAATCAAGAGCTGGGCATGATGAGTAGCAACTCTGTAGAGCCTTGTTTAAGTATATAATTCACTATATGTGAGGTGTGCTTGTAATACTAATTAAATAAATTATGGTGTGTTTTATGGTTTTGAAAAACCCGAATACTAAATGAAGTTTTGCGATGTGTTTGATAATTTTTAGTTAATCTGTATTGCTATTAAGGAAAATAATAACGTAATTGCATCACATATTTATTTAAGTCTCTTGAATTTCAAGTTAAACGTTGTATTCGAAATGGATTAAAAACGTATAGAAAGTTTTACGAATGATTTAAAAGACACTGGACAATACTAAAAGGATCCGAACTGTAAAACAGAAAAACAAATGAATAGTTTGTCAATATTTTATTCCCCCTTTTTTAATTATTTATTTTATAAAAATTTGTCCTATGAAGATTTTTTACTCCTCGAATTTAACGAAAATTTAACTTTCAGTAACAAGTAAGAATGTTTGCTAAGAAATATTTTATTATACACTGCTGGCCACCGTAAATGCAACACCCTGAAGGAAGCATGCAAATAATATGAAATTTACAACATGCATTAGCGGAGGGGAGATATGCAAATGATTAGAATTTCAGCGCAGACGCACATCACGCGCGCCTGTGGGGCCACTTCAAAGCGCTATTTAAGGCTTGGAGATTTCGACGATTTCAAGTATGGCAATTGTGTTTTTCTTGTGGTTTTTTCAAAAAAACGATCAATTATGCCTCGTAGAAAACAGCGATCATCTTTTGATCAAGTATCCGAGTTCGACAGAGGAAGGATAGTGGCCTACCGAGATTGTGGATTATCTTTCAGGGGAATCGGTAGTCGTGTTGGACGAAACCAAACAACTGTAATGCGGATATGTGATCGTTGGATGCAGGAGGGTACGATGGACCGACGTGTTCGATCGCATCCCCCTCTGATGACAGGCATATTGTGCGTATGGCAGTGACGGATCGCTCAGCCACATCACGAACCATAGCACAGCACATTCAGTCTGTACCGCATCATCCAGTGTCTGCGCGTACCATTCGACGCCGTTTACAGCAGAGTGGTCTGTCCGCAAGACGTCCATTGCTTCGTCTACCCTTGACGCAGAACCACAGACGTTTCCGCCGCCAATGGTGCGATGAAAGAAGGATGTGGACGGCAGAATGGAATGAAATTGTCTTTACTGACGAGTCACGCTTCTGTCTGCAACACCACGATGGTCGGATTCGAGTCTGGAGACACCGTGGAGAGAGGATGCTGAACAGCTGCGTTATGCACCGCCACACTGGTCCTGCACCGGGTATTATGGTATGGGGCGGTATTGGATATCACTCTCGCACTCCTCTAGTACGCATTGCCGGTACTTTAAACAGCCAGCGCTACATCTCCGAGGTGTTGGAGCCAGTTGTCCTTCCTTACCTTCAGGGCTTGCCCACAGCCATATTTCAACAGGATAATGCGCGACCACACGTGGCACGCATCGTCCAAGGGTTCTTCGTCAATCGCCAGATTGAATTGCTTCCCTGGCCAGCTCGCTCTCCGGATCTTTCGCCGATAGAAAACATGTGGTCCATGGTTGCTCAACGATTGACCCAGAATACATCCCCAGCTGCCACACCAGATCAACTTTGGCAACGTGTGGAAGCTGCTTGGTCTGCTGTACCCCAAGAACACATCCAAAGTCTCTTTGAATCAATGCCGAGGCGTGTGGCAGCGGTGATCTCCAACAATGGCGGCTACTCTGGCTACTGATTTTGGCAGGAACCACACTTCACAGAAGTCTATAAATTTAATCATTTGATACTTGGTCAACATGTTATCTACAAAATAAATTTTGTTGTGATATCACTTGTCTTTCTTGGTGTTGCAATTTGGGTGGCCAGCAGTGTATAATGTGCAAATTGAAATTATCCTATATATGTAATTTTTTTTAAATTTTCAACTGATATTGTACAAAAAAGTTGGTATAGAATAGTTTCATATGAATATCATTTAAATAAATCTAAAATAATTTAATTCTGTATAGTACTACGACAAAATTTAGAATCACCATACCTTAAAGTATGTAAAGGAATAAAAATAACAGAAAAAATACTAATAATTAGTTATTTTCATACCGTCATATCGAAAATTCTGCCTTTAACTGGCAAAGTGATCATTGTGTTTTTCTGCTAACCAGTAGGTCGAATCTCGGTTAGTAAAAACATGGATGTTGGTTATTGTCCCCATTAGTAGTAGCGGCGACTCACCAAATGGCTCTCTTTTCACAAGTAGCCATCAGTTTGATCCTCATAGTACCCAGGCAGAAAAAATCAAAGGTTTGGCATTGAAAATTCTTCAAGAATCATGCACATCATCAATGAATCAACCTTATTTATTAGTTGTTTGTAATAGGTAGGTAGTTGTATTTACGTCGCACTGGAGCAACACAATGGGCTATTGGTGACCGTCCTGGATCAATCCCGAAGGGAAAGAGCCGAGGATAACACCTCGTAATTTTGAAGCACGGCCAGATGACGAGGACAGCACCTGAGCTAGCACTCCACTCTCCAAACTTCCACATCACGCTAATGTGAGGAATTTGAGGCCACGAGAGATTTTAAACTATTCAAACTCGTTAACTCTCCGACTGATAATCCGCGACTTTATTAATTGGGCCACAGCTGCCCCAATGGTTTGGAAATGTATTGGCAAGGCTGTACATAATTCCAAAATGACAACAACCGAGAAACTATCATCCTACTGAGAGTAAATTGATCCCGAAGATCATCCCCCTCCCCATCTTCACTCTGTCTCCAGATTATATAATGGGATCCTAAAGAAATGAAACTATGTATTTCAATTACTCAAGAAATTGAACATTTATGAATGTTAACTTTTATCTTTCAAAGGGAAACCTTTGAGGTTTCCGCGGTGAGGCAGTAAGGGAACCAGGAACTCCGCCATATGGGAGACAGGTAAGCATTGATATAAAAGTGATATTTCCAAATTTTCCCTGTTTTTTTTAAACTGGGCATTTTACAGGAAGAAATTTTCAGTCTTTACTGAACAAACTTCCTTATTATCTGCTTAATTCACATATTTTTTTGCATGATTTGTATCCATTAGTGAGTCAGACTGCATGCAAATGCAGTAAATAATTCTTGATGAGGGTCATGCAAAAACGTTTCAGGTTCACGTCATCTGGAAAATGGTGTCACTGATGTTATTCTTTTATAGAATAAGAGGTCAGAGAACTAGGTAGGAAATGCATGGGCAAAGAAAAACATTTTACTTCTATTTGACAATTAGTTCCCTTTTTTATAGTTAAGATTGGTGTGATTTGGCTTTGCCTTGGGAAACCTCATTCGTGCTTAGGTAGGTTAGAATTCAAAAAATCCAAACCTACCTCATCATCTTTAGCAATGACTTACCCATCAGCGAAGTACTATCAATTGGTATTGTTTTGAGTAGTTGAAGCAGGATTATTTGAGTTTTGTTTGGCAACCTTGATAGGGCTCATAGCTTTAAAGGCAGCAATCGACAAGCATTGCATATTTGACATGGTTATATCTCAAACACCCATCTATGTTATTATGGCAACCCATGTGTCCCTCAACGAGGTGTAACTAAAAACTTTTATTAACATTTCAGACGCCCCAACAGTGGCTGAGAGATTAAAGACTGCTCCTAAAAAATAGGTAGACTGAAGTACTTGGAAACAAGTTCGAACCAGATATAGCCGAAGTAAGGTCGGCTACTTGAAGTTTTATGGTTTCTTCAAGTCGACAAG
The DNA here is from genome assembly GCA_933210815.1 of Meta bourneti. Classification (NCBI taxonomy): domain Eukaryota; kingdom Metazoa; phylum Arthropoda; class Arachnida; order Araneae; family Tetragnathidae; genus Meta; species Meta bourneti. Next base: position 66,316,484 of record OW119923.1, on the reverse strand, counting down.
TAAATGCTGGTCTGCTCCCCGAAATCCATCCAGGAACCCATATCCCACTCCCCATAGTTCACGGTGGATGCATTGCGACAGATTCTCCCATGCTATCCTACCACGTTGAGACCGCCACGTCCTCACAAATTAGTGCTTAAAGGGTCATACGATTCATTTGCTGGCATTGGAAAATAATTAATATGTTGGTGAAACAAAAATTCTATAGCACCAGATTTGAAAGGAACAGTTAAGAAAGTTAAAAATTGATCTTCATTAAAATAATCTATCGCAACAATCGTTTACAATCATAAATGTGGAACTTTTTGTGATAATGTAATTAGAAACGTCTTTGTTTAATGATCATAAATGTAGATTATTTTGCGATAATGTAATTAAAGCCTCAATATACATACTGTTTTCAATAATTTTACATTAAGTGTTTTGTGCAATACATTTAGTGTTGTTTTCATTCTACAGATACCATAACTCAGTATATATTATTTTGGGAAATGTTTCTGATTCATGGAATTCCAAGTAATTTTCAGATTCACCCCTTTGTTACGTGGTTAACATCCATAAAGTTTCGATTCATTTATACTCTTTCAAAGCTTTACTTTCTCTATGAATTCTCCCTAAATTTCCATGCTATATTTAATGCTTTAGAGAACACCATTTCATAGAAACTTATACTCTTTCGCATGCTCTCGAAAACTCTCGCTCCATTCGATCTCTTACAGGACCCCCTACTGAAGTGCAAAAGGGGGAAACAATTGGTTATGCGGTTTTTAATGCCTAATTATTTACGATTCCGACTGAATGAACGCATATCCCGATCCAGAACCTCAATTTAAAATTCCTTTATATGTGTTGCCCATCAGTATACCCCGAGGAATTCGAAACGATCTCCGCATAAAGTACGTCGCCGAATTTTCTGCACAAACAAACTTCGGGATCGAAAACAAAGGATCATTTCGACGCTATTTGTAGGCTGCCGTTTCCCCGAAATAAAAACCCATAAAATCGGATTACAACACAGAGTGACGGTGGAAAACTCTTTAGTCAAACGCTCCCCGTTATAGTTACGGGGAGAAATACTTTTTAATGCCTCTGTTTTAACAACGATCATTTGCTTTTGGAAACAAAGTGCCCTTCTATCGATTATAAAGGTATTTGGAAAATGTTAGATCCCCTAACGGCCCAAACTTGTGTCCCAGCAACCATGAAATAAAGTCCCAGCATGCATATTCATGAAGACAGGACATATCTCAGCCCCCAATTTGCCGCTTTCAGCGACAGTTGTTGCTTTTAAGTGCACCTGCTGTGCCCGAGGATATGGGGGATAAACAAGATTGTGTAGGATGTTCCTTATTTAAATCCAATAATAAGAGGAGGGAAGGAAAGTATAATCTGGAAAAATGAGCGGAGGACCTTTATATTTGTCCTTTGCCGTGTAATAACTGTTCGTTCCACCCACCCCACTGTTTGAGCCTACCCGTAACTGATCTTAAAATTTATTTGATGAAGACTGAAAACTGTTTTACTACTTTAGTACTTATTTCCAAGAGCTGTTCGGGATAGGGTAAGTTCATTGTTCCTTGGAGATATGTATGGAAAGAGATGCATTGCAGATATGTGTATAGATATTCAATGAAATATAAATTTTTAGCTCAGAACAACTTTCGCAGGGAAGAATCAACAATATTATTTGCTATGATATTGGGGTTCTTCAGTTTACCCTACATAATATTATTCTGTAGGGAAACTGGGGTACTGGACCATAGGAAACGCTTCACCCACCCATGCGTCTCTCTCCTCTTCTATTTGAACCTACCCATCACAAATGTTATAATTTGTCTGATGAAGACTGAAAACTGTTTTGTTATTTTGATACTTGCTTCCAAGGAGTTTTTCGGGATAGAGTAAGTTCATTATTCCTTGGAGATATGTATGGAAAGAGATGAACTACAGATATGTGTTGAGATATATTCAGTGAAATAAAATTTTGTAGAACAGTACAATAACTTTCGTAGTGAAGAATCAAATATTCTCCTTTCTCTGACCCAGGATCCCCAGTCTACCCTACATAATATTATTGTGTAGGGAAACTGGAGACCTAGAACACGGAAAGGCTTCAACCGCCCATGTGTCTCTCCTTCTTCCTCTGTTTGAACCTACCTATCGCAGATCTTAAAATTTATTTGAAGACTGGAAACTATTTTACTATTTTAATATTAATTTACAAGAGATGTTGGGATAGGGTAAATTCATTGTTCCTTGGAGATATCGATAAAAGAGATGTATCGTAAAAGAGATGTAAATAATGTATATCCTGCGAAATAAATATTTTAATGCAAAACAAAATATTCACACCGCTTTTGTATATGTAACAGTATTGCTTATGAGTCTAGAAATCAGTATTTTTATGTTTATTTATTACTAAGCTCACATTATTGTGTAAGTGAAACTGGGGAGTATGGACCATAGGAAAAGCTTGACATACTGCTGAGTACCCTTCTTCTACTCTTTGAGCTCACCCATCACTGGTCTTAAAAAATTGCGATGAATTATGTTAAAAATAATCAATGGGTTTTGTACTAGATTATTGCATCGTCACTTAATTTAATCACTAATATTATTTTCACCTCCTAAAATTATTTTTAAACGTTCGAAACTGCTATATCCAACGCTGTGGTTCATTGTGCTTGCGACATATATTTTTAAAGTGAAGTAAATTTTATATTTTAATCAGAAACATTTTATGCCCGGGTTAAATCTCCTTTACCATGGATAAAATCTTCCTCAATTAAGGTGTCGATCTACTTGAATGGACTTTAAAAATATTAAATTAAGTACTCTATATTAATGAAGGTATCCAGACATTGGCAATACTGTTGTACCAACACTGCTATAGTACTAAGAATAAGGATCATACATTTATCAATATTATAATATAACATTAACATGCTTTACTACAAGGTGCTTTCAGCAGGGGTTTAATGACTCATGTAGGACAGCATGTGCTGGTCATTTGAAGAACATAAACTGTTATCTGAAGAATTATTTTGTGTTGAAATAATGTCCTGACAGAAATCAATTTAAGAACAGATATAAACTCATGTTTAACTCAAATACTTTTATGCAATTTCTTATTGAAATATCCAAAAATGAAGAGACCACATTGTCCAAAATACTCTAAATGATAAGTTTTTAAAATGTAAAACAGCATGTACATAAATCAGATTTACTTAAATAAATGCAATCTTTTTGGCGAAAAAAAAACCCAGATGGATACTTTCTCTACTTCTGGAGATTAAATGGCAACAAAACATTCCACTTATCACCTGGAAGTGACAACAAAAAAAACAATGAAAAATTTAATTCGCTCAGAGTAGTGTAGTAAGAAGCCAAATTAGACAGAAACGACCGCTTTAAGAACCCAGCAGAAAGTAGTCAGAGATATCTCTGCCGCTTTTCACATTTTTTACGTTCCTTTTTTGTCCTTTGTCATTACCACTTCTTCACCAAGGAGTACAAGCTGAAGAACGAAAAAAATTACTTCTTTTTATTTCGTGCCATCTCCTTCTTGTTCTAACGAAGTGTTTCTACGTAACATTAATGAGAAAAACCAAGGTGCATGTGTGTAAAAAGAAATTGTATCATTAGGCGGGCTGCTCTCAAATAGGAAATGTTTACTCCAAGTTAACGATTATTTTTATGCACGTAATGTTTAAGTGCTGTTTTCGTATAAACATGCCTCTGGAATCTTCCAAATATTAAGACTAATTTTCATTTTAAGGCCTCACGTTTTTACACGAGGGCTAGTTTTAAAGCAATTATGCTGAAGCCTTACTGTGAAATAAGTACAAAAACAAAACAGCGAACATTTTAAAATGTAATTTATATGACGCTTGATTTGTTGTGCAGAATTTAAACAGAACTGAATGGTTATTGCGACTTGGAGAGTCGGTAGTTTTGATTATGATTATCATCATTCATGTGCTAAATTATTTCAGAAATTAGCATTTAAGTGTGAATAAATTGTTGTGAATGCTAATCTGCCCTTTTTATTTTTAACTTTGTTCTATGTAATGTTTTGCTCTTAAAAAATGTGTAGCGACCCAAAGCATTATTCATGACACTGGAAATAAATGCAATTTCTTTTTAATCAGATAATTTAAGTTTGATGATTTACCTATGATACGTGTACTGTAAATAATAAACAAATTTCTTATTTATAGAGAACATTAAAACACTTTTTGTCCTTACGCTGACAAAATGTAATTGTTACTAATATTTATGGCATATGTACTACACATTAGACATAAGGTTTTTATGGATTATCTATTTTTCTATTTGTTGTAATTGGGGAATAATTGGAATTTATTTTCAAACAAAACAGATACGTGATAGGGTTTCAAAGTAATTTATGCATCCATGTTAATGTATTTATCTATGAAATATAGAGAGATAAACTTAAATCAGGAGGGAATATGAGTTTTCTATCACAAAAAAGAAATTGGTAAAGGAAATTATGCTCACTTATGACAAATTAAGTACACCAAGAGGGGCGAACCAGGAAGAGTACATTTTTGTTCTATGTAATTTAATTAGTGAATAAAAAAGGGAAAATGACTCTCCAAAGAACCACTTACAGAATAGTTTTATACAGACGCTGACAAGTACCTTTGTATCAGGATTGTCAGAATTAAGGATGGCTTCAGTAATTTGTTTGTGAAAAAATATGTAATAGAAAAACGATAATGTTTAGCATTTTAGAGGAGTTGCTTGATGTTTAAAAATGATAGTCTTACGAATGATTACATGGGAATTGTTTGTTAATTTATAAATAAAATATCAAGAGTACATCTAGTACCCTTTTTAATGTTTATGTGCCTGAACATTATATGTTTTAATAAATTCTACCCCCTCCATATTTTGTTTAATTCTATATATAATTCTATATATAATTCTATATATCTCTTATTAACTACCGTGTAAATGATCTTCAGAATTTACCATCACGAACATGTACTCAAATCTTTATTTTTTAAATCTACAACAAATTTGAAAGCCACTGATAATATGAACATTTTTCTTTTCTGTCATCTTCGTTTTGGTTGAATATAATGTTCATTAGACAACCTGGACAACTATGACCAGTTGTTTCCAAAAATGTCGTGTGTACCAAAATTCACTATCCTTGAAATAAACATGTGGTTCTTACTATTTGAATGTTCTTCATTTAATATTGTAAACGATGGGGTGGAGTATTTATTATGTTCAACACAGCAAGCCATTACACACACAAACTCTTCTACCAAAAGCATATAAAACAAGAATTAAAACATAAAAAATACATTCAAGGGCAAAATACAGCAAATAAAAATACACAATTTAGGAAAGATGTCGAATAGACAAAATAATTAACGTTAGGTGGCAAGTATATATTTTGAAATATAATTGTGAATTTGTCAAGAATTGTAACGAAATAAGGAATGGATTCCATAGAGAAACCTATGTTGACACTTGTGAGGAATACTGAGGCATTGCCATGAGCAATAGTAGCTGTCATTTAAACTTGACAGTGGCTTATATTATCGTCTATGAGGACTATTAGATTTTCAATTTACAAAGCATGTTTACAGGAAACTAAAATATTTTATTGAGAAATAAAGCTATTATTCCTGGTTCCTTGCAAAATTACCAGGTGTTCACCTCGGATCTTTCCCTTCAGGATCGATTCCGGACCGTCGCCAATAGCTCGTTGCGTTTGCTTAAGTGCGACATAAATTCAAATACCTATCTTCTTTTAGGAATGTATTTTATACTTACTTTTATGTTTTTTATGATGCTAACTATTTAATAACCATTTTATATTGAAGTTATAATGGAATGGAATGGGAGTGTCTTATTGTCTTCATACTGATATTATTAACAAACTTTTTAAGTAGGTAATATATCTTAACCTATCAAACCCTGTGTTTGATTCATACGGAAGCAGGTGTACCGCCATTTTTACTAATGCAGAGATAGCTTCATCAACTGCAACCTACCAACTACAAACCGAAAGCTCAGCAGTATTAGGATATATATGCTTGAAGCGTAAGCTTTGTGTGCTCCATCCTTTACATACATCCCAAAAAGATTCTCAGGGGCCCTGGATAGTAAGTAATGCGTCCCCACAAAATCATAAACTCTTAATATTACTTTGTGATTTTTAGATTTGTTCATGACTCGACTATCTATCTTCTCATAGAAAAATATCCCTCGCTTCACATTTACGGATAATTCATTATCATCGATTTTCGGAAGTACGAATAATTGGGAACAACTATGTTCAAAGATAAAGCACATGAAGAGTAAGTAGTAATATATCAACATTTTCTGCTGAGCATCTTGAAAACTCACTAATTTCAATTACTTCCATCGAAGCAGACATTGATGCATTAGTTTTGCAAAAACAAGATCAAATATCTCACTAGTTTTATGTTTAGGCTACTCTCTTTTATAATGTTATAATAAAACTATATAAAAAACAAAGTCGCTTTATGTACGTTAACTGTAATATATTCCTTATGCGGTTCAAGAGAATTCCTCTTCACTCAATGCGGCTAAGTAAATCAAGAAAAGCTGGACATATTTGCTCTAAATTATGTTTCAGTTAACTTATTCAAACTGCATTCTGATTCCATTTTGGATACAGATAAATTGACGAGAAAATTTAAAAGTGTCTCGTAGCATTTGCAATAGCACTAACTAGATTTTATTACGAGGAAACACTGGAAACTTCAAAAATCAATGATACCTAAATTAAAAAAGAAAGCATTTTCCGAAGCAAAAGTCGCAACTTAACTATCAGAAGCAATGAATGGTGTAGACTTACTAAATTGTACGAAAGAAATGCTAATAAGACCTTATTTAACTTTCCATATATTTCCGACGACATATTTCGTCCATCAAGACCTGATCAATGGCTAATGATGAGATACCTCGTCATGATGGTATTGGCGATCTTTTATAACTATATCAAGATCTGGTCAGTTTTTGTCTAATGATGAAGCTACCACGTGGAGAAAATCACCAGGATGGATAATGTGAAAGGCACGAACGATGGTCACATCAAAACTGCTTCGGCTTAACGAATACCAGTGCCCTTTATTCAATCTGAGGTCCATCCTCCATAGATGAATAGGTATCTCCAAGAAATTGAATGAAATCAGATTAACAAGTAACAATCATTGTTATTTTAACTTCCATAAATAGAGAAGATCTCACATTCTTTACTAAAATCTCGTGTTTTTATACACTCATGTTTATGAAAATTGCAACACCGTGAAGGAATCGTCAGATTTGAACGTTTACAGGAAATGTAAAGCAGGGCATAGCATTCGAAGGATGCAGAGTGAGTGAATGCACATGCCTGGGCCCAACAGCGCCATCTGAACGGTCTGTGCGAGGCGTCTAAATAGAGGGCTGTTGATAAGCCTGTAATGTATTGTATTGTTTTTAGTGAGCTGAAAACTGCTCTTTTGGAGTCACTACGCCTCGTCGAAGTCAAAGGGTGCCATATAAGCAAACTACAGAGTTCGAACGGGGACGCATCATTGGCCTGCAGGAAGGGAGATTTTTGTATCGGGATATTGCTGGGGGCCCGTACGAGGCATAATGCCTCGACAGTGATGCTAGTATGGATGTAGTTGACTGAAGAGAACCGGAAGTTTCGAAAATCCTACAGTGGATCATGAAATGTGATGACACCACGGGATAAAAGACATCTCATTCACCTGGCATTGACTACAATGATGGCCTCAAACGCGTTAGGAGGTTTTGAGGTGCACGATATATTCCAACATGCCTTTTATAGCGTCATACTGAACGAAGGATAAGTGTGATGGTGTGAGGTGGCATTGGATATCATAGGCTATCAAGGTTGCTGTCAACAGCAACAACCATATCAGGGCGGTTGTAGGGGGGTCAAAATCACACCCTTCCTTCAGCACACACACACATATATATATATATATATATATATATATATATATATATATAATAAGTAAAACTACCCTAAGAATAGAATAGATTTCCCCGAGAAACAAGATGAAATAAAATATATAAATGTTAAGTGAGCCTGCCTACTTTTTCAAGGGGAGCAAGGCCAGGTTGTCACTTAAAAATGCGATGCTTTGAGTTTTTTCTGTACTTATGTGAGGCCAGGCCGAAGAGATCAACATAAGTTACCCCCCGAAAACTCAAAGTACTACCAGAGAGAAAAAAATCATGAAAATAATAACTGTTACCAAGGTTAGGAATCAAAAGAACATAGCCAACGTAATACCTTACCGAAAGTTGCCGCGCAAGCTAGGAGAGCAAAACATTGCCAGATCCGTATTATGTAGAATAACGGATTTAAAAAAGAAAGAGGGTGGCTTGGAGATAATGTGAACAATTTAGTGCAAATGAAAGGGAGGGAAGAAAGGTAAATTTTAACAAGAAAATAAAATTGTGACAAGGAGTAAAGATTATGGGCAGTGATGAAATTGAAAGAAAAAAACGAGGGCAGAAGTGAAATAAATAATTATATAATTGTATTTTGGCTCCATCTGTCTGAGGAGGAAGAAAGTAAAGTCGTGAAAAAGAAAATCATTTTTAAAGAAAAAACTTTTTAAGAAAATTGTTGGGGAAGTTGTTATTTAAGAGGGTGGTTTTAAGATTTTTGAGCTGATTAACAATAGTAGTTTGGTCCCTGCAAATATGATGAATTCTATAGATTTGATTATAAATTAAGTTTCTGTAGATGTTGAAAGAAATATTAGAATTCCAGGGAACAAGTCTGTTAATATTGAATTGAAAGTAATTTCTTTTGTCATAGATATCGGTTGAATTCTTAATTTATAATCAAATCTATAGAATTCATCATATTTGCAGGGACCAAACTACTATTGTTAATCAGCTCAAAAATCTTAAAACCACCCTCTTAAATAACAACTTCCCCAACAATTTTCTTAAAAAGTTTTTTCTTTAAAAATGATTTTCTTTTTCTCGACTTTACTTTCTTCCTCCTCAGACAGATGGAGCCAAAATATAATTATATAATTATTTTTTTCACTTTTGCCCTCGTTTTTTTCTTTCAATTTCATCACTGCCCATAATCTTTACTCCTTGTCACAATTTTATTTTCTTGTTAAAATTTACCTTTCTTCCCTCCCTTTCATTTGCACTAAATTGTTCACATTATCTCCAAGCCACCCTCTTTCTTTTTTAAATCCGTTATTCTACATAATACGGATCTGGCAATGTTTTGCTCTCCTAGCTTGCGCGGCAACTTTCGGTAAGGTATTACGTTGGCTATGTTCTTTTGATTCCTAACCTTGGTAACAGGTATTATTTTCATGATTTTTTTTCTCTCTGGTAGTACTTTGAGTTTTCGGGGGGTAACTTATGTTGATCTCTTCGGCCTGGCCTCACATAAGTACAGAAAAAACTCAAAGCATCGCATTTTTAAGTGACAACCTGGCCTTGCTCCCCTTGAAAAAGTAGGCAGGCTCACTTAACATTTATATATTTTATTTCATCTTGTTTCTCGGGGAAATCTATTCTATTCTTAGGGTAGTTTTACTTATTATTTCCCTTTATTTGTTCTCTGCGACTTTCAGCGCTGTTCATCTAAAGGGTCAATATTATTGTTGTTACTTTGCTCCATTTTTTGTTCTTATTTTTGTTCTTGTTATTATTTGCATTTTGTTTTTGTTTTTATTTGGTTTTTCCTTTTTGATTTGTGGTGATGGTCTATATATATATATATATATATATATATATATATATATATGGAAATTGGGTCAACGTCAATTTTTGTAAAGCATACGAAATAAACTAGTTAACGAAAGAGGCGTTTAAATAAAAATGTAGATCTATCCAAAGAAATCAAATTTATTCCAAATATTGTAAATGTACAGTTGTAATGTAAAACTAAGGAAAGCATAACATTCAACAATATTCCTTTGGCTTTCTTATGTACGTATGGGACGTGTGGAGTTACTACTGGCATATAATGCCAGTCCATTTTGGGCTAAATTTCGATGATCCTATCACTAGAATGGATTTCAAGTGTTGGTCTGACAAGTTATCCCTGTACTTTAATTTTACAAAGGTCATTTTTGAAAATGTCAGTTCACAGATATAGGTCGATACAAACAATGAAAGCACTGATCTGGCAAAGTTTTTTATTTCTTTGAAATCATCACCCAATGACCTGCAATGAAAGAAACTGTCAGAAGTTTACTGTTTTAAAATTAAAAATAAACTAAATATAATCACCTGTAAAATGAAAGAAGGTCCGTATTCTTGTAACAATTCTTGAAATTTTCTTTCAAGTATTCATTGACGTAAGTTCAATCAATTCAAGTTGAAGTTCTGATGGCGCATTTTCGATTTCACATTGGAATGGATTTTGAAATAGCTTGATCTTTTCTGCTGTAGCTTGCATGATCAAAGCATGCGAAGCGGTTTTCAAATTCCTCAGGTAGTTTTGTGATACTTTGTACTGAATAATGTGATGCGAAAGGCACACAAGTTTCACTAGCAAACTTCTTGCAAGTTTCGAAGTAATCCAAAATTATTTCCTAATTGGTTTTCGAAAAGAGCAAGTTCGTTCTAAAAACAACTTTCACATGTTGGAACAAGTCGTTTACAAAGGACTTTTCGCCTTGAAGTTTCAAATTTTAAAAATTCAGATGAGTGGTAATATCAACAGCAAATGCAAGCGTCCACAGCCATTGATGATCTAAAAGCTCTTCTACAGGCTTGCCCTGTTCAATCATGAAAATGTCAATAGCTTGACGCAGCTCAAAAAACTTTCTCTCTACTTGGCCAACGTACCCCACAATGTTATGGGACATCTGGATACCGACTTTCAATATCCGAAAGAAAATTCTTAAAGTGCCGGTATTTGAGAGAGTGGGATGTGATATAATTTACTGTCTTAACAACGACCTGCATTACTTCCGACACATTTATGTTTTTCCCACATAAGGATTTTTGATGGATAATGCAATGAAAAACCATTGGTTTCTCACCTCCAGCATTTTGAATTGCATTGTATACTACCTACTAATCCTGTTTTATTGCCACACATACTTTTACCTCCATCTGTTGTAACGCCTTTTAGTTTATTTTAGATCTAATTGATGTTTAGAAAAAGGATTTAATTTACTTTAGTAAAGAACGCAAGGCAAACACTCTAATGAGAAGCGGAAACCGTTGTTAAATGGAAGGCGCTCAGTAACGAAAGTCATTTATTAATATTTTGTAATAGTGTATTTTCCATAAAACCGGCTCGAATTACACGGAACCTCGAACATACCGAGACTCGACTGTATTTGAATTATTTTTACGATCTACGATTTTACGAAATATTGTATGCAGCATCGGCAGGGTTTCCGCTGGCCGGACAATGACCTTTCGGGGGCATGGTCTGACCCGCGGGCCGTAGTTCGGAGACCCTTGCTTTCCACCAACAAGACAAGTCTGAACACATGTTGCTCGGAACGTGCAAGTCTTCTTCGCAACAGCAGACACTGCTGCTTCCTTGAGTTGCCAGTTCAACAGACATGCCACCGATTCAACATATATGGGATATGGTCACTCGTTGACTGGCCCATTACCGTTATCCAGCAGTCACTACCAATGAACTGTGGGCACTCGGGTCACAGCAGTCTTAATAACAATACCCCAGAAACACATCCAAATCATCTTTCATGCGATGCCATGACGTTAAGAAGGTTTTATTACCACACATAGCGGCTTCAGAAAGTACTAATTTTGTGCCAGTAACGTGCTTGTATTGGTCTGAAATTTTAATCATTTATTTGTATCCATTAGTAATACGTGGGATAATTTTCACTCAAATCAGGTAGTTATGGTAGATATTTTAATTAACGTCTCACTGGAGTAACACAACGGGCTATTGGCAACGGTCCGGAATCAAACCCGAAGGGAATGATTCGAGGACAACATCACGTAATTTTGAACCACGGTCAGATGACGATGTCACACCTAAGCTGGCACACCACTCTCCAAAATTCTTCATTCAAATCAGAATTCCTTCATGGTGTTGCAATTTTCATACACATGAATGAATATTAAGATTTTAAAACTGTTTATAATCAAACAGAACATTATATTCAAATTATACAAGCGGTTCAAGTAACAATCATATGCATTTTGCGCTTTTCATTACTTTTCTAGGAAAGTTTCCATAGGTTAATAAAATTTATTGCTTGTAATTGGTGGCTGTTGTATATTACATTCTCTAAAAATATGCCATAGTGACATATCAACATAACTAATCTACAGAGCATTCACTTTCAATTAGATGTTAAGCTATATAATTTGCATTGTTATCTCCAACATGTGTGCTTGCAATTATAACATAATATAATAATGTAAGCAAAATGTATCTCTAGCAAATGAATAATAACATGTTTTGAAAAAAAAAATTCTTTTTCATGAATATAAAAGATGAACTGTAATTAAACTTGTTTATTTCAGCGTGCCCCTTTCAGCCCTGTGTGAATTTCAAGTGTTGCATCACCCATTACAAAATGAAACATTGTTGAGAATCCCATTATCCATGTGTTTTATCTTTTGTCTACATTCTGTGTTTTTGATTAAATTCAAAATAAAAAATGCAGATCCGATTAAATTAGCAAAAGAACTTGTTACTTATTGAAGTATTAATTCATTTGCATTCCTGATAAGACCTGTCAAAATTATTGAACACAGCAATATAATGAGAATGATAAACCTAGTTACCCTATACATTTAATTCCATTTGAGTCATCCTGTAAGAAATTGGCACCTAAAAAGCTATTTTCTTATACATATACACTACCTGACATTGAAAATGCAACACCCAGAAGGAGTGCACAGAACTGGATGAAATTTACAGGGTAGACGCAGGTCACCGAGATATGTAAATGATGCAAACTGCGCAGCTGTCCCGCGCACGGCGAGTGAAAAACCAGGGAAGGAACCTGCAAAAGTGATCAGTTTCGCGCCGCTCTGTTTACCAGGTAAATCAAGTCGCAATTTGTTTTTGTTTCTCAGAGGAAACGTCTAGTAGCGGAGAATGCCAGGACGCCGCCAATCAAGACAGTTCCAGCAAACAGACGACTTCACGAGGGGTATGGTGATTGGCCTCAGAAGGGCAGGTTGGTCCATACATCAAATCTCAGCAGATACCAACCTACACGCGTCCACGGTGCACCGGTTGTGGCACAGATGGTTGGATCAAGGGAATGTGTCACGTTTGAGGGGTTCCGGTGCAGCCAGAGTGACGTCAGCACGCGTGGACCGACGCATCAGCCGGCAAGCATCGGCGGCCCCGCAAGCCAAGTCTGTCGCCCTTTTGCAGCATGTGCAGGACACCCTTGATGCTCCCATATCGTCCAGGACCATTAGCCGCCGATTGATCGCTGGCGGCCTGCACTCATGGCGCCCGTTGAGACGACTACCATTGACCCAACAGCACAGACGTCTCCGTTTGCAATGGTGTCGGGATAGAGCCACATGGACGACGGAATGGCACAGGGTGGTGTTCTCAGACGAGTCACGCTTCTGTTTTAGCAATGACAGTCGCCATGTATGAGTCTGGCGCCGACGTGGTGACAGGGCCAATTCGGCCGCATCTGTGGAACGCCATACCGCGAGACAACGCGGCATAATGGTTTGGGGCGCCATCGCCTACGATAGCAGGTCACCTCTGGTCCGTATTCAGGGCACTATGACGGCCCAACGATACGTGGATGACGTGCTGCAGCCGGTGACACTACCTTTCCTTCAGGGGGTGCCCAATGCCATTTTCCAACAGGATAACTCCCGGCCGCACATGGCACGCATCAGCCAACATGCCCTGCAAGGTACCCAGGTGCTTCCCTGGTCAGCTCTCTCCCCTGATCTCTCATCTATCGAACATTTATGAGACGTCATTGGACGTCGCTTGCATGCGTTGCCACCGGCACGTTCAGAAGACGAACTCTGGGAAATGGTTGACAGGGAATGGGCAGCCATCCCTCAGGACACCATCCGCACGCTCATTGTGCCTGTACCTAGACGCGTTGCTGCCTGTATCGCAGCTCGCGGTGGTCCTACAACCTACAGATCAGACGTTCTTGCTGCTCAGTGGCAAGGTGTATAATGTTGCAATAAAGATCACTTATTGCTCGTTGCTGTCTCTCTCTGTTTGCCAAATTTCATCACTTTCTGCCAATTTCTTCTTGGTGTTGCATTTTAAATGTCAGGTAGTGTATATATATAATTCAATAATATAGAACAAAGGGAATTTCAGGAATTTAAATTTAAGAGTACGAAGAAAAATTACGAAAAAATGAAGAAGTGTGGTGTATCAGGGAGGAGTCTGATTCAGTCAACACAATATGGTGTTTTCTGCGTGTTGGCGGCAGTAATAACTATATATAAAATGAATTTAAGTTTATACATATGAGAAAGAGTTATAACAAATATTGTAAAAAAATAACACCCTATTTTAATTAAGTTCACTATAGCGCAACTAAACTAAATTTGAACTTGATTTGCTTCCATGCTTCTTTTTCTCTGCATCATGTTTTGATGGTTACTGTATTTAGATTAGTGAAAAGAGAGTGGCTGATAAAGTTAGAAGATGATTTTAATGAAAATAATTCTATAAATATTCAACAAATTGAATTTTTAATCAATTCTAGCCCTAACGTAATTTTCAGATATGGTGAGTTGTTAGCATAAAAGATTCTTATTCAAGTATTTGTGATAAAACTCAGTTTGGGGTTTTAATTCATGTGACGCAAAATAATTAAATAATAATAGACTAGATAAACTTATGAATGCGCAATATTAGAGAATATCCATAAAAATTGACGTTCGTTGTTGTGTGTTTGGAAAGGATGAATGTGGCTGACATGTATCTAGAAACTGAAATTAGAAATCTTATGCATTGCTGAAAATATTCAGCAATTTATTCACGTATGTGCAGAAAATCTTCCTAAAAGAAAATATAACATATACTTTTGTTAAAGAATATAACATAAATGGAAATATTTTAAACTAAAGAGAACTAAGATGGTGTAGAACATTTTTTATCAAAACATGTATCGGCTTACAACTCTCAGAATATTAAAATCTTGGTTTAATTTTTAAATGTCTTATATATATATTAAATAATTATTTTTTAACTATTATCTGAACGTTATTCCACACTACAATTTGAAGTTTTATCTGCATGAATCCAAACCAGTTTCAGCCTATTGGCCAATCGACAGTTTCCTAAGATTATTTCAGCTTAAGTAACAAAAGTAACATTTAGTAACAAAAAGGTAAAATAATTTTAGCCAAACTATTAATAGGTAAAAAGTCAAAAGACGACTTATAAAGAGCTTTGTATATAAGTCGTTTTCACGTTTTACATATTAAAATATACGTATTTAAACATTACATATGTAGTAGGATAAAAACAATAGTGTTCTTGGATATTTCTTTAGGTTTAGAGGTTTGAAAGTAACACGTAGGTGGAATTATCATAGTTAATTCTAGCAGAAAATTGTTATTAAAATGAGATATCGAATATATTAACCTCTCACAAGGAATGCCTAGGATATAAATGTGGTGAAATGGGTTTCGGCATGATCATGAGATAGTCACGACGGAAAGAGAAATTAACTTTCACGCGAGTAGACGAGAATGCCTGTCTCTTGTACATCGTGGTCAACGTGAACTGAAGATCCAGGAAGCTTTCATGGTTACGTCATCAACCTCCTAACATCGACCTTTTAATGAAATAGACGGATCATGTAGGAAGCGATGCTGTCGTTAGATCTCTAAAGGGTAAATCCTAAATCGACTTAGCCGATTGGCTATGGAAGCGCAGACTAGTGTTTTCAATCTTGGTGGATAATCACTTTAACCAATCAATTATCTAGGATTCATGCTTTCATCCAAAACCACGTGACAGTTCTTCAAACCGAGCAACTGGAAGGAATAACATGAAGCTGCGGCCACAGGCTCCGTCTATTTCATTTTATGGTCGATGCCTTGTAAGCAACTGGCACTCAGTCTTTTATGTTAAGCTTTATTTTTCTAAATATAAAGAAGTATTTGCACTGGTATCGTCAAAATACGACAACAAAGATGATTCAGATGTCAAGTGCTTTCAATGTTAGAATACGCATGTTTTGATGTATAATGCATAATGTAGGTAGGTAGGTATTTTAATTAACGGTACACTGGAGCAACACAACGGGCTATTGGTGACGGTCCGGGATCAATCCCACAGGGAAAGATACGAGGAGACAACACCTGAGCTGGAAACCCACTCTCCAAACTTTCATAATGCATAATAATGCATAATGCATAATATCAGAAAACACTAGAATCAATAAAAACATGTTTGAAAAAATAACCAATATTAAAAATATTAAGCATCCTGTTACTCTGTAACTAAATCTGTTTTATATTTTATTATTTGACACTTGCACTTAATTAAATCTGTTCGCAATGATTGAATGAATATGAGAAATGTACAAAAACTTTCCAATACAATTTAGAAGCAACGTTTGGTCAATGCAGACATTGCATCGAATCCATGTTTCTGTTAGACAAATACTTCAATCTGAACGCAAATTAAGAATAGAACGTCTTTTATAATTACATTCAAACAAGTATGGACACATTCCACCGAAAACAATTTTAGATGTATGTAAAACGAACAAACAATTTATGAAGTTGATATTACACTATTTGTTTTTTCCATATTTAATTGAAATTGATCTCGATAAACAAAAATTGACGAAACTGACATCCTTATTAATTTTACTGCAAATTTTGCTTTCAAGTTGTATAGATCATGCCCATCCTGTCTGGTGTATTTTTTTCTGCAAATGACGTCTTTGTTGAGATAAAAGAATGTTTACTCATTTATCTGTGTATAATTACTCACAGAAGAGTCAGAAAAACTGACACAGACGAGCCTTTTCAAAAGACATAGCAACAACAACACCTATGTGCGTCATTTGTTGCGTCTTTAAGTGCATATATAGAGCAATAGACATCAATGTTAGTATCTAGTCTTCCTCTGTGAGAATTTTCTTTTGGATTCGTTAAATTTTCACGTATTACCATTTCAAGGACGTACCTTGTCTACAACAATTTTGGCAAAACCTCTAACTTACGACAATAATGTGACCGTAAAAAGTCTCTGGGTGAATCTGACCAGTAATCCTTCGTTATTTCAACAAGAGCAAAGTTGAGTAATATTCTGGTAGTATTGTGTATATTACAACCCGCGAGAGCTTAACACTCATGGTGGTTGACTCGACGAAGTATCTCGTCACTAGCAAAATGGACCAGATCTTGGTGGACGAGATATCTCATCGCAACCACTTGAAGGATTAAATTCTATAATTATTAAAGTGCGAACGAGCGTTCGTAAAAATTGCAATTCTATATTAAAACATTATTAGAATGAAGAATTTAGACAAATCATTTATTTGTGGATTCTTTTAGAAGATTTTAAATATTTTATAAAAAGTTTTAATGGCGTGGGATTTGATTTACTTATAACCTCGCAATCCCACATAAATTCTAGAAGTTTTCTAGTAACTTTAAAAATATCTTATCATGCTGGGATTTAAATATATTATTTATTATATAAGTCATTAATTAGTGAAAGTATAAAGTAAAACAATTTGTACTTATTTTCGCAAAAGAAAATATCGGAGCTTGAAACCAAACTAGAAATCTGCAATTCATTTATATGTAAAAACAGGCCCAAAACACTCATATATGCATGATTGTTTGCTTTTCTAAAAAGTCAGGTTTAGTCAGGTGTACAATACATTTATATTACTTTATAAAATGTATTCAATTCTCTTAGAGAATGACATTTTCTGAAATATTAGTATGCACTCTTATCCTTCCAACAGATGATTTATATTTATTATACTGAAATAGATAAAACTATATATTGAAAACCCATATTTTAATAGTATTGCAAACCTGCTTATCCTTGTATTTCCAATTTCATTTAAAAGTTAGAATTCAAAATATATATATAAAATAAATAAATAAATATATATATATATATATATATATATATATCACTATATATATATATATATATATATATATATATATATATATATATATATATATATCACTATATATAGATATATCACTATATATATATATATATATATATATATATATATCGTCAGATGAATTCGAAGTCGTATAGAATAAATTTGCTTTAAGATGTTAGATATAATATATTATCCATGAGCAAAAGCACTAATTCAGCTACCAATTCTTGAGCTTAGCATTCATGCATTTCTTTCAAGAATTTTATTCAGTTCGAACTTTAGGATGCTTTATGGTAGGTAGATAATTAACGCTACACTCGAGCAACAAAACGGATTATTGGCGACGGTCCAGCATCAATCCCCAAGGGAAAGATACAAAGACAATACATGTAATTTTGAACCACGGTCAGATGACGAGGATGCTATATGGAGTATATATATAGAGCTTTTAAGATAAAATTTTAGTATACTTTTAGTTTCCAAAAATTTCTAAATTTAAAATTTTTAGTTTCATTTTTTGTATCGATATTAGTTTCCCATTTTCTCTAAACTAAGAACTATATAAAAAGATAGTATTTGATAAGGAACTTATGTCAGTTAATAATCGTAAAAAATTGTCAATAAAAGTTGTATGAGTTGGGTGAAAAATTTAAATACTCGATTCTTTAAACTAAAAACTTTGAAAAAGGATTAGTAGTATCATATCTATAGTTCCGCAATGGTATTTAGGCTCATAAATGCTATTGATGCAAGAAGTTTCATTTCAATTCCAGATTATTTAAGTGACATACTTTGCATAGTGCATAGATTAATGGTAAGTCACATTGTGACATGAAAGACTTAACTTTCATATATTAAGTAAGACTTCAACAAAGCAATGTGAGATAGGCAGGATGACTAAAAATGAAATAGCCAGGTTCAATATTTTATAAAACAGAAACTATTGAAGATAATATCATTTAAGATGTATAAATTCGTAGTAAAACTTAATAAGTGTTTGGTCAATCATCAGATTGGTTAGATGACGTTTCCTAACGTAACGAAGAAAATAATTTCGAAATGGGAAATTGAAAATGGCAGAGTAACGGTGAAACAAATAAGGGATTCTCATAAGTAAGTGTTTTTTTTACTGCGTTCAAGGGGAAAAGGGCATATTGACCTTTTGTTCTCAAGAAATCGTCGTTGTGGGATTTTTTTAACAGGGTGACGTGACTGAATAGCTCCTGTCACAACTGGAATAGTACAGAGACAATTGCTTGACATCTCCCGTGTAGTTACTGGAGGTACACTAATTCATCATATTTAATTGCATTAAAAAAAGCTTTGACAGTTTCCTTATACGAGCACGCAAAGTAGGTGTATATACCTTCAATGTTTCGGTTTAATAAGATTTTGTAAATGTCTATTTAATCTGTATAACTGGTCATATGTTTAAAAAATGTGCTTCAGTATTCAACTTTTATATAAAGCAGAAAATCTATTTGTTTGAAGTAGCAAAACTCTCGACCTTTGGGGATGGCGTCTTGAAATTTCACAACTTATTCTGTCTAGAATTTCTAAGTCAACGCAACTATTTTCATCTCTGCACGTTGTTCCCTTATAACCGCAGAAGTAAAATTTGGTATATAATCTTATGCTAGAAGAGACCAATTAACACGAAACGTCAAAAACTGTCACGAGCTCCGCAATCGAAAGAGGAAAGAACAAAAGCATGTGAAGTGACCTAGCTCATAAAGCTGCTCGACGGCGCAACGAAACTGCTGAAGAAAAAGGGCAACTTGGTTTGACTCAAAGCATCAAAAACGTTCGAAAACTGCAGAGGAAACAAAGACACAAATTGATTTCTATCAAGCAGCAAAATCTGTAGAACTCTGACTCTGGCATCATGAAATTCGCAAAGCTTATTTTATCTGAAATTTCTAGGTCAACGTAACTATTTTCAGATAGCTTCATCGTTCCTTTAAAACCATAGAAGTAAAATTTACAATAGAATTTTCGTAAGAAGAGACCAATTTTTAATCAAACACAAATCAGCAAAAAACGTCGAAAGTTGTCAAAAGCCGAGCAATCGGATGAGGAAAGAGCAAGCACGTGAACAGAAATATCAAAAAGCTGCTTGACGACGTAAAGGAACTGTGGAAATGGAGGAATGATTTGGTTTGTCTGAAGTAGCGAATACTCTCTGGCAATAGTAAAGCTACGAAACGATCAAATGTTCTACAGATTTTAGAAATAAATGATACAAATAACCATATATTGCATAAAAACCATATATTGCACTGCATTCAAGGAAATAGCGTGTATTCCCGTTCTGAAGGCAGTTCAGATTGCCACTATGAGAACTTCCTACATGAATATCAATGACCCAATGATTTATGTCACAACTGCTTAAGTCGGTAACGATTCGTTATATCTGTAATGCAACCAAAGGTACACTTATCGAGCTCCATTAATTGCATGTCAAAAACCTACGACAGTTTCCATATAGGAACACGCAAAGTAAATGCAAGTCTTCAATAATTTCGATTTAATATGAGGTTGAAACTTAAAAAAGTGCTCTTTTATGTTCATAACTAATCTATAAAATGTTTTCCAGATTGCACATAAATCATATAAAATCATTTTTCACATTTTCTGATAGACTGAAAAAAGTTGTTGAGTGTTGATTGCATCAACAAACCATCAACCTAAAATAATTTTGAAAAAATAGTTTCAAAGTATCAGATGTATCCTGGAAGTGAATCGATGCTATTGCATTAAAAATTCCGGTTTAGTTGCGAGAACGCTATAGAAAGCATCATTAATCATGTGTGGCCGCGTACCTGTGATAGATGGCCATGGAATACAAGTCTCGAGATAAGATTCTCGTTGGAAGAAAAATATATCCCTCAACTTATTATAAGCCAGTGTTTTGTGTCCCATTACACAATATACCCTTCAACTTCAGATTTTGGCAAGTAGCTGTTAGCTATGTAGACAGCTTTTACTCCTCTTCGTAATTCATTTTGTCAACTTTTGATGGATCACAGGGCTCTTCGAAATACAAACAGCTAAACAAATGTGGTTCGTATCTGCTGTTTTAAAATTGCGCAAGTATTTTTATTAAACAGATAACAGTTTCGAATACTTAAATAAAATGTAGTGTTTGTAATGGGAAAGCATGATAATTGCAGTTTGAGACATTTTGATAAATGTAGACCCGGTTAGTAATTATGATTAAGTTCGTGGGTGTTTACTTTTGGATTACCTTGGTAATTATCGGTAGCGGTAAATCATTTATATTTGAAAAGAGAGGGTAGACTTTTGAACTTTACTCTGAAGCGCATGGCTGCGGTATGAAAAAGAAGCATTTAATGTTTCTAAAAGGTTACAAAACCATCATAGATTGCATAATAACAAATTAGACAACACAAAATCCAGAGAAAATCAGTAAATAATAAAAAACGTCAAAACACAATAAGCAATGTTACTCGTTTTAACTCCCATTGCTCATGCATGAAATAGCTACGGGTAGTTTTGGAAAAAGCCTCTGTACTTCAAAACAAAACGGGTGTTTTGAGTTTGCATTCAATTTTAAGTTATCATTCGTTTTAAAATTCAACGTTCAGTATTAAGCTGCACAATTATGATATTTATTTACTGGTATGTTTTAATTCTCGGAATATTGGATTAACATTCTACCTTTCTTACATTTGTAAGCTTACGAGAGTCTGTGGAGTATGAGGATAATATGCTGTTTTCAATTTAAAATATACAGAAAATGTTTTAAATCCGATGAGATCATACTCAAAAAATAAAACATTCGGTTTGTCTGAAGAATTAATAAGGTTCACTCAAAGGTTTGTTCAAAACGTCAGATTTTTCTAAAGCTGAGAATTAACATCCATCTTCTTACAAAGCTGAACATAATGGCTGATTTTACAAAAATTCTACTATGCTTTAATTTTTTAACCATCTGAGAGCATACTAATACACGCATGACTAAATAACTGCATAGATTGGTTGAAAGAATCCAGGGGACGATTATATTGGTCAAGATGGTCAAAACGAGCTGGAAGTCATACATGGAAGACTTCAGGTTCCAGAACAGATATATGAGTGTGAATCCCCTATAGCCTTAAAAAAGTACTTTTAAAAGATGTAAAATAAATTCACTTTATTTTCATCTGTTCGTGTATACAGCAATATTTCTCTGTTTTTGGATTTAAAAATAAAAATACATACCAATGTTTTCCACTGAATGAACAGAACAAAGTGAGAAGGGGTAAGTGCTTAATTTAAATAGTCTAAAGTAAAAATAATGTGGTAAATTTTAGAAAAAATACCAATTTTACTTTCATATTCATAAACACCGAGAGAAATTGCATAACCCTTTCTCTGTAATTATTTCCGAAGGACCACCGCCTGGAAACAAATTCATATATTGTACACTGGCAGTACCCGCATGGCGTTGCCCGTGACATCATTCTTGTTATGTCCTCACTGATACCGAAAACATTAAAAAGAAAAAACAATAATTTTAAGGAGTCCCACCACCACTCGACAGGGCACGAGCATGTCGCCTCATTCCTTCCACCTCACTGATCCTTGCTTAGAGAGCTTCATGGTACACTATGTTCAATGTTATTCCATTTGGAGCTAGGATATAAAGATTCTCGGCTTTTTCAACTATTGAACAACCCACATACAGCTGACTATGGGAGAAACACGGCTTAATGAGATCGAGTCCTACAACTTTCAGCGATTGTCCTTGTGCCTTGTTGATGCTCGTGGAGAAACTTAAACACACACATACGCTGTCTTGTTTCTCTTTCTGGGGTGGATTCAGCTTCTCTTTGATCTTTCTCTGTTCTCTCGTTGTTTTGTTCAAAGACGTTTCTTTTTCTGGGAGGCTGTGACATCTTTAAATATAACGCTAAACCAAAATAATGTAGTTATTTGCCTGAAATAAAAATGAGATTAAAATTGCAGAAAATATACAAATTCAAAAGTAAGTTATGAAAAACCACTACTGAAATTAAAATGTGATGAATCTTTAAATATAACGCTAAACTTTTAAAAAGTCTTGTTATATCAACTCACTGATTCCGACAAACAACCCAAATGAATCACAATGTCAGCGAAATCAAAACCAAATTAAACAGTTATAAACACTGTTGCTTCATTTCATGTAATTTATTAACACAAATATTATACTATTTGCGAAAATTACCCAAACAAAAACAAAAAGCAATAAAAAAATAAAAAACAAAGTTTAATGTAAAGTTTAAGGGAGGTTGAAAGTCCCAAATTAAAAACAAAAGTGGACCGTAATTATCTAAATTTTGAAGCTAGGAATGTGGTGTACATTGATTAAACAATAATAAACACTGTTACTTCATTTCATACAATTTATTAACACAAACATTATACTTTCAATTTGGACTTTTTGGGAAAGTTGGTCCACATGAGAATTTTCAATTAATTTTAATTATTTTTGGTTCTTCAGGGAAGTTGGTCCGCTTAATGATAAAAGCTGTAAATTTGGAGTACCAAACCTCTGTTATTCCATTGTTATGATTTTTAACTGATTTCAAAGCTTTAATTAAATATATAATTGTTAATTTCTTCAATGATATTATCCCAATTTTATAAAACCACTATTACTTTTAAGTAATTTTTTTCTCATTAAGAAGATTATTTTTAATAGTTTGTACTCACGCTTGATGATCGTCCCCCTCTTTTCAAAGATTTTATCATGGAGATTTGTGGCCGGATTTTCTGGCTTTTGGTGTTTCGATGTATTTTGATGGGCTCTGGGTCTTGAAAATATTTGTGGATGTTCTTTTTGTTGTTTTGTATTTGAGGTCCAAATTTGGTGCGAGTCCGATTGCGTGATTTTCTGGGTTTTAATCAAGATCTCTTTGAATACGTTGGATGATCCAGTTTCAAAACAATAAAAGTTTGCATGCGTGATAGCTATCTTTGTAGCTTCGGTCTGCGCAGATACGTCATAGTGGAGGAGGGCCTTCGCGCGCAGCACAAAACATTAATTAAAAACATTTTTAGATTAAATTTTAAAATTCGGGCTTCGAGGGACATTCAGTTACCTTTAGGACTGACTACCTGTGTGCCAAATTTCGTGGCTGTAATTGCTATAGATTCGTCTAGACACCACGCCCACACACTTCCTTTTATAATAGTAGAGAAAATATATTGACATTTGTTCAGAAAAGTATGTGTAAAATATTCCCGAGTTAAGATTCGGAGGTAAAGTCAAACTTCTTTCATCCTTTGTGTGACGTTATTTAAATAGTAAACCAAAATATGTACGAATAATTAGAAAAACACCAATTATGTTTTTATTTTCATAAATACTGAGGAGCAATTACATAAAAAACTAGTTATTACAGAACGACCACATACTAACACATGCAAACATCGTGTACATCCCGACACTTGTTCAGAAAGTATGTGTGAAATATTCCCAAGTCAAAACTCAGAGGTTAAGTCAAACTACTTCCATCCTTTGTGTGACGTATTAAAGATGCGGAAAGTGATGCATGGCTTGTCTGGAAAGAAGGAAGAGTTCTAATCTCTCATGCCTGGAATTCTCTATTCCAGGTAAATCCGGGTAAATTGCATTCGCTGCTGCTTCCGAGTGATAGATTTGACCGAATCCATCATAGATGCGCTGCCCTGAATCCGAAACGTTGCCATCTTCTGTCTGCAATTATGTAGGCCGATACTTCGGTTCGATCCATTATGGCCGCTCGCTGGCACTTTGACTTACTGGCTGACGTGTCGTGTGTGCCGTTAATAAATTAGGGGTGGATGGTTGTTATTCCGTTTGGGCGAGGATGAACTTTACAGCTTGCATTTATCATTCTAAACACTCGAATTGATATATTCGGGTAGTTTTTTATTGTGAATGTGTTAGATAAGAATTATAGAAGGGTTTACTCTAGTTTTTCAAACGATTCTCATCTATTCTGTGAGATTATTTACCATAAACTCGATAAGAAATATAAAGAATAAGAATTGAATTAGTTGTTTGGATAAAGGAAATAAAATGTCCTTGTCGATATGAATTATTTTGTTTCATAAATATTATTGCTCGTTAGCATAATAAATATTTTTCGAGCGTTAGAAAGGGGGACATATATTGCGAAAAACTTATTTTAATGAACATAGATCTTGGTAATACGTTTGGTATTGACTATGGTAGCAACTTGGTGAAAATATTGGAAGGAGTATGAGACTACTTTAGCTTTAGATAAATATGTTTTCAGAACAATTCATTTTGTTAAGCATTTCATTACCAACATATTTTATACATTTTAAATACGTATATCTAATATATATTTGGGGATAGGGCATATCATAAAAATATTGCGTCCCAACTTAGATTTGGAAGCCGCCGTGGCTCAATGGGTTAACCCACAGCAGTTATCCCAAATGAATCAGCCCAAAACCTAGACATTTATTGTTTTATGGAGAAAAAGGTAAACGTAAGAATTTATCAAAGAATTCTCTCTAGATCCAAGGTTATCTTACCAAAAGGGGCATCCATGGTTCAGTGGGTTTGCCCACCGCACCAACGTATGTCATGTATTTTGCGTAGCTTGGCCAAATATGGTCCTTGCGCTATCAAACCCAACCTAACCAACATAAGGGGTTTGGTTGAACTTTGACCCCTTTCTCCAGATACAACATATGATAGTTGACATATATACCGCATAGCTCATATGATCTGATAAGTAAGATCTAATCACCCTGCTTAATCGACAACCTACAATACATATCTGTGTATTTGTGATTTTAATGTACACTGCTGGCCACCCAAATTGCAACACCAAGAAAGACAAGAGATACCACAACAAAATTTATTTAGTAGATAACATGTTGACCAAGTATCAAATGATTAAATTTATAGACTTCTGTGAAGTGTGCTTCCTGCCAAAATCAGTAGCCAGAGTAGCCGCCATTGTTGGAGATCACCGCTGCCACACGCCTCGGCATTGATTCAAAGAGACTTTGGATGTGTTCTTGGGGTACAGCAGACCAAGCAGCTTCCACACGTTGCCAAAGTTGATCTGGTGTGGCAGCTGGGGATGTATTCTGGGTCAATCGTTGAGCAACCATGGACCACATGTTTTCTATCGGCGAAAGATCCGGAGAGCGAGCTGGCCAGGGAAGCAATTCAATCTGGCGATTGACGAAGAACCCTTGGACAATGCGTGCCACGTGTGGTCGCGCATTATCCTGTTGAAATATGGCTGTGGGCAAGTCCTGAAGGTAAGGAAGGACAACTGGCTCCAACACCTCGGAGATGTAGCGCTGGCTGTTTAAAGTACCGGCAATGCGTACTAGAGGAGTGCGAGAGTGATATCCAATACCGCCCCATACCATAATACCCGGTGCAGGACCAGTGTGGCGGTGCATAACGCAGCTGTTCAGCATCCTCTCTCCACGGTGTCTCCAGACTCGAATCCGACCATCGTGGTGTTGCAGACAGAAGCGTGACTCGTCAGTAAAGACAATTTCATTCCATTCTGCCGTCCACATCCTTCTTTCATCGCACCATTGGCGGCGGAAACGTCTGTGGTTCTGCGTCAAGGGTAGACGAAGCAATGGACGTCTTGCGGACAGACCACTCTGCTGTAAACGGCGTCGAATGGTACGCGCAGACACTGGATGATGCGGTACAGACTGAATGTGCTGTGCTATGGTTCGTGATGTGGCTGAGCGATCCGTCACTGCCATACGCACAATATGCCTGTCATCACGTGAAGTGGTGCACTGAGGTGGATGCGATCGAACACGTCGGTCCGTCGTACCCTCCTGCATCCAACGATCACATATCCGCATTACAGTTGTTTGGTTTCGTCCAACACGACTACCGATTTCCCTGAAAGATAATCCACAATCTCGGTAGGCCACTATCCTTCCTCTGTCGAACTCGGATACTTGATCAAAAGATGATCGCTGTTTTCTACGAGGCGTTTTTTTGAAAAAACCACAAGAAAAACACAATTGCCGTACTTGAAATCGTCGAAATCTCCAAGCCTTAAATAGCGCTTTGAAGTGGCGCCACAGGCGCGCGTGATGTGCGTCTGCGCTGAAATTCTAATCATTTGCATATCTCACCTCCGCTAATGCATGTTGTAAATTTCATATTATTTGCATGCTTCCTTCAGGGTGTTGCATTTACGGTGGCCAGCAGTGTATAAGAGCGGGATCCAAGCATAAAAATATCAGCGAGACCCAAAGGGTTCAGTTCCCTAGGACTTGGCACCTTTGGTGCTTTTAGTTAGTAACCGTTCAGTGTAAGCATCACAAACTATTTCCCCAACAATGGCACTCAAATCTATATATTTCACTTCCGTTCGTGGCTCGGAAATCGGCATTTTTATATATTGTTGAATGTCAACAAACGTTTATAAATAAATAAATTCAACAGCTACTAGACTTACTAACATGTTTGCTGCTTCGTGGAAATATGGCTTGGTTTGTGTCATGGAACAACAAATTATTAACAATGTGAACAAAATGATTTTTTACTCAATTTTATTTCATATTGAAATATGAAATACAAAAAACACGTACTTAAATCAATAATGAATGGCTAGGAGATAAGAATGTTGATTATAATCAACTGTCTATGTGTATATAATTTTTCTCTGTTTTTATTTTTAATTATTTGTTTGTTTATTTTCCTACTGTTTTAATTCTTATTTTACCTATTATTTTGACTTGCATTATTTAAAATTATTTATATTTATTAATATCCGTATTTTGTCTCCAATAAATTAAAAATTGTTTCGTTACTTAAAACTCACTAATTGTGAGAAATTGTTCTTAAAGAAATTTTACCAACATAATAAAAACAAATGATAGGAATACAGTCGAAACCGATTAATTTCTTTTGCTCTTTTATCTATAACCAAAACTAACTTATATGAGAGAGATGAAATACGCATCATGAAGCTGATCATCAATAGATATAAGGAATCAATAGACCTTTCAACGTAAATATTCTGCCCGCTTTGATTAGTATTTATTATTCAAACCATCGGCTACATTTTAAGACATTACTATTATAATAACGGTCTTGTTTCTATCGATGATAGAATAAAATTTTATACGTGCATCGAAACCATAATCCTATAGTCAGGCTCCCGTGAGAAGCCAATCGAGTCACTTGGTTTGGATGAGTCTATCCTTTAAATGAGGAGATAGGTTGTATCATGAACAAAACCCTTCCACAACTGACATCTTTAGAACGGATTTTGGTTCTAAGTTTATCGTTTGATGCCGTAGCTATAACAGTGATAATGATTTGGAAGGGGAAAAGAGCCTACCTCCGATCGCCATTCATGCCTTTTGCGGATGAAAGCCCTCTTCCTAAAGACCTTCCACAACTATTCAAAAATGGACTGATTGACTGCCTCGAAACAGCACTATAGTACTTATTTACCACCTTTAAGTAGCATTTTATGTAATCAATGTTAAAACACTACTTTCGTCTTGGGATAAATTAAACTACCATCACATTTTATTAGAATTGCTTGCAAATGATTTAAGAATTAAATCATTTGCAAGCAGTGATGATTTAATTCTTTTGGAAATAAAGCACTTAATAAATGGTTTGCTTGCAACTGATTACAAAACGATGCATGCAAATAGATTTAATCCGTACAAAGCATAAAGTAATTTCATTTTATTAATCTGTATTTTATTTTTTAAAAGATCAAAGCTTTCGTTTAAAAATTGCTCGAATTAATTTTCATAAATTGGAAACCCTTCACAGCTCTTAAATTGTTTAGATGTTTACAAACATTTACGTCTCAGTTCTATGTTCAACAAATACAAAAGACGCTTCTTAAATTACACAAATTTCACTATTTTAAAAGGTTCACATTCCTACTAGGAGTTGAGTAATGCATTTATCGTTTCAAGAACTTCTTTTTGAATCCTCAGATGCCTACAAAAACATTAAAAAATCTATGAATAAAGCGTTCTTACAATGCATTTGTTTTACGTACCCAGAACTTCAAGTTACAGCAATAAAATAGATAAAACAATATGGCATTGTAAAACTTTTTGACAAGTGCAATAGAAATATTAGATCAAAGTCGCTGCTTATTGCAAGGAATTTGAACTAATGCGTCTTTGTTTTGACTACAAAATCAATCTGATTCAGAAATTTTTATGGTAATGTAACGAAGTCGATATGTGGAATGCAGGAATGCAACATTGCATAGTTCAGTGATCTTTCTTCAATAGTTGATATTTATCGAAAATATCTAGTACCTCCTGGTAGCCTATAATATTGTGTTAAGTATTAAGAAGTTTTGAATTAATGTCTGAAATTTGAATAAAAACTATTTGCCAACATACATCCCCAAACACTTATATTTGGTTTCTTGTCACTTTTGTGTGATACTGCATTTTAATGAATGATTTAATGATATATGTTTTGGGCAGAGACAGAAAAAGACATTCGTCAACTGTTTCTTTAATTTTCTACAGTATTACTTGTGTGGATACATCTTGCCTACACCGGATACATCATTCTCTTATAAAAAATATATGGGAAGTGAATTACGTTATACTCGAAGACTTGTTATTGACATGACACATGGGTTCGTATATAAATTAATTGAATGAGGATAATTGTTTCTGTAAAACAAATTCCGGAGCTCTGTTTTGTATATACTTTCACAATAACTATTCAACATTTTGTTCATAACCATCCATGGATCTTCAAACTAATACATATAGTCATGTCTAGAAGTTATTGAAATCATTTTGCAAAAGGTTTAGATAGGTTAGGCTTTTCTTCACCAGTATTAACTTTCAGGATTAACTTTATTATCAAGAGCACAGTAGGATTTCCAATTGGCAATATTTACCCTAGCAAATTGGCGATAAATTTGGTGCATGATAACCCTACTTAGTTTTTCTACATATATTTCTACTGGCAGGCAAGTGGAAGACATCCAATATGGTGAAGCGTTCGTGAGATTTTTTTACCTGCGCAAGAAATAGTGGCATTTCATAATTTATTATTAATTTTATTATGACAAGAAAGTACTAACAGAAACGAATCTTTATTATGCTACTCATGAAAGAATTTTAAAATTAAAAAACATCGTTGCTTATAATTAAGGACATTCCACTTCCTTCCCCTACTAGATACGCAAGTTTGCTTTATTAGTCATAAAAAATGAAAGTTTCAAAGTAATATCACATGCGATTGTATTATTTATAGTATAGTTTCAGAGCTAAACGATGCCGAAATTAATATTTATACAGCATAAAAATTAAATAGTTAATTAAGAATATTTAATTAGCAACCGAAATAAAAAGTACTGTCATATTTTTGAGTTTGGAAGGGTGTTTTATGATTTTGATGGCAATATATTTAAGCTTCAATTAACTAATTTTCAACACGGCTGTTTCTAGAACTCGACGCTTCCATAAATTGTTTTAATCCTGTTTGGAAGAAATAAAATCTTTCTATGATTTGATAAAATTACAATTTTCGCATTGCTCGAAATTTAGAATTTTCACCTTTCTTTTTCTAATAATTATGTGTTTTGATTTAATGTGCTCCATGTGCCAGCCGACATTATAATTTCTAAGAATTAGTACAATAGATCAGTACATTTTGAGTCCAAGCAAGGGTTTTATACATCCAAAATGAACGAGGACTAAAATATTAAAAAGAAATCGAGATTGGTATACCATCATCAGTATGCGTTGGCACTCTGAAATTTAATCTGATTTTTAGCAGAAACAATTGAACGGTCGTGAGGACCACACTAGTTAATTCTTCCTAATGAATATTTAACGCACTCTGCTGCGTTTTGTAACTTTTCTTCTTGCAATTACACCAAAAAGAGGCATAACAGTTTCGGATGCCTACCTGCAAGCAAAAACCGAAGTAATTCCGCGCTAAGTCATGAGAAATTCAAATTAACTACCTCTTGTGTGGAGGGCAATTAATCACTGCAGTCCATTACAAAGAAGGCCAATTACTGTGGGCATTAAGACTCTATCATGCAAGTAGAAGGAAATTATTTAGGGTATTTACAACACGGAGAGTAAAAACCGTGCTTAATTACTTATCTTGGGTCATCCTTTATTCTCCCTGAACGTTGATGTGTTACATAAAAACACTTGACTTTGTGTGGACCAAAGAGTGTTAATAAAATAATTTACAGATCTCATTCCACAAGGAAGAAATGTATTAAAACTATCATATACGTTGTATAAAATTTTTGATAGCTATAATATACTTTTAATGTAGATTAGTTTATTTTTTTAATGAATAAATATTGTGTGCTTTGTTATTTCAATATTACTTCTTTTGTTGATAAAAGATGCACATTTGGAATTTCTTCTATTAATTAGTATAATCAAGAATTATTACTAGAATTAGACGCACTGTTGTCGTATATTCTTGCTTTTCTTGTACTTTCCTATATTTTCTGCTGGCCGCGGTAGCCCAGTTGGTGGCTTGCAGATTCAATCTGTCGCGGCCTCAAATACCTTCAGGTTGGCGAAATGGGGAAGTTTGGAAAGTAGGATGTCAGCTTAGCTGTGACCTCGTCATCTAACCGTGATTGAAAATTGCGTGGTGTTGTCCTCGGATCTCTACATTCGGGTTTCATCCCGGACCGTCGCCAATAGTCCGTTGTGTTGTTCCAGTGAGACGTAATACCTACCTAATGCTAAGCCAATTGACATTATTCGTTATGACTTTCAAGTGGAAAGACATTTAAATTAGCCACCCAAAAATTATTTAAACCCGCAATACTCTGACACATCAACAGATCCAAACAGCACCATTACAGCAATGAAGAACCATCTCTTCAAAGGAGCTTCGCTCTTTTGATCACTCGAGCTTACAGATCAACTTCAACGGCATGGCATCTCTTCAGATACTGGCTGGTATTGTACCTCTGCACCTTGTCGGTCCAAAAGGAAGCTGTTATTTCAAAAATAATGAAACTTCAAGAAAACGTTAAGCTATTTGGACAATAGTATCTCTGAACAGATTATGAGCAAAAATGTTTTTCTTCAACTCACCCAACCCGATCAAGTCTTCAATCAATTATAGGACCACCCTCTTCTAGCATCACGGCATAAATTTCTACAGACGGCTCGAAAATTCCTAAAAGCGTTGGCAGCGTATATGTACTTTTTGAGGATTCCGCAATCTGTCATAGTTGGGGCAGTACCTTACATCCTTGCAACTCTGCATACCAAGCTGAACTGCTTCTCTTAAGGAAGCAGTCTACTACTGTGTTTCAGAGAGAATAGCAGCCAACATCTTTACAGACAGTGCATCAAGTATAACCGCTCTGGGCAATCTATTCTCCCATAACCCAATCATGAATAAGGTCAAGGAAAAACTGCTTTAAGTCACTCAAATATCCCAAATTAACATCTCTTGGATAAAAGCACACGCTGGCATTGAGGGAAACGAACAAGCAGACTTACTTGCGAAGTCTGCAGCAAATGGGATTTCCCATCAAACAGCCAGTTTAAAGTGGCCTAGAAGCAAATTATTAAGTTCAATTGATAGTTGGTATTGGACCAATGACAAGCAGAATGGGATGTTTCCTCAAAGGGAGATACACTTATCAATTCTTTCCGAAGATTTCAACCGAACTTATTTATCAGGACTCAAAGCTGGTACAATGTTTCGTAGGCCATGGTCCTTTTTCGGAGTATCTAGAACGTTTCCATCTAAAAGCAAGTGCGGAGTGCTTCTGCGGCCAAAAAGGTGATCCCATCCACTACCTCTTTGACTGTGATCTCACAAGTCCGTGGCATTTGGCGAAACCTTCTCTATAAAACTACACCCATTGGTGCCAAAGTACTGCTAAGAATAGACACTGCCACCACAAAATCCTTAAAATGATGGAATTTCTCAGCTCCAACATTGATTGTATCTGTGAGAGTTGAGAAGTCGAAAGTTCTCGAAATAACCTAGCTTTTCTTATGAAATTAGTATATCTGTATTTTATAGTTGTCTTTTTAGTGGTTTTGCCCTTTGAATTTTTTTTGTTCTAAATACGTATCCTTGTTCATTGTGTATTGTTACCGTTTATTGTATACGGATTATTTATCATGTTATTATTATTATTATCATTTTACTTTTATGTTATTATCATTTGATTCTCTGTAAATTTAACAAATTTTGTATTCCTTTTCTTACGTCATATTGTATTTTTGTGCTTACATGTTTTGCCCTTCACTTACCTTCTATTTCTTACGTGTACTATCTTGAACGTTGTATGAGTATAATGGATTGATCAGCTCTCCCTAATCCCCGAAGCTCCTCCGTAAGGTGGACTATATAGCTGAAAGCCACACAGGTGAAACCGTGTCCTCCTACGATGTCCAATCCATTACACCGCCCATACGTACTAAATATTCTAGTCACAACCTACTTATAGACGCCACACATTCATTCCAGATTTTGAACAATACGAATTTACTTAAATACAGAATTAACTTTACATCCAAAGAGCTACGCAGAGCAGTTATAATTGAGCAGGAATCCTTTAGAACCATTTACAGGAAATAACTATAGGAAGAAATTAAACAAATATGGTATGCGTACTTTCTAACCAATCGGTTTTGATTTTTCAAATCACTTTCTTGTAATACATAATTTTTTTCAGAAATTACCAATTTTAAGAGACCTTTTCTCAAGGACTTTAAATGCCGAAATACCTCTAATACAGCATGCACTGCTGATTTTTTGATAAAATTTAATGAGTTATTAAACGATCAAAGCGATGAGTTATTGTACGATTAGCACCACATGTCACTGATTTAAATGTATAGAACATATTTACAACCATTTGTAAAACGTAAGGTTTCAAAAATTATTGAATAATTGAAAAGATACCAATTTCACACTAGCCTGAAATTTTTGAAACGGACTTTTCAAGAGTGAAGCAGACTTTTCAGACAGATCAGAAATATGTGTGCACACAATTTGAATCGTTTTTTCTAAGGAATGGAAGCGACATTTTTACAATATCTACTTTGTAATACCAAGTACAATATAAAGCAGTTGGAGTCTGTCAGCACTCTAGACGATTCTACATTGCTCGTCGGATCCACACCAAATTTGGTACATCTATTTATAGAATCCTGCGAGAAACATGGTCTGCATATTATTTGGATAGATGTAGCATGTATACGTGTTTTAATCCAAAATAAAGCATAGAAACTAAAAAATGTCGAAACGTTGATGCAGTTTTTTCCGTACGCATAAATATTTCCATTTTTCGGTGAAAATGAAAAACAGTTATTCTCTGGTTCCTTTTTAATCTACAGTTATACAGTTCAAAACGAGAAATACTAGGTAATTCTGCTAGTACCATATATTCCTCAAATTTGATTTCCCTTCCTTCCAACAAAGTCATTGTAGCACTTCGTTTTTAATTGTATTTATCTTGACATTAAAACATTTTTTAAATTTGTGTTACACATCTAATACAACTAAGGACGCAATGAGCAATACACATAAAATCTCTTTTAGAAGAAAAGTATCTACTGAAACAGTTGAAACTTATTTTGAGTTAAAGAATTGCCTCGAAGTTCTAACCAACTCAAAAGTTACTTTAAGTTGAAAAACATTCTTTTAAGAGATTGCATATAACTAAATCCAAGTAATTAATCATTCAGTCTTCTTTAACAGAATCGAATTTTACAAGTACAAGGGATATGTGAATGATGACGATGGAGTGCTGTCCAAAATGTTTCCAGCTTTTAGAAAGAAATCACTGTGATTGAAATCTCTCAGAAAGAAATGGAGGGATTCTAGACATAGTGGTATTATTTGGATTTTATATAAAAATATTGTGTAAAGCGTTTCGAATATTGTTTAGTATTACAGTGGTATTAAAGCCATAAGATTCACTTCTACAAATAAACATATTTGGACAGCACTTTAATAACTTCTTACTATAGTTCGCCTATGTTCATAATCTCTGCAATTAACATTATTTTTCACGTACTTATAAACACTTTACGGAGTTTCTGTATTAGCACAGTTGGAGGTTGAAGAAATATGCCCTCACATTTTATTTGATAGAGTTTTAAGGTTTTGGCACTATCAGCAGACATTAAATATTAATTTTTGTTACATGATATCACCATTCATCATAAATTGTCAAAAAACCTGAAATTGCAATGGTTTATCAATATCTTAAAGGTCAAATCAATGTACATAGTGAAAGCTCAATGACATTTGGTCAAGTAGTAACGTAGATAAGGCAACATTCTGATCTGGAAGTCGGCATCTTTGATGACTTTACAATCGCGAAATATATAGTATGGTCAATATATACACCAGTCCAATAAATACAAGATCCCTACTAAACATTTCTAAAAATTTTCTTGAAAATCAGTCGATTATTAGCAGAGATATAAGCTATATAGTGATCGAGAGTCCTCCAATTTGGATGACGTCATACCCGGAAACTGTCCAAGATGGCAGATGTCCATACAAGTCAGAAATGCCTACTAAAGCACTTGATAAGCTTTCTGAAAACAAAATTCTCCCTATTCAAATCTTGCACAAATATAGCCAGATCCAGTACTACATGAGAGATTTTCAATGCAAATAAACAAAACACCTCAAGACAAGAATTTTACTTCCTGTTACCCGACTTGAAATACTCACAGGAAGCAAGTTCTAACACTAACTATCTACATTTAGCTTTCCAGAAAATCGTCAAATGGTACAACAGCTCATTTTCTTACCCTTCTGCATACGGAGCGTCAAAAAAGCGTTTTGTCATTTGGTTACTGAATCGGATAGGCGGCTCGTCATCCAAAATACTTATTGATATGCCAGACGACCGACTATATGCTTTCCTCCAAGAGACGTAAGGTGTGTCGTCATTATGACCTTAAGTTGCAGTTTCTATTATGGGGTCCTGGGTTTGCCTGGAAGGGTCTGAAACTTTCGAAGTTGCTGAAAGAGATTCGTTGACTTTTCAACACAGTGTCAACTCAAAAGGCCCTCGAGTTGTCTTCGGCGCCTTTTGTACGAAGATATATATACGCGAGTCCTTTGTCACAAAACCTAGTAGCCCTAGGCGAAACGATTAGCGTGGGAACACCGGGTTGTCCCTTATATGCCTATCATTGGGGATGAGTCTTTCCTTTCCAAATTCCTTTGTCGCATGGAAGAAAGTGGAAGGAAACCCAAATGGGTTCTGGCCATTTTGTTAGGATTCTGCGGTACATAACAATGTGACCCACCCTTAGCGAAAGGAGGGAAAAATTCCACCGTTTTGGCTGCTTCAGTAACCAGAGGGTTAATCGAGGTGTAACATTTGTGAATTGATGAAGTTATAGTAATTTGTAATTCTACAGAGTGGTAGAATAATTTGTTACTAATTCCTTAAGTTCTAGCTAGACACTAGATCAAGTCAGTGAGTCTCTGAACACGCTGAAAACATGTATATCAGGAATTCCAGAGAGATCCTCTCTTGCCAGACCAACATAGGCAGAAGATGATTTGAGGAGGCTTGTTCAACGTTAGTTTAGGCAAGTTGACAATACCTTATAGCCTTGAACGGAGGATATAGATCGGATGTGTCCACTCACAAATCTTGAAAGGGCAATCTGACAATTTCTATCAGTTGTATATTTGAGAGATGTTTACAGGGTGGTCTCTATGATACCAGAAATGAGTGGTCAGAATAAAATAAGTTGCATTATTTATAGTCTGATGTTAATTTTTTTTTATTATAATAAAATCATTGAATTGTTAAGATCAGTTTAATTTATCAGGGATTCGTAACAAGTACCAGCGAATGAGCAAACAGTAGTGACTACTCATTAGGATATTTTTGACGGTATATTAGCATGGACTGATGACAATTAAAATGTAATCTGTAATTTTGACTCAAAATCTTAAATTTAAAATACTTGGATGTTATAAATACTCTATTTCGAGAAATGACAAAATACGAAAACTGCAGAGACTGATCAATAAGTGTTGCTTGTGAAATATCCTAAATTAAAAATAATGAAACTGCGCCAATATCAAGACAGTAATGTATTCTTGACTTCTAAAGTGAGTTTAAAAATTTTTCTCCTGAGTAATTGCTGTTCTATTTCCTTTCTGCCATGTCCCTTTCTAATTACATTTACATTTATAAAAATTCGTTCGGATACAATCGCATTTGATTAAAAATGCTATAAACTATATTTACAATTTAACATCAATCAATCTGTTAAAAACAACAAAAGTGCATTATATATAAACGTAGAACTGCTTTTATGCTGAAGAATAAAACCTATTCTCATAAACAAAATATAAACTAAATTACTCACTGAAAATGTTTTATCGGTAAATAATTAGTACGAATGCCTGGTATAATAGATTTAATTGATAATAAATGTGAAAATATTTTCCTTAAGGTAAAACATTCCTGAATTCAGTAAATTAATTCATGATAAAAATCAGAATGTACGCATTCTTGGTTTCGAATATGTTAATTTGAAAAGATGATTTATAGCGGTGCAATATGCTTTTATTTCATTTAATTTAACCAAGGAAACTAAAAGCATAATAATACCATAAATTACTACTAGATATAAGAAAAATAATGTAGTACATTAAAAATGTTAGATAAGAGGGATGTTATAGACTAATTCAACCAAATGTTAGAAAATAAAAAAATAATATATTTAGTACTAGAATTTAAATTAAGCGTTTTATCTCTTCGTTAAGAAACAGTGCATTGTCCATTTTCGAGATTACAAGTTAATTATTTTGGTTACATGAAGTTAAAAAGATAAGCCTACTTATATTCAGTTAATGTTTGGGATACTTTCAATCAGTATTAAATTATCAAATTAACTGGCATATATATAATCCAATATCAAATAATTGGACATCTTATTACCGGGCTCAAGGGCGAAAAGAGATCCCAGAAATGCAATAAATTTTCCTTTTTTTAATGTGCAGTCTGTTTCTGTTCAAAAAACGTTATGCCTTGATTGTATCAAGTAGTACAAATGTGAAAACGCAATTAGAAAAATTAATATTTGTGTATCTATAATTTAATTTCACCTCAGCAGTATACTGCAAAAACTGGAGGAAATTTATTCCTGGAGGAAAAGGTTAAAAAACACCACATGGGGCATTTTTTGGTTTGTATAGTATCAGATATGCAAATTTCCTAGCACGTCATCCCTCTTATCACTATTTGTATAATATTCCTCACAAGCTTTTTCATTCTCATTGTATCTTAATCCCTGGTAGTCATGAGATTTCCAGAAGAGTACTTTGTTTTTAGTCTACAACCCACTTAATGATTAAATAGCCACAATCATTGGTTGAAAAATCTTAGAAAAGCTTATATTGGTGATGAAGTTTAAAATTGGTTAGAAGCCATGTAGGGGAAAAACTGCAGGTTGCATAGTGGAATGCACGGTGTTTGCATGACCTTCAGTTGGTTCAACTCTAAACGACATTGAATTTGCGAGAATGTGCGTTACTGGC
Source organism: Meta bourneti (assembly GCA_933210815.1). Lineage (NCBI taxonomy): Eukaryota > Metazoa > Arthropoda > Arachnida > Araneae > Tetragnathidae > Meta > Meta bourneti. Next base: position 66,277,841 of record OW119923.1, on the reverse strand, counting down.
AAAATTGTGTTACCAAAACACGAATTCAGTACTAGAAGCTTTGTGGAGATTTAGGTTATCGAAAGGTCTTTTTCGAAATGGTTCAATTTTTATGAATGAGTTACGAAAAATGATCCTAACTCACTTTCTCGAACAGTTAACGTCATTTTGAGTTTAAGACAAAATGAAAATGAAAAAGCTTGTTAGGTTGCTTTTTAAATAGTGATAAGAGGAATGACGTGCTAGGATATTTGCATATCTGATACCATACAAGCCTAAAAATGTCGCTTGGTGGTGATTCATTGAAAAAGATTTTGACATGGATTTCTTTCCCTATCCTCAATGGGGCCGTCGTGGCTAAGTGAGTATGTCCACTGAGCTAGCAATCTTCGAGTTGTATGTGGTGCAGGTTCGATTCCTGTCAGGTGCATTCCACCCTGGGTGTATTTCTCTCTTCTGTGTCAGTAAAACTTTCATTGTGCGTGTATGTCTATTACTTGATATTGCATGTCTCGTGTCTGGCGTAGCATGGTCAAATATGGCTTTCGCACCATAAAAACAAAAACCAATCAACCAATCCATAGCCTCAGTAAGACGTACAGAAAATTTGGATACATTCCTCTAAGTAATTTTTACTGATTACTGCTTAGAATAGGTAAACTGCAATTCTAAAAAGCCTGTATTTGCACGAATTAAACATCGAGTACTTATATTATCGAGGAACAATATTTGTATTTCATGAGGGATCCTTCATCGCAATTGCGAACAGAGGGTCCATTAAATCTGCCTATTTTCAAACTATGCTAATTATCAAACCTAATACTGCGACACGGATTGCAGTTATAAGGGGCCTTCATAATGGAAACATTTGCAAAGATTATTGTCCTTTTTTACTTCTGTGTGTGTGTTTGATATGAGGATGTAATTATTTATTGAAATACTTTAAACTAGTATTTGGCAAAAATGCTATACAGGATCCACCTCGCCAGAAGGCAATGCTTTATAAATCAGAAACGTAACTAATTTCAAATAATATCCGAGAAATGAATGTATGCATACTTTATTAAAAATAAGCGACTTTCTGTGGATTACTGCGACAACACTACTCTCCAATTAAACTGATCCCGTCTGAATTACCACTCTAATCACTGCATCAACGATACAAAGGCAGCTTTTAATTGAAAGTGAAAAACAACTTTTCCTCCGTCTTAAGCAAAGTCAAACAACCAAGAAAGAGCCCCGGCGGCTCTAAAACATCCCACTCTATCTCAAGAAATTCGGAAGATTTTACAGAACGTGACTGAATACTGCCAAAGTTCTCTCCGGAAATATGTTATCGAGCGCAGGCGTACACCAGGTAAAAGATCTTGTCGCAATTACTTGCCCTTACCTTTATTAGATTTGAGCACCTCGGTTCCCCGGAGGCATTTGATGTTAATCTTTGGAGCATTCCGCCTTATTTAACCACAGGAATTCCTCACAGGAATTTAAAACTAGAGATGAAATTTTTGGTTCTTTTAAACTCGTTGTTCTCTCTCTTTCTCTTGAGTCGCTGTTTAATTTTTCCTCTTCGACTATCCTGTGTGGTGGAGTTTTGCTTAAGGATCAGGCGATCGATCAATTCAGGTTTGGGGATAAGGATGCGAGATAGTTGTGTGGGTAGGTAAGCATCAATTACAGGTAAAGGATACTAAGAAATGGTGCGGTTATTGAGAAATGATGAAAGATAACTTTTAATATTGCAGAATCATTTATAAAATGAATATTTTCCCCAAAAGTTTTCGAACGAACAATGTAGTCAAGAGTGGTGCTAAGATATGGTGCTACCAGTGATGGTGAAAGATGACAAACTTTGCTCATATGTTCCCCAAGTGCAATGAAATTAAGATTTTTTCTAACAATGTGGTTAACCAACAATGCAGCCAAGGCATTATTATATGGTGTTATGAATGATGGTAAAATCTAACAAACACGTTGTTGATGTTTTACAATTACAATAAAATGAAGGTTTTTTCAACAATGGGGCTAACCAACAATGCTGATTGCAGAACTAAGTATATATGTTGGTGTACTGATGATGAAGGATAAGTAACATTGTTAGCATATATATTCCTTAACCACTTATAAAATGAATATTTTTTTAAACGGACTAACGAACAAAGTAATCAAAAGTAGTACTAATTGACTACTTCGGTGGTGTTATCAGTGATAAAATGTAACATTGCTTTTATATTTCATAATTGCAATAAAATGAAGATTTTTTCCAACAATGAAGCTTAACAACAATGCAATCCCCAAAATTAATTTTGATTCATAAATCTGTAATACTTAATACATATTCCGTACCGTTAATTACATATTCCGTAATACTTAAAACAGCAAACCTTTTGTTGTTTTAAGTATTACGGAATTGTTTGAACTAGAAAAAAGGGACTTACAAGTCTCTGTTTTTCATGACAACACTCAGCTATTAGGAACGAGATTTGGAACCGTCGAATGAATTTCATGTGTCGCAAAAGCGTAAATATTCTTTTTAACTCGAAAACCTTATTATACTTATTTAAAAATTATTCAATGCTTAAAATGTATTTTTTACGTTTCCATATTGTACAGATACGATCATGATGCATGATTAATATATTACAGTTGCAAAAAATTGTGGTAGTGAACAAAATCATATGTATTGAACATGATTTGAATTTTACTAAAAACCTTTTGTAAGTATCGAAGGATGAAAAAGGAATGTGTGAACTAAAAATGTATATTAATAAACTTCAGTCATAATTCAAAATTAAAAACTTCAAAAATTAGTTTAATCATAGCAGTTTGATTCGGAGTAACTCGTGAAATATATTGTACTCTAAACCATACTGCTCGGACATAGGAAGCTTAGATTTTATTTGGCTTGTCACACTGTCATTTTGTGTCCGAAGGATAACTCACCGTAAGATTAAATTAATCTTAAAAGTTAATTTGTTAAAACTCCAACAACCTAAAAGAGAATTTTAAAAGTAGGATTGTGTTACGGAAAAGTTAAACGATCTTTAGCATATCAGTTTATGTTTATTACTCACACGCAAATGTAAAGAATGTGTGATCATTGAGTGGTATAAATTAAATTTTAATACCTCGACTGTCTTAAAAAGTTTATCAATTGGTAATCATATTGTTAAAAGGAAACTAAATACATAAATCATATTGCCTTATCATTGGAACAGATTACATAAAATTTTATTTTAGTGAATGATTATTTTTATTTAATTAACAGTTAGCTCTATTTTAGTATGTAACTCTCAAAAGGTAAAACTACAATTTTAATATTTAAGTTTCCAGTTAGTTCCAATTTATAGTGCTTAATATATTTGCTAAATATTTAATAAGTCGATGGAAGTTAGAAGAACAAAGCTACTTAGAATGTTGCTATTAAAATTGGAGTGAACAGGGAATAACAGTTAACAAGAATACATTTTGGTATTAAAGATAAGGAAATTATCTTGCGTTTATAATATTCATAAATATAAATAAGTAGATTTAGATAGATACTTTTTGTGATAACCGAAACAATGTTCCTTCTAACAACTTTCAAACAAAAAATAACAGGTATGGAAACACTTTAAAGTATCAGAGATTAATTCATTAGTGCGCATGGAATAGGGATATGTGTATTATTATACATTGTTTAAATTATAGTAAACTCCATAAAATTTAAACAAAAGAAAAGAAAAGTTTGGTAAAATTTTGTATGTGAGTATTGTACAAAAAAAAGCGCGAGGAAAATCAAACGAATTATTGAGAGGAAAGATGAACAAGTGACGACAAATTTCTATTACTGATTATCATTAACTTGAAATCAAAAATTAGCTTTCAATGCTGATATTTTTCTAACGGTGTTTGTTAGGATTCTTACTAACTTCTTATTTTCAGTGAGATATGTTTTTCTACAAGAAATACGATTTAAATCCGGTTGCACTGCTTTAAACATTATTAGAACTCTAAATAACACAATCTGTTACTTAGAGTTCTAATAATTTCTTGTTTTCTAATTACTTCGTTGCTAATAGATGGTGTTAATATTGTTAACTTTTCTTACTTTTGGATTAAGCTATATCCTGAGAAATACAATTAGCAAGCGGATGATTAAGACTTGATTATAACTGCTATAATCATTCAGCTTTATAATCATACTATTCACTTCTAATGAACTAAAATTTATAAATTGAAGCCGGTGATTATGACCCGAAAAATACACACTCACTCTTATATCAATTTCCTGAAAATATAACATAGGTATTCAGCTCAAAGCGCATAATTGGTCAAGTATGACCGCAAAGCAATAAGCCTAATCCAAACAAAAATCGTAATATAAATTCAAATTGAAAGTTGAACTCTCCATATATTTTAGGCCACCTTAGAATTCAGGTAGTTAGCCAGGGTTTTATGAAGAACGTTTGATTAATATTGAATAAATTACAGCATTTTGGACTAACTACCTCGATAAAACAGTTTTCTACATTGAGAAAAAATATTCGTTTGTCTTTCTAAACAGATCAGCTTTATAACTTATAGTGAATCTAACAATAAATGACAAACAGAGGAACCTTTGAAATAAATAATTCATTCATTATTTTTACATTAAATAAACTAAATACTGACTGACCATAAAAGTGAAATCAAACATTTATTTGCATAAGATATCAAATGTAAAATATTTATCATCAGAAATTTGATATTTCTGGAGATCTTGAATTACTTTGATACAAGAAAAGTGATCTCTAGAAAAGGAAATTTAATAAAAACTGAAGATTTATTATATACGTACAAGTACTTATTTTCTAATAATTGAGGAATCGTGAAAAAGAATTTTGCGAAGAAAAGACATAAATTTCCCAATGAGGAAAGAAAACTAAATGCATTTGAATATGTAGGATATGCGATGCTTTGAAATTTTATAGGAAGTAGTCAGATGAAATAGAGTTTTCATTAGCCTTTCCCTAATATTGTTTTATGAAATTCTTATAATTATAAAACTTCTATGTGCAGGGAGATAGTACATTTAATAAAATAGTTCTGGACTTGCTTTGATATAAAGTAAGCTGATTTGTACAGTTTATTTTGAATGCTCATTTATGAAAAGAAATATATTTTGTTATAATTTGATCTTTACATAAAATCTTCTATAAAGTCATATTTTTCCAGTGATCAAAGAAATGGAAATGCAGAAAAATTGTTGTCATTCCTATAAAATATATTTTTCATTGTAGACAATGATTGAATTTTTAAAGGACATCCGATGACGCATATAATTGAACGTTCTAAAACGTGATTTTAAACCCAAAGTAATGTGTAAAAAATAATTGTCACAAGAATAAAATGTGTAGAATATCATTTCATCAAAGCATACATTGAACAGAATTGGTAACCTGATGAAAATGTCAACTGGAATGTGTTTTACAATGTTTCTCAATTCATTTGTTAATATTTCATTATTTACAAAAAAAAGGAATGGTAATCAGGAGCGAGATATTAAATTTGTATTTAAAATATTTGTATTTAGCATTAAAGTTGTTATTTATATCATCCATTATAAAAAATGGAAGAAAATAAATAAAAAATTATGTTCCAAACATTTTATAATTAAAACACTTGGAGTAATTTTTCAAAAAATTTATATTTGTAGATACAGTTTTGTTTAAGATATAACACAAGTCATTGATTAGTTTGCATAAAATAATTTAATTAAATGCATTAATTAATAAAATGTCAGTAAATATTAAAAGAAATATGAATTTGTTGATTTTCATAATTGCCTAGTATATCATCATGTAGTATGTTTAGTTTTACGATACGGATTTAATAGATTGTAAAATTAAATTACTCGGGGATTATCATAAGGTGATTTTCAAGAGAGGCATTATGATTAAAAAGTTTTACTGTATGCAATCTTCAAAGTATAAAAATATGAACTTACTATTTTTGAGCGTATTTGAAATTTATAAATTTTGAAAGCTAGATTCAGAGAAATGAATTCTCCGAAATGTACTATTTTGTAACCAAATTATTATTCAGGTTTCAGTTTCATTCAAGATTCTTATGTTACATAAATTCGTTGATTTATTAAGGAAATGTACAAGGCATAAATGCTAATATATTTCCAACTTTAATTATTTAAGTGAAAATTGTACACTCACTGCCAAAAGTTACGCACGGAGAGGAAAATGTTAATTTCCGGAAGCCAATCTGAATTTGAGAGGCTTCATTTTGCTGCGGAGGTAGATGGAAATATGCAAATATGTTCTGTAACAGCCAATCACGGTTTCGTGTCGAGAAATCTGCAAAAAAGGCAGTCGTATAAGAAGCCAGCATTGTGGAGGGTTAGAGGAGTTTCATGTAAGTGCTGATAAAAAGTGTTTAGAACTTTCGTACGATTAGTTTTCAAGACAGATGCGTTTCTATGGCTTCCAAAAGACGAATGGCAGATAGTGATCTGGCGTTCTGTGGGACGCCTTGAAGCAGGACAATCAATCGCTGATGTTGCTCTTTTCTTCGGCGTTCATCAGTCGGTCATTTCACGATTATGGAAGCAATTCCAAACAAGCCAAACAAATCTCCCAAGATCAGTGGCCGGTCGCCAAGGGATATGACCCCGCGGAAGATAGTTATGTTGAATGTTTAGTCAAGCGTCTAAGAGCGACCTCCACACGTGTGATCTATGGTTGCGGCGTCCATTGTTAAGACGATATCTGCAACTACTGTTCGCCAAAGGCTACACATGAATGGACTGTACGCCCGGATACCACGAGTTTGTGTTCCTCTATCCGTCCAATCCAGAGGGGCACGATTAAAGTGGTGTCGGCAACATGTGAATTGGACTGTCTTATTGGGCCAACGTTATGTTCACGGATGAGTCGAGATATGCCCTGGAGCCAGATGACAAGCGTGTAAGGGCTGGAGAGGACAAGGCACACGCAATCGGCCCCAGAACATCATCGAGCATCAAACATTCCGAGGTGGAAGCATCATGGCATGGGCAGGGATTTCGTTGGGATATCGCACCGACCTGCATATCTATAGACGGGGTTCTGTGACGGCGGTCCGGTATCGGGATGAAATTCTAGAACCCACTGAGAGATTATACGCTGAAGCAGTTGGTCCTGCTTTCGTTTTAATGGATGATACGCGTCCCCATCGAACCAACATCGTCGACGACTACCTGGAGAGTGAGGGGATTGCGCGTATGGATAGGCCGGCGTACTCGCTCGACCTTAATCCCATTGAAAATCTTTGGGATGCCCTCGGCCGTGCTGTGACTGCACGTTTCCCACCCCCAGTCACTCTCACAGAGTTGCAAACTGCTCTACAGGAGGAATGGCGATTACTTGACTCTGGGGTGGATGATCACCTCATGGAAAGCATGGTCACACGCTGTAAGCTTTGTATGAGGATGAAGGGTGGTCACATACCCTATTGATGTTGGTTTTGTTTGTTTTGGATTTAAACATCATTTTGTTAATGACTCCAATAGGACTACATCTTATAATTTTTGAAAATTCAATATTTTTTTCATCTTTGTATGTAATTCTTTGTTTTGTTTCATGCATAAACATATTTTCTATTTTCCTGCCGTATTTCGTGTCAATCAAAGCTGTGCTTGTCGATTTTTTCGCATTTTACCGCTTCGTGCTTAACTTTTGGCAGTGAGTGTATTACGATTTTTTAATTGTGCCACGAACATGCAATGAATACAATGGATCTCGAGAAAAAATCTTAACTCAGCGTTGAGTATTCGGATTATTGCTAATATTTTCAACACCCACACATGTATAACAGGCACATTTATTTATATTTGCATAAAGTAATACCAAGCAACACAGTATGTGGAAGCAAATGTTTAAGTAAAAATAAAAAAAATTTAAATTATTATGGAGTTTTTCATGGAAGAAAGATCTATCTATGCAATCATATCTTGTACTCAGACATTTGATGAAGTTGAAAGTATGTTATTGCATTTTCAGTCCTAGACTATAGTCATAATATAGTAAAAAAGAAGAAATGATGGTGGGTTGTCACACTAAAAGCTGATGAACGAGAAAGAAAGCGGGTTGCCAGAATTGGCGCTAAATAGCTCGCCAAATAGAATTCCCCGTTCGATGTATATTTAATATATTTTAAATAATATAACAAAGATGTGAGTAATAGCAATTCTATTCATTTGTGTGACGAACATGTTATATGATCTAGAAATGGTTGAAATTACAGAACTGTAAGTGAAAATGAAAGTACAAGAACATTAATATATATGTCCACCTTTAGCAGTCATAGTTGCTTGCACACGACATGGAAGTGACCTATGGGTGAACCATTCAAATTCAGGCAACAAAAAATAAAATGTTCGCCTCACCACCTTCAATTTTATTAGAAATTTAGTACATGGTGGCCAATGGCGTATGTTAAACTATGCCACGTTAATTTTTGCAATAATTTTTTTCATGGAAATAATGCCCTTGAAAAGGAGGTCAAAAATTTTAAATTTTACTTAACAAGAATGTCGCGTAGCATTTAAAATTTTGTCAAGCTTAAACTATTAGAGATAAACTTATTTTGTTTTTTGCTAATGATACTTAAATGTACTGTTCGTAATAATAAGTAAAAATATCTTTTAAAATTAGATTAGTTTTTAACAATTTGGCACGGAACTTGCAGATTATTTGTTTAAGAATTAATAAAAAAAGCTACCTTTAAAATTTTTGAAACTTTTTGCGTAAGTTCATTAGAATATTGTTAATGTAATACTCTATATAGATAAAGCAGTTTCTTAAAGATTGATTTTTAAGAGCTTTCAACGTACGATATCATTGAAATTTCAACCTCTAATGTGCGCCAACGGTATTCCTCCAGTAGTAAGTGCTCGAACCTCCCAACCCGAAGCTTAAGCACCTTTTTTCGGTGCAGTATTTTAGCATGATTCGTTATTTCCATGGACAATCCCACGAAACAAGGGACATGAAAGTGAAAACATTTTTTGAAAATTAACTCGTATTTTCTTTAGTTCTTTTCTAGATAGCTTAAAATTTTTAAAATTGAATATGGCAACACCTTACGCATTAATTTTATCAGTACATGGTCAGCTAGAACCATAGATGTGAAGATTTTTTTACAGTGAACTTGGCTATCTTTGTAGACAAATTTTTCAATTATTATTGTCTTTTTGTTTAATTTTCATGCATAACAGAAAGAGCGATTTCAGTAGAGGAAATTATGTCTAATTTTGTAACAGATATCCATTACTATATTTATGGAATAATTTCCGAAAAAGTACTTACTATAACGTAACGTGAGTCACGAAAACTTAGTTTTTAAAATTCTTTTAAGTATTTTGTTTAAAATTAAAAATTTCATTTTTCTTCTTATTTAGTATGAAAAGTGAAAATAATGACATGTTTTATTTTAATTCATGCTTTTTCTTAACAGACAAGACATGTAATTTTGTAACGTGAGTCACATATTAAGTTAAATGTTATACACAAATAATTGGCTTTAACGTTTCTATTTAAATTTGAAGCGAAACCGATTTTGTGTGATAGATTTATTTAAAACTTGTTATTTTTCTTTATATAATATAAAAATTATATTGTGGCACCTACTGCAGCTGTAGAGTCCAAGAAAGAAGAAAGCTCAGAGAAAAACTAAATTAAGAAAGACATTGTGACGAATAAATAAAGAAAATCACCGTCCTACTATGAAATCCTGATGCAGAAGGGATAAAGGTTTGAAGTAGAGTTAAAAATTATCACGTTTAAAGGAACAAAAAGAATTCAAAGAAAAAACTCCTCAATCGTACAAAAATGCGAACGCTTTTGGCAAAGCTATGACCCAAGCAAAGAGAGGTTTACCTAGCACACCACATCGTAATGGAGTTGTGGTGAGTAAATTATTTAGCAGCATTTGTAATGTGACTTTAAATGCATTAGTTAGTTGGCAACACCTGCATTAGTTAGTTGATTCAATTAGTAATCATTCGAAGTCATCAGCTTTGAGTAGAGATAAAATAGACAAAATTATATCATTTTATGAACGAGATGATATTAGCAGAATGGCACCTGGACGTAAAGACGTCGTTACGATTTGGGAAAATGACCTTAAAATAAAAAAACAAGCTCATCATCTTATGTGGCCACTGAAGGAAGTGTTTGAAATGTTCAAACTGGAAAATCCATCAGAATTTGGTAAGAGCAAGATTTTTGAATTGCGCCCAAAGCATGTTCTTTTGAATGAGATCTGAGAAATAAGGTTCCTCATAATGTTGCTTATGTATATACCATACGAATTTCATATAGGTGCTGTAAATACATTACACTTCTATATTTAAAGTGTTCCCGCTTGTTTCCATTCATTTCCAGGAAAAAATATTATGCAATCCTAGAAATTGTTGGTTTAGCCAATGTACCATTTGCAAAGATGCACAAGGTTTTTAAAAAAATTATTCATTGCCTTGAACAAAAGAACCTGACATGATATTTTTGGAAATGAGAGGCAGAGAACAATCGTCAAAAGAAAGAAGGTTCTAGGTCCTATTAGGATTTCTATTGACTTATTTTGGGTCTCTTTCCGCAATTTCTTAGACATTTTTACTTTATGCGCCATCAAGCTAAGGCATATCAATCAGTGATGTAAACTTTTCTGAAAACTACACTTGTACCTTTCAGGATGAGATCCAAGGTACACATTGGAAACAAATAAGTGAGCTTCTTTACAGCTGCTATTTTTTATTTGTGTTCCATCCATCCTGTAGTAATAGCATCAGATTATTGGGATCATTCAAAGAGGTAATTATTGAATACATCTTTTTATTACAAAGTATTTCAACTTGTATGCAAATATTGAAATTTGGTCTGCCAGTCCTCATGGCGGGCATAGCAGAACCTCTTAACACACATAGCAGAATCTCTTAACACACTGGAACAAAGGTACAAAGTATCCAATACGTCGAAGTATTTTGCAACATCACATGATAAGGGTCCAGTAGAAGGAATTTGAGACAATGTTAAACGATATGCTTTCGACCATGCTTTCGAAGTGAAAAAAAAGGAAATGTTTAATAAATAATGTGCACGAATTCGTAGGTGCTGCTAAAAAGTAGTGAAGATTGAGGTTCTTGATACAAAAAAGAAATAGCAAAATTCAGATCTAAACACAAATTTGAATCAAAATGATAATTTACTTCACATTTTTACTGCAGATAAGTATGTTTGCAGGACATTATTTAATGTTTTTTAAATTGACATTTCTTTCATTAATAAGCAATTATTCTCAGATATATATTAGAAAGTTAATTTTAGTACCGATTAAAAATTTCAAAAACATTATTATTAAGAATTCAGTTCTCAGAATTCACAAATCTAACGTAACATAAAATGTAAATTTATTTTATTAATTAAAGCAGTAATTTCATTTTTCTTAAGTTTAACATGACTTACTACTCTTAGCGAAGCATCCGAATTATTTTTTTGATTAACTTCTGTTAGAAGAGAAAAACCGTTATTTTTGAAAGTCTAAAAAATTTATGTATTTTTTTGTAACGTGAGTTACAGTCCGGAACCGTTGCCCCCCACTGAGGAAACTAAATTTAAACTAAAGCTCTAAATTATGACATAGATGCTTTAGGAACATGTCAATTAATTTATATAACAATTTTTGTTTAGTAATCTTCATCCCCATTCTTTATTTACAATAAACTTAATATTGAAAATTGATGTCTGATTGCAACGTGAGTCGCATTGAATTACCCCTAGACATATATCAATAAAGTGTATGGAACTAAGATTATTGGTAGTCCTATAATTTTACTGTTATAGTTTTAAAAAAGAAATCAGCCACTCTTCTAATTATTTACCGGGGAAATATTTGGGCTGCATATGGCTTCAAGACTTCGTTTGCATTAAAATTTTCACTTGGTAATAATATAGCACCTGCTGCAACAAATTATTAAATAAAGTTACAAGATATACTATTCTGAGGGCTCTAGGAGTGTTGACTATTTACATTCTACAAACAGCTGCTTTTTTTATCCACCCAGCTTCTCACAGGGGGAATATTATCCATGTAGTGAAAAAGTAGGGCTTTTTAATACACCAATCATCATTACCTTTGTTCGATTAAAGCTTATTCCTATACATTTTAAATCGTTTAGTATATAATACTCATTTACTCTTAATCATATCTTGGATTTGAGTATAATTTATTCTGAGATTTTGTGAAATTAATCTCTCAAACAAATCTATATAATAAGTAAAAAGCAATTTCATGGATTCAGAAGAGACAGATAACTTTAATTATGTATTTTAATAGAGGAAGGCACATAAAAATTTTCCTGCAACATAACAAAATAGTTTTTAAATAACTAACAAGTTCACTCTTGTTGAAAGTTGCACAATTGTGCGTTCACATGACTGAGTTGACCTCTTGTCATACACAAAAACCCGATATCCTAGAATTGTGACATGAACTTTTCAAGAATCGAAGATGATTGAAAGTAACTTTATTTATGAAGCTGTATTTAGTTATGAATTGCATTCGTGGAGTTCAACATTGAAATAGTTATTTATTGAAGTATTCATTGAATACTTTCTTTGAGTTTTATGTGGCAGAAAGGACAGATTAAACACTTTCGCCGAATTTAACGAATCTCTCAATTTATTTTAATTGATATTTTATCTAACGTAACTAATATTCAAATTAGTAACTTTTCTTATTGGTTTAAGTAAATAAAAATTTATATCGTTACTTTGTCTGCGATGTTAAATATATTACTGTGCTTCGCAATTTTTCATATCTATCCAATTTTAGAACTGTTTTACGAGGATTTATAGGGTATTACGTTTTGTGCTACTAGTTTCAATACTGTTTAAATGTTTAATATAGTTATAGGAATTTATTAATATTTTAAATATGTAGTTTATTACTCTGATCCTTTTTATCAAAACAATTACAGTGTATTGTTTAAATTTGGTTTTGTAGTGAGAGGAACAGCAAAATTGTGTTTGTGAAATTCTGTGTACAAGTTTAACATATAATTTTGTGACAGACAATTTATTTAAATTAAGTAAATACTGCAAATTATTTGGTTAACGTTGAGTAAACAAGTATTTTTAAGCAAATACAGAAAGTGTAGTTCTCACTTTTTGAAAGGTAATCCCGATTTAATTTAGGGATTTCGGAAACCTTTTCCCTCTTTTATAGGGAATTTGGCATGCGATTATGGATTTTTTGTACTTCGAAAGGGAATTTAACTGGTTTTGCGATCAGAGGGTCATTACACAAAATAATTTATTTAATCTTAACTATTCAAAAACTGTAAAATGTGCTCACACACTCTGATAGCATATTTATGTAGGAACTTTAAAAAAAATCAGATTTTTAAAAGAGACGTTTTTGAGAAAAATGAATTTAAAACTGATCAAATTGAAAAGTTCATATTTCCAATACTATTTACGTACTACCAATGAAATTAGTATCAAAGAAATTTTTTTCGAGATTATAAAAACTATGTTGATTCAAAGTGACTCAAAATGTACCTGTATGCAAAATATCATTCGATTCGAAGATGGTGAGGTGAAGAGTCTTACCTGGATTTGAATCGATTCACCGCTATAACGATTCTGGATGGCTCTTTGAAATGTCGAGATTCAACACGCATCAACCATTCATTAGCTGTGACTGCAGGTGATGGCATACGGATTAATTTTTGAGCAATCATATCCCACACGTTTTCGGTATGGGATCAATCGTGCTACCAAGCAGGTTAAGAAGGAAGTGGTATTTGTTGGTCACAGACAAAAGAATATTGTACAATTTTTCGACATGGGGACGAGCATTGTTCTGTTGAAATGTATCTCAAAGAAAGTCTTTACGAGAGATAGAGCTTCTGGTTCCAAGATCTCTATGATGTACCTCTGATTGCTCATAGAGCCTAGATCTGTTAAAGTCAAGAGCATAAATGAAATGAACCCCAAACCATTGTGCTTGGAGTAGTTCCATTTCAGCTTCTTCTTCTCTCTTAGCACCATCGAAAACTCTGACTTACATGGTATTGGAATTGTAGGAAGTTTTTTGGAAGTAAAGGACGTCTAGCTAAGTGCTGGTAGGTACTGCCTGACGTATCACAATCCCTCTTGTGTTAACGTTGTAGATATATCTGTACGTTTCATGCCCTCCATGAGCAGAAAGATACTATCTTCCCTTTCTGATACAACCATAGGCGCTGGCGTATGTACTAGCGTTTTGCCCATGACGTGCAGCAATTTCACAATACAAGCTGCCTTCTCTCAACTCAATAATTCCTCCTTTCTGAAACTCGGTCAACTTCTCATGTTATCTTGGTTTTGCAATGCAACATGTTTATATATTAACAAAGTAATACCAATCAAATTCACAGACATAATGTTTGAGGTTTGCTTTTTGTGGTGTTCTTTTGTGTTTTTCGCGTCGCATTCCAATCTGTAATGCACTTGCATCCTATTTGTATATTCAGGAGATTTTAAACCTCCTGGTGGTTGTCTCGACATTATATCTCGACATGAGAAGAAAACTGACCAGATCATCTTGATCTCGCAGTCATAAATACCTTAGGATCGGCAACATCTTGATGACAATATATTTCGTCATTAGCTAAATTTGTCAAATCTTCATGTAAGAGATATCTCGTCGAAACCACTAAGAGGATTAATCCGTTCCATTTGCCTGTCTAACAAATTTCCAAAATCGAACATCTCTTTCATGGTGTTGCATCAGCAGTATATTTCATATGACATGCGTCTTGGTATTTTAACAGAGAAACATACAAGGTGTTTCCTATTTACTGATTTAGTACGATCAGTACTTTCAATCTAGTTCCATGGTGGTTGTAATTTTAAACTGAAGCAGGCTACAATTTAACAGATGAAATACAAGCAATAGAAATTCTTACGCCACTACGGATTTTCGTTCAGTGAAACACTTCAGACTTGTTTGCGGAACCTTGGTTTCTTATTAACCGTTTCAAATAAATTTCAAGTAAAGAAACATTTTATTTTTCAACTTTAATTAGCGTTTTGCCCTCCTTAAATAAAAATAAACCCGAATCAAAACACACGAAACTGAAAAACGGAACAAGTAACGGAATCTAAAAATGATGATTTTGAAAAGAAAAACCGAAAAGGGAATTGATCGTTTAGTGATGGTGCACGTGAACTGTTTTTGAAACAATTCCACCCAGCCTTGAGATAAACGGGAGGCGAATTGTTTGTGAAACATTAGGAATTCATTTCTATACAACTTTGCCGTAGGGCAGGGCACCGAATAAAAAGGAAAAAAACAGGAAAAAACGGGAGAAATAAATAGAAGAGTGCATTTTATAACGCAGGGATCGTCGGAGGACTCTGAACTAAAATAAGGAGACAAATCCATGGTTGAAAAAACAATGCAGATGAAGACAAAAAAATTCCGGACTCGTCGTTAAATAAAAAATCTTTCCCCATTCGCTATCTTTTTTACGATTTGAATAGAGGGGTGGGAAGTAGGATATATCTTAGCATTAAATATTTGATTTTTCCCTATCTATTTGTAAGCCGATACTTCACTAGACGGAGGAAACCGGTGCTTACTTGGTAGGGGAATTTTTTGCTGTTTTTCGTATTGATTATTTTGTCATTTGAAGCTCATTTTTTTGTTGCAAATAAATTCTAAATGTCCATGCGTGCTTCCTGTTTTGGATGTTCTGAAAAGCACTTAAAATATTTTTATTTCGTTTCCATTGTCATTTATTCAATTGTCGTGTTTACTGTTAACACAAATCTTGAGATAATGTTACATCGAGACTGAATAATTACTTGATCTAGGATAAATACGGGACTAGTAACTAGAGAGAGAGGTTACTGATTTGTTAATTCTTTACAAAAGGATTTTCCATTTCTCCTGCTTTTGTGTATAATTCGGGACCATCAGTCGAAGCGAATTTTCCTTGGCGCCAAAGTAAACTAAAAGCAAAACTCCGACTCAATTCTGATGTAATAGAGATTTCAAAGACAGATTCTAAGCGCTTTAAATATTTAGAGCGTCAGTAAAAGATTTTTCAATATCATTAATTAGCTGTCGTCAATTTCAGGAACAAACATCATCAGGAACATACCAGAATGAGAAAGAACATTTCGTAAACAAAAATCAGCAAAAACATCTCAGGAAGAGGAAGATAATACGTATATCGGGAACAAACATCAGCAGGAACATCTCAAGACCAGAAAGACAACTTCTCGTGAACAAACATCAGCAGGAAAAAATGTCCTGTTCATACAATAACTTCTTAATTGCAGGCACAGTCCTTCCGTCCCGACTAGCCATACCATTCCTGAGAATTTAGCCGTTCAATATTTTCGATGGCCCAGTCTTCTTTCTCCCGTTTCACTACATGCCGTAATTAACAGAGCGTTTACTAATATTTTCGAAAGTTTTCATATCTTTGACGAATGTACTAAACCTTCAAATGCATAACCGGCTCGCCACTCAGGAACAGCCCTGTCTGGGGCAGAGCAAGGAGGATCTGTATTTTAATCCTATGTTCGTCTTGTACTTTGAAGGTACAAGGTAACTCACGATCTAGCTGGCCTAGATCAAGACCATGAGTTTTCTGCACCTTAAGAGATGTGTAATTACATTCATCAATATTGTGTTGCTGTTTCTTATCCATGTGGTCTACCTTGCTGGGCCAAATGGTATCCAAGTCTCTTGCGGACCAAATGGTACAACATAAGATGTATTAAACTCTCTCTATCTGGAAGCACATACTACAATTTCCTGGCACTTGCTCTCGTACATCCTATGCTTCAATTCCAAGAATGAACCAGTATGTTCTTTACAACCTCAGCTAAGTAAAAAAAAGTGTTGTTCAACTCATTCCTTCTGCTAAAACATCACAAGTAAAAACTGATTTACGCGTCACGGCCCTCCTATTTCTACCACTGGAATGAAGGGAAAGTGTATTGATTTTCTGGTTAGCATCCTAAGAGGATAAATAAAACAGCAGTTTAATTATCGCGCGGTGCGTGCATTGAAAACCGCATAGCTCGTTAGGAGTGAAATAGAGAGGCCATAATGAGCAAGAAAAAATGGCCGAAGCTCCACCATTTAGACTTCTTAATTAGTCCCCTCTTCCTCGATAATCTGTGAGAAAAAAGACAAATAAACCATTCTACTTTATGGGCTAATTAAAGGACAAATAGAGATGCCACTGTTTTTCTTTGAAATTATTTTTGCTCGCCCGTCATCGGGTAGAAATTAAACTCTGTGGAATAACTTTTTTCCCTCCCACTTCTGTGCTGAAGAGAATGTTAAGGTTACGAAAGATTAAGTAGTGTGTTCCTTGTGGGAGCATGCAAGCTTGCATTTTGAAACAAAACACACTTATTTCTTGTGCTATTTGTAGGCACATAAACTAGACTTATGCCTAATTTTTACTCGTTTCTGAATACTCAGATTTTTGTACGATATTTTGATGTCAGTATAATGTTGAATTAATATTGCAATGATTTGCTCCATGAAAAGTAAAATATAAATTGAAAAAGGTTATTATTGATTGAGGTATACTTCTGATCAGTTTATATCCATCTTAAATAACATTTTATTAAATTTTGAAATTTTTTTTGAAGAATCAAGATTACAGTTCATAAAAATTATAAAACATACGATAGACACAAAGTATTATCATCCGTTTATAAATTAGTCTACTTGATTAATTTATTATTTTCTTATGATATTATATCCCCTTCATTTTTTTCCAATGGAACAGTTTTCAGATTCCTTATATTCATGCAAATCCACAATAACATGTAGTGTTTACTTCAATGCTATGTGCAAAATTAATAGAATGTTAATAGAAATCTTAAAAGGAAATATTGCTTATAAAAGTCATTAAAAGTATTGATAGGATTTGGAGAAATATTAAGATGAACCTAAACAAATTTTCAATTTATAAATATAAACACGTTTTAAGCAAAATAGAGAAAATATTATTTTTCCAGTTAAAAAAATGGACTATAACTTCAATATGAATTTATTTATAAGTTAATCAGAGAAAGTATTTATGGTTTAGCTTAGCTACGTAATTGTAAAGCAATATGTGTATATGTTCATGCATGGTTTTTATGTATATAAAATAGTATGAAATATTTTTTTCAATACTTGTAATCTATTTTCCTCATGCCAGCACTATTATATTCCATGTTATTTTTCTAGCTTTCCTTTAAAGGTGTATATATATATATATATATATATGTAGAAGAACATCGCAAGTCCAGGAATTTTAGTAATTCAAAAAGCACTCGGACTCAATTTTTAACACAAACATATATTGAGACGGACGATTACATTGAACATTTAACATAGAATATAGACATTAATTATTTCATCGTTTAACATCGTCGTCGTTAGTCCTACGTCGTACACAGTCTAACACTGTCTGCTACTCTAGCGTTGGCCAGCAGCATCAGGTCTCGTAGCGGTAGGTGGCGACTGAAGCGCCGCTCACTGCGGGTGTCATAGGCCGGTAGCACAACTCGGGCAACCTGACGGATGACGGTCCTCCGCATCCTAAAATCTAGAAGATTTAACAAACTGCAAAAGAAAGAAAACAAGCAGAAAATATCTAGTAAAAAAAACTTTATAGTCTGTTATCGTCATAATTATTTTTCTAGGACGGCATCGTTGTTTTGTGATCATCTCGTCGTTGATGTCACCACAATCGTCGTCATTGGTGATGTTGCCATCTTCGTCGGAAATGAAGTCATCGTCGTTTTCATTATTATGGCCTATTCGTCGTTGTCATCTTTAAAATCAAGACCATGTCGTCCTCGTCTTCTTCAGTATTTCCGTAATTTTCATCGTAAAACAAAAAAAAATAATTTTTACACTTTTTCTGGACAAAATCGGGGTGAAAATTGTCTAATTTGGTATGTGAACATCATGATATTGTTTAAACTTGGTTCCAAGGCTTCATGTAATCGGCAGCTGTAGATGTAACATTTGGACCTACATGTTTTCCCACCTTTTCAACATCATAGCGATCTTTTGGTTTGACTTTCGTTATTTTATAGGGACCAAAATATTTAGGCTTCAATTTTAGTCCTGTCCCAAATTGAGTTCTTTGAATAGCTACAAGTTGTCCTTTGTATTTTCGCGATTCTTTTCTTTTCCGATTGTAGGTCTTTTTGTTTTCCTCCTGAATTTTTAAAATGTTTTGCTTTGCTTCTTCCCTAAGTTCTTCTCTATTTTTCATGAAACTTTTCTCATATTCTTCTTCTAAAATTTCTATTATTCTACGGTCTTCTTTATTTCTCATCCGTACACCAGTCAATAATTCAAAAGGTGTTACTTTAGTACTTCGTGCGATAGTACTGTTCATTACTCGTTGAACAACGTCAGTGTATTTAAACCATTTTGAAGGATCATTAGAGGATAATTTTGATAATACTGGTATAAGAGTTTCGTGCATTCTTTCAACTTGACCGTTTGCTCGCGGAATTCCAGCTGTAATTAATGTTGAATACCTTCGGCCTGGCAATATTCATCAAAATCTTTCGAGGTAAAAGCACTTCCACGATCACTGATAATTCTGGATGGGTTACCAAATGTTGCTTGTTGAACTTTCAGTTTGTCTATAGCGTCTTTGGCACTTGTCAACTTTACCGGGTAAATCCAAATAAATTTTGAAAATGCATCCACTATAGTGAAAATATGTTGGTAATTTTTATTTGTAGATGGTAAAGGTCCGATGAAATCAATGTGATATGTACTTAAAGGTATATTCTCTTTCGGTATAGGGTTTAAGAGTCCTTTTCCTTTTCCTCGCTTCTTATTATACAAAATACAGTCTATACAATTTGCTATAACGCTTACTATCTTTTTCCTGAGTCCAGGTATGTAAAAATGTCTCTTAATCAGTTCTTCTGTTTTTGTTACAGCGAAATGACCTTTGTTATGATTTTCCTTAATAATTTCAGTTTGCATGGCTTCAGGGATCACTAATAAATTTCTACCAGCATCATATTTATACAAAACGTTGTTCTTTATAAAATAATTTTCATCTTTCCCATTCTCAACTAGATTTTGCAATACTTTTATGTAATCATCATCTTGTTGGGCAGCTGCTATTTTAGCTGTCACGTAATTTTCGGATTCTATCATCATAACGGGATTTCTGCTCAAGGCGTCAGCGTGTCGCATTTGCTTTCCAGACCTATGTTCTATTTCATAGTCGAAATCTTCGATAAACAGAGTCCATCTAGCAATCCTTGTACAAATATCTCTTTTGCTCATTGTCATTTTGAATGCATTGCAATCGGTAACAATTTTGAAATGAAGACCTAAAACATACGTTCTGAATTTTTTTGAAACCTCAACAACCGCTAAAGTTTCTATTCATAACTTGAAATTTTTGTTGCTGGTCCGTAGTTTTTCTGCTCATAAAATACACTGGGTGGAACTGGTTATCGTTTAGGTCGCGCTGCATTAAAATAGCACCAAAACCAAATTGGCTTGCGTCAGTGTGAATTTCAGTGCTATCTAAATTGAAAATATTTAAAACTGGTTTTTCACAAAGTAATTGTTTCAGTGTGTTAAAAGAATTCCTTTCGTTTTCATCAAATTGAAATTTATTTTCTTTTTTCAACAAATCGCAGAGGGGTTTGGCAATTAAAGCAAAATTGGAAATAAATTTTCGGAAATAACTTGCTAGTCCAAAAAATGAATGAACCTCTTTGAGCGTTTTCGGTTCAGGATAATTAATAACAGCTTTCGTTTTGTGCTGGGAAGGATAGAGTTTTCCGTTTTCTATAATATGTCCCAAATATTCAATTTTACTAAACAAGAATTGACTTTTTTCCAATTTATATCTAATCCATAGTTTTGAGCAATTTCAAGTACTAACTTAAGACGTTTCAATGCCTCCTTTTCATTATCTGCTAAAATTATAATATCGTCGATATAAGGCAATACAAAACCTATATTAATTAAATCACAAAATATATCATTTATAAACTTTTGAAAAATTGCAGGTGAATTACATAATCCGAAAGGAGTACGTAAAAATTGATACTATCCATTGTGCGTTACGAATGATGTGTATGGTTTACTCTTTTCTGAAACCTTCACGTGAAAGAAACCATTTTTTAAGTCTAATGTGCTAAAAATCCGTGTACACTGAAGGTTTTCTGGAATATCTTCAATCAGTGGCAAAGGATACCTATCTTTTACTATAATCTTGTTTAACTTTCTAAAATCGATACAAACACGCGGGGTACCATCTTTCTTTTTAACCACTACAACTTGGCTAGAATATTCCGACGAACAAGGTTCAATAATATTCATATGTAACCATTCCTGGATTTGATCATCAACCATTTTGCGTTCTGTAAACGGCAATCTTCGAGGTCTATGAAATACAGGTTCATCATGTTTGAGAACAATATTCATTTCAATATTTGATTTTTTGTTTTCAATCGGTTTATAAAAGTTGACACTAAATTACTTATTTCATTTCTAACTGTTTTACACACATTACTGCAAATATTTAATTCGTTACATGTGTCTGAAATGTTTATATTCAAAATTTCGAATTCATCAGAGACCACATCAATTTTCGATTTGGTGACAGTTATACCATTTTTACTTATCTTAACCTCTGCCTGATTCAAAACATCCATTCCTATTATAGCTTCGTAAGCCATTACACTATTTGATACTACACATATTTTAGAATCGAAAATCTCATCATCTATTTTTAACGAACCGTGAGAAAAACCTAATGGTTTGATTTTATTCTCTCCTATTCCAGACAAAACAGAAGTAAAAGGATTCAAACTAGGCCTTCATAACTTGTAAACATTCTCTCGAATCAAAGTCAAAGCACTTCCTTTAACGAAAAGTGCTGTAATCGGCACATCGGAAATGGAAATTAGTTTATGCATAGCCTCCAAAGGGTGTGGAGAGATCAAAGCAGACACATTGGCACCGCTGACTTGACAAAAACCATTTTTGTTATTGACACATTCGTTCGATTTATGACCAAACTGATCACAGAGAAAACATTTAAATTCTTTTTTCTTATTTAAACAAAAATTACTCTTATGGCCTAGCTCGCCGCAATTGTAACAACAGATAGTTTTGTTTGCAGATAAAAATTTATGACGGGTAGGCAGATGTTGCATTGAATCCTGACTTTTTCGAGCTTTGTTATTGTAACGAGTGGTTTCTCTAAAATTCTGATCAGATTTAATTTTAGCGTAGATTTTTAAGTTTTCTCTGACTTCTTTAATATTCTTACTTCCATATAAAATAGATTTATTGTTAGCAGAATCATTAATACCATTTATTACATAATGCATCAACGAGGAAAAATCTATATTACCTTTGTTAGTCAATTCTCGCATAACTAAAAAATATTCATCGAGTGATTCATTATCCCTCATTTTCCGATTCAATAACATTTTGTGAGATTCAGCAGAGTTAAAAATTGAACCAAATTCAGAAATTAACAGTTCTTTAAGTTTAATCCAAGAATTTATACTACTTTCGCTTTGAATGAATAACTTTGCTTTTCCAGTTAGGGACCGTTTAGAAAACAATAACTTCTGCAAATCACTTAATTGAAATAAATCAGTAACATTTTCAAAATCATCAATCCATTTATCAATATTTTGCCAAGAATCACCACTAAATAGAACAATAGCATTTTCAATATCAGAAAAACTAATATTAGGCCTGAATAATTCTTGAACTGGAAGTTGAACGGAACTGTTGTTTTTATTTGGTTTGTTATCTGTAGATTGATCATAATCTTCTAAAGAATCAGTATCCTTCTGATCATCAATTTCATTATCTTCGTCTTCACGAATGATATTTTTATTCAGTAATGTAATATCGCAAAGATATGCAAGAATTCGAGTTATTATTTCAGGTTTTGCTCCCTCATCACTTACGCACAACAAATTACAAATTGTTATGACGTTATTAAGAGAGAATTCTTTGTCAATAAACTCAAATTTCTGTTTATAAGCGGGTTCTTCTGGTTTAAAAGCAAAACCATCAAATTCTCTAATACGCTTTCTGTTTTGACGATCGCCTTCTGTTCCAAAAATAATTTTATGCAAACATCGAATTTTCGATGGCTTTTCAATTTTCAGTGCAACCTCCAATTCAGAAATGTCATTTAACTTCATCTTGAAATAAAAAAAAGCTAACTCACCGGAGACGGCTGGAAATCTGCAACTGTTGCTTATTTTAAAAGATCAGTTCGAACGTTAAGTCCATCCCACTTCTGACACCATTTTGTAGAAGAACACCGCAAGTCCAGGAATTTTAGTATCCAAAAAGCATCCGGACTCAATTTTTAACACAAACATATATTGAGACGGACGATTACATTGAACATTTAACATAGAATATAGACATTAATTATTTCATCGTTTAACATCGTCGTCTGTATAATCTTCTGTATAAAAATGAAGTACAAATTATTATTTTTTACAAAGTTTTGAACCTTGTAAGGTATGTACTCACTTTTAGGTGCCGTTGTATACGTCTGTAGAATTCGGTTTCGTATAAAAAAGTGTACAAAATAAAATTTTTTAAAATAAACCTGTTAACTAATAGTACATTGTAACTATCCAGGGTTATTAAATTTGGATATAGGTTTCTTTTACAAGAGAATAAAACACATTGGGACTTACATTTATTTTTAATGTTTCAAATTAAATTAGTAGATTTTATTGGTAGATGTACTCAACCAGTCACGTAACTACATAAGTAATTCTAAATAGGTACGTGATTTCCATTCAGAAACCCAATCTCCGAACGGTAAAAGAGTGGCATAAGGATTCAATTTGAACCTGACTGTCAGTTTGGCTGAAGAAAATTTAGAATGAAACTTTGCCGGTTTCGGAAGAATATTAATGTTAGAAAATATCCGAACTAGGACATTTTGAAAATAAAAAAGATTTTCAAGATAGAAGGAATAATTTTGCTTACTTTAGGATTTGAAGTAATTCTTATTTAACTTACGTGTAAAACTTTTGTTGAAAGCAAATATTTTCTTACAAAAATTCTGTCAAACGACATACGTTTCCAAAAAAATATTAGCAATTACTTTTGATTGGTCTATGAGAGAGATTTTCAGAGCAAGGACATGATCCACCGGAAGAAGAGGATTGTACTTCAGGTTATCCATTTCGCAATAATTAGAGCAGGGATCTCCAAACTTTTCACTTGAGGGCCAGATTGAAAAATCCTGCAAGTCAGTTGGGCCAACAACACACACATAATAAATAAATAAATTAATTAATTAACATTCAACAATATACCTATGTATCATTCTTTGGCTTTCTTATGTTCTTATGGGACGTGTGGAGTTGCTTCTGGCTTATAATGTCCATTTGGGTCAAATTTCGATGATCCTATCATTAGAATGGATTTCAAGTGTTCGTCTGACAAGTTATCCCTGTGCTTTGATTTTACAAAGGTCATTTTTGAAAATGTCTCTTCGCAGATATAGGTTGATCCAAACACTGAAAGCACTGATCTTGCAAATATTTTTATTTCTTTGAAATCATTACCCAATGATCTGCAATGAAAGAAACTGTCAGAGGTTTACTGTTTTAAAATTAAAAATAAAAATAAACTAAATATAATCACCTGTTAAATGAAAGAAGGTCCGCATTATTGTAACATTCCTTGAAATATTCTTTCAAATATTCATTTGACGTAAGTTCAATTAATTCAAGTTGTTCTGTTGGCGCATTTTCGATTTCACATTGGAATGGATTTTGAAATATCTTGATCTTTTCTGCTGTAGCTGCATAATCAGTCTGCGAATCGGTTTTCAAATTCCTCAAGTAGTTTTGTGATAGTTTGTACTGCATAATGTGATGCGAAAGGCACACAAGTTTCACTAGCAAACTTCTTGCAAGTTTCGAAGTAGTTCAAAATTATTTCTCAATTGGTTTTCAAAAAGAGCATGTTTTGTTCTAAAAACAACTTTCACATGTTGGAACAAGTCGTTTACAAAGGACTTTTCGCCTTGAAGTTTCAAATTTAAAAAATTAAGATGAGTGGTAATATCAACAGCAAATGCAAGCTTCCACAACCACTGATGATCTGAAAGATCTTCTACAGGCTTACCTGTTCAATCAGGAAAATATTAATAGCTTGGCGCAGCTCAAAAACCTATCCTCTGCTTAGCCAACGTACTTCACAATGATATGGGACATCTGGATACTGACTTTCAATATCCGAAAGAAAATTCTTAAGCTGCCGGTGTTTAAGAGAGTGGGATCGAATGTAATTTACTGTCTGAACAACGACCTGCATTACTTCCGACACATTTATGTTTTTCTCACACAAGGATTTATGATGGATAATGCAATGAAAAACCATTGGTTCCTCACCCTCCAGCATTTTGAATAGCATTTCATACATGCCCTACTAATCCTATCTTACTGCCACACATACTACTAGCTTCTGTGGTAACGTCTTTTAGTTTTTTAGATCTAATTGAAGTTTAGAAAGGGTTTCATTTATCTTAGTAAAGAACGCAAGGCAAACGATCTAATGAGAAGCGGAAAGCGTTATTAAGTTGAAGGCGCTCAGTAACGAAAGTCATTTATTAATATTTTGTAATAGTAATAAATGACTATTTATTACTATTAGTAATAAATAGTCATTAGTTATATTTCCCATAAAACCGGCTCGAATTACACGGAACTTCGAACCTAAAGAGACTCGAATTACAGCGACTCTACTGTATTTAAATTATTTTTACGATCTACGATTTTACGAAAAATTGCATGCTGCACCGGCCGGGTTTCCACGGGCCGGACAATGACCCTTCGCGGGGCGCGTCTAGCCCACGGGTCGTAGTTTGGAGACCCCTGACTTAGATGAAGCTTCAACCACAAAATAATAGCGCATCAACATTTGTCTCTACAGAAAAAGCCTCATATACGGAAGGAATTTTATTTTAAAACAAGCTTTTTGTTATTTCTTGTACCAATGAATGGAATTTTCCAGACGCGTATTTGCTTTAAAAGAAATTAATCATGAAATTAATTTCTTATCCATTCGTTAACGATGGATAAGAATCGAACGATTCTTATTCATCGATTCGGAACGATGGCATCCCTGATGCAAGTGCCAAAAGTCAAAATATTGATAAGAAAAGTGAGTATGTCTATTCACTCTATAGATTTTTCATTTTAACCCGAGCAACGCCTGTTGAATAAAATTCTGCTAGTATAATAAATGCGGTTATCAGAGCAAGAGTGGCCTAACCCACAATAACCCGAAAATACCAAAATAATTATTTTGGCACCTAAAGTGCACTCTCATCGCATTTAATGCGTTTGCAATATAGATTTTAACCCTCCTAAAATCATATTGTGGATAAATACAAATCTATAAAAAATGGTGTTAAGAAAATCGCATTTCTTCATTAGGTATACTGTTGGGTTAGGCCACTCTTGCTTTGATAGCCTCAAATAAGAGTTTGTATATTTATTGTTTATTTTATTTTTGAAAACTAGTTTCTCTCTATTTCAGACCTTTAAATTATCATCACTAATCTTTGTGAAGTTTTAACGTTTTACAGTCTGTTTAAGATAGATTTAAATATTTTTCTCCTAGTATATTAAGGTGAAAAATAAAGATCACTACTGTCTTATTCATGTCCCATTTGTTCTATTTAATTTTATAATATTAAGAGGCTGAGAAAATTTGTAATATTCAAGGGGGTCCATGAGTTGAAAAGTTTGGGAACCACTTGGATATATGCATTATAAATAGCTGGCAAGCACAGTAAATGTGGAATTTCATAAGTTATATTAAATAAAACCTGCAATTTTTATTTGGATTGTTAAAATAATGTTAATGATGAAATTAAGTTTGCATGTGGTAGAATTCTTAGAGTTATGGAAGTAATCTATTAAAAGAAATATTTCAGTAGGTTACATTTTCTCTTTTACGCATAACTAATTGAACCAGAATGTACAGGTTGCATAAATTCCATAACTTAATTACAACTATAATTATGCTAATGTTTACATTACGTCATGCTTGAGGAAAATGCCAACGCTTTAAGCCTTTTGAAAATTCATAGTCTACATCATTACATAATTTATCTATTAAGAGAACGCAAACCATCACACCAATATACAAGAGTTAATTGATGACTATCACGTTAAGGCCTTAAATAAATAATAGTTACTCATTGCTGAAACCGATAGGTTATTTCATAAGAGCATTGGTCTAAAGTTTAAAATGTTTTCTTACAGTATCTGAAAATTGTTTTTGTTCATCTTACTCAATATGTAGACTAAATAAACTTAATTATAAAATTAATTTAATTAGTATTTTTAATTTTCTTATTAATAACTTTTCTTATAGAATATAGAAATGACGAAACTATTCTTTATTGCTAGTTTTGTTAAATATTTGATTCATTTGAAGCATAAATCAAGCAATTATTAGATAGCTTACTACCTCTATTAGCTTATATTTTTCGGATAATAATACTTATAAATATTTCACTGTCTTAAACTATACTAAAAGTTGTTATGGAAGAAACGAGAGTCACTGAATCTAATTACAAAAACTTACTAAGACAATTTAAAACAAATTACTTAAATACAGACACTACCAAATAATAACTCATCTTGAGGAAAGTATTAAAGTTTCAAGTCTCATTTGACGATAAAGCTGATGATCTTTTAATTTCTAAGTTCGACAGGTAACGGAGATTCATAGCTTAGCAGTCGGCGTCTTGCTGGTCGCTCACCTGCTACAGGCCTACAGTTTCGCAGCTAGTTTATTCGTTATACACTCTCCGAGGGTCACGAGATTTCCGAGTACTGTAGTATTGTCTTTCCCCCACAACACATATAATGTCTAAATAACTTCATATATTGGTTGAAAGAATCTAAAAGAAGGGTTCTATTGGTCAAGAGTGTCGAGACTAGTTAGCAGTGATGAAACAAAGACTGCAAGTTACAGAACAAAAATATGCTTGTGAACTTCTCAGAGGATTAAATGAAACTCAAGAATTTTAAGATCAATGTTCTTTCCTGTTTCATCATTTCAGTTATATTTTCCTTGAAACCACCAATCTTATGAGCACTGCACTCATTATCCTTTGACAATTTCATATTTCTAAATAAAGCCCAAAGGGGAATTTAAGCTAACAGGACATTCCTTTCATCATACCTATCCCGTTTTAAAAATAAACTCAACCCACGACTTTTCTGAACTAATGCACTTCGAAACACTGAGGGATCCTTTGCCATTTCTTAATCAATAAACTTTTAAATCAAGCCTAAGGATAATATAAAAAGAGCTTAGCTAAGGGACGCGGCCCTTGCATCATATGTCATCCCAATAATAGTCCAAGATCCACTAAGAAAAGAGACCGTCATAATGCGCGTCAAATCAGCACAATTCGTCCGTCATGTCTTGATGATTGCTTGCATAAACCATGCGTAGCGTTCCCTTGGTTACTACCCGGAGGACACTGTCTTGCTTGCTGAGTCCGAAGAGTGCAACCTTCCAGAAAAGTAGATAAACATTATTCCAGTACAAAAAAGGGATTCGGAAAATAGAGATCCTAGTGTCTGGAACAAACAGTAGGAACAAAGACTACTGGAAAGTGCTTTCTTCCGTATTTGCCATCGAATGTTGATGGTCGTTATGTTTCGCCTCGTCAAATACGACAGAGGATGTTGACGGAAATGGCGGAAATTAGGATTCCGTACCGATGTGCTTAAGTTAATGTAAGAGACGTATGTTTAGATATTGTACAGCTGCTTGGAGGGTATTTTGGAAGAGTTTCGATGGGTTTCCGAATGGGGTCCCAGAAAAGAGATCTCATTTGAACCTGCTGGTTAAGTCAATGGTTATTATGAGATTGTTGGAGCGTGTAAGGTAAGGATACTTAAGGTAACTATACAATGATATTCTGGAAACTGTAACATCATTGAAATAGGAAAGAGCTTGGGGACTTTCCGGTATGCTAACTTAAATTCCATGCCGTATGTATAAACTATTATGCATATATGCTAATATTTCTCATCACATTTTAAAATTTCATTTTGTTTACTTTTCATTGAGGTCATATATTAAATATGACAATTAAAGTGCCATAATGTTCTTATGGCAGTTGAATAAATTTAACAAATTTGATGAGTTTTAAATAATTAGGAGGTTTAATTATTAGGTATTGATTTAATATATTACAATTTAGTTGTTACAAAATGGTTTTAAATTTTTGTCTTAGGTTTTCAGACGCATTTCCGTTTTAAGTTCTTGATTTAAAAATATGTTATTTATTTTATAATATTTACATTTGTGACTTTCAAGAAAGTCAGCGTAAAAATGAATGCATTTTGAGTATTTAGTTATCAAAAATAATTAATAAGTACACGCTTTGTTGAATCTCAATGTACACTGCTGGCCACCCAAATTGCAACACCAAGAAAGACAAGAGATATCACAACAAAATTTATTTTGTAGATAACATGTTGACCAAGTATCAAATGATTAAATTTATAGACTTCTGTGAAGTGTGGTTCCTGCCAAAATCAGTAGCCAGAGTAGCCGCCATTGTTGGAGATCACCGCTGCCACACGCCTCGGCATTGATTCAAAGAGACTTTGGATGTGTTCTTGGGGTACAGCAGACCAAGCAGCTTCCACACGTTGCCAAAGTTGATCTGGTGTGGCAGCTGGGGATGTATTCTGGGTCAATCGTTGAGCAACCATGGACCACAGGTTTTCTATCGGCGAAAGATCCGGAGAGCGAGCTGGCCAGGGAAGCAATTCAATCTGGCGATTGACGAAGAACCCTTGGACAATGCGTGCCACGTGTGGTCGCGCATTATCCTGTTGAAATATGGCTGTGGGCAAGCCCTGAAGGTAAGGAAGGACAACTGGTTCCAACACCTCGGAGATGTAGCGCTGGCTGTTTAAAGTACCGGCAATGCGTACTAGAGGAGTGCGAGAGTGATATCCAATACCGTCCCATACCATAATACTCGGTGCAGGACCAGTGTGGCGGTGCATAACGCAGCTGTTCAGCATCCTCTCTCCACGGTGTCTCCAGACTCGAATCCGACCATCGTGGTGTTGCAGACAGAAGCGTGACTCGTCAGTAAAGACAATTTCATTCCATTCTGCCGTCCACATCCTTCTTTCATCACACCATTGGCGGCGGAAACGTCTGTGGTTCTGCGTCAAGGGTAGACGAAGCAATGGACGTCTTGCGGACAGGCCACTCTGCTGTAAACGGCGTCGAATGGTACGCGCAGACACTGGATGATGCGGTACAGACTGAATGTGCTGTGCTATGGTTCGTGATGTGGCTGAGCGATCCGTCACTGCCATACGCACAATATGCCTGTCATCAGGTGAAGTGGTGCACTGAGGTGGATGCGATCGAACACGTCGGTCCGTCGTACCCTCCTGCATCCAACGATCACATATCCGCATTACAGTTGTTTGGTTTCGTCCAACACGAGTACCGATTTCCCTGAAAGATAATCCACAATCTCGGTAGGCCACTATCCTTCCTCTGTCGAACTCGGATACTTGATCAAAAGATGATCGCTGTTTTCTACGAGGCATAATTGATCGTTTTTTTGAAAAAACCACAAGAAAAACACAATTGCCGTACTTGAAATCGTCGAAATCTCCAAGCCTTAAATAGCGCTTTGAAGTGGCGCCACAGGCGCGCGTGATGTGCGTCTGCGCTGAAATTCTAATCATTTGCATATCTCACCTCCGCTAATGCATGTTGTAAATTTCATATTATTTGCATGCTTCCTTCAGGGTGTTGCATTTACAGTGGCCAGCATTGTATATTTATACACTACCTACCATTAAGTATTTCGACACCTGTGATAGAAAAGAAAAACAAAATTTATTCATATTCAATAGTTGGTACAGCCTCCACGAGAGGCAATTACAGCCTTAACCCTCCGGAGCATGCTTTCCACAAGTCCCTGTATGACAACTAGTGGTATTTTCTTCCACTCTGCTTGGAGAAGACATGTAAGTTCCTTCACCGATTTTGGACGGTTGTTGCACCCCTTAATTCGGCGATCCAACTCGTCCCAGAGGTTCTCGATAGGGTTCAGGTCTGGGCTCTGGGCAGGTCAGTCCATTCGGTTAACCCCATTATCACCATACCAATCCATGGTGGACCTCGCAACATGACAACTGGCGTTGTCGTCCTGGAAGTAACATGGGTCCAACCCGTAAAACTGCCACAACGTAGGAAGGACACTGTAATCAAAATAGTGCAGTAGGCGTCGGCGTTGAGCTTACCATGAATTGGGACCAAGGGTCCCAGTCCATACCAGGAGAAACAACCCCAGACCATAATTCCACCTCCGCCGAACTTTACTGTGGGCACAATGCATTCTGGCAAGAGGCGTTCTCCAGGCAGACGCCAGACCCACACCCTGCCATACGAACGGTAGAGGGTGAACCTTGATTCGTCGCTCCAGAGAACCCGTTTCCACTGATCTACGGTCCACTTTCGACGTGCTTTGCACCATATTAACTGAGCAGCGCGGTTGGACTTTGTGATCAAAGGCTTATGGGCGGCAGCACGACCATGAAAACGAAGCAGATGTGCCTCCTTACGGATGGTATTCATCGAAAAAAAAAACACTCCCGGATGCCTGTTGAAACTCCTGGAATATGTGGGCCATCGGTTGGGTGTGGTTCTTCCGAATTTCTCTGGACAGCATCCGTCGGTCTCTATCTCCCAGTTTCGTGGGTCTGCCGACTCGGGGCACATTCCGACAATCACCGCTCACCTTCCACTTCTGTATCACATAGCCTACTGTCGATTTTGGGTAATTCATCTCGCTAGATATGTCCCTTAAGGATCGGCCATTTCTGTGATACCCGACGATTACACCTTTCTCGAAATCAGATAACTCTGCACTTCGTAGCATCTTGTATGCGACTAATGCCAATGTT
Organism: Meta bourneti; assembly: GCA_933210815.1. Classification (NCBI taxonomy): domain Eukaryota; kingdom Metazoa; phylum Arthropoda; class Arachnida; order Araneae; family Tetragnathidae; genus Meta; species Meta bourneti. The sequence continues at coordinate 66,245,814 of OW119923.1, read as the reverse complement.
GTTTCCTACACGATATTTAACGGCGGAGGGCGTGACGTATATCAGGACCGCAGATATCGTCATTTGCATGTATGTCCAAATGCTTATTTGTAGATAGTGTAGTTACTAATTTGCATTTCTTAAATAAATAAGAAACGTGTTTGAGACTCATTTATTTGCATTTCCATTGTACATGGGATACACGTTTATCAAATTCGATTTTAAAAATTATTAATTGCATCATTTACTGCTTCAATAACAAATAAGTACATAAAAGCAAATAGTTTGTTTTGACAGCATGAAACTAACATTATATTAAACGTATATAAAAGACAGCCATAATATTAGCCATTCGTATATTTAAATGTGAATCTACATATGTATATGATGTAATGTATACAGAATTTGAGTACACTCTTCCAACTTGAATTTTATGGATGCTATTTATAACCATTATCCCTTAAAACTTTTCAAAAGTTTTCTGCTACTACTCTTTTCCAGATTTGAAGCATTTTGTTAGATATTGTCTTTTAAATATTTACAAAGGAGCTAAGCAATAACTCATGAGTCGTTAGTTTGAAGCGGTAACTTATGTAGTAAATAAAGCTTTGATTATAGTTTGGCTCCAATGAGTGTTTGAGTCATGTGGTTTCGGACAAGTCTATTCGTTAAATTAGCGAGTAGTTTAAACTTATAAAGAATGTGCTCCCACAACTCCCGCCTTTATCATAGTTTATGACTACGAGTTTACCGTTTGATGCTTAAAGCCATCGCAAAGGCAAAACAAATAATCACTTGAAGCGATCACCACTCAATGTTTTGAGTATGGCAACCCTTCCCCTGCGAACTTAACCACATTCGTACGAATGAACTACTCCAAGGTCATGTGCCTTCTCACCTGAGCAGCATTATAACTTTTATCTATGTTATGTGGGTAGATCTATGTATATGTGTGTAGATCTACATATTTATGTTCACAACATCTTCAGAAGAATTTCTTGGCAAATTTAATAATTGTTCCAAATAAAAAAATATTTTTAATGTCCTATCCTATTCTTTTCTCAGGTACATCAACCTACATTTATTTTTTCAAGATAAGATTAAAAGGGTATTTCTTAATACAAGGGGTGGTATTTACTTTTCTTACACTGTTTGTCAAAGGGTCATAGTTCTAAATCTCCATTGAAAACCTTTCTAATAAGCCAGACACAATTATCTATTGGAAATATGTTAGAAAAGTATGGAGGAATATTTTATATCAGATAAACCTGTCGCTTCTCTTTCCTTAAGTCATAGATTCGAGAGTAATTCTGTTGCATTATTGTGATACATTTCAATTTTAAAGTTTGAATATAAAGTAATTCTTCATTATATAACTATGAGTTGATTCGATTTAACCGGAAATATGTTTTACCAAATGATATTTATTCAAAAGCGAAAATTCTGATTTACATTTTATCAGACTACAATTATTATTTTTAAAAGTACAAAATTGATGCATGCTTTGAAAACGATTTTATTAATGTTTAATTTCCTCCTTTAGTCTCAGAATTAAGTTTATGTATTTTTCTTAATGGACCTTATTTTGCTAACCGGGATAAACGGGGATAAAAAACAATAATTCAATAGGTGTTCCACGAAAATTTAGGTACGAAAAGATTCTTGGAATTTGTTAATAGGATATTAATAATGTTTAAATAAAAACTAACTTTTCTAATTTCTTAGCTTTGATGTTCATGTATTGCGACAGAGAATATATGCACGCAGTAAGAACCCATAAATACAGGATCTCATAAATGGTAGCTTTGTAACTCGAAATAAAATGTGTCAGAAAGTTTGCAATTTACGGAAATTTTAAGAAGCCAAAAATGAAGAAACCAAGTGCAGAAACAAGGAATTTTACATCATGGCCACCAGCATTACAAATCAAAGGTCAAGCTACACTTACTATGCCCTGTAAAAGTATACATTGAATGAATGAAAAATATTAAAAGCCCTTTTACTTCAAATTAAACTTTTATGTAAAGGAGTCTCTTGCTAAATATGCCTCTATACTATCAGTGAATTTACTATCATGTTCAATAATATTTAACTGATGGGTAAGATGCTGCGATTTCATAAATGTTCAAATACAACATATTACCAAGCAATGGTTACCATGCAATGAAAAGATAAATGTAATCTGTAATACCTGATTTAATTGTATTTTTAAATGTTTTTATTTTTATATCTCCTTTAGCAAAATACTAAAATCTATCTTGATCGATGAAAAAGCGTTATTAATGAAGAATAAGTTTTATGCTCATATTCTTTTATTAATATATTATCTTTTGAAAATAAATTAAATTATTACATTTTATAAATACCAAAACTTAAATATCCGTAATCCTGTAAGCCAATCAGTTTTTATCAATCTAATCTAGCTTGGTAATTGGTTGATAAACACTTGTCACTATCATCAGAGTAAGAATATGGTAGGTAGGTAGTTAATTAACGTCACACCAGAGCAATACAACAGGCTATTGACGACGGTCAGGGAACAATTCCTAAGGGGAACGTTCTAGAATTCCTAAGGATATCCAAGGAAAACGTCTCGTAATTTGGAACCTGAACTAGCACCCCATTCTCCAAACTTCCACACCACTCCAACGTGAGGGCATTTGAGGCCACGACAAATTTAACGTGCACCAGCCTCCGTGTACACGACGGTCTTTGGCTGAACCTAGTTTTGAGCTCGCAACCTTCTGGGTGCTAATCCGTTGCTCTTCCAATGGGCTACAACGGCCCGTAAGAATATGAAATTAAAATAATATATTTTACTTCAAAACCATAACGCAACATATTCGTTTATAATGGTTTTAGAATGCGCAATTTTAAATTTAAAGCAACTACTTATATTTTAATGTTTATGTAAGAGCTATAAGTAAACATTTCTTTTTTTTTGTCATGGTATTCTAATATTTGAATAGTTTGAGATAAGAACAGTGTGCAATATCGTGACTATATTATGGAAATATTTGGTATTACGATTACAGTTTTAAGCCTGGCAAATGCACTGCTTGTTAGACTGTTTGGTTATCATTCTATTTTAAAATGAATAGTGGCATAGAACAAATATTTTCTGTTTACATAGTAAAACAAAGGAAGTATTGTAGTGAATATTCTTTATTACCATTTTCAATAAAAACTCGCCTTGTAAAATTGTATTTAGTTATAATTCGCTTTGTTTGTGTTTTAAATATTTTATTGCAGAAAATATAAAAAAAAAACATGTTTTTATTTCTACCATTTATGTTGTTAGTTCAATGATAATATTAATATCAAACTTAAATTTTAGTTTCGTTAGTTTCAAACCTAAATTACAATACATTATTTTACTTCAGTGGTAATGGTAGGTATTTCAATAATCATTACACTGGAGCAACACAAAGGTCTATTGGTGACGGTCCGGGATCAATTCCACAGGAAAATATCCAAGGACAACACCATGTGGTTTGGAACCACGGTCAGATGACGAGGCAACACCTGAGCTGGCACCCATCTCCAAACTTCCACACCAAGCCAACGTGAGGACATTTGAGGCCATGACGGATTTAACGTGCATCATCCTCCTTTGTACACGAAGGTCTTTGGCTGGATTCGAACTAGCAACCCTCCGGTTGCGAGTTCATAACTCTTCCAACCGGGCTACCGCGTCCCTCTTCAGTGGTAAGTAAAAGAAACGAAAGCCCCAAAACGAAACATTTTAACGCTATGTAAAAATAAAGAAAGGAGTCAAAAAATTAGAAAGAAACAATAATAATAATAATTTCTTTGACTAAAATTTTCTTACAGGCTTTTTAAAAAATTCGTTCGTTAAATACGGAGAAATAACTATAAAAATACAAATAAAATTTTATAAATGCATTTTTGTTGGCAAATAGAAAAGTATTCTTATAGATACATGTTTTCGGACTTTTTTCCTATTGTTAAACATGTATTGTAGCTATTTTCAAATTCTCTAGTAAGAAGATATATTTACTTTAACCCGCGGAGAAGCGCGATACTTGCTGTTACATGAAAACGCACGCCGGGCTTCGTAGGCCCGAAGCAATATTTTCTTAATAAAACACAAACAAAATTAATTTTACCGTTAAAAATTAATTTAGTTAATCAAAACACAATATAAAAAAAATATATTTTTCAGATAAATATCGCTTTTAAAATTCTACATTTAAAATTTATAATTATGCAACATTGATACTGAAAAAACGATTTTAAGACCCATTTTAGAAATAGTATTCATTTAAGAAAAATTAAATTATTGTTGCATTAATAAATTGAAAATAAAATTTATATTTCACTGACATTTATTGCAAAGGACACTGCTATGTACTCCACATACATTTTTCCACACTTAGCACAACAAATTTGTGATTTCCTGTCCTTTGAACTGGGGCATACATGGCACCTTTTTCTTGAAGAACTGTTGTTCTTTGTCGGGGGCGCTTCACAGTTTTCACTCTGGCTACAGTTTAGCTTTCCTCTCATTTCACGTGAAAGCATTGGTTGCAAACTTCTTTCTTGAAGGTGGTCCTTCAAAAGTTCTAACGAAAGTTCTTTGGTAAACAAACTTCGTTTCCTGTATTGAGTCGCCGGTGTTTTTGTTGACAACAGCAGTACTCGGGCATTTATGGTTGTAATATTTAATATACTGAAAAATACAACTATGGGCCATGTTTTGCTTATTCTAGCAGTAGAATATGTAGATGACATTTCCCCAACTACATCTACAGCACCCTTTGTTAGATTATAAAATGTTATAATCTCTTGTTTCTTGGCTTCTTCTGTCGATTTATCAATGGCACTATCATTATGCTAGATAACAGGAGGACGTATTTGTTTTTCTTTGGCACATAGGAAACCAAAGTCATCTTTTTTAAATCCAAATAGTGATAAATGCACTTCTCGATTCTTCCCACAAATAAATTCTTTTGGTAGCACTTTTTTTTATTTTTTCAAACAGTTCCAAAGAGTGTAATTTTCTTCTCTAAGAGATCCTTTGCCAAACTGTAACTGGTATACCAGTTGTCAACAATAAGGTTGAATAAGCTCTGAATTGAAGATGGGTCTCACAAATCTCTTGAAAATTTTATCGGTACCATTTTCTATCCTGTACGGACCTGTAGGTTGAGCTCCTGCATAAATTTCAAGGTTCCAAGTATACATGTTCTTGCATCCACCAGAGCAAATTTTTGAGTCCATATTTTGCAGGTTTACTAGGGATATACTGACGAAACGAGTATCTTCCTCGAAATGGCTCTAACTTTTCATCAATTGTTACATATTCGCCAAGACTATACAGTTTTTTGCAATTTGCAAGAAATCTTTCGAAAATATTTCTGATGGTGCAAGTTTATCCAGTTCTCTTCAAGAAGAACGGTTTCTTACATCATCAAATCTCAAACACCTCATTAGAAATAAAAAAAAATGTTTATACGACATAGTTCTGTGAAAAATGTCAAGCCCAGTACCATCAGTAGCCCAAAGATCACGAACATTTACATGAGAAGCTTTGTAGAGTCCTCCAAAATAAAGAAGTCCGATGAATGCCTTTAGTTCTGAGGTATTGTGGGGCGAGCATCTCTTTCCCGTTCAAAATTACCAGCAATCGATTGAATATAAATATTCGTACACTCCACAATAGTTGACATTATTGTTTCATCGATAGGCAATTGCCAAGAATTTACAGAGGAGGATACAGCTTTTGCTTCTCCAACATTTCCGGGTAATTTTGTCATGATGTTGTGAGCAAGAGTTCTCACATTTTTTCTTGGTTCTCTTTTATTCTATTTTGTTAATTTTTCTTCACCAAGATAATGATCCATAGATTCAAAAATATCTGATTCATTGCTTGAATCAATATTTTCTTCCGAATTCGACTGATGATCACTAAACTGCTCTTCATTAACAATTTGTTCATCTTCATTAATGGATTCTTCATCAGTTGACACTTCAGCTAATAGCGTCCTTAATCTCTTCATTTCATCATCATAGCTCAAATAGCGAGACATTTTCAATCCGTCTGTTCTCCTTCCGGATCTTAAACGAAAATGCCAGCGCGCGCGCTGGGCCTCAAAAGCCCGAATATCGTTTATCTGAGAAAACAGTGGGGGAAATTCTTGAAATGCCTGTGGTTGTGACGTACATGACTTTGAATACAGCTACTGTGAAACTGGATTTATTCCATTAAGGGGCTGGTTTTCTGTGCTAAGTTTTTTTTTATACTCGGACCTGATGGGCCAAGCGCGTTTTCGCGGGTTAAATTTGCTTTATTGGAAAATAAAATGTAAGTATGAAACAAAACGCATTTAAATACGAGTACTCTGCGTCCTGATTCTTTCCTTCAAAAACTAACGTCATTAGTTGACTCATTTTAAATTATTTAATTCTGAATTTATGTCTTAAAAACGACTTGGGACGCTGTATCTTTATTCAGGATATGTTCACTATAGGATTGTGTTGCGTTAGAATTTTTTTAAATTTCGTATTCAATAGCCAACGATATAAACCACTAAACTCACCTTACCCCGATAATAGTTATACATATTTTTACACTTAACAAATAATCAGATCACATAGAGCATTTAGAGCTTAGTTAGCCCTTGATGAAACACCTGGGAACAATTGAATACACAATTCATTTTTGAAAACTCTGAAATTATATTAGAAGATCAAAACTTCAAAAATCCAGTAGATACATCTATTTTAGAATTGATCATCAGGAATAAAATAATAGAGAACATTTCAGATTAATAACTCATGAGCTAATACAGATTGTTTTTAAAATAGGGGATGGGTCAGTTAATTTTTCTTTTTCTCATTTCTTATATTTGGCCCAATTTAATAAATTCAATAAGAAACTGTCTATTGCCTGAATACATATATTTAAAATATTTAAAACTTAAGCCTCTAGTAAAATTTGTATAGACGACGTATATAAATTATATTATCTCTGCTTGAAGCCATACGTTTTTTGTCTAATTAGCCCTCATGTAGTAAAAAAAAGTTATGGTAAAGCGACAAACCAAAATCAGAAAACAAAATATAACCAATTCTGTAAAATATATTTAATGACAAAACACTTCAACTTAACAATTTATCAGTTACTTTACGTAACTACTATTTACAAGTATTGAACTCTAACAAGAAGCTCATATCCTATCCTCTTTTCTAAAACTTTTTTGTTTCAATTTCTATTTACGGAAACCGCGCGCGAAGATGAGCGCCAAACTATTTTATTCCCGAAGTTGGGTAAACTTGTTAATAATTTCCCTCCTTATGGTCCCCTTTCACACTTTTGTTAACGTTATGAGCTTGAATACATGTACATAAAAACCGTTTCAGAAGTTTAAAAATAGTAAACTGTCCTAAAGCCTTTAAGGGGGAGTTTAAAGAAGAGCGCAAATGCATTTCATTTTGCTCTTCTTTATCGTCCCTTTGACCCAGTTTGGAGGGATACAGTTTCTACGCATGCGTTTCGAGTCACATGACTAAGTCATTTACAGATGCTGAGAATAGCAAAGAATGGTTTTGTTCGTCTTTTTTTCCTGTTACTTTTTCTTTATTGCGCTACCTTTTACTTATTCGCCTCTTTCGGCATTAGCCATTTCAAACTAAAATAAGATAAAGTAACACATTTTGAAAACGAAATCGAGTTGGAATTTCGGATCGTGGCCATTCGAATAGTTTATCCCACTCCTACGATACGAAGTGGTCGTTGGACGAAATTCAGTAACGTAAACAACGTTCTGGAAATAAAGATACTTTCTAAATGTGAGGATCGCTTTTAAGAGGGAAATACGGGACGTGTCAATGACGCGCAATGTTTCCCTGTTTGTGTTTCCAGATGGAGAATTGAGTCAAACTCAATAAAAGAACTTTTATACGGATGATAACGTAAGGGGAAATGGTGCCCAGGGATACTACAATTACATGAGAATCTACGCATTCACAAACCTTCTAAACGTAGAAAATAAAGTCTGTAATTTGTTAAGATGGATTATTTTTATTCCTTTCCCTTATTTAATAAAATATTTTTTCATTTCATGGACATTTGACAGTAAAAATGTATGCAATGCAGCGATGTTATATGTTCATACTGTGAATGATGCATGATTATTATTTGTGTTTATGATGGGGCATTGAGGTCAAACATAATAAAAGAAATTTTATACGAATGGTTACACTTATATGATAAAGTAACGGAAAACGATATCAAGGGATACTACAATTATATCACATCTACATGTTCACAGACCTTCAAAACGAGAGAAATAAAATTCGTAATTTGTGGATATAGATTATTCTTATTCCGCGTTCCATCGTTAAATAAAACAATATATTTTTATTTCAGTAAATTTTAACTGTAAAATATATACTACAATACAATGATGTCGTTCATACGTTCTATGTTCATATTTTAAATGATGCACAATGCTTCTCTGATTGTGTTTCCGATTGGGAATTGAATTCAGGAATTTAAAATCATTTTTATAGGAAGGTTTATGCTCACATAATAACGAAAAACGGTGTCTAGAGATACCATAATTATAACAGATTTACAGGGTTCACACATTTTAAAAGGTAGAAATAAATAATAATTTAATAAAAACTAGTATTATAATTTCATTAGATTTAGTTTTTATTTTAACAAATAGTTAAATAATAAAATGAAAATATAATTCAATTTTTGACTAATTAACTACCTCTACTGATTTTAATTTTTTATATATTTCTACATACGCTATAAAAATGAGCAGACCTCAAAATTTTTAACATGTAATTGGTGGTAAATTAAGTTAATTACTACACTTCGTAAATATACACATACGTTTTGGAGTACAATTGTAGAGGGAATATTTTTGTAACGAATTATGAAAATAATCTGAGATTCTATACTTTGGAAAAAATATAACAAATGCATTTGTATTAAATTAGCACATTAATTTTAAAGATTAATTTCAAAACAAAAATATTTTTTACTGAACCAAATATTTTTACACAGTTTCTTATATTCCGTACTTTAAAAAGTTAAGTGAAGAGTTGTAAATAAAACACATTATAAAAAGGTAGAATCTGAATGTTTCCGAAGCGGGAGTATTGACATCTCTTAAGTTAAGATGTATTTATTGTTCTTATCCTGGTACAGTGCTTGATAATGCTTTTCCATTCATGAATGCTTTGCAATAAAAATGAATGATGCAATCTATCGAATTCATTTGTGTGTACTTAATTATTTCTTTATACCCATTTTAAATAATATAAATACAAATCAAGGTACATAATATTCATGATATGGTTATACATTGGGCAATCAAAATGAGAGCTCAAGAAAGTCAAAACAGTCATTCACCTTACTTTCTGTTATATTTAAAGCATAAACTTTGTTCATCTGAAGCAGCAAAACTCTCTAATGTTGAACTTTTACGACATAAAATTTTCACAGCTTTTTCTGTCTGGAATTTCTAGGTTAGCACAACTATTTTCACCACGCCTCGGTGTTCCCTTAAAACAATGGAAGTAAGACTTAATATAGAACATTGCGTAAGTAGCGACAAAATCAGCCCAAAAATTAAAATCTAGCAATCGGAAGAGGAAAATACACAAACGCGTGAAGCAAACGAAGCTAAAAAAACCGTTCGACGACGCAACGAAACTGCTGAGGAAATAAAGATACAACTAGGTTTGTCTGAAGCAGCAAAAACTCTCGAACGAAGAAGGGGTTTTAAACTAGTCAAAGATAAATATACGAATCTGTAAATTGTGTGTGTATTTTAAGACATTTAAATTACAGAAAATATTTATTTACGCAAGTTTGTGATAAAGTAATACATTTATTATATGAATCGTAAGCCCAATGCACGTTATTTTTAGACTCACAGATTACAATTTGGATACTAGGAAATGCAAATACATTAGCACAGTTAGAGCATTTTTGAAATTCACTCCCGTAATTATGTTTAATGACATAGGAAATGGATATTCTCTTCATTTATTAGTCAATTTAAATATGATATTTTCATGGGTTCTATTGCATATACAAATGGGAAAATCTTGTAAATAATTAGTCAAGATAGAAGTTACGGATTTATAATAGTGTAACATTTCATGTGGTTAATTTGAAAACCCAAGTAACGGAAATATTTATAATAATAAATATTATTATATTATTTATACCAAAATATTTCAAAATCCCCTGTGGGGTTGTTGTTGTGTATGAATAATAATTACAATTTAATAAAAATAAATATTTATTGAATTTACAATCACAGAAAGAAATTTAAAATTGGTGGTAAAAAAGTAAAAATGAATCTGAGTGGCAACGATCAGTGAAGCTTTGATAGAAATGGAAGTAGCGTCCACTATCACAGAGCTTCGGACAGTTGAAAGTAATATGTACCACAATGGCAGTTAAACTGCTTACCGTGAACCATCTTTCCAAGTGTGTACCGATTGAAGTGAGGTAGCTACTTAGTTAATTAACGTCGCACTGGAGCAACCCACCGGGCTATTGGCGACGGTGCTGGATCAATTTCAAAGGGAAAATCCAAGGACAACGCCTCTAATTTTAAATCACGGTCAGATGACCAGACCAACACCTGAGCTGTCACCCCACTCTCCGAACTTCCCCACCACGCCAACGGGAGGATTTAAAGAGCACCAGCCCCCGTGTACATGACGATCTTTGGCTGGACCCAGTTTCCAACTCGCAACCCTCAGGTTGATAATCCGATGCTCTTCTAACTGGGCTACGGCGGCCCTCCGATAGCTGAAAGGCTGCCACCAAGAGCAAAATAAAAGAAAATTTAATGGTAAAGTGAGAGGAAAATAATGTCTTTATTAAGGTTTCACGGAATTTAGTAAGAATAAAAATATAAGGAAGTAAATTAGCGAGTTGAAAAATTGTTGCGTTGGTCTAGAAATTTCAGACTAAGATGTGCAAATTTCATGATGGCAGAACTCAGCGTTTGAGAACTTTATTTGCTTTAAACATACTTTCTTAACATATACAATATATTTTAATCAGTAGAAAAAAGAATATTTTTAACAATTTTGAAAATAAAGCATACTCAAATTTAGAATTAGAAAATTATTTCAATTCCAACATTGGTGAAGTTGCATTTTTAATGTGTATTATTCATTTAATGAAAGTTATGGCTGTAACATTTTAATGCACTTCAAAGTGAAATTCATTCCATTATGTAGTGAAAAGAGTTTTGTGTTCGGAGGAGAAGCACGTGCAAATTCTTAATATGTGTTATCATTAATTAATTAATTTAATGCTATGTTATATTCAAACAATAACATTGTTTTATCCGAGTTTGGAAAATACAAACATGCTTTGCATAGCTGAAAGTAGAAAATTTGAAATGATTAATCACTCATAATTAATCATTATACTGGTTCATTTCAATTACGTTTCAAAAACTTACAAGGAACTTAAGGAAGGAATTAAAAATTTACAAATCGTCGGTTTGAAAGCGAAACACACAAAGTGAATGACATACTTCAGAGAAAATGAAGGTGAAAAATATAATTTTGTACTGTAGGAATTGTAATTTTATCACTTAAAAATTATTTATTACTGAATATTACACTTTCTATTCACTCAATTTATCAATTATTCAAAGAAGAGTATTTTCATTATGATTATGTGTTGCTATAACAGCGTATTAGTAAAATTATAATGTAAATCATGTACATTTATTCATTTGCTTATGTATTTTTAAACTGTTTCTCAAGAAATCTGCTCAACCAAATATGGCTCTTGCGCCATAAAATAAAGGATACAAAGCAACTATTAGGAAGAAATCTAACCTTCATGCAAAGAAAAAATGATTTAGTGGACACACGCACACTTTACAATCTTGAGACCACTAAATTGTGGTATAGGAAAAGAAAAAAACCTCATTTGAAATGTTGACTTAGTTTGCGTTTTTCACATGTAAATCGACAAAATGCTTGCAGCGAAATATTGTTGAACATTTGTAATACATTTGATCAAAATAAATTCCTCACTATAAATATTGCATACATTTATGTTTGTTTCGTATAACATTACTAAGTTAATTTAATGTGTCGAAATATGATAGGAAATTCATTTCCTCACAAAAATTAAATCGTCTTTAGTTGTATATTTCATAGTCAAAAGTATAGAGCTCTCATAAACTTAAAATATGAGTCATTTTCAGAATATATCTACGAGTACTTCGGCGGTTTCATATATCCTGATAAAAGAACCATAATTGATGAATCCTTTTATTTTGAGCAAGCGTTTAGAACAAATGAAGTTTTCAGAGTGATATATTAGATTTGTAGAACGACTTTCATATATTGTAGCAGATAAAATTTTCTGTAGAGGGTGAACATACATTTTTCTTCGAATAATACATAATGACTAACAGATGCTTTAGTCATGCCTCTGAAGATTAAGTTATTAAAGAACCATTATTCACGGATATCCAAACTAAGTGAATCTTCTGTCATTGTTAATGTAGATTTAGACGTTTATGCCCTAGAGTACTTTATTTTCCAGGAGTAGTTTTAAAGTGATCAATTGTTCCTAAAATTTTGTATTTATCTGCATATTTTACACTTTTTAAAGATAATAGGTTTAAGTTTTTAAACTATGTGACATGTTTTTAAATAGAGAGAATTAGTCATAAAATAATAGTGAAATTAAACTTTTTTTTGACTGAATATGCAGTGTGGGTGTGATCATATTAATAAAGCTACTTTTATAAATTATCAATTTTACATTTGATTATTATTAAAAAGAAAACCTGGCCACATTGAATTGTTTTTATTTTTTGACACAATTATACACTCACTGCTAAAAGTTAAACACTGAGAGGAAAATGTTAATTTCCGGAAGCCAGTCTGAATTTAAGAGGCTGCATTTTGCTGCAGAGGTCGATAGAAGTATGCAAATATGTTCTGTAACAGCCAATCACGGTTTCGTGTCTAGAAATATGCAAAAAAGGCAGTCGTACAAGAAGCCAGCATTGTGAAGGGTTAGAGGAATTTCATGTAAGTGCGGACAAAAATTGTTTAGAACTTTCGTACGATTAGTTTTCAAGACAGACGTGTTTCTATGGCTTTCAGAAGACGAATGGCAGATAGTGAGCGCTGGCGTTCTGTGGGACGCCTTGAAGCAGGACAATCCATCACAGATGTTGCTCTTTTCTTCGGCGTTCATCATTCCGTCTTTTCACGATTATGGAAAGAATTCCAAACAAGCCAAACAGTTGTCCGCAGATATGTGTCCGGTCGACCAAGGGTTACGACCCCCGCGGAAGATCTATATATTGCTGTTTTAGCCAAGCGGAATCGAAGAGCGATCTCCACACGTGTGACATCTATGGTTGCAGCGTCCATTGGTAAGGCGATAACTGCCTCTACTGTTCGCCGAAGGCTACACATGAATGGACGGTACGCTCGGGTACCACGAGTTTGGGTTCCTCTATCCGTCCAATTCAGAGGGGCACGATTAAAGTGGTGTTGGCAACATGTGAATTGGACTCTGTGATTGGGCCAACGTTATGTTCACGGATGAGTCGAGATTTGCCCTGGAGCCAGATGACAAGCGTGTAAGGGGATTGCGCGTATAGATTGCCCGGCGTACTGACCCGACCTTAATCCCATTGAAAATCTTTGTCTCTCTCACAGAGTTGTAAACTGCTCTACAGGAAGAATGGTGATTACTTGACTCTGGGATGGATGATCACCTCATGGAAAGCATGGTCACACGCTGTAAACTTTGTATGAGGATGAGGGGTGGTCACATACCCTATTAATGTCGGTTTTGTTTGTTTGTTTTGGATTTAAACATCATTTTGTTAATGACTCCAATAGGACTTCATCTTATAATTTTTGAAAATTCAATATTGTTTTCATCTTTGTATGTAATTCTTTGTTTTGTTTCATGCATAAACATATTTGCTACTTTCCTGTCGCATTTCGTGTCAATCAAAGCTTGTCGATTTTATCGCATTTTACCGCTTAGTGTTTAACTTTTGGCATTGAGTGTAATAACAAATTTTAAATAAATAATTAAAAACACTGTTGGTTCCCAACTTATAATACAGCAGCCATCCATTGTTATCTAAAACTCAGAAAATAACTCTTTTACACCGTAGTTTAATAATTTGATCACTCTGCACTTACCTATTTATTTTCAATTACATACAATTTGCATTCTAAAATTTTCATCCTTTCTCACAAGATGAACTGAAAAAGTTAAACTTTTGTATTTGATTATATATATGTTTAAATAAAATGAATCTTAATAAAATAAAGTGCAGTGTGTTGTTCATTTTAAATAATTATACGGTTGCAAAATGTAATTTCCAACTTCCAGTAAAAGGTGTTACTTAATTTTTAATCACTTATTGGATATGAAATTAATTAGTTTGTTTGAAAATAATTTATTGCATGTGTCCAAAAAATTAATAAACGTTAATTTTAAAATAACACGCTGCTGTTTGTGAAAATTGCAACACCATGAAGCAATCAAGCAAATTAAACGAAACTTGCAGGATATGCAAAAGAAGTTAGGATATGCAAATGATTAGAATTACAAAGCGATCGCGCAAGTGTGGGCCGAGAAACACCCTTTAAACTTCCAAGAGAGCCGTGTATAAAAAGCACTGTAAAGGTGCGTTAAAATGTGTGTATCGTCGTTTGACTGCTGTAAATGATGGATTAGAAGTCAATATGCCTCGCCAAAAACGCAGAGTGCCATACGAGCAATTAACGGAGTTCGAACGGGGCCGCATTATCGGCCTCCGTGAGGGTGGACTTTCGTATCGTGAAATCGCCACTCGCACGGGACGTAATGCCACAGCAGTGATGTGTGTGTAGAAGAGATGGACCATGGAGAACCGGACAATTCGAAACCCCGGCCGTGGGCCACGCAATATGACGTCACCACGGAATGACAGACACCTCCTCCGCATGGCGGTGACGGACCGTACAGCGACCTCTCGTGCGTTGGCACAACATTGGATCACGTCTACAGGTGTGTCATTGTCTACCCCCACGGTTTGTCGACGTCTGCTGCCACATGGGCTGCGTGTCAAAAATTCCCCTATGCAGGATTCCTTTACGCTGAACCACCGACGCCTCTTGCTACAATGGGCTCACCAACACAGCCAATGGCGTGCCTATTGGCAATAAGTCGTCTTTTCAGATGAGTGCCGCTACAATCCGGACTATAACGATGGACGCGTACTCGTCAGACGCTACAGAGATGAACGCCTTCTCCCGGAGTGGCTTATTCAGCGTCTTACTGGACGAACGCCTTGCGTTATGGTCTGGGGTGCTATTGGATATCTTGGGTGATCCCACCTACTCCAAATTGTGGGGACCCTGAATAGCGGACACTATATCAGGGAAGTTGAGGAGTTCGAGGTCCTACCCCTCCTGCAACGCATTCCCGGAGCTGTATTTCAGTAAGACAATGCCCGTCCACATGTTGCTCGGAATGTACAAGCCTTCTTCAGTGCACGACAGGTTCCGCTTCTTCCATGGCCCTCACGTTCCCCGGATATGTCGCCCATTGAGCATGTCTAGGATTAAATGGGACGGCCACTCGCTCGTACCGCTCGTCGGGAAGAGAGTACAGCTGAACTTTGGCATCAGATAGAGGCCATCTGGAATGCCATTCCTCAGCATGACATTCAGAATCTGTATGATTCGATGCCACGAAGTGTACTGGCTCTCATCGTTGCGTGTGGCGTCTGCACAAGATATTGATTTTCGGCATTATTTTTGCTTTATTGCTCTGTAAATTTGATCGTTTATTTAAACCACTATATGTAATACGTGGAACAAATTTCACATATTTCTGATGATTCTCTCTTAGTCACAAACAGTAGTGTACATTTAACCCTCCTGGTGGTTGTCTCTACGAGGTATCTCGTCATTTAGATTAGGTCAAAACTGAACATATCTCAACCGTTACGAGATATATCTTCATTAGAAGATAACTGACCAGATCTTGATCTCGTCCTCATCAAAAGCATTAGAGATATCTTGATCTATACATGTATAATGTATTTGATGTCTAATTATAAACAAAATAACATTACTTTATGTTTTATTTATGTTTCGAAGAAAAGAGCAATCGTGCATTTAACATAGCATTTCATATTGTTATAAAGCACGTCTCAAAAGTTTTGAAGGTTGCAAGTTTCAGAAATGTACAAAAATTCATTTTAAAGTAATACCATTTTGTCTCGCTTACACTTTCCAAATCTGTACGATAATTTTCTTTCACTCTCAGCTTAAAATGTTACATTCCCTCTTTTCCGAAAGCACAAGATAGCTTCAAAACAGAACACAGCTAAATTGAATCTTCGTGTCCTCCTTTTTCGCTACATTTTAGAAACAGTGTTTTTTGTAAAATGTATATCATTGAATTATTTATCATTCTCCATCGTCCTTTGTGTATTCATAAGGCTTATGTATCATTCATCCGAAGCGTTTTAAGATGAGGTCCCTTGGAGAAATGCTAATGCATCCCTATTACTCTTTTAGAATTTGATACACAAGTTTGTATTATTTTAAAAAGGAAGCAAAGTGTTGCACAATGGTAGCTGAGAGGAATGCCTTCTTTAAGAGTATCTTCTTTCTAACGGTAAAAGTTTGATTTATGTTAATGGCTATTGAAGAACATAACGTGTGACTTCAAAATCGTATGCATTTTTGCGTTATAAACTGGAATTGCGTGCTTGAGCTGCATGCTAATATATGTCGGTAACCGATAGAATGCCGTACCAACTTTAATTCTCGAACTAGTCTGGCTTATTTTTACGAAATTGGGGAAGCAATTATGGTTAAAAGGAAATGCTTTCGATTTAATGGAGACGCTAATAAGTTTTGACACTTAAAATGTAAAAAATGGAAATTTGAAATGAAACAGTTCATAGCATTTAAGCATGAGATTAATTTCACGTATACACAATGCTTATATTTAATGAGCAGGTAAGTAAAAATTACTTTAAGTAATATAAATTGGGGCTGTGGTAACCAGAAAATTAAGTTCTTTTGGTATAAATTGAGCACATTAATATAAATTAGAGATAATCTGAACATGTAGAGTGTATCAATAAACTAAAATTTCTGATAAATATATTGTAAAAATGATTCAATTTCGAACACTAGAAGTAACTAATTATGTATTTTAGATAATACATAATGAAATGTATATTAACTTTTAAGAGTATAACTTTTGCTCTATGTATGAATATGATTGGTTGGCTATTTTGGTGTTTTATGGCGCAAGATCGTTTATATATCTCGGGAGTACGACCCCGTGTTTACTAAAGAGCAGTAAACCTCATTGTATGAATACGTAATAATGAAATTAGAGTGAGTGCATATGTAAGATAGTTCATTTATTTAAGTAGATATTTCGTCTGTAAGATATTTCATGTATGTAAATTTCATACATAAGATATAACAAAAATAAAAGCACTAATCTCTGAAAGTATAAATAACTTGATCTTAGCGAAATGTTTGCCTTTTATTTGATAGAAATAATAAAGCTTAATAAAGCTAAAAAGCTTATGAATGTTCAATTTTGTTTATTCAAGATTTGGGGTTACACATAAATGATTTAAATTTACGAATTATAATTTGTCGCGGGCAATATGCTTAGGCAATGATAATTTTATATTTTTATTATGATTAATTAATAACTTAAATCTTACTCTCAATAAAGATATCTGGTCGCATACCTTTCTTATAAATTGTTTTAATCTTTTTAAAATGTTGGTGGTCTTCAACAATACGATGACATTATTGCTGGGGGCTATATTCTAACTATTCACTGTTCTTGAAGGGGCATTTCTAAACCAGAACTTCTTAAAATTGAAAAAGGAAGTTAGGAAGCTATTTCAACATTACAAATTTTCGCGCAAAACAAAAAAACTAGCACCAAAAAATCGCATCTTCATCCTTTCACTTTAAACGTACTCTGAGGAGAATTACTTTGTAGATAAAAATCAAGAAAAGAAAACCTTATTAACTTTCTTGAGAGTTTGGGAAATCATTTCGTTCTCCAATGAGCAAGAGAGATAGGAAAATATAATCACTTTTTACCCGTTTTTTAACTAGGAAAGATAAAAAAAAGTAAGCGGTTCATCTTTCGATCTGTAGAGTTCGGGTAAAAATGAGAGTTGTGAGGACTTCTTTAGGAGAAATGAAAATTTTTCCCGAATAGCAGTTTCTTTCTTGCGTTTTTGTTTTCATTCACCTCCCCGTTCTTATAAAATTAACAGTCCAAGTGCACTTAACAAACAAGGACGGTGCTTTTTTTTCTTATCTTTTATAAAATTGTTTTACTGTGCATTCGATTCATTCATGTTGTTTTTTAACTTAAAGTTTGCATTGACCCAAGAGAAAACAATTTCTTAAATGAAATATATAATTTTTTCTTCCCCCGTGTTTGTCAGCTCCATTAAAAATCCGATGAAAAAAGGGTATGTTTGTTTTCTTTTGATTCACAAAATTACCGTATATTTTTCCGAGGTAATTTTTGTTTAAAGAATTTAGTCTGTTACTGTGTATTTTATGTCTGAGACTAGGCTAGGAAAAAAATTAGGTAATTATATGGGGGCGTTTCTTTTAAAATTAATTTATTATACAAATGCATTGAAAACCACAGTAGTGGTATAAAAATTGACTGCTTAAAGAAGACTGTTTTTACTATTCACATAGATTTATATGATAGTATACTATGTTTTAAATATTTGAAATATAAGAAAATAGAAACCTCTATCAGCTTATGATCTATATTTTTAATTTTATAATACATCATTAATTTATTTAATATTTTATTCAATTACAATTCTTTTATAAAAACACTATTTTGTTCATAAGTTTGACCGAAATAAATGTGTTTTATACTTGGAAATATTTTCATTTTATTTGGTTAACTTTCGAAAAACCATTTCAATCATAAAAACCCCTTCAAATTATGGACTAAATGACAGTAGTTAAAAAGGTTACGATAAGTTAATAAATTCATTTTTTAAACTGTAAGTTTAAAAAATGAATTTATTGGTTATTGGTTATAATCAACTTGTTTGAAATATATGAAAGCGTTTCTTGCATAGTGTATATATTTTAGAAATAGTTATTTTATATATGTAGTTACTTATAGTTATTTTATATATGTAGTTACTTATAGTTATTTTATGTGCTATTTTATATATGTGTAACTGATATAAAGTTTTAATGACTCATTTATTTTATTTTTTAAATTATTAAATCCAAAGATAGTTACCTACTATATACGTTTCCCTATTAGCAGTATTCTCTACCTTTATCCAAACACTAGATTACATTGAAATTCTACTGTTCACTGTGATAGGGAAAGGTTTACGCAAAAAAACTCGTTCCGAAAGATAGCATTATATGGTACTGTATTATACAACAAAAAAGAAATTTGCGAAAAATTAATGCTTCAACAGTGAAATGAAAACTGACTTTTCAAGCCATGAAGACATTGCTCTTATGAAGCGAATAAACTGCACAATTCTGATTAATTGTTCTTGAGCAATAAATTAAAAATTCATCTTCAGGGAAGTCTGCTATTCATTTATATATGAATTGTAATCTTATTCCTCTTGTACAATGCCTTTTATTCCCTATTGGGAAGTTGTAGAACTTTTTTGAAATAATATTTCCTCGGTGTCTTAATTACACAACCAAAGTTTAGAACAATTATGGTTTTAAAGCTGTAAAATACTCTAATTAGGAAATTTATTTTATGACCACCCAATATTTAGATTGTAGGTTGTAAAGCTGTACGAATGATGTTTTTATTTATTCACAATCAGCAGAAGCAAGCATAAATTAGATGTCTTAACACCAATTTATGCAAATTAATTGCTTAATTTTGCTCCTTGCAATCACCGTTATGGAGGAGAAATGTGTAATTGCAGTGAAACGTTTGAAAGTGACACGCAAACAGCGTATTTGCTCAGAAGGAGTTGTTTTTAATTTAGGATCTAAATGAGAATCTCTGAACAAGGGGAAAATCTGCATTTTTCAAGTACAATAAATGCTCTGGCCCACACTTTCAAAACCACCGGTTGGAAATTAATTCTCTCCACTTTTTTCTAATTTATTTGTTGCCCAATCATTACTATCATTACTTAATTTCCCTAAGTAAAAGTAAAAGGGGAAGAAGTATATAAAATTAAGTACAATTGAGATACGTCTGATGTACCGAGAATACGCCTTCATTCAATCTCTGAATTATGGAATGTTGTGCCTATTCGTTTAACCAGCACAAAGACCGAGCAATTTATGATTTTTGGTTAACTTCTGTATATTTAATAATTTTATTTTTAACGGTGAGCATTTATTTATTCAAGTTATAGGTATACCCCAGGGTTCCAATTTTGCATCCATTCTTGTCAATTTATTTCTTCATTATTATGAAAAAAAGTTTTGCCTAATTAATTCTGCCTTTAGATATATTGATGATTTAATTGTTTTTAATGATAGTAATTTTGATAACCTATGGAAATAGATATATTCAGATGAATTACATTTAATAAAAACTAATTCAGATAATAATAAAGCCGTCGTTATAGACCTGAATATTTACACTTTGAATGATAAAACTGATATTAGTATTTATGATAAGCGAGATGATTTTGAATTTCCGGTTTTTAAGTTAATATATTGGGATTCTAATATTTCTAAAAGAATTTATTATAATACAATTGTTAATCAACTGTGCGTTTCAATAAAATTTGCAACTCTAAATCTAACTTTCTTTTGCAATGTAAAATCTCATTAACACACTTCTTAATAATAAATACCCTTACTCTTTTTATAGGGTTATTTTTGAAAGATTTAAAAATGCTAATATTGTTTGACTGATGATTTGCTCTTGTGGCTTGTTCTGGAGACTTTCCCTTTGGCTGTCGGTTGTTTGATGTGCTGATTGTGATGGGTCTGTTGGTTTGTTGAAGGACTGGATTCGAACACTATCTTTTCGATTTCCTGTTCCGATGGGCCGATTCGGGTCTCCGAGTAGGGATCGGTATTACGGTTCCGATCTCTCAACTGTGATTTTTGGGTGCTATGATTGACATTTGTTGGCGATCCTCATGTAGTTTGCGGAGGTTGTTGTAGAGCTGAGGTTTATCAATTTGGGTAAGTTTGCTTTCTCTTCTACAGTTTTGTATTGTATTTTATATTATACTTTGTGTGTCCTTGTGCCTTGGATGTCTCTGATCTTTATTTTCCAATCTATCTTTATTTTCCAAATTTGCCTTTCTGCTTATGGTGTTTGGAGGGGTGTGGGCTACTTTTGGTGAATTGCCGCTCACACGCAGAAAACGCTTTATTGTGTTGACTGTGTGAGGCTCTTCCTTGATGACGTCCTCATCCACCAACACTTCTTCATTTTTTTCGAAATTTTCTTGGTATGCTTAAGTTTAAATTCCTAAATTTCTTTTTGTTTATATATATATATATATATATATATATATATATATATATATATATATATATATATATATATATATATATATATATATATATATATATATATATATATATATATATATATATATATATATATATATATATATATATATATATATACATTTATACATTTATATATATTTTTATATATACATTTATATATATATATATATTTATATATATATATATATATATATGTTAAATTTAGAAACTAGTGCTTTTGCTACGTGCTGGTCTGCTATATTTATTGTCGTAATAAGAAAATATTCATTAAAATCAATTTACATTTCACAAATCAAGCATAATAGGTCCCCATCCTTATTAAACTTCTTGCCACCCCTATGTACTCCATTGTTGAATAAAAAACAACAGCAGCACTTTTGGTGCTTGGTGATTTTGCGTTTACTTTACCCTCCCAAAGCAAGTCTTGTTATCGTAGTCTTAATTTGTATCGAAATTGAATGTCGAAAGATCAGTGCATGAAGCATGGTTTTTGAAAAGTTGATTTCCTTCTCAGACGGGTACTTAAATAAACTTCTAGGGTTTAATATATTATACCAAGGGAGTATGCATTAAAATCAATTTATATTTCACAAATCAAGCATAATAGGTCCACATCTTTACTAACCTTCTCTCATACCATCCCTATATACTCCAGTGTCCGATCGTACACGTATTTGTTGAATCAAAAATAACAGCCGCACTTTTGGCCGTCTGTGATTATTTCTTTAATTACCCTGTCAAAGGTAGCCTTGTTATCAGTCTTAATTTGTACCGAAATTTTGAATGTCGAAAGATCAGTCCATGAATGATGCTTTTAAAAGAGTTGATTTCCTTCTTAAACGGATTAAATAAACTTTCAGAGTTTAATGTATTTAACCAAGGAAACCTCCATAAAAATCAATTAATATTTCACAAATTATACATTGTATATCCACATCCTTACGAACCTATACGCATACCATCCATGTGGAGTCCATTGTGCAATCTTTCTCGTATTTGTTGAATCAGAAACAACAGCCTTTGTATATCAATAGCACCAGCATTTTCGGCGTCGGTGATTTTTTACTTATCTTCTCAAAGACAGTCTTGTTATCGCGGTCTTAATTTGTACCAGAGGCCAAGCGAATCTTTTTAAAAGAAGTCATTATATTATACACCCCCTCCTGCCCTAATGATTCAAACACCCCGCTCAGAGCAGAAACAAGTACACCAGTCAAAAGACAAGTGGTACTCGGTTGGTTCGAGTTAAAATTAATTTCAGAGCCGGCCATTGGTAGAAAGTCATTAGTTGCCGCTTTTAGCCGCTCTCTGAACATTGCATCCATTGTTTTTGAAACTGCATTTTACTGCTATCATTAGTCACTTCTCTTTTGTCTTGTCTTTTTATTCTAACGTACAGCGTTTAGAGCCTAAAGCGGGAATAAATATTCCGCCTAAGCGGCTGAGGTTTGTTGTTTTATAAAAGTTATTTAGTAAAGCAGTTTGTGATTTTTCGAGACTATTTTAGAAAGTATTGGGACCATAAGTAACTTACGGTGTGTTTTCAACATATTCCTTATATATTATTGCTCCTTTACGTAAGTGTTGTCATTTTTCATATGTAATAGATGCCTTATTGCATAGTGTATACACATATTCCTTTTGTATAGTGTTTTGAGTTCTTGGAATTCAAAGAATAGGAAGGTAGTTTGGATCGTAAAAAGTAAATATATATGCGTCTCAAACCGTCTATTGCAAAAGACTTAAAATGTCCAAATACACTTTTCAAAGCACAAATGTTTTTATAAAACATTACACTGCAACTTCATATATCCGACTTTCTTTAACCATTTGTTAATGAAAAAATAATGTCAACATTATTTTACTATTAATTGTAAGTAAATGAAGCAAATGAAACTTCTGTCCAATGATCAACTTGTCGAAAGAGAAAATTTTCTGTAGGATTTTCGTCCCTATAAAAACACATAGGTTATCTCTACGGCGAGAAAAACTTAATTTTTGTGTTGCACAATATTTAATTATATATGCTTACCTTGCAAAATGGTTTTACTTGTTTAAGTAGTTCCAACTTTAATAGTCCCTGTTTTTGATCATTGTAGTTTTGCTTATCTGCGTTTTGATCAATACAACTTTTAATAAAAGTATTCATTAAATAAACTATAATGATTCCATACAGTATGTTTATTATTTTAGATGCATTTTTTATTTTTACCTTTTTCAACATCACATTTTAATACTATTAAAATATTTGATGATTTTATTTAAAAGTTACTAAAAATTTACAATTATCATTCAATTCAGACCAGTAATCTTACTATGTAGGGTGTTTCAGACATCCCTGTATATACTTAAAGGTGAGATACAGGTTACAAAATTGAATTGTATTCATACAGGAGTATATGTTCATAAGTGCCACCTGAATTTGCTAGAGGCCGCTGTTCGACAGCACGGCAGTTGGCTAATTTGGGCCATCGTCATTTTCAACCCTGACTTCGTACGGTAACATAAATCATTCCACGAATATCAAGATGGCACGATGCATGGAACGGAAATGGACAAGCCTTTGTGATACTGTATCGTGAACGGTACCTCACCAGACGTGTGCGAAATCACCGAACATTCGCACATGTACAACAGAATTTGTGTAAAACCGGAAACAGGCATGATACGTGTCTGCATCGATTGACGCTCATTTTTTTTTCATATAATTGCTTCCCATTTTTTATATATATGCATCAACATTGTCAAACGTTCATTACTGTTAGTTGTCACATCTGTTAACAAGTACCGAGGAACTATTTGAGTACGATGGCTACTGTTATCAAACTGTCAAATTAGGCAAGCAAAAATATCGTTTACGTATGTTCTAGATGCTTTGTATAGTAATTTAATCGAATTCTAAACAGCCATTAAGGCACTCAGTCCAACAACAGTCCGCATCACATGTCATTAATAGCACAGTAGGTATTCCATTCAGGTGTGTATTGGATTTGAGGAGTCAATGGTGAATTGAGGGAAAGTTTTTAGGAGAGTGTTACCGACTTTGATATCTGGTAATTGGGCCCTGGGGTACAGTTGATTCCAGCTGCGATATTCCAGGAACGATACTATGGGTTTCGGGAAGACGTTTTCACTTTTTGGTTCATTGATGAGCACGTGAATCACAGGTTATGCACTCCAGCAGTACACAAAAATGTTTTCCCTTTCCCGAGAAATTCCACGTCTCTCCTCTTGCCAGCTCCTGCCCAATAAAACCCAGCTTCATAATCCATGTTCTGACCAATGACAGCAAGTCTACTCATAACAAATTATTATAGTTGTTTGACCCCTCCCAATTCCTTATGTTCACAATGACGTAAGTCCTTCCATTTAGTATTGGATCACGTGACATCATGGTGGCTGTGTGCTTCCTGTCTTCTATTTCTGCACCTCTTTTTACCCTCTAGCATATTCTGGTGGAGCTTGCTGGTATAATCTTTATGTCAATACGGTTATTATCTCTATTAATATCTATCTCTATTATCTATATAATATCTATCTCTATTATCTATATAATATCTATCTCTATTATCTATATAATATCTATCTCTATTATCTATATAATATCTATCTCTATTATCTATATAATATATATCTCTATTTAAAGTTAGTACAGGAAAGTTTTATACACACTGTCTTTAGAAATATGTAGTCAGTAGCTCGATTTTAGTGTATTACAACTTATATAATCTTGGATAATGCAATCTGAGAGTACTGCTTCGGTATATAAATATAAATGGCATGAATTTTTAAATTTATTATAAAGACCTTAAAGCTAAACCGCTAACTTTTGTGTGAAAAGAGCTCAAAATACGCTTTCACAAAACGTGCTACGAATAAAAATATGGTTTACAAATGATGTCACAAATATATGCAGATTGCATGTGTTAAATATAAAGATATATTCAAGATTTTAATTATCTTTATCAAAAAGGGCGCTGTTTTATGTGTGTAAAATGAAGTGAAGAGGAAAGGTAAAATTTTGTTTGCACAGCAGTTTTAAAGCGTATTCCATTAAAGTGTCAGCGAGGCATCGGAAGCTCTGTTTGCTCAGCAAAGTGGTGGTTAATGTTTCAGAATGATTGCAGTATTATAGAATACTCTTCGGTTTCAATATTCTATTGATATATCGCATTTGGCAGTTGTTTTAGAATGCTTCGAATTAAAAGCTTTTCAAGATTTACGTAACCATGCTAAAATTGTGCTGTTTATTGAAATTCTTTTCAAAAGCAAATAAAACGCTTTATGTATTTATGTATTCAGCACTCAGAAATCATCGGATTCCATTTAAAGTGATTTTTCTGAAAAACGTTTTCAGTGGGACATATCTAAGAACAAGCAGATGAACACCTGATAGATCCATAGAACTACAAAGAATCCGTGGAATTACGCTAAAGTAGATGCATAAAGGAAATTGGAATCTTTAATATGAAAAGTGATATGAACTTGCATTTTGTCAGGAATAGAAATTTAAGACTGCTAACGCAACATATATTTAAAATATGGCTCCATCGAAATCTGGGTCGTGTTCTACAAAAAGGTGTAATTTTAATGAAAATATCGATATTCTGTGGAAATTAACAAGAAAAATTTCAAAGCATGAAAAAAGCAAAATAGTTCTGAAAAGTAAGCTATTTTGGAAAGTTGTGTGGTACTTCTCAGTCATAAATTTATAAAATTAATTGATATTTTTTAAATGCGGTAATTTTTATAACATTTTATTTTGTAGATTTTCAAAGATACAACTACGTTCTAGTCAATTACTTTTATGAATTTCTATGACAGGATTTTGAAGTTTCCCAAATGCAATTCATTTTCTGGGAACCTACGTATTCAAAACATCCACATCTATTCAACAGTGCAAATTGCTTGCTGACCTGATTTACATTATTATACAAAGTACTTAATTTACAACTCTGGGTTGACCGTAAAATGGAACTTGCAACTTGCGATTATAAGCCGCATCACATATCCGGCTCAATGCCTTCCACTGGGCACAAAGACAGTTTTGATGTGTTGTTCCTGTGTATGGCGAATCTAGTACAGAATCATTTCTACTACTGTATTTGTCCTCGAAACCTGTACCGTCACTATATAGAGTAAATCTAATGAGGACATTCTCTGGAACTTGCGACACAAATGGAGATTTTCGCTGGAGATTCAGTGTAGATTTGCTCAATTTTAATGCAAAGTGTGCCAAGTTTTGCGCATGTCTTAGATTATTAGTTAGTGATATTCGACCCATGCACCGCGGTGGATGGTGAAACAGTTTAAATTCAAATCAACGGTTCAATATTAAAATTTTGACAAACGTGTTCTCAAATAATTTCAAGTAATATAAATAATTTGATGCTATTTTTTGTAACGGCATAAATAAATTATTTCATAAAGATTGTTTAGAAAGTCACTTTGGAACAAAAGTGTAGCGGTATTATATTTTCTAAATCAAAGTACTTATGTTTTTGGTCTAAAATACAATTTTTGGTATGTCGCAGAATTGTAGCAATTAGTTATGGGGGACACACGATTAAAACGATTAAAATCACTGTCTTAGAGTAGCTTCCAAGGATTGAAATAATAATAAATAACCTCATTAAAGCTGTAAAATCTGTCTCAAAAGATATTTTTACGTTTCGTCCATAGGAAGTAAAGTACTTGTAAAATGTTACTTTAAATATGTTTAGTTTAAATGTTATGATAAAAACTGTTATAAAATAAATAAAGTTGCATCGCATACAACAGTAAGAAATAATTCACCAGCTAATTTCCTGAAATTATCATACGTCATACTGCATGCCGCGGTAGCCCAGTTGGTAGTGTCGCGGATAAGCAACCGGAGGGTTGCCAGTGCAAAACACGATCCAGCCAAAGACCGTTGTTTACATGGAGCTGGTCCATGTTAAATCTGTCGCGAACCAAATGTCTTTATGTTGGCTTGGTGTGAAAGTTTCGATAGTGGGGTGACCACTCGGGTGTTATTTTCTTGCCGTCAGACCGTGGTTCGTAAGTACGTGGAGTTGTCCTCGGACCTTTCCCTCCAGAATTGATACTGAACCATCACCAATAGACAGTTGTGCTGTTCCAGTGCGACGTAAATTCAATTATCTACCTACCTTATGTCATATTGCACTTGTTTATATGCAAATTTTATTTTCCAAATACAATTTAAGCGGTCTCATTCCATTCTGAATCTGTTAATATAAACACCTTGGTAGAAAATATTTATGATTTAGGCATTTATGCTCAATTATCCATTGACTTGATGCAAATTAATAGTTTTTGACAGAATTTTACTTAGGAAATTTTAGGCCATATACATCTTATCAAAACTTTTTGCATTTACACGAGCGAACTTCTAACCATTATGGGGCATTTTTTAATATGGTACGACTGTATACTCTATAACAATGTAAAATCAGTGAAGGAGTGCTTAATTATTCCATAGAATTAATTAAAGCTTCTTTTGAATATGTGTTTTTAAGCACATATAATATACTATGGTATCCATGATTATTTTTACTATGCTGTATAACTATTCTTTTATTGCCAAAAATACAATTAAACACTTTTGCACTGCACTCATTTATTCTGAAAGGTATAATACCGAGACTTCCCGTTTACCCACCAAAGAATTTTTTGTCAAGATTTTCCAGCTAACCAACTGTTTAAAAGCTAGACATTATGCCTCTATCCTTTAACATACTGTTGAGTACAATAAAAATAAATCGCAAAAAGTCATAGAAAAGTGACACACTTGGCACAAAAGAATTACTAGAGTAATTATAAGGACCTTCTGTATGTCTTCGAGGAAGTTTCTCTTGCAAGTATTGTTCTCCTGCGCTAGACACTAAATCTGAAAAAGGACAAAAGGATAGATGAGGCAATTTCTTTTCGCTATCCTAATTAACTCGAATAGATTAACTGGGAAAGATTTTTATTTTTAAGTATTTGCTTTTGAATTCTTTTTTAGCCTTAGCTGTCTAACGAGGAACTTAAAAACGAGTTTCAGTGCGTTTATTTGTAGTTCTCGCTATTCAGACCGCTCCTTGGAATGATATTTTTTAAGGGAACACGAATGTATCAGCGAGTTTTACTTTACACATTGATTTAGTCTCTACTTGCATAATA
The DNA here is from genome assembly GCA_933210815.1 of Meta bourneti. Classification (NCBI taxonomy): domain Eukaryota; kingdom Metazoa; phylum Arthropoda; class Arachnida; order Araneae; family Tetragnathidae; genus Meta; species Meta bourneti. The sequence goes on along the minus strand of OW119923.1, from coordinate 66,217,113 downwards.
CTTTAAGGAAATTGAATCTTGCGGATTTTCAAGATTAGAGGATAGTGTGTCTTGGTAAGGGTTTTCAATTAAATGTGTTGAAATTGTAACATTATTTCTATGGAAGTTGAGGGATTGTGAATTTATTATGTTTTTACGCATAAAAAGTTATAAATATATGCATTACAAAAGTGTTTAACGGCAAAAAATGCTTTTGCATGCGGCATCTTATGAAGATATGACTTCGTGAAGTTTTCATGGCCCACATTTACGTGCCACCTAGAGAAACCGTACACGTGAAAGGCAAGTATACTGAACATTGCTACTGAAAGGAACTTCAAAAAGTGTGACCAACATGTCGACTATTAGTTTTTGGACTCCTATGTGAATAATTTATTTGATTGACCAATTCCTATTGCCTTGTTTGGTGGTATAACCTTTTACTGCAGGGTAATGTGTGAATGCACATTTCTATAAAGTCGATACAAAAATGATGAAATTGTCAAAATCTACTCGCGTGCGCCAATCAGAAGAATGGATGGGTATCCTCTCTCGTACCCTGTATGAATCAGATGATGAATATTCGTTCCACGCGGCAGATGAAAGCTCCTAACGTCACGTTACTGCTAGATTTAGTCACATGATCCTGGGAACATAAAAAGGTTACCATTGCTCACTCTACTTTTCTATTTTGTCTAAGGAAAAACCAGGAAGCTTCAAGAAACCAACCTGACTTCGAATCTAATTAGAAGTGCTTCAGTCTAGCAGTTTCTTAAAAGCAACGTCTTTAGCCGCTCGACCACTGGTGAGCGTCACGGTAAAAATTTAATAGATGTAGACATTTTTGTGCATGTTATCCACTCAAATTAAAAGTCAATTTGTAGTAATTAAACCTGAATTTCTAAATAAATTAATTACACGTAAATAAATATTTTACTCAATATTGATCAAATTTATAAATGCCTTGCTCAATCTCAAAACAAATTGATAGAAAACTATATGTAGTAACTATTCATAACATTTTCTTATATTGTATAGGCTTTGGTTGGCTTTGTTTTATGAAGCGTCATATTTGACAAACTGTGCCGAACACAAGACAAATTCAAGTAAAGGACATACGCATAAGAAGAAAGATTTTGGCACAGAAGAAAGATATACACCCAAGTTAAGTTACAGGCATCGAACATGAACAGCTTACATTCGCAAGTTGGTATCTCGATGGGCAAACCCACCGGCTCCATATAGACTTTTGAGTATGGAAACATGCTTAAAATTTCAAGAGTGTTTCTACGGTAATGTATAGTTAAAATAATATTGAATAATTTTGGTTTTAATTACTCTAATAAAATTAGGATATTTATTGTTGGTAGCAAATAATCTAATACTACACAATATTTGTGAAGCGCTTACGAGAGCTACTGAAAGCGTAATTGCTTAATAATTAATTAACTCTCTTTAAAAATCATAATTTATCAGCTCAGTGCTTCTCCCATTCTTATTTCCTCAATCATTAATATTTCTGAACTCATCGAACAAACATAGTAACAGAATAAAACATCTGATAATGTTACAAAACTTTTCCATTTACATTTAAAACTGGATCTCCTTCTAGGTTTTCTGGAACAGTATAAATAAAATGTTTATTTAGTTTTGTGCCGTCTAAAATATTTTATTTATTTTTAACCACGAAATATAAATCATATAGCTATGACACATCGATAACTTCCCTACAAGATTATCTAAAAGTGTTCCTTTATGCTAATTTTTAAATGCAGTATTCGAGGAGTATTAAAGGGATATGCAGCAAAGACCCATATAAAAATACTTCAATGTCTTCAGCATTCTACACTCAGGATAATTTGTAATGTCCCCTGGTTCTACAGGAACGTTAAAATTCTTGAAGTCCTCTATATGTTAGAATTCAGAAAATACTACGCTAAATTAGACCTTAAATTCTTTCAAAAATTGGAACAAATTGATGATATCGCGATACAGCATATCCTCAGGATGTGACTTTTGTCACACAATAAATACTAAAATACCGAGAGCTGTTCTTAATATATGATTTTTCAAATTGACTTAGCTTTAAAGGGTTATTATTCTCCTGTCTTTCTTAGTTTTATTGAACCTAAAACCCCTAATTCTTTAAAACGATTCCTTGACTCTTCCTGACTACTATTATTGTTTCTCATTACATAGATCGTCGTACGACGAATGAAAAGGCCGATAACAGCTGAACAACGACACTGCAAGACAAAGAACACCTCTGCTCTCATTGGTTTCTGACTTCCAAGTCCTCTTCAACTAAAAAAAAGTTTCTGCGAACTCACTACTGTTCAGTTTCCTCAAGTTCACCGGAGATAGAGGGTCTCCCACCAAACATACTCTTCGAGCGCATAAAACAAAATAAGATGAAAGGTGTATTGCTAGAACTTATGGTAGTACAAATATTCATTTTAATGATTGGGTCAAAAGTTTATTTTGTTCGTGATTAATAAATATAGGCCATTGCATCAGTTTTACCATAAATCAAAATAAAATATATTTTTCTTATGCAATCTCATTATTATTATTTCTCATTACATAGAGCATTTTTATTACTCTGACAGCAGCTGCGGATCAATATAAATTGTTTATTTGGAAACTACTGATTAACTTACTATATTGCCTTCCAAAAGTTAAGGATGGAATGGAATTTCTGAAATATGCGAGCTTGCTTCGATTTTATTGAGTGAAACTTACTGTAGTCATCGAGTGTGATATGCAAATACAAAATTATCTGCAAAATAGCAATTGCCTTCACGTTAAATAACCCAATCAGGCATATGCTATAAATGGCGCGTTCCTTTCCCAGAGTGGAAATGCTCAGAGAAAAAGTTTTGTTAAATTCAGGGCTGATTTGTAATATTTTCTTATTTATGTCTCTGAGAAAGCGTTTGAGGATTCCCATCACTGACACCCGTCAGGTTGTGAGGATTGAGGCAGGGTAGTCCATGGTTGAAGCGACAAATTTCTTTTCAATGGATAACTCCGTCATTTCTCGACTGTGGAAACAATTCTAAATTTGTAGAAAAGCAACCCAAATGCATGTTTTGGGACGTCCTAGAGTTGCAACATCTCCAACGATGAATAATTGGCAAACTTAATCACAGTGTCAGGACCAGTTTCTAAGCGATCCAAACCACAGCTGTGGGGAAAGTCGATATCATCTAGTATGATAAGACAAAAAGACAATATATAAAAGATCTCTAAGCACTGGTACCAAGAGTTTGTATCACTTCGAGCTAAAAGGTCAAACGAGTGGGATTAAAGTGATATCGCAAACATATGACTTGAACCCAAACACAATGAGCCAATGTTCTCTTCACAAATGGAAGAATATGTTCCTTAGCCCTCTGAGGGGTTCGCACGCAATATTCCACCTCCCAACCTGCAGTCTTTTCTGCATGGTTGCTAAACAGTTTTAACTTTCTTGATCAATAATATTCTTCCTATGATTCTTTTAGCCAATGGATGTAGTCATATAGTCATTAACCCTCCAACTGGTTTGACGAGATGTCTCGTTCATCAATATTTGACCACTTTTACTAATTACGACGTATCTCGTCATCAAATATTGCCGATTCTGTTTATGATTACGATATCAAGATCTGGGCAGTTTCCTTCCAGTGACAAGATGTCTCGTCCATCAAGATCTGGTCAATTTTGACCTAATCCAATTGATGACGAGATACTACTTCGAGGCAACCACCAGGAGGGTTAAGTGTGTTGCGGGGTAAATTGAATACCACACTACTCTGAAATCTTGTGACGCTCAGAGGGCTATAGGCGGATAATAAATAAAGCCAACTTGAAGAGTATGCAACAAATGCGCGACCAACCCAGTAATAGATCCTCAGTAAAAACTCATTAATAGACGTTTATTCACCGGAATAACACGTCTTAAGTCGCAATTGTAAAGGCCAGAGTTTCATGGTAATACCGCAAAAACCTGGACGAGTTCTCAGGCTGTACTGCGACTGGCCAAAGGTATCGAGACCAAACTCCTGAATCTTATGAGAGACTTTATGCTACAGCAACGGCCCAAATTTCCTTTTGATAGGAAATAACAATCGTCCACAGAAAAAAGGGGAATAATACCTTGAGAGCGAGGGTATTGTTTTCTGATGCTAGTTCCATAGTGTAGTGTGCCGTCGTGCCATACTTCCACGGTTCTGATTCCTATCAAAATCTTTGGGATTCCATCAGAAGAGCTGTCACAACCAGCTCGTCTGGAATCCCAAAGAGACTTCAATTCCCCTCCTACTGCCCTCATAGAGCTGAAAACTGCCCTAGTGGCAAATACCCTGGAATGGAAAATAATCTGGATCACCTGATTTAAGGGGTAAATTGTTGATATGAAGCTTGCATCAAAGTCAAGGAGCCACATTACGTAATAAAGTTCCCTTGGCTCATTTATGCACAACAGAATTTTAACCAAATGTACGAAGTATGAAGTGACCATTTAAGGTTTAAATAAATCCTAAATACCTTGTTATTTTATTATGATCTGAATGAGTAAAAGCGTAATTTTAAGAATTATATCAGATGAACTGTTTTGATTTAAAATTTGGAAACCAGAGTGAATCTTGATATTTCAAAATTAGTCCTTTTTATCTTTAAAACCATATAACTTTAGAGCTATTTTCACATACATACGAAAATACAAAAATAAACCACAAAACTCATTACATATTTGCAGAAAAATATTATTTTAACTTAATAGTAAAAGTGAGGGGAAATATTCTAAATTATTAAGTTTTAATTATCAGCTTAAAACTATATGCTCAAATAGCAGATATTTAAAATCCACAAACAAATCACCAATGTTGTGTTTAAAGTTTGCATAAAAAATCAAATATTTCTTATAAATTTATATCCTTCATTTTATAATACAAACGAGGTATAAAACGAAGCAATACATATCCTATAAAATATCAGAAAAAAAGGTTTTTTTATCAAATTTATCGCTTTTCTTAAAGTTTATGAATGATACTTTATGACTTTACGTGCAATCCGCGTTTCTGAAAATAAATTATGCACTTTCTTCTACATTTATTGCGTGATATCCCTGATCCCTTCTCTGTAATTATTCATTAAAACTATATCTAGACATTCCTCTTTTCTTTCAGCCAAACTTCAAAATACTTTGCGTTCAAATAATTTCTTCCCAGAGCTTACGAGCTTATGAAATTACAAAATTAATTTCTCTAATCTCACGCTGACACACGATTAAATTTTCAACGCCATAAAACTTAACACATCATTTTCTCTCAAACTTGGAAACACTCAATTAAGTAACTCCAGCGAAAACGATGAGTCTACAATACATGTGTGTTTGTGTTTTAAATATATATTAAGCCAAAGCTTTTTACTCTCGTAACAACTAACTGCTTAACCTAATATTGTTATGCTTCTCATCGCTCTTCCACTGACTACTATATATTTAATTATAAACCTTGTTTAATTAACCCGAAACTCGGCAAGGCACTTGTTGGTTTGCTTATAAAACCTGCTTAATTAAAAAGGCTTAATTTAGAAGGGAAGGGAATGCTTTTAAAATGTTTGTTGCGTCAGATATTAACTGTGAGTTCGTGGAAGAATAAACATCCATATATCTTTCAGTTTAATTGCATATTTCTGATAAATGAAGTTTCTCATGTTCTCTTATTTTTAGAATGACCTAGATTCTGTGCAAAAGAAATTGATGATTACGTATGGAAACTTAAATAGAAGGTAATCAGCAAACTACAAACCTTCTTTTGCGTTTTATATTCGTTAATCCTTAAATATTTCGAAGAAAGGTAGAATTTAAGAAATATGATTCGCATTTTTTTGGAATGGAACTGCTTACTTTAATTTCATTTGTGTTTTGACTGATAAAGATAAAGAAAACTGTAGCAGATAATGAAAGATACGTGTTTCCCGGAACAATATTTTTAAATATCCTTAAGCCTTTTATCCATTTAAATCAGAGTTGGCGTCTGTCTAATCTATAGAAATCTACGCCATTTAACCAATTCACTCATATGTATATATATATTGGTCAAATGGCGTATATTTCTATAGATTAGACAGACTCCAATTCTGATTTAGATGGATAAAAGGCATAAGTAACATTTAAAAATATTGTTCCGGGAAATATATATATCCAAAGAGAGAGAGAGAAAGATTATGTTCACGTCGTTAGGATATTTACTGTCAAGTATGCCATTGATAATAAGCTGAAACCAAAGATATCTTTGAGACCTTGATTTATTTTCAATTCAGTATTTTCTTTTTCAATGAATAAAATTAGCAACTCTAATTTTGGAATATATCAAACATTGATATTAATGAAGTGCGAAGCATAGAATGTTTATTCAGGCTTTTGTTAAGTCTGGAGGTGTACTTGATAGAACCTTTAAAATACTTATTTAGAGGTATTTTCAAAAGAAATCATCATACATCTCTTACATTGAATGTAAAACTTTCCATCTACAAAAATAACTTATACTTTTGATATTCAAATCTCAAGTGATTTCTGAAATTAATTGACTTTTTGTGTTTGATGTTTCTTAAAGTAGTTTAGTTATTTAATAGGCCGTTCTATTTAAAACGTGACTTTTGAAGTGAGAAAATTTTGAAAAGTATTTCAGAGTGGAAACATAATTATTTTAATTCTCTCATCGGGCTTGGTCATCACTAACACTTGTACAGTAGTGTTCCACCACGGATGCAGTTCTTTAATACAAGAATGCTCACTGCAAAAGTGGCATGAACGAAGATGACATACGGTGCAAAGAGGACACAAGGTGTATGTTTGTAGAATTCGTGCCGAATGGTGTGATATAAATTTTAAACTAATAATTTTAAACGAAATATTGCAATTAGATTGATATAACTATCTTTTATTTTGAAATTTCAAAAATCTAATGTTTTCAGTGCAAAAGAAAACAGAATAATGACTTAAAATGTGAAGTATTACTGTTCAATTAGGAGAAGAAATAGAAGATATGGTCGTCATGGATACTATCATGCAGTGTTGTTAAGGCATGCACAGCTGGCCTGTTGGTAAAGGCGAGGAAGTTACACAGAATAAGTTGTCTTGTATAAGTTGTCACTATCTTACCTACCTTCCTTTCCCCAAAATACATTGGCCCACCTGGTGGCTGTCTCGACAAGGTAAATCGTCATTATCAAAACTGACCTCATCGTGATGGACGAGATACCTCGTCATTAGAAAAAACTAACTAGATCTTGATCTCGTCATCACCGACAAATAGGCAGATCATGATGTAAAATCTATTATTATTATTATAAAATCTAATATTACAAATTTATTGAATTATTTATTCAAATTTATCTATGTTATAAAGGGGCCGTGGTAACCCAGTTATAAGAGTTTGGTGTGGAAGTCTGGAGAGTGGACTGCCAGCTCAGGTGTTGATCTCGTCATTTTCAATCCAATCCAATCCTGACCATGGTTCAAATTTACGAGGTGTTATCCTTGGATCTTTCTCTTCTGGATTGAACAGGATTCGGCAATATCACATCGGTTATGTTCCTAATAAAAATATTATCAATATTAAATCTTACTAATGCCTTATCAATAAGCAATCGGCAATATCTTGATGATGAGATATCTAGTCATTAGCAAAATTGATCAGATGTTGATGGACGAGATATCTCGTCGAAACTACTTGGAGAATTCAAGAACTTCTAATAGAATTGACAGTTGATACTTTATGCTTCTCAAAAAATTCATTTTATTTCTCTTAGAGTTACTTCACAACTGTTTGTTAAAATGAATGTCACACTGCAAAGGGCTTTTGTACCCAAATATATTGTTTTGTGATCTGTTCTGCGAATTTACTCAAAATGCCATAGGATAGATTTTTGAACTTAAGTAAAATATTTAAGGAGGTGATATAGCAACACTTGTAAGGGATATTTTCAATGATAAAATAAAAAACATACAAATTGTAATTATTGGAGGTGACATATTACCATTACACCTATCAATGGAACTAGTAAAAAATCAAAGTGGATAAAATTTTATTTTCTACTGAACATTTTGCCATATACTACGTAATCATATTTTATTTTTTAATTTTTATGTACCATTTGTAAGAAGCAACTTAGTTTCTTATAATGTTAATTATAAGAAACTAAATGTTACTTTTAAATAAAATGACCCTAATATTTTCCAGTATATATTGAAAGCATTCAGTGGAAATGTTACAGCAGTGCGACGAATCACAATATAATAGGTCATTAAGTATGAAATGTCCGATTACCTCAAGTACCAAGTTTGATATACGATATCTCTGATATTTCACTTTGAAAGTTCTTTGGGATTTTTTTACTGTGAAGGTACGTCAACAGCCTTTTAGATGCACGCTTTGGTTTGTGATTATCTGAATTCTGCAGATTAGATTTTGTAAACCATGGATAAGTAAAAAATTCGCGTTATTTTCGAATATCAGTTCCGTCGTGGAACTAATGTAGCGCAGACGACTCGAAGTGTCAACGAAGTGTTTGGCAAGGATGTGGCTAATGAAAGCATAGTACGTCGTTGATTTGAGAAGTTCCGATCTGGCGATTTTGATCTTCAAAATGAACCACGTGGGAGATCTGAGAGCAAGGTGGTTAATGAGCTGAGTTCTGCAGTGGAAGCGGATAAATCTCAAACTACTCGTGAATTAGCAGCGAGGTTTGACATTACTATTCCAACAATATTAGACCATTTGAAACAAATAGGTAAGGTTAAGAAGCAGGGTGGTGGGTTCCGCATGAATTATACGAGCGTCAGAAGAGAAATAGTTTCGAAGCTTGCCTTTCCTTGCCGTCGCGACATAAAGGCGAACCATTTTTACACCGTATTGTTACGTGTGATGAAAAATGGATTCTTTTCGACAATCGCAAGCGTTCGGCACAATGATTGGATAAAGATGAAGTGCCAAAACACACTCCGAAACCGAATATTCACCAAAAAAGCTAATGGTGTCTGTTTGGTGGTCCAGCGCTGGTGTTTTCCACTACAGCTTCATGAGACCTGGTCAATTGATTTCGGCGGATGTCTACTGTAATCAATTAGACAAAATAATGAGGGAGCTTGCGATTAAGCAGCCGAGATTGATGAATAGAGACAGGCCAATCCTCTTGCAGGAAAATGCTCGACCACAAGTCCCACGAATAACGTTGCTCAAACTACAGGAGATGGACTTGGAAACTCTCTGTCAACCACCGTATTCTTCAGACCTTGCACCAACTGATTATCATTTCTTCCAGGCATTGGACCACTCTTTCAAGGAAAAATATTTAATTCCCAATTAGCTGTAGAAAACGCCTTTCACGATTTTATCACCACTTGCTCTCCAATCTTCTTTGCTGCCGGCATTAACAAGCTACCGTTAAGATGGCAAAACTGTGTTGATAGTTTAAGCGCATACTTTTATTAATTATACTGTATCTTGCTTGAGATATAATAAACCAAACTTTCAGACATTTCTTATAACATATCGAAATTATTACCTTGAAAAACACGTTAAAATTAGTATTTTTTATTGAACAAAAGCAAACTCCCGTGAACCACAGAAGTACAACATGGGCCCTACAGAAATAAGTTGATTTATCAAAGAAACAGTGGAAAATAAAATTTAACTAAAATTAAGAGATGTGATGAACTTAACAAATTAAAGCAAAAGCAGATTAGATAAAACAAAATCATTGAGTTTCAATGACCATGTTTTATCCTATCGTCTCAAATCATTTAAAGGCTCATTTTTCAGTTATCAAATGAAGGACAACTTAAAATCAAATGACCCACATCTTGTGCCTTCGTTTTTGAACACTTTCATATATAATTCGTCCGAAGATTAAACCGATATAGGTATTTAGGAAAATTTTCATGGCCAGATAAAAATTGTTTATTTTTGAAGTTTGAGAAGAAAAATAATTATGAGCTCAATCTATTCTTAATAGTAGGTAGCATTTTTTTTTATGCGGCCAGCTTTCTCAGAATTGACATGCTCTTCGTTCCACTAAGCAACACGCTTGTCATAACAAGGGCTTTCAACTAACATTTAGAAATGTTAACATTTACATCAACTGCTAAAATTCAAATTGGTTTTGGCTAAAAAATAAGCTCTTTCATTCCCCGTAAATCCCACAATGCCCAAACAACAATACAATAGACAATGAAAATCTCAATTTCCTATATTTGAGAGAACTTATAAAACGTTCTTAACTGTTAATAAAAGCGTTTCAACAACTAATTTTTCTGTGTTCACAGCATTGTTCAGTAAATGTAGAGAGGAAAGAGAATCACTACAAATAAGATACTTCGAACAAAAATCCCCTTTTTCTTTAAACATGTAATATAAAACTAGTATTTTAAAACATAAAATTTTAAATTCTCCAACGCAGACAATAAATAAATAAAATGTGTTCACTTATTTCGTAGTAATTGCTATTTCGTTGAATACTTGAAATTTTAGCCAGCTAACTGAAAACAGGAAAACATTAAAAATAACAAACATAAAATGGAAAGGTAACCCAGGTAAAGTAAAAGCGTAAGATAATGCATGAAGACAACCACCATTTTATTGACATTCATATAAATCTCGTAATTTAAAGTGAACGTTTGAAACCAGCGCTTTCGAAAATAAAAATGAAAGTAGTAAGTTAAAATAGGTTGCACTTAAACACACTGGAAAGACCTCGCGATTATCTGAAATTTTTTGAAAAATGAAAGAATTGAATAAATGTTATCTTTGATGCTTTTATTTTTTAAATCATTTGTCATTTATTGCAAGATGCTATAATGACGTTTTTAATGTAACAAAAATAAACAAGATTATGTGACAGGAAATTCAGAACATTTATGTGTATAGGAATTCCATATATGTTATTTATAATATGTTATGTAAATGTCATGCAAATTCTCAATTCTAAAATCAAAAGTAAACAACATAACATAGCGTGTCAAAAATAAAAATGACATTTGACAACTTTTTAAAATTGTTTTTCGTTACCGAAAATTTGGAATTAGCTCATTTGGTTAAGAAATTTGTTTTCCAATCTTGTCTTCAGACAAGATATCAGGAAAGCTTTCAAAATTGAAAGCTGTTTTAGAATATTCAGAGGGAAACGCGACTAATACTGACAGCAAGTATAGGGAATTTATTCTTTCAATACTTTAAGCAAATACATGCACTGATTATGGAATAGGGATTTACTTATCAAAGTCGTCTTTCTGATAGATTTGTGATCGGCATTGTACATTTGACATACTTTTTTCATTTCTGTGTATACTTTAACGGATCTTTTAAAAATACTGTAATCCATATAAGTAGAAATGATGTTTTTTTCACAAAATAATTTCGTTCCATTTCACCTTATCCTATGTCTGCCATTTTAAATTACTATTAATAGATTGCGAGTTTCGTGTTTGATGTATTTTCGTCTGAATGGCTAAAGATCTTTTAACGAAAGTTTTGTTTTGAACGCTTAACTTAGTGAATGCTTTATTTATAGTCAATCAGTCCGTAATGCTGCGTGCTTTTACATGTGTGCAAGTGGGTAAAAAGTAAGTATCAAGCAAGTAAATGTAAGCTTAAAAATGGTGACTAAATCGTTTGATTAATAGAGAATAATAATAGGTACAGCCGATTTCCTTACTAAAATCAGTGTTTGATTGTCCTGACAGTAGCTGATCTCTAGATTACACTATTTTTAATCAAATGACTATTTATATTTAAAAGTGCATTCATATTTTATGAATTATGATAAAAAAGGATGAAAGTCGGAATATCAGAGATAAGTGTTTTGGTTAGAAGGGATAAACTAGGTGGCTACAAATCATGGTTTGGGAAAGTTCGTAGAAAGGTATTTGTATTCGCAGTTATGAAAAGTGATCTTAACTATAAATAGTTAATTAAAATGATTTAAATATAAAATAGAACAATTATAAAAATATTATTTTCAATCTTAAATGTATTTCTATTCGCAGTTATGGAACTATATATAGCTTAACTACAAATAAAAATGATTTAAATATAAAAATAGAACAATCATGAAAAATATTTACACATTTCAGCTGCAGAAAACTGATAATTTCTATATTTGATGAGTATAATATTATTAAAACCTTTCCTGGTTGATACATTTTAATGTCCGTTTTCTGACAAAATCCATACGAATTTAATAGCTTTCGTAATTTACTAAACACATTTTCATCAAAGGTGATGAAATACAACATTTTCATGTAGTAGAACATAGTGTTGAAAACTTGCGTACAATTGTACAATAGTATTCAAAACATGTTTTTCAGAAGTCATTGTACAAGCCAAACGATAGGCACAGATTTTAGTTAACTAATTTGAGTTCTAATATATACAGTTAGTTTTTTAAATACCTTCTTAATGAATTCACGATACGTTATACTAAAATGTAAATGAGAACCACTGGTATCTTGAAGTAGAAATGAAATTTTGGCAAAATGAGAACTGGGTTTTAAATATTTCTCCAAAAGAAATATTTAAATTCTAATTTACGTCCTAATGTTAGTCAGTTAGTCTTCTTTAAATACAATACATTGTGAATGAACCTATGAGACACAATATTCACAAAATATAAATGTAAAACCATTGACATCTTGAAGAAGATATGCATTTTGCCAAAAGGAAAATTGGATTTTAAACAGTTTTTCATAGAGGTAAAATTTTGCGTTTTGGTACCAGTTTTAAGACTGAATATTTTAAACCCTCCAAATCGTTTCGACGAGATTTCTCGTCCATAAAGATCTGATCAATTTAGCTAATGACCAGATACATCGTCATGAAAGGTTCGTTAATTTTTTAATGATGACAAGAACAAATTTTGGTCATTTTTTATCCAAAAACGAGAATTCTCATCCATCAAGATTTGGTCAGTTTTGCTGATGACAAGATACCTCTTCGAGACAACAACCAGGAGGGTTAAATACCTGAAAAATTATTTTTGGGTTGAGTATCAAGTTTATGGGTACCTAAATTCGTTCACATATACACGACGTATCCAATATGCGTTGTTTCAATTTTCTAATAATTGATGTTAAAAATTTTAGACATTTCGTTCGTCTAAGATAATATATTATTTTTGTTTTGTATTCCTTTTTACATTTTCGCGTCTACACCTCCTTTTTTAAGTGTCATAGTTAAATGCTCTCGTCAAACCTTTTATGTTTTCGATATTTTTATACATGTACCTATGACAGGCGGGTGGTTAATCTTTCCAACTCGCTTTTTCATTCAACCTACTCATTTCCTTTGTCTTTGAAGGTTTCCTTATTTCAATTTTATAAATATTAATGTTGGGTAAAGGTCTGGGATTATAAGGTCACTTGATGGATGTTCTTGTCTGCCTGAATGAGAGCCAGGAATAATTTAGATTCTTTCCGGCTTTGTTTTTGACCTTGGAAGCATATGAGTTCAATTTAGCATGATTGTAGATATTTTAAGAATGCTTCACATTATAAGAAATTCTCATATTAAACAATCATAATGAAAAACCACAAGCGGTTATGATTAACAATATAATTAAATGATTTTTCCTTCAATACATTTTTGAAAGGAATTTTGAATTAAAATTCTTAGTATTTTTGCATGCTTATGAGATGCATTTTCGGTTGACCCAGATGCAGCTGGGATGATACTGTTTCTGCAGTGGAATGTGTTTCATATATGCATTCTGAACGTGACGTCACGGTTTGCTTCTTGAATATGATTACATCACGCAGCCAATAAAAATTCCAAATAGTGAAGTTGATTGATCTACGCCGATTAGATTAATCCTCTAAGTGGTTTAGAAGGGATATCTCATCCATCAATAACAGACCAATTTTGTTAATGACGAGATTATTCATCCATCAAAATCCGACCAATTTTGCTAATGACGAGACGTCCTCAAGATATTCCTGGATTTTTATGATGAAGATATTAAGATCTGATGAGTTTCTACTTGTGACGAGATATTTTATCTATCAAGATCTGGTCAGTTTTGTTAATGACGAGATACCTAGTCGATAAAAACCCTGAAGGGTTAAGTGCTAAAAGTTGTAAAAACGGCGATAAACAACATTTTAAGATAACTTTAATATGTACCATACGAGGGCATTTGTGTAGGGAAATTAAAATTTTCGCATACATCTATTTTCTTCGTTTACACTGAAAATTCCTTTCATACTCCAAACGCATATTTATCAAAATTACTTAAACTAATCAACCTAGTGAAGCGTTTCATCGATATATTACGTACTCTCAAAATTATTAACATTTACAAAAGGCTCCCAGGACAAGAATCTCAAACTTCTGCGAAACATGCACACGTTTTAGAAACAAAAAAAAACGCCCGAAATTCCTAACTGATCCTAAACATTGCTTGATAAGTTTTAATTACCAGTATGGTCAGTCTTCTGATTCTTTTTGAGTATCCAAACAATTTCCAGCCTTTAATCAATATCCTAAGCTACCTCGAAGTAATGGTTGTGTTACACCGTTCCGTTTCTTTCCCTCTTTTTCGTATCATTATCGACTTCTTAAGTATTCCCCATTGATGTGCAACAGTCATTTTGTCTCTCAGCAACGTCCAATTACGCGATGCTGTCGGTCAAGTAATGAAGCGGCAAAAGAATTACTACGTTAACTTGGAATTTGATGATGGGATTAGACCACATTTGTTCACCCGACCGACAAATTAAAGGGCTTTCTGTTGCAACCTATCTTCTTTAAATTCGACTCCGTCTTACGTATATATTGCTTCGGGGACTGATGCAAGGCCGCCTGTCGGCTTAAATATGCGGTTGGAATATTATATCACAGTTTGCTATCCCGGCGAGTATTTTAAAGGAGATTAGTATTCCTCTGTGGGTATTCACATGCGTAAATTGCGAGTTCATATTTTACTCCATTATAGAAGCATAAAATTTCATTCTCCTAAGATATTTCTGCTCCCCCGTGATGCAACGAATCCTTATAAAATAGTTAAATGGATGGCATCGAAATGAGTTTATTAAAGGGAAGATATTGACTAAAAGGGTAGGGTAAAACTTACATATATATTAAATAGGGAAATACTCTTCTTAATCTGGATAAGAGATTTTGAAAGGATTTGTTTACGCAAAGTTTTGCTTCAATGATTCCCCTCAGAGAGGTTCACACGCATAATTCCACCTTGATAACTTCAGTCTTCCTTGCATGACTTCTAACCAATTTAGACCTTCTTAACCTATTGAATATTACGTAAAGATTCTTTCTAACGAAAGCGCATGCCTATAGAGATTCATTCCAAAGGGTTCTATTCCAAAGGAATTAACATTTGCTTCTTCACAAAGGATTCCATTCGATGGAAAGGAGCAATAAAATCTTTCCAATATTCTAAGAAAATGAGCATTAGAATATTTCCAAAAGATTATATTCTACGGAATGGACCAATAGAATTGTTCCAAATGATTCTATACTAATTTTTCTAGAATAAATAGAATGTTTCTAAAAGTTGAAAGAATTCATGGATTCTTTTGAAAGGTTTGATTATTTACTGCCCTACACTACTCGGAAATCTCGTGACCCTCAGGGTTCACGATGTTCTGTTTATTTTGTAATTAACTGACGAAAAGAGGAGTTACAAATATGAGAGCGATTTTCAATGTAAACGAACAAAAACAAGACAGATTGCAAAGATTTTACTTCCGCCACCTAGATGCTCTAACAAGATACGTATCGTGGTTACCTAAAAATGAGGTTTATCGCTGTTTTGGTGACGTTTGATGTTGACCAAACATCGATTCGAAACTCATTCTTTGGAATTTGTATTGGCAAAATAATGAAATCGTATTTGAAAAACAATTCAAGTGATATCACATTCGTAATATTCTGTCATATTTATATGAATCGACATGCCAGAAAGACTGATACAGACAAGCCTATGCAAAATACATGGCAAAGCCATCCATGCACGCCATTGGTTGCGTCTGCCAGTGCATATATAAAGCGATAGCTATCTCTGGGAGAATAAAGAGTTGTTTCAGTAGTAAAAATGACAAGTTATCACTATTTAAGCGATTTTCAACACGGTTTAGTAGTAGGAACTCATGCGATGGATCATAGCATTTCGGATTAGAGGAGGAGTTTGAATTTTCATGTACTACAATTTCAAGGATGTACCTTAACTACAAGAGTTCTGACA
This sequence comes from Meta bourneti, assembly GCA_933210815.1. NCBI lineage: Eukaryota > Metazoa > Arthropoda > Arachnida > Araneae > Tetragnathidae > Meta > Meta bourneti. The sequence continues at coordinate 66,200,889 of OW119923.1, read as the reverse complement.
AAACCTGTAACTTAGGTCAACAATGTGGCCGTAAATGATTCTGAGTGAACGTGACCAGAATCTATTGGTAAGAACCATTTCACATAATAGACGAGTGACACTGCCTCAAATAACATCGGATTCAATTGTGGGCCCTCAACAAACATCAGCGTCAGCAGTGTGCAATGTTCCTTCAAAGATATGGGCTTTAGAAGCAGAGGAACTTGAGTAACTTTGATGAATGCTCAACTAACAGCTATGCGCCTCACCTGGGCTGGGAAACACCACCACTGGCCACTCGACTGGAAGAGGGTACTCTGATCTAACGAGTCACGTTTCCAACTGCTTCCAGCAGATTAATGTCTGTTTGGAGAAAAACCAATGTAGCCATGGGTTCCGCAAGTTAATAGGGGATTCTACAGATAGCGGTGTATCCCATAATGGTATGATGTTTGCTTAACCCTCCAAGTGATTTCGACGAGATATCTCGTCATCGAGATATTGCCGTTTTTTATCATGACGAGATCAAGTTCTGGTCAGTTTTCTTCTAAGGTCAAGATATCTCGTCCATCAAGATCTAGTCAATTATCTTCTAATGACGAGATACCTCGTCCATCAAGATCTGACTTGCTTTTGCTAATGGCTAGGTACCTCGTTGAGACAACAACCAGGAGGGGTAACTGTAATTCAATGGGAACCCTGCACCATTGAATGCCAGCTAAACAAGCATCTCTAACAGGTGAACAGTATGTGTGCATCCTTTCTGATGAGTTGTCCTCGTTCATGTCCTGTGTTCATTCTGATGTATTTGGCCTTTTCCAATGGGACAATGGGCAGTCACACAAGTCTAGAGAAGTTAAACTGTGGTTAGAGGAACACTCATCTGATATTGGGGTCTTGCCATTTACCCAAGTCACCAGTTCTCAATGTTATCAAACACATCTTGGATGCCATGCAACGTGCTGCTAACATAGAAATCCCACACCTCACAGTACAAGGGAATTTTGGATTTATTTGCAGGAAACATTAAATGCCTACAGAATATTTCCGCAAGCTGTCAGAAATGTAAACATTGTGGAAATTTTATATTTTTTACAAGATACTTTTTTAGAATTCTACTATGAAAACCAAAATACAAATTTGAATGAGAAAATACTTCTGGAAATAAATCGTTTGTTATTGAAATGTAATGACGTTTTTTATCTTGAAACTCCTTTTTGTTTTCTTTCAATTATTTATCACTACACAGTTTCGTACATGATAATATTATATACAAACCATATCTTATTTAAAATTGGTACAGTGAGAAGCAATTTTTTGTACCGCTTCCCCATATCGTTTACTTGACTGAACACTATTTTTGTGTGCATTGGTTGCATGTAAATTACACTTTTTAATTTCCCATTCCTATATTTAAGCATTCTCTAATAACAATGCAATTTCCTAATGGCATAAGTGAAACTTGCAAAATACTAAGAATGAAATTTGAATGGATGTGCTTAATTGTAGTGAAACACATAAGGAATAGACAGAACTGAATGCAAATCAATTGGACTTTGGCCATAAGGTTAAAGGGACCAATTCGTATATGAGTTACTTCAAAAATACTTCAAATTTACCGAAAAGTTACAAATCGGGAAATTCTAGGATTCGCGATTGAAGTTTTTGACATTTTTCAGGAAGATCAATTCGGAATTCCCTGAGGTATCCAGAAGTTTGTATGTTCAACATCGAACTTTTTCATTTGCATGTTGTCTCCAAATTTATTCTGACAGAAATCAATACGGCACCAAAGCTTCAAAATGGGAAAGAAACATCCTTTACACTTAAATAAAATCGATTACAACTCCGCTTAAAACGAGCAGATGCAAATCTAAATAGCTGGAACTAATAACTCAGGACCTTCGCATTGTAATTTCGAGAGAACGTAAACCCTGAAAAAGCTATCATAAAATACTAAAGCAACAGCCAACGCATTTATTCGAAATTAATTACACCTCTAAAAACAGAAACTATTCATTAAAGTAATTGAATTTCTAAAAAAATGCTGTGTTACCTAACGAGCCGGGACATTATATAGAAAGATTTGTGAAATAACCTACGCCATTGGGCATGCATTATTGATAAGGAATACTAGCAACTGGAATCGCGGGCAACTATATGCACAGGTTGTTTCGCGCTTGACATAAGTGCCCATAAAGATTTTAATGATACATCATAAACATTTTTGATGCGCCCAGTACTTTAGAACTGAGCTATGTATTCCGTTATTTGGGAAAAGACGCACGAAGATGGTGGGTATAAAATATTTACCCTTTGAAGCTACATTGAACAGAAATCGAATCCGTTTACTCAATGCTGTGTAATATATCTTGTCAAGCAAGCGCGAACTAATTCAATTCGAACTCCAGCCTCCAGGCTTTCTGTATTTTTTCCGATGAACGAGATTTTTAAATGGGTTCGTTAAATATTGTCTGTCTTGAGGAATAACGAGGGGATGAAGTTACAGAAGAATTTCTTTGAAGTAATTAACGTTTTCGAAGAGTTTTTCAAGAATCCTTGGTTACTACGAATTCATTAAATCTAACAGTTTATCTAAGACAGTTTTAGAACTTTTATAATAAGAGACGGCTGTGTATAATGATTCCATTTCTATAAATGTCATTGATTGAACTTGTAAAGGTTTTTAGGTTGAAAATGTTTAACACATTACATGCCAATTTATAAATGATAAATGAATATTTCTATCTCTATACGCAGTTAAGAAAATGATAGATTGTACGAGGACACAAACTGTAGTTTTGAGGTGAATACTAAGACCTGATGTAATTATGGAATGAATGAAGTATATATAGGGAGTTTGAACGATTGTTTATTGTGAATATTCAACAATGTTTAACACATTGGTTTTTACACATTTAACACAATTAACACAATGTGTTAACACATTGGTTTTTACACATTTAACACATTTAACACAATGTTTAACACATTGGCATGTAATGTTTAACACATTACATGCCAATTTATAAATGATAAATGAATATTTCTTTCACTATACGCAGTTAAAAAAATGATAGATTGTGCGAGGACACAAACTGTAGTTTTGAGGTGAATACTAAGACCTGATGTAATTATGGAATGAATGAAGTATATATAGGGAGTTTGAACGATTGTTTATTGTGAATATTCAACAATGTTTAACACATTGGTTTTTACACATTTAACACAATTAACACAATGTGTTAACACATTGGTTTTTACACATTTAACACAATGTTTAACACATTGGCATGTAATGTTTAACACATTACATGCCAATTTATAAATTATAAATGAATATTTCTTTCACTATACGCAGTTAAGAAAATGATAGATTGTGCGAGGACACAAACTGTAGTTTTGAGGTGAATACTAAGGCCTGATGTGATTATGGAATGAATGAAGTATATATAGGGAGTTTGAACGATTGTTTATTTTGAATATTCAACAATTAATTTACAGTTTGACCGATTAGAGTGCAGTTTGATATTAATATTGAAAGATAATTTCTTTGACTTAAGACTTGTGATCGTATCGTAGTTCGGTAGCTTTCGAACCACACCACTTAAGCAGTCCTTACTCCACGCAATCTAAAGTTACATTGTCGAAAGCTCCCCAGCACCGTAGAATTTTATTTACATATTGCCGACCCCCTCCCAGCGCTCATTCCGGCTGCGCACTCGGTCCAAAGGTTATGTCAGGTAAGGAAATCCTTTGTCTCCACGACGCTATATTTATCTTCTGAATGTTTCCTCTAGATCTGAAATCATAAGACAAAACAATTTTAAAGTTTTTTTGTAAAGCTCGACTTTTTGCGCGTCAGTCCCGATTTAAATGGCGTATTCACGTCAAAATATGCATATAGTTTTAATTCATTATTTTTAAATGAAAAAATAAGTGATTTTTGCATAAAAATAGATGGACGTACAATGGATTTAAAATAAATGGTTGAATTTAGTTTCTGAAAACCATCCAGATATTTTTTATAAATGTTCGTCGCTGCTTTTGCATCCTATTTAAACTTAATGAGCGCATTGATAATTTTATTAGTCACAAGGGGTGTCCGATATTAATGGTACAAGCCAAAATTATACTAACACTTATAATTAAAGAAAGTATTTAATACAATCCACAAAAAACTACACACTTTTGTTTATTTCTCGTCATAATCTCTGTAAACGTTGATACATTTATCCCAGCGTGACACTAGTTTGAACATCCCTTCACGGTACTGTTGTTTTCAAGTTGCTTGAAGTAGTCCACAACGGTGTCTTACAATTAATTCCTCCTGATCCGCAAAACATTTCCCCGCCCAAAATTTCTTTAAAGGTCCGAAAAATGAAAATCCGAGGGGGCTAAGTCTGGACTATACGGAGGATGTTGCAGGACATCCCAATTCCGCTGTGCCAACCACAGTTTGGTTTGATTTGACTTGTGGGGTCTTGCGCCATCGTGCAAAAGTTTAACTCCTTCGCGTAATCGTCCCGGCCTTTTCCATCTAATGGCTGTATGCGATTTCTGGAGAGTTTCGCAGTATCTGTCACTGTCAATGGTTGTGCGCGGTTCGAGGAATTCAAACAGCAGTAGGCCTTCACTATCCAAGAACACGGTGGCTATGGTTTTTCGGGCAGATGTTTGGGTTTTGAATTTTTTCGTAACTGCGGAAGCTGGATGTTTCCATATCATGGACTGTTGTTTCACCTCTGGGGTAAACTCGCCAACCCAGGTTCCATCTCCGGTAAAGATGCTTTCAATGAAAGAATTTCCTTGCTGGTGATATGTGGTGAGATGTTGAAGTGAAGCATTCATTAGATTGGTTTTTGTTCATCGGAGAGCATTTTCGGCACCCAGCGAGCCGAAACTTTGCGGAAATTTAGGTCGCATATGATTTCATGAACACAACTCGTAGGAATGCCAGTCATTTCAGCAATTTCACGAAGTTTAATGCGACGATCTTCCCTAATCAAACGTTCGACAATTGTGCAGTTGTCATCCGTGTGTGAGGTCCTTGGTCTGCCTCTTTTCTTCTCCGAATCATCATTCAGCTCCGTTCGTCCATCTTTAAATTTTTGCCACCAAACGCTGAATTCTTTTCGGCTTAAAACGTTCGGTCCATAAAAGCCCTGTAATCTGCGATGAATTTCGCTGAGTAACTCCTTCGGCTTGCAAAAATCTGATAACTCCACGCACCTCACACTTCGAACACTCGCCATGTTTGTTTGCTTACAGGAAGCTAAATTGAGTCTTGAACAAAACAATTCTCCAGACTCTACTACTACACGCATGAACGTGACTAGTCATGCATATGGCACCAATATTGCGCATGCGCAGTTGTTTGTATAACAGCCACCTGTACCTTTAATATCGGACACCCCTCGTAGTTGTGTATTGAGCACATGTTAAGGACGTTAGTTTGCATGGTTAAAAGTGGAAAGGGGGTATTTTCATTTGGTTACTTAATATATTTAGAAATATCTCCTTATTTAATAGAAAGTTGTGCATTTTCATAGAAAATAATTCTAGAATATGGGTTATGATTCCGATATTTGAGAAATTGTGTTTTGAAATTACATTTTTATAACACTAGAAAGACGGATAGGGCCTGTGTGGCCCTAGCATTATTTGTCAGCCTGTAACTCTCTAACCAATGAATTGAATAAACTGATTTTTTATGACTTTTCATGATTGGGTTCATTCTTACTGAGTCATTTAATCAGTTTGGTTTGGCTACCATAGAACTGGGTACATGGAACAGTATACCTAAAAAGACGGGCTTATATCCAACGTGGCTCCAATCGTATTTAGCAATGAATTGCCAAATTCTTCCTGTTCGGTTGCGATAATATCCTGCGCCGACATTCAAAGTAGTTTGACCTTGTTTTTCACTTTTCATCAAGTTAACAAACGTTATGTTCGCCTTTCACGTCTGCGAATATAATACCACGAACAATAAATTTCGTCCTCTGCCTATGTGAAGAGCATCGTATTCCATATGTGGAACTTATGGAATGTTAATGAATGTAATTAATAATGCAGCGAGTGCGAAGATTGTGACACAGTAGGTATAAAAAGATCATCAAAAACATCAAAATGAAGCCAGCGATGCTTTTGCAAAGGAAACTATGCAAAAGAAACAGCCCGGATTACATAAAAGTACTATGTGTAAAATGCACTTCGGGATAAGTGAGATTAGATTGATTGTTTCTACAAATGTATAAACTAAAATTAAATTTAAAAAGAAATAGATAAGTGCGATGTAAGTTTTCAATTTGAATAACCTATTATGTATCTGCTGCCTAAAATTATCTACCTAATTTGATCTAGCACTTATAAGAAAGATGGGCCACTCCGACCCCCTCCGTCTCTCTAGTTATAGGGCAAATATACGTCCTTCTAGTTTTGGCACTAACCAAAACTAAAGTTATGTGCCATCAAGCAGTCATGGTCAGTGATATTGCCCAATAACGCCAAGTTCTCTACGAGGCCTAATAGGGATATTTGCGCGCTACAGGATTCTCCAATCTTTGACATATTTGAATTCGAAGTTCCCTTTCTTCTTAGCTTTGTATTTAAAGTAATGAATTTTTGACGAAATGAACGATTGACTTCGGTTGTTAAGCATGATAAATCGATGAATAAATGCCTTATCTATTTTAACTTTTATCAATATGATGGGGTATAAAACCCACACTGATTTATTCCTTTTCAAATCACTTCAGCTATCACACATGTATTGATGGAACAGGCACTTCTTTCGGTTGAATGGAACTTTGGTGGGGAGAGATTAATAACAGATTCCATCGCATTTCAAGTCATGTATTACCAGCAGTCATTTACCCACTGAGCTGTACGTGTCTCCATTATTAGCTAACCGACTATAAATTATGAAAACCAATACTGCATTAACGAAACTCTCGACCTGCAAGTTTCAGTTTATATACTCCTGAGAATTGAATGCACTTTATTCTGACATAACGGAATATAAGCGTAGTCCCCAATGACCAAGGCTGAATTTTCACCATTGGACGAAAACACCCAAGGCTAGAAGCATTTTAATTTGAAATAGCTACCAGTTCTGAGATCAGACTGTAACGAAGAGCTCTTGATTTTCTGCCACCATTGTCACCCCCCATTCGTCAAATTTCATCCTCAATTAGATAAATAACTCTTGATTAAAAGTACGGACGCATTGTTTGCTGATGTATACACTTTCTGGAAACTAGGAGTGAATGTATTTGAAATTCCGCAGTGATAGCTGCATCAAGTTATGTGCATTCCAATGTAATGCTATAATGCTTAAAACTAAGCTAGTAATATAAGATTTTAAACTTAAGTACGTTTCCATTAGTCTCCGGAGATTAATTCAAAACAGATACAATATACTCCAATAGAATATTGAATACCAAACCATACTTAGTGAACTCTTTTAATAAAATTGTAATTAAAGCATAAACTTTGAAATGCGTTTTCACATTCCCTTATGTAATTTGTTTTTCTAACCAGAAATGTATTGTATTTGATTGAGTGGTTATTAGTAGATACAATTACTTACTGAAGCACTCGTTTGTTCGGAATGCACATTGCAATTTGTCAGAAAATGATATCTAATATATTGTTTATTTAGAATAATCCTTTAGACGATATCACATTTCAATAATTTGCTTTCATTTGCTTAGATAATTGCATATTGTTGTCCTTACGCAAATTGCAATGCTGTATGAATTAAGGCTGACGGTAGTTAACATTGTTAGATGATGGTTAGATAGGGATGTAGCTGTAAATTTTGTCATTTTTGGAATATAAATATAAACTGGTTAGTATTATGGGGTATTCTTCAGAATTTTTATTGTCATACAAATTTGAGAGGGGCTATGAATTATTTATTTCCAAACTAACAAATTTTAAATACTTCCTCTTAAACAATCAAATGTAATTCTCATTCTAAGGTACCTTAAAAGCCTTTTATAATTTTCGTCCAAATTTACCCTTCAAGTAGTTTCTCCGAGATATCTCGTCCATCAAGATCTGACCAATTTGTTAATGACGAGATACCTCGTCATCAATAATGCCTGTTGAATTCCGAATGACCAGATATTACCGTTTCTTATGAGAGGATGAAGATCCAAGTCAGGTTTTCTTTTGACGAGATATCTGGCCCATCAAGATCTGCTCAGTTTTGGTACTGACGAGATAACTCGTCGAAATAACCCATCAGGGGGTTAATAAATTATACTGAAAACTTAAGAATGGAAAATACGATGAGACTTCCTCATAAAAAATTCCCAAATAAAGTAATCATGTTTCCTTGGCGACCAAAATCGCAGACCATGGCAAGCTAAGTCCCAAGAACTTTCCATGGGAATTCAACTCACGAAGATTTGGGAATTCATACTCATAAAAGTGAACGTGTGAAAGTTTGCGAAAACCTTCTCCAGTAGAAATTAATAATTTCTGTTTAGTTCTTGTGTTTGTGTGTAGTTGAAATTACGTCGAGTTGAAGTAAAACAACGGGTTATTGATAACGGGATCAATCCCAAAAGAATTGATCCAGTTGCCAATAGCCCGTTCTTAATATTATACACTACTGTTTGTGAAAATTACAACACCATGAAGGAATCATGCAAATTAAACGAGGAGTTTTATTCGAGCTTGTCATGAGACTCTTTCAGTTTTATTTGTGTCATTTGAAAATCGTTCTACATTTGCATTTGTGAATGAGCCTCTATGCATCGCTTTACTAACTTCTCTTGTGGATTCATAACATAGAGAGAGATGAAAAGTATAAAATAGTGGCATAAAATATATTATTTTTTTAACTGGACCAGAAGTATTGTTTACCTAATTTTGATCGAGCTTCACTGGGTCAACACACCCTTTCATTTGTTATTAGTCGAATTTTTGGGTACACAAAAAGTAATCCAGTACAGGGGAAAACCAAACCAAAACCTTCAGCCGCATTTAGCTAAGATAACATAATTTTAATTTTAGCATCAGAGCGACTGAAAAGATTGACGTTAACAATAACAAATATCAATGGGCAAATTGTTCACAAAAATGGATCCAAAAGTTTAATGTTTGTACGCAGTAGTAGATTAATAGGTACTTCAAAGGAAATTCAAACGGAGTACTCAATATTCAAGGTTCCATTTGAAAGATTTGACTTAAGGAGAAGGCAGAGATTCATCTTGGTCTACCACATTAGGTCCGGTGTTGATGTAAATAATTCTGTTAATAGAAGATATGTAGGAAATTTATGTTATGTAACAGTATCTAATTTTAGGAAGCAGGAAGGTGACTGAAATTGAGATGGAGTCCTATTTAAGGTTCCGTGTGGAAAATTTGCCTTGAATAGGAGATATATGATGCATCTTGTTCTACGTCATTAGATACTGTGTTGATGAAAATAATCCTGATGAGTAGTCAAATGTTTCTAATGGAATAGTATCTAATTTTCGAAAAAAGAAAGGTTACTAGGTTTCAATTGCTCTTATTAAAGAATGGGAATAATAGTTTAAATGAATAGAAAGCTCAAACTACGTTATAGATTAATTGTTACATGACACTTATGATTACGTATGTAAAGGTATAGTACCAAAGTTTAGAAAAAAGAAAGGTAATCATAGGTTTTTTAGTTTCCTTAGTTGAAGAATAGGAAGAACCTTAAAGAATGGGAATAATTTAATCAACACATAATTGAGTTTCGTCCTAGATTGTTAGAATAATGTATAGTATTCATTATGGTTGAATGTGTAAGGTCCCTATGCATCGTTCTTAATTGTAGATAAAAAGGAAGATAACCGTATACTTTTTAGTTTGTTTAATTAAAGAATGGGGGTAGTTGTTTAATTATAGAAATTGTTCAAAGTTACGTTCCAGATTGCTACAATGTTACATGACAGACATTATGGGTGTACCAAATGAAAGTTATTCTTACAAGTATGAATTACTCTTCTTCAACTATGGTTTCCGAATATACGATTCATTTAAATTTACCTGCAACAAAAAAGTCCTGAAATGCAATTAAGAAAATGTTATTTTCGTGCTTTAATTACCATTGTAATGTTAATTTAGCTTGTGACGTCTGACAAAACCACAAATACATTATCAAGCACAAAAAGAAAAAGTTAATTAGAAGCAGTACATAGAATTTTCGAAAAATAGTTCCACATTTCCTACACAATGATGTTATCGCTGAAGAACTCGTGACACGTATACCGATAAAATCTGCCTGATAAATCCGTAATTGCCGAGATGTGAGTATCGAAAAGTGCAGGAAACAAAAAAAATAAGTTGTTCATCTAATTACATCAGAAATCGGACGGAAACGTATTTGCAGAAAACAGGAAAAATGCGTCTTCCTCTAATTATACAGTCAACATATCTCACAAGAAGGTAATTTAACCGACGCAACCGTGCTTCATGCTCTTTTTAGAAACCGGAATCGATTATTTTCAGATTTTTTAAATGCGCTTAAGCATTTCAACATAGTTTTTCGTTCGCCAACGCTAAGAGAAAGTAGTGTTTTGGTCAGAAACATCGGAAGAATCGATAAGAGCAGAGGAATTTGGCAATTTTTGGGGTCACTGGTGTGAAGGTTTTCATTGTACATTAAATCTCGGCAGGTGTTATCCAATATTAATTTGGTATTATCTATTTTAAACCTTATTTTAGTATTGTTATATCTTCATGAAATAAAAAAGCGTAATAAAACAAAGTTCATCAAAAGCTTTTTCGACATTTAAATGCAGGTGTAAAAATTGTGTTTAGAATTTTATCGGAATTTATTTTGCTTTTTAATTCCTTAGTACATTTTAAATGAGGGAAAAAACACAATTTAAAAAAACACACACATAAAACTTCAAATATACAGTAGTGGAAAAAATTATTGCATATCCCCTTCTATAAGTAGCATATTCCCTTCTATAAGTAGCATATCCCACTCTCCAGCCATCTGAGGAAACTTTGTACAACTGATGATGTTTAATGACGATGAGAAATCCAGATAACTTTTAGAAATAGTAATGTGGTGCAAATGTCGCATAAATAAACAAATAAAATATTTGTACGTTATTTTATACATTACTACTGGATATCCATTAAAGAATTTTTGTTATCAGTTAATGACAAAAAAATGAACACATGAAACACCCTTTATTATGAACACATAAACACATGAAACAACCCTTTATTTACACTTGATAAAATGCTGCACGTCTGTACGGCCTAGGCTTCATCCAATTCGGAATGTTTGATTAAGATGATGCTACAAGCCATTATTAGATACTCTTGTAACTTCCTTTTGGCTAGCAACATCTATTAGAAAATTTTCTCTCTGATTATGTCCAGCAATTCTCAATTTTGTTAAAGTCGGGGCTATCTCAGGATAGAAACATGAAGTAATGTTACTCTGAGATATTTTGACACCTAAAGCATTAAAATTAAAGGAAAAGTACCCTAATACAATATGCAGTGGAAATAAGGATATTCACATTTAAATACATGTTATTTTGGCTAAAACAAGATGCTGCATCATGATGAAAAATGTCATAAAAGTCATCACCAAACTTGTCTCAAATAGAAAGCTTCGGAGGTCGACATAAGATCTTCATGAACTGTTCCGAATACAATTTAGTGTGGCCATCAAATAACTTTCACTCATTGGAGACATCTGTTGCTAAATCTAATAAACGGGATGAAACCAAATCTATGTTGTGACTTTCAGTGATAACCTACACATTAAGCTCAGCTCTAGAGCTGAGCTTAATGTGTAGGTTATGCCTCATTCCGGATGCAATTTGTTGAACAGAAAAAAGGTAAGCACATTGAAATTGTTCTATGTGGTCAAGGGGAACCTGATTCTGGTGAATAAAATATTGTTTCCTATGAGTTGTATCTCTATATTAATTCGTATGCAGTCGAAACTTTGCATAATACATTTTATCTGTGTTTGATGCAAATGTTCGACTGTTTTCGACCACAAGAGTGCCACATTTCCCCTATAAGCAACTTTGGTACTAATTTTTTTGGCGTAATACATCTTACCATGCCTTGAAAAGTCTCAATACCAAATTTAGTTCCATTCCGTTCATTCCATTTAGCTACAGATGCCTCCAAAGAATGAAAGTTAATTGATGGCCACCCTGTACCATCTATAGGTAAAGCTTACCAATACATGCATATGAAATGCATCTCGAAAGCATTTTTCTTGGTAGAAGCTTTTTAGCTCTATTAATACAATCAATATGCATTTCTTTCCGAAATTGCAGTGTATTGCATTGAAAAGTTCTTTTTTAGTTATCTATTTAATTTTTTTATTGTTTTACTAAACTAAAGGTCAGCTGACTTCATCTGCTTCAACAATATCTTTATAGGACGCGTGAAGAGAGGTATGTAGGTAGTTAATTAATATCGCACTAGAGCAACATAAGGGGCTATTGGCGGCGGTCCAGAATCTATCCCTAAGGGAAAGATCCAAGGACTATCCCTGGTAGTTTTGAATCACGGTCAGATGACGAGGTCAACATCTGAGCTGGCACCCCCTCTCCAAATTTCCACACCACGCCAACTTGAGAACATTTGAGGCCACGGCAGTTTGACGAGCACCAGCCCCCACTTACATGGCGGTCTTTGGTTAGAGAGAGTTTCGAACTCGTAACACTACGGTTGTTAATCCGCGACTCTACTAACTAGACTTCTGCGGCCTAAGAGCACGTCTGGCATCCCACATTCCTGAAATGATTAAGGCTAAATGTATATTCTAGGCATATTAAGGCTGCCGAGGAAAACAAATATTCCCTAATTTGATATCCTGTTTGCATTAGTCTAAATTACTGAATGTTGAGCAGGGATGTAGGATTCAAAATTAATTCACTATCACAATTTCAGAACACCATGAATCAATAATGGTCAGCATATTGCTCATACGCCAAATGTGGCACGTATGATAATTAGAAACGGCTCTCCAGGTTTATCGGTTCTAAGCCTTTCATATTAAAAGCCTTAGAACCGATAAACGAATTCAAGAGAAAATGTAACTGAGCACCCACACTACGATTATGAGTTATGTTATTCACTACTTTACAACTAATAGGAGCATTGTCCAACTACGGACTTCTGTACAGAACCGTTCCAAAAGTGATACTTGTCTGATCTCGCGGTGCCACAGTAATGGGTAAAATGTGATGGTTTCTGAGAAACAAATGCTAACAATTCTGGTTGGAGTTTAATTCTGGCTCCAAAAACTGTTTGATGCCCTATAATAACAGGCACTGTTTCTATTTCTATCACGGCTTCACCTTCGTTGGTACTCAGCCTTATCTTGACACGGCTAATATAGGAAACACAGAGTAGCCCACAGTCCCAACCATCCACTACATGATCACGCATACGGAATTACATCTATGATCTTAAGACAACTCTCACGGTCTCATAAAATTTGTAACCTAATAATTAGTGGTAGTACCTATTGAATTCTGCCACAGATACATTCTGTAAGAGGGGTATTTGAGTGAACATAGCCACCACTACAAAAATAACTTAAAAAAACAGTTGGCATATATACAGCAGTGTAACCTATCTTCACCATGACGCAATTTTTGGAAGAAAAGGTGAACTGTCTTTCACGCGTCTTGCTAAAATTCCATCTAAAAAATTGGGTCCACGGTAACCCAGTTGGAAGAGCAACGGATCAGCAACCGGAAGGTTGGGAGTTTGAAACAAAAGACCGTCCTATACACGGGGACTGGAGCACTTTAAATCCGTTGTGGCCTCAAATGTCCTCACGTTAGCGTGTGGGGAAGTTTGGAGCGTGGGGTGCCAGTTCAGGTGTTGATCTCGTCTCCTGACCGTGATTTGAAATTAAGAGGCATTGTCCTTGGTTCTTTCCCTCGGGGATTGATCCCATACCGTCGCCAATAGCCCGCTGTGTTGCTCCACAGCAGGACGTTACCTACCTACCTTGAAAAAACTGATTAAAACATTTTATGATCATTATTGACTGATCTGAATTTCAATAACTGTCTAGACATCCATGTAATTGAATTCTAAGCATTTAAAGTTATATGGAATCAAGATTTGAAAGGGCGTAACCAAAGTTTCAATGATAACCTTGTCGTTAGTTAATTACCTTCAAGTAAAAAGGTTAAATGTGCTCATATTAACATATTTTTTTAAAACTGTATAGGAAGACAAAGGGTGTGTGTTGCATCTGGACTAGAATGAATTGATGCATGGAATGCAGAAGGTTGGTAACACCTACTTTTTATGATTAAACTTTTGAGGAGTAGACACGCATGTATTCGTTCTGCAATCTGAAATCTGCCCTGCATGACTTCTAACTACTTTTTACCTTCTTGACCAAGAGCATATTCCCCAGGATTCAGTCAATATACTTGTATATGTGGCTATTTAATCATTAACCCTCCTGTTAGGGCCACGGTAGCTCGGTCGGAAGAGTACCGAGTTCGGAACCTGATCCAACCAAAGACCATCGTATACGTGGGGGTAATGCGTTAAATATGTCGTGGCATCAAATGTCCTCACGTTGGAGTGGTGTGGAAGTTTGGAGATTAGGGTGCCAGTCTGTGTTGACCTCGTCATATGACGGTGGTTCAAAATTCGAGGTTTTGTCTTCGGATATTTCCCTTCGGGATTGATTCCGGACCGTCACAAATAGCCTGTTGTGTTGCTGCAGTGCGATATTAATTCAACTACCTACCTACATTACCTTCCTGGTGGTTGTTTCGACAATGTATCTCGTCATTAGCAAAACTAGCCAGATCTTAATGGACGAGATATATCGTCATTTGAAAAAACTGACTATATCCCAATGGACGAGATATATCGTCATTTGAAAAAAACTGACTATATCCCAATGGACGAGATATCTGGTCATTTGAAAAAAAAAAAAGAAAATTGATCAGATCTTGATGGACAGGATATCTCGTCAAAACCGCTTAAGGGGTTAAGTGTGTTGTTCATAATACTGCACTACTTGGAAATCTCATGACGCCTCAGAAGGTTAATAACCCAAATATATTATTAATTTACTGCTTCAGCTATCAAAAATGTTACAAAGAAAATTCAGTTATAAAATCAAATCTACGAAATTCTGTATCCATCTGACAATAACGTCGTCTTTCGAATGATGGATGAGATCAGATAACTCAAAGTCTACCCTGTGGCACATACCAGTAAAAAAGCCCGATTAGTCCCCCGTTTAGTCAAACTAGGTCACACATAATAAATAAGTCTCCCAATTATCACATCTTCCAAATAAGTATTTCATGACGGTGACAATTCAATCAGCACACGAAACAATCCAAGTCATTTATCACACACTCTAGTAGGATTAATTGCAGGCGACGATCCTCTTCTTTCAGCGCCGTGTCGTGTCAGAAGGGTGATTATGAAGAACCACCCTTTTCTGGTATTCTTAAATCGGGAAGCCCAATCCTTCTCCGGGAGGATTTTCTTGCTGCCTGTTAAGACTTTACCAAGATGAAGCGTTATTAATTTCACCAGTCAAAAGTCTAAACATGCTGCCACCAATCAGGCTTTCTTGTTGATGGTCGTTCGTCTTTCTTCTTTCGGACGTCCTGCGTTTCGTGCACCTCATATTAAGCTTCTTTGGACGTGTATGAGATTAGCCTGGTAGCGGAAGAGAAACAAATTGTTATTTAAAAGTGCTGGACTAATGAGCTGTAAAAGTTTCATTTAAATTTTCTAGAGGGAGGAGGGAGATTTCTTTGATTTGGGAATTAATGGTGATGGATATGGAGGGTAGGGGGAAATACCAGACGGATACGTCGGGGGAATCTTAATTAGATAAATAAGTGGTTTTTGTGTGAGAGAGTAGTTCCATTATCTACAGGAAAGCAGCAGAAAAATGATCTTGATTCTATGTTAAACTTGATTTTAAAGTGTTTAGACTATTATCCTTTTTCTGTCTTTATGATTTTCCAAGAAAAGTTTGTGATTTATAATGAGGGATGTATACATCAAGTATGAATTTATGTTTAGTCTTTTGGTATGCCGAAAAATGCTATATATTGTCGTCTGTAGGGAATTAATTTTATATTTTAACTAAACACAGGAGCATATTTACTTCCCATGATGAGGCAATGAAGATTGGAAAACAAATTACTGAATGTTTTTTGATAAAATGTGTTTTTTACGTTGCAGTAAGAATAAAAATTAAGATTTTCTAGAGCTCTAATACCAGGTTATACTGTGGTTCTGGTTACACAATTATAATTTGACTAGCAAGCGAATGAAAATTTAACTTCAAATATCAATAATAACGAAAATTAGGATAATATTTTAAACCATAAGTAGTTTCATCAGATATATTTCGAAAAAATTTATATAAAAAATAAATATAAGCAAGTATTGTTGTGTACATTTGTTTTATTTTACAATAAAAATTAAACCTCTAAGTGGTTCTGACGAGGTATATCGTCCTTCAAAATCTGACCAATTTTGCTACTGATGAGATATCTCGTCATCAAGATATTGCCACTTTTTTAAGACGAGATCAAGATCTGGTTGAGGTTCTTTTTGATGACGAGTCCATCCCAAGAGCTGGTCAGTTTTGCTAATGACGGGACACCTAGTCGATACAAACACCTATAGGGTTAATGGAAAGCAATTATGGATATTTATACATTCTGTCTTTAAAGTGTGCTGTAAACAATGAATTTAAATTTTTACAAAGCTCTGAAACTAAGGAAATTTTTGTTAGCTGAGTACTCAATTGGAATTTTACAACAATGCATGAAATTTAGTTTTAATTCGCTACTAGGGGGGCAGAATTACCCGGCATTGCTCGGGTTAAGTTGGTTAAATGTTGATTGAAAAGTGATCAGATGAATCACTTCGCTTTCACAGAAAAATGCAAGCATCATTTAAGTATATGGAAAATAATTATTTCATAGCGTCTTAACTTTTTCATAGCTTATTTAATTTAAATTTACTTCTCTATAATACCTTCTCAATATTATTTTGTACGTAAATATATATACATGATATATCCATTCATATAATCCATTTTGTATTGATCGCACTCCTGCTGTAAGACAAGCTACAAAAATTTAAATTAAGGTGACAACTACAGACGTCGATTGTGAATTTTGGAGTGAAAACGAATGCACCGTAAGTTCACCTACAGTAAAAATGACGAACTTCTGGCATATATTGCACTCAGTTTTCCTATCAATACTTTTTTACTTGTTGCACCAGTGTTGCGATGTTTTCGAATTTCATCGTCATGGCAATTTCAATTGTTACGGCATTCATGATTAATTTATTTCGAAGCAACACATTCTTTTCTTGAAAATTTCATCCAGTGGCACACGGAATAACGGAGTTTTTTTAAATGTCATCAGTGTAGACAAAGCAAACTCAATCTTTTACAATTTTTAAAAAAGAAGGTCGATTTTGCAGTGTATTTTAAAAAGAAAATCACTACTTTCAGCGAATGTTTCACAAATATCTAAGTTGCATAAGAACAACTTCAACTTGTAAAGCGAACAACGTCGACCTTCTGTCATTTAACACAAAAAAACTTCACTTTCAAAAGTCCTAGTTCAAATACTTCCTGACTGCGATATTATTCCAAGATAAGTAAAGTCTTATTTAAAATTCGCTTTACTCCAACAGACATTCAGTTTTAAATCGAATCCTTATAATACTTTTTCAAATGAAATTAGGTTTCTATATGGAAAGCACATACCTATTTATAATGATAGATGCAATTATTTGACTATGGAGTGCAGCTTTCGATAATACCCATGAAACATGAAAACAAATGTAAATTTAATTTGTTTTGATCGTCATGTATTAAAAGTCTATGTTAAAATTTTGAAATATCTTTGAACTACAACGTATGGCTACCCGTTTTAATTTAACGTAACTTATCTTACTTTAAAATGATTTTATTTTAAATTTATCGGTAATTTCGTAAGTTACACACCTATTTTAAAAAGTTTTGTTTTGTTCATTTTATTTATTTTTATGAAACAGAATTCTACAAACCATTACGTATTCAACCAAAGACTTAAGGAAAGTTGGTCGAAATATACATATATCGCAAGAAATTATCCATGCTATTTTGTAGAAAAAATATTTCATTAAAATTTAACTCCAAAATAATATAACAGCAATATGTAAAATACTGGAAAACAGACAGGAAACAGAAACGAAATTTCGATCATTTAAAAAATACATAATTCTGAGAAATGAAAGATATGAGTTATCGTGTCGAATTTCGGCTTTCTGAATATATTATGAAATAGAACAACTTGAAAAAAGACGTTTGAATAATATTGATAAAGACAATAAAAATGTATTTACAAAGATAGCACATACACTATATGGACAAAAGTATTTGGACATTGCAGAATATCAGTTTGTTTTTCCTGGTTGGGACTCGTCCCATTGCTTTATGTTCTTGGTACCATGAAAGCTGACGTGTACCTCAACGTTCTGGATAATTCGGCCTTGCCTACACTATGGCAATACTACGGCGATGATGGTTGTTTCTTCTAACAGGATCCAGCTCCATGTCATACTGCAAAACGTGTGCAGGACTGGTTTCCTGAAAATGAGGTGAATTTGCTTGACTGGCCTGCTCAGAGTCCCGATCTCAATCCGATCGAGCATTGTAGGACGAACTGGAGCGATGGGTACGACACAGCCACGCACGCCCATCTTCACAACAATCTCTTCTCACAGCCTTGCAAGAATCACGGCGAGCTATTCCTGTCGACTTACAGAGAACTTGTATAAAGTATGCCTCGACATGTTACAGCTGTAATACAAGCAAAAGGAGGGCCTACCCGTTACTAAATAGAATAATAAAGCACTTTTTCTGAAAAACATGCAGTGTCCAAATACTTTTGTTCATATAGTGTACTTATAATATTGTACTTAGAAATGCTCAAATATGAAGAATTCAAAATCAAATTAAAAATAAAACATTAATTCTGGCTTTCCCAGATACCGAGTAGCAGAATTACGTATTTATGATCAATGAGTTTATCGCTTGCGCTTTTCTTGCTTCATTACATAATGTATGTCATGTAAAATTAAATATTTTAATAATATATACTTATATCATTAATCAAATATTCATAAATTATTTTAATTACAGAAAAAATAAAAAAATCAGTTCAAACATAAATATTACAATTTAATTGAAATTGTTCTATTATAATGTTTTGGAAAAAATTCTTTTTAGAGAAATAATGGAAAAAACAATTTTATTGGAAAAGTTGTTTTTTCATCAATAATGGTAAAATAACGGGGTTGCGTTCCACAATCTTTTTGTACTCAATGTTATTCCTATGGGGATTTCGAATTGTTTTAGCACCCTCTGCACAAATTGAACGGAGGTTAATATGTAGCCTACGTTATCCGCAGGGTTCTATAAAATATGTGTACCAAATTTGGTCAAACAGTGTAGATTTGTATAGAGAACAGATAAACAGACAGACGTCAATTCTGCTTTATATATAAATTATAAATACTTTTTCTAATGCCCGTTTGTGGCACTACCAGCGGATTTATGAAACACTTTGCATTATTTAGATTTACTATGGAGTGTGGGTTTATGTTGCACCTTGCTTACATACCACACAATATAGGCACAATCCGCTTTCAGAGAGGCTACTCATTCTTTCTAAATGGACAAACATCCATGCTTCACTCCGGATTCGAGCCAAGAACCTTTGGATCCACAAGACAGCAAGGATCTCTGAGCACTAAACCGGCTGGTCGGCAAGCTTCAAATCAAAAGATTATATAGTGTGGCTCAAGCTATACAACTGGAATATTACTCCCAATCGAATTTAAATACCCATCAGAACGAAAAATAAGATAGTACTTAGTTGAAAAACAACAATGGACACATACAATTTGCCTTAAACCTCACGCGACATCTGACCGTGGTTCAAAATTGCGAGGCGTTTTCCTTGAATCTTTCCCTTCGGGATTGATCCCGGACAGTTGTCAATAGTGTTGCTTCAGTGTGACGTTAATTAACTACCTACCTACCTTTAATCTACCGAGCTTCGCACGCGCATATATCCGTTCGACCAACTACAATCTTCTCTGACTTGTAACCAGTTTTGATATTGACCATTCGAATGCCTTGTTATGATTCTTTCAACCAATAGATAGATGCGGTTATTTAGTCATCAAATGAGAGATGTAGGGTAAAAGGACGTCTACACTACTTGGAAATATCCTGACGATCAGAGGGTTAAAGTGTGTTGTAAATAATAAAACTGAATTTTTACAAAGCTGTGAGACCAAAGGATTTTACATTGGCTCTACATTTAGTATTTTACTACAAATGCATGATAATATAGCTTTGAAATATAGCTTTGATAATATAGCTTTGAAAAACTATCATAAACTAAATCGTAACAGAAAGCTCTTAGGACGAAAACAAAGCCCCAAGACACTTTTTGATACAGGATAAAAACTCGGACAAAGTACAGCATGAAAGTGCATCATTTTCAATGACATAATATACGTTCATGGGCAGGTGGCTGCTGAAAAATGCTTCCCAGAAGTACCTAGTCTCTTAAAAACTCCTTTAGGAGGTCTATTTATCAGAATAATGAACACTCAATGTCTGCGTCGGTGATTTTCACGAGCAGAGATGCTCCTGGGGTAAAAAAATAGGAGCTTTATCCGCAAACGACGTTGCATTTCAAACTAACTTTTCAGCCTGCTATTGTTCCTTTCTTTCTGCATTCGAGGGCCATATTTTGGAGTATATAAGAGAATATGATGGCACTTTCCTTTATACGTCTTCGATTATTCCGTCCATCATTTTTCGTATCAACGAGAAATCGGATTGGATGGGATATTGAACTTCAAATCCATTAGGCGAGAATGCTCCCATTTCGGAACGATTGTGTTTTATTTTTTATAAATGTGTTACGCAGAATTCTCAATCATAGAGAAATCTTTCATTAAAATAAAATTGATAACAGATTCCAGATTTTCAGAAACTTGAATTTATTTTTTTAAATAAATCATCACTCAAACTCTAGAATGAGGTCTAGGCATCTTATGATCGTAAAAATTTTGAAAACTGTTACATTTTTCAAGATGGGTACCTTAAAATATCTATTATATACAGTCTATCACACTTGTAAATACATAATTCCATAGGTTTGTTTTCTTCTTTGTGAGCATTGTCTTCATATACCTTCGATTCTAATTTAAGTCTACATGTTGTTTGAATAAAATTCATTACAGGCTATTGTTTACCATCTAATTTTGACTGGAAATTGCTTAAACAGGTATTTTTATAAACAGCGAACATGTATAATGTTAGATTTCCAACAAAGTACTAAGATGTAATCTCGAGTCCGTTTTGTGTATTAATCAGTTCTAGAGTATCAGAAGTCTAGCATAAGGAAGCGGTGTTAAGTGTAGATTTACTTAGTATATGTGTCAAGTATTTTATGTTCATCAAATTGAACGGAAAAAAAAATCACAGTTGAAGACTGAAACTGGCAGAAACAAATCGAGAGAAATAAATAAGGGGAAATTGTATCATAAGATAATTTATCAGTCGAATTAGAAGTTAAAACTTGAAATTGAAAAACGAACATGAAGTGTTCCAGCTTCGTTCTTGCAATGTGACAGACTATAATACGCTGAAGGTCCAGCTTTACCTACAAATAAAAACATTTATTACTAATCCACAAAATCGTTTACAAAGCAGAATCAAATAAAAATATCCATTACTAAACCACAAAATCATTTAAAATGTAGAAGCAAATAAAAATACTCATTACTAAACCACAAAGTTATTTGATATTTAAAAGCAAATATAAATATTAATTACAAATCCACAAAAAGCATTTAAAATGCAGAAGCAAATAAAAATATCAATTACCAATCCATGTGTGTGATCGCCACCCCTAACTGCAACCGAAAGGCTACAGTGGCGTGTGGGAAGCAAACGTGAACAGGAAATGAGTGTCTTCCTTTTTGTGTTCGAGGCAGGGTGGATGTGCCGTTCCCTGCTCCACTATGTTAAGCTTACGTATTTTTTTGTATATATAGTAAATATACAGTCGCGGAAAAAAACGAACTCCCCTTTATTTCGAGCACCCTTTTTATTCGAGTAGAGAAAATTCAAAGATATCATTCTATAGGGAATAACGTCCTCCGAATAAGTTGAAATGCAAAAAAATGCATAAGGGACCGTCTTCATATGAAATGTTGCACAAACAACAAAATTTCCAATACAGACATCCTGTTTTGATAACTTAATCAGATTCAGCATCATTAAATTAGTCTAAATATGAAATTTCATGACTTTACTGTCTTTATATCCGGAGATATCCAATGTTAAAGTTCCTGTCAATTTCAGGGATCATATCCACATTGAAAATCGCTATTCGTACATAGAGATTAGTTGTAGTTATAGCTACCCGAATTTCAAATTTGAACGCTATTTCAAACGTATTCGTCAGCGCTTGCAAACGATCCAGGAATTATTATATTTATTATGCAAGTGAAAAAGAGTCGAGAATTATGTTATATTTATTATGCAAGGGGCAAACGATCCAAGAATTATTATATTTATTAGGCGAGCTCAAACGATAATATTCTGAATTGTAACCATGATTAAAATTCCCCCTGAAATCGTCATAATGAGGAAAATTTAATGCAACGCAAAAACTAATTATTGGAATAAGTTGAAATTTTGCATGGTCATATTAGAAGTCCTTCTGAATCGATTTCCATCAAACTGTAATACGTAAGTTTTTAAACATTAATTTAATATTATTTAGGAAGATATCCATAAAAGTCTAAGAAACTGATTTAACATTAGGAGCTCCAATATTTCTGTACTCATAACTTCGAAACGGTAAGATCTAATGACATGAAATTTGGTATCTGAATTAAATGTTGAAATGGATTTAAAATTGTATGTCAAAATGGGGGCTTTCTATTGGAAATTATGAAGTTGGTGCTCAATTTAATATGAAGACGGCCCCTTATGCAAATTGTATAGATGTTAGTTGTCGTCGAATCTTCGAATTTTCTCTACTGTTAAATTTGCTAGAATGAAGAGGGGTGGTTCCTTTTTTTCCGCGACTGTTTACATGTAATGTCCTCGTCTACTGTGGAAATAAACGTGATATCCTAAAAGCTCAGTGCTTTTAATCTTATGCCATTTCATCAAAGATCAACCCAGCAATAATCCAACACCACGAAAACATTTACAATGGAAAAACAATGCAAAAGCCACATTCCGGTTCATCGAACTCTACGAGTGCCAAAACAACACGCTGTGAAGTTTAAAATACAGAGCCCCAACCTTCTAGTCTAAGAAAAGTTTCGAATGGACGAGGCTTTACTTTTGCTCATATAGACAATAGCGCTACTTTATATATGTAACTTTTTTTTAGATTTCCTTCCTGCCCTTAACTTCAGGTTTCTTTTATAAGGTTAACAGTATATACAGTTGGAAACCTTTTGGATTACTTTTAGTTGCTTTTCAACAGTCAATATTTTAATTTGTTACTTCACGAAATTGTATACAAAAATATTTCCTTGACATTAAAACTTGCTTGGTAAAAGTATCTAAAAATGTTTCATTCGATAATGATATCTGGTGAAGTAGTGAAATTTACAATATTCATTTAAGGAAGGATTGAAGCGCTATTAAAAGAAATTAAAGTATTCCAATTTTCAATATTTAACTGAAAATAAAAAAGAACGAATCACAGATTCGTTATGATATAAAGTGTTTGTATGCTCATGAATAAGATTGTAATAGTTATATGTTACAGCAGACGGTAACCAGTAACGTCTTTAACTATTGAAAGGACTGTTCACTTATTCTTACAAGATATTTCATTTGACATACATTTTGTAATTCTACTTCCATGAAATTATAAAAAAAGTATTTTCAATATTCTACTCTATTGGGATGAATCGACCAACACCATTGGTTTTCAACATGTGCTATATAATGTCCCACTCAGGTTTAAATTTAAGTGTTTAATATATTAAAAATGATGTTTAATACACAAAACAATTTTATCCGCTTGCATTAATCCTCTTGACTAATATCAATAACACGAATGTAATTGAAAGGACTTACTTTACCTCATTTACAGTAGAATAAAAACAAAATCTTCAAATGGCGGACATTTAAAATGGTTTCAAAGAGAATGTACGAGATTTTTTCAAAAACGAAAGAAAAGTTCCAAAGAAGCATGCGAATGAAAATGGCGCTTTCGTTCAAGTAATATGAATATTTTGTGAAATATTTTTCACAAGAACTTCCAGTTATAAGCATTTAGGGCAAAAATACTAAAAAATAAAAAAAAATACTAAAAAAGTGTGCACTGTGGTTTATGTTCCTTGGCCAAAACATGTTAACCCACCTGGTGGCTGTATCGCCGATGTATCACGTCATTAGAAAATCTGACCCAAATCTTGATGGACGAGATATCTCGTCATTGAAAAAACAAACTGACCAGATCTTGAACTCGTTATTATAAAAAATCGGCAATAATTTGATGATGACGAGATCAAGATCTGGTCAGTTTGTTACAGGCAATATTTTGATGAGATATCTCATCATTAGAAAAATTGGCCAGATCTTGATAGACGAGATATCTCGTCATTAGAAAAATTAATCACATTTTGATAGACGAGATTTCTCGTCGAAACCACTTAGAAGGATTATGTTTATTGTAAAATATTTTGTATTATAATAATACTTGCATTTATTTTTATTACAAAATCTTTCTAAATATTTCTGAATATTTACGATTTATTTTTTCAGATTAAAAAAAATCGAGTTTTTTCCCGAACCGTCGCCAATAGGACATTGTGTTGTTCCAGTGCGACGTTAAATAAAATAACCTCCTACCTTCAGATTAAATACATGTTTTGAGATGTTAGTGCTATATCACAAAATATATTTTGATTTATGTCTGTCTTTGTTTGGGTCAACGAGGGTTAATTAGATAACAAACTAATATCTAAAACAAATGTTGGTAACGTTTTATGGGCAAGGTGAGTGCAAAACGCGGTCAACTTGCTCCCAATGCAATATTAAATAGTTGAAATAACACAAAACGAGATAAAAAGGATTGTATCACACGCAATGAGTTAAATTAGAATAGTTAACACAATTAATTTGCTTTAACAATAAGCGCATATGGATAGCTGCTTACTAACTTAATATTTTTTATATTTATGTAAACAAACCTGGGTCGACATTTGCTCCTTGCTTTATCAAGTGGTGACAAAATACATAATCATGCGTAAAAAAGCATTAGGTAATATATCGGAACTATAACGCCCCCCCCCCTTGATCATGCCGCCAAAACCAAAATATACTTTGAAAAGAAACAACGGAATATGTGCACATTTCATCAATATTCCTTAAAGTGTATTTAAACTTACATACATATGAATCGTTTCAATGTTTTGGCATATCAACATAATACCGTTTGAATTCACTCTAATTAAAAATTCTAACTATTACTAATTTTATTTCTACTAAAAACTATAACTATCTAATTATAAATTACTTACATCACCGATTCGTAACCTTGAATACTTGAACTATATCCAGTTTTCATAAACATAGAAGTCCTCTGTATTCAGATAAGGGAGGGAAATTAGAAAAAAGATGAAACTATTTTAGAAAGCTTTCATTGAAACAGCTTATACATCTGGCTTTAATGAAATGGTAATGAAAAAGGTCATAAAATTTTATAGGGTATCATCAGTTTCTTAACACATATTCAATTCCCAGAATACGGCGTATGCGCGTTTTAATTAGCAATGTTTTATTCATGAGATATTTATTTCGTGAATCTGTTTAGTTGAAAGAATCTATCACAACATAAATAAAACAAATCTATTCTCAAATTCCATGTCTTTGTTCAAATCCTTTTAAAGGTTTACTTTATTCAAAGAACAAAGGAAGAAAAGCCATCTCCTTAAGAGTTTTCAACTCATCTCCAGGAATCAGAAAATTAATTCATAAACCGATGATGAACTTATGCATTTATATTTTTAATATGCGCGGTGTGACAAAGAGTTAGATCTGGAAAATATCGGCATGATGTCCTCAGAAAATGAAAGCAATAAAGAGTTGAGCCTTTTCATATTAAAAGCAACTGATAATTTCTTACCAATTCAAACTTGTATGGTTAGTATGTTTTAAAAAAGGTTGTAGGTGAACATAAAATGGGGACTTAAATACCAAATGCACAATAAAAGTAAACGTACTAATACGTCATGCATTGTTTTTGTAAATGTATTGTAATGAATATTCAATAACAATAATTTGAATTTTGTCATCTCTTTCTCCCAGTACTAGCGCAATATGAAAGACAGACTGCTTAATAGAACCTTTGTTAAATTTTATAATAAATTATCAAATTTTCAATTGCAAAACGATATAACTTTCTGAATTTCATGTGAAAACCCATCGCAATATCTCTTAGAGTAAGGTTGCAAAAAGTTTTTTATTCGGTTCAGAAATTTGTTATAGTGTAAGTTATTTTTAAGACTTGATTGTTGTAATCCAAACCATATCGTCCCATAATTGTGCGTATAACACATTTACAACACCATAGTATTTGCGGTTGCTAAATTCATAAGCTCAGTAGTAATTAGTAGAATTTGAGCACTACATTAGATAAAGAATGTTAGAAATCACACTGCAATGTTGTGAAATAAATGTAACTAAGTAGTGATCTTTAACATATGTGTGAATACATGTTTTGAAATAATCAGTCGATTGTATTATTTAAATGCACTATATTCTTGTTAAATTTCCTAAGCTTTTTCCATGGTGCTTTTGAATCTGTAATGAGTTAGGCGTGTTTCTATAAATCTGAGACATTTGCTTTTCCAGAAAGAAACCCATGTTGCAAACATTTCATATTGTAATACTGAAATAATACAGATTCTTTGTAGCCATAGCGATGTATATAAATACATATGCCTCATACAAACAATGCAAGTGTGAAAACAATACAAGTGTGAAAGCAATGCAAGCATGAAAACAATGCAAGTATGAAAACAATACAAGTGTGAAAGCAATGCAAGCATGAAAACAATGCAAGTATGAAAACAATGCAAGTGTGAAAACAATACGTAAAAAAGAAAACCAAACAAAACAATTCTCACTAAAGCAGCTAAAATGACGTTGTTGAAAATATTTTTGTTGGATTGTATGTAGTAAAAAATGCTACTATTTAGGGAATCACCCGAAAGGTGGTCAGTTTCTAACGAGATGAAGCTGCAAGTCGTCGATCCTCGCATAAATAAATGAATTAATTGTGGAGTCCTCGAAATGATGCGCTGAATCCGCAAAACCTGCATCAACACCTACTAGTAGGTATATAGTCGCACAAGAACCCATCGGTATAATAGTGTGACTAGAGATATACGTTTCTATATACATTTAACAAACATACAAGAAAAACAAAATCATACTCTTTGCAATCGACCCTTTCATCTTATCTCATGAACGTCATGTCTGCGAATTTATACCCAGCCGAACATGTAATCCGTTGTACTCGGCTGCTTAGCTTTTACTATCGCATCATTTCTTTGTCTTGACGAGTGTGAGATATCACCCGCAGCCCGGTTGTCAAGAGATCCAAGATAGAGTGTGCGCTCATTGGGGTCACCAGCAAAACCCTGGTGCAAAAAAAGGACGAAAAATCTGTAGGCTCCAAGTGAGCAGAGGGGCACAGAGAGTGGCAATCAATGTAACCGAGGTAATGGAGACCGGCTATTTATCGGACCACAACCGACGTTTTTATCATTCGTCTTTTCTTTGAGACCCTCGGCTAATGGCTAGTTTCTGAGGCTCCATGGAACTTTAATCCTTGTTAACCGGCCCTAAAAGAGACACGTTCTTCTCCTTCCAAAGAGACTGTTAACGGATTCCTGGAAGCGTAATATGAGTTTAGGAATAGAGGTATGAGGGAAGGCAATAAGGGTTCCCTTTCTTCGGTAGCGGGACATCGATTTTTTTTCTTGTCTCTTTAACGAGGTATAAAAGGATGTGGGATCATTGATTTTCAATGGTGACGTGGAATTATCATTGCTTATAGGATCTGAGTGGACCGAAGTTACTTGAAACTTACTTTCCTTACGATGCAACGGAAATGTAACGGTGATGTTAGTGATGGATGAGAAATTTATCATTTCTAATTTGGAAATAATTTAATATAAAATTGTTTTTCCCATCAAATAATATTTGGGTAATAGGATTATTTTACATTATAGATATTATTTCCTGTTAGTTTTAAATACGAATGGCCGCGGTGGCCAGGTTGGAAGAGTAACGGACTAGCAACCTGAGTGTTGTGAGTTCGAATCCAACCAAATACTCTCGTGTACAAGCATACTTGGTGCACGTTATATCCTTCCTGGCCTCAAGTGACCTCACCTTGGCGTGGTGGGGAAGTTTGGAGAGTGGGGCGCCAGCTCAGGTGTTGCCTCGTCATAGTTTGGAGAGTGGGGCGCCAGCTCAGGTGTTGCCTCGTCATCTGACCGTGGTTCAAAATTACGTGGTATTGTCTTCGAATCTTTCCCTTTGGGATTGATCCCATACCGTCACCATTAGCCCGTTGTGTTGCTCCATTGTGATGTTAATTAAAATACATACCTACCTTTAAATATGAAAGTTTTGTGCACAGAACTGAATTTATATTTGTATTGTGCAATTTCTGTAATATTTTTATTGTGAAGTTTCTTAGTAGAATTGGAGGGTTTATGTGTGATAAATATTTATTTAGTCCTTGACAAAGTCGCGTATAAATTTTAAAATATTGAGCATTCCACTTTGAAAACAATTGTTAAAGTAATAGTAAATTATTAATAAATTAAGAAAAGCTAGTGTTTTTAAAAACTTTAGAAATATGATTATTTCACTTCTTATTCATTCGTGTACCGATGTCGTTTTAAGTATGAATTTTTAGTGCACAGAACCAAATTTAGAATTGTGTTATTTATTTCTAAATTGTTAGATTTTTATTAATAGTAAATATTTTCGATGTTAAGGGGACACGGTACCCTTAAAATGACCAATATATCGAAAAAAATTTTATTGCTTTATTTTAACTATACAACCCTTCTGAATATGTGTGCAAAATTTCATTGCTCTAGCAACATTATTTTAGGAGTTATTTAAGTTTTTTTCTCTTGGATGTAAAATACCGAAACCCAAAATTAAAACTTTAAATGGCTTTTTCTCAGCTTTCTGTTTTTGATGACTATGAAGTACTCAAATTGCTAAGGCTTTTTTAAAATTTAATTTAGAGGTTTGAAACTTTTTGTAGTTGTTCACAATAGTGTATTTGACAATTCTGTGCTTGGGATAAGAATTTGGATGAAAAGTTTTTTTTTAAGTTGACAAACTAAAATATTCTTGTTTTTTACAGTTTTTCACAGTACTTTTTAGAAAAAATATTATAGAAAAATAAATAATCAGAATACATGCAAACCCATGCACAGAATTGTGTAAAATACTGCAATGAATAGAAAAGTGTAAAAAAAAATTAAAAAGATATTTAAAAAAGTAGTAGGGATGTTAAAATGTTGATTTTTTTCAAAAAAAAAATTTAATTTCTGAATTATTGCTTTGGTAAAATTAAATTTTTTCGCCTGAAATATTCTTTTTATGTGCATTTCAATATAGTATACTAAAAAATTTTGCTACACATATGAAAACAAAAAAAATTGTTCAAAGGGTACCGTGTCCGCTTAAGTGTTTATTTAATCTTATCTTCACAACAATAAAAATATGTAATTATTTTTTTCAAATACTGTGGTGCCGCGGTAGCCCGGTTAGAAGAGTAACGAATTAGCAACCGGAGGGTTACGAGCTCTAATCCAACCAAAGGCCCTCGTGTACAAAGGGGGTTGGTACACGTTAGATCTGTCATGGCCTCAAATGACCTCACATTGGCGTGGTGTGGATGTTTGGAGAGTGGGGTGCCAAATCAAGTGTGATATCGTCATTTGACCGAGGTTCAAAATTACGTGGTGTTATCCTCGGTACTTTCCCTTTTGGATTGATACCAGACCGTCACCAATAGCCCGTTGTGTTTCTCCAATGTGACGTTAATTTAAATACCATCAAGATAGGTAATTATTTTAATTATAACGTGACATTGGTGCAACACAACGGGCTATTGATGACGGTCCGGTATCAATTCCAAAGGGAAAGGTCTGAAGCAATTTTCCATGCAATTTTGAACAACTGTCAGATGACGTGGCAATACCTGAGCTGGTACCCCACTCTCCAAACTTCCACACCACGCCAACGTAAACCTTTCGAATTTTTAAGTTTCATGTAAAATTCATGATCAACATTTTAAGTTTTAAAATGTAATTAGTCAACAACACTTGATTGATCAACCATATGTCAATTATTTAGTTTAACACTGACCTGTTGGCATTATTCCTGTCGTATTTATGTTTGACGAACGTGAATGAGAATGGTTGGTTTTGAATTTCAAGGGTCAGTTAGTGTAAATTTGAATGTAAAGGATATTTGGCCATGCTGCGGCAAACATAAGACAAGTAATCAAGTCAAGTAATGAACATACTCACTCAGAGTTTTAGAAAAGAAAAAAAGGCCCCCGCAGGAAGGAATCGACTAGATAAGAATCAAACCTGCACCACCTACAACTCAAAGGTTGCTAGAGCAGTAAATGAGGTAGGTATGGTAGGTATTTTAATTATCGTCACACTGGAGCAACACAACGGGCTATTAGAAGCGAACGAACCTTCAAAGTCGTGAGGTCGGTAGGTAGTATGTTAATTAACGTCACACTTGAGCAACGCACGGGCTATTGGTGACGATTCGGGATCAATCCCAAAGGGAAAGATCTAGGACAACACCACGTAATTTTGAACCACACAAAGTCGTGAGGACCCGTGAATGTGAAATCAAATGTAAGGAAACCATTAAGTTAAATTAGCACTACCAGTTGTCAGTGATCATTTCTTTGGTATGAGTGCAGACAGCAAATTTTCTGTTCGGAACTTTTACTTAATTTTATAGTCGTTCTTTAAATTCAAAGATCCAAACAAATTAACATACTTTTGATGTACAGAAACTTATAAGAACTTTAATCATAGTTTGATGATTCCCCATCTGCGATTTTCAAACGCAATTCCATTAGTTTTGCTTTCATTGCATATAACGATGCTTGTAATTCTACAAATGCAAATTCAAGTCACAAGTAAATGATGGCTGTGGAATTTTAAAAAAGGGTTCTGAAATTTCACATCCATCATAATCATCACAAAAAAAGAAAATAATTCTATTAACTGTACGTTAAATAAAATGCGTAATAATATATCAAATTATTTCTAATTCCGCGTGACAAAATAACTCTTCAATCAAACTCCAATCCACCCGAAATTCAATTTTGAAACTGACGAGCAGAAAAACCTATTTCACAAATCGGACTTGTTTCATATCACACTTTTATTTCACATCTCTCACGGTACAGCAATCGAAACAACGCCGAAGCGTTAAAATCCCAAATACAACAAGCGATTGATTACATAAGCGATTAATTAAGTTAATGCTGTCAAACTCAGTCGAGGCGTGGAACCCGCGAGTAAAAATGACAGCCCCCGTTTTGAAACGGGACGACACTATTAAGGCAATTACCCGAAAGGTGGTCAGTTTCTGACGAGATGAAAATGCGAGTCGCCGATCCTCCGCATAAGCAGATGAATTAATTTGGCATGTTGCTCGGGTCCTCGAGAAAGGACGCCACGCAATTAGTCGGGCAACTAACGATTTCGGGATGGATATTCGATTAGATTTAGTTGAAGGACCGAAATTTAATTATCCACAATCCCAAGAAACTGAGACTTTAATAACATTACAGCCGCTAACGAGAGTTTTCTGCTCCCTTTCTTTTCGCTGCTAAGGGTCTCAATTAAGGACGCATTTAATCATATCGCTTTTAATTTGACGTTAAGTGTCCATAAAAAGCGTCCTTCGACTGGGTTTTATAATTGTAGTGTCGCTGTAGTGGGAGACCGTTATAAAATTGTTTCGCACAGCGTCTGGTGTGTGTCGTGTCTATTTCCGGATTTGTTTCAAGTTACGTTCGTAATGAAGTGTTGGTAGGAGGAGTCATTATTTAATGCTTTTCTTTCAAATAGTGCCGGTCTTTTAATTTTAAAAATGGCTTTGAGTCAGCACATGGATTCCTAGCATATTCAAAGTATTTGTCAGTGCATTTGACATATTTTGAGTTCAAAGGGTTGGTTGATTAGTTCAATTTACGTCAATTTATGGAGCAACACAACGGACTATTGGTGACGGGCCGGGATCAATCCCGAAAGATCCGAGGATAACACCGGTTAATTCTGAACCACTATCAGATGACGAGGTCAACACCTGAGCTGGCATCCCACTCTCCAAGCTTCCATACCAGGAAAATTGTG
The DNA here is from genome assembly GCA_933210815.1 of Meta bourneti. Classification (NCBI taxonomy): domain Eukaryota; kingdom Metazoa; phylum Arthropoda; class Arachnida; order Araneae; family Tetragnathidae; genus Meta; species Meta bourneti. Next base: position 66,168,372 of record OW119923.1, on the reverse strand, counting down.
GAGATTTGAAGCCACGAAAGATTTAACGTGCACCACCACCCGTGTACATTCCGCTAGGAGAGACTCCGCTTCTATCCTTGTGAGAATTTACTGGATTAAAGGTCTCCCTTGGGAGTTGATCAGTTTCTAAATCGCATAGGATCATTGTTGGATATCTGATGGTTATATGAGAACAGTGTTTATGTTTTTACTATAAAGTCCCAGCAGCAGCCAGGATATCGATAATTAGGACAAGGGTCTTTAGTTGGATCGAGCCTCGAAGCCTCAAATAATATCGCTTTTAATTTAACGTTAAGTGTCCATAAACAGCACCCTCCGACTGGGTTTTATAATTAAACCATGATCAGATGATGTCAATACGATGCCAACGTTAGGACATTTTAGATCACGACCGATAAAATATGCACGAGCCCCCACTTACATTCCACCAGGGAAGACCCGTTTAGTGCTCTCCCTTGGGAGTTGACCAGTTTCTAAATCGCACAGAATCACTCTTAGTTTTTCTTGTAGGATGGGAACTCTGTTTATGTTGTTGCTATAAAGTCCCACATAGTCAAAGAGTCAATGTACCAAATTTGGCGTTCGCACGTCGTAGATTTGTATTGAGAACAGACAGACGCAAACTGTTTTATTTATAGATACATCGATCCTCTCTCGTATGTCATCTACCGATCAAAACCTTCGTGACATGCAAGTATAACGTTATTAGCCCACTGCTGCCAGCACCTTGTGACGGCTGTCTGCGCACCTTCCAGAAGACAAGCAATTAGTCCACAAGACTAATCTGCTCCCCCTTCTAAGTCTCCATTTGAGGGGAGGCAGTATTTCTATAATTAATACGAGGGTTATGGGTTTGATCGAGTCTCTAACTCGCAACAATACATAATGCTTTAATTTGACATGATATATCGCTTCTTTTTGTCCATAAAAAGCGTCCTTCCACTGGGTTTTATAATAATAGTGTCGGTGGTAGTGAAAAACCGTTTTAAAATTGTTTCTCATTGAGTCTGGTGTGTCACGTCTATTTCAAGTTACGTTTGTAATGTTGTGTTGGATGGGTGAGTGATTATTTAATGCTTTTCTTTTTCAAATAGTGAGGCCGTGGTGTCCCGGTTGGAAGAGTAACAGATTAGCAACCGGAGGGTTGCGAGTTCAATTACAACCAGAGACAGTCATGTACAAAGGGAACTGTTGCACGTTAAATCCGTCGTGACCTCAAATGTCCTAACGTTGGGGTAGAATAGAATTTTTGTGTGTGGGGTGCTAGCTCAGGTATTGCCTCGTCACCTGGCCGTGGTTCAGAATTAAGTGGTGTTGTCCTCGGTTCTTTCCCTTTGTGATTGATCCCTGACAGTCACCAATAGCCCGTTTTGTTTCTCCAGTGTGACGTCAATACCTACCATACCTACCAAATAGTGACGCTTTTTTCGCTACAATTATAAAAGTGGCTCAGAGGTAACACTTGAATTCGTAACATATTTTCAAAGCATACGTGCGTTCGACCACGTTGGCGTGGGGTGAAAATTTGGAGAGGGGTGCGATCTCAGGTGTTGACCTCGTCATCTGACTGTGGTTCAAAATTACGAGGCGTTGTCCTCCGATCTTTCTACTTAGGAATTAATTGATCCTGGACCGTCGCCAATAGCCCATTGTGTTAATCCAGAACGACGTTAATTCTACTACGAACCTACCGTGTGTTCGACATATTTTGAGTGTAAAGGGTTGTTTGGTTGGTAGTTCAATTTAATTCGCATGCAACGCGAATTCTTGTCGCAAACCAATCCGATAAAGTGTTCGTTGTTCGATTGGATGTGTTGGCATATTGTCGTCGAATGTTTTATGACGACATTTTTGGTCAATTGAAATCCCGTCCCTCTAAACACCAATCTAATTATCCTTTTGCCGTTCCCAGTACCTGATTAAATAGAGCCACACGAAGAAAAATAAAGCATCAGATGGATATCCAAAACCAAATGTGTATACCATGAGTCATAAAACTGCAACCAAAACAAACTTGTGCGTCAAACTAGTAGGTAAGCATTACTTGTAGGTAAGCATATCCTCATCTCCGGAATGCAACATTCGATCGTAAAACGCTTTCTCGGGTCCATTTTCTGAAAGTAATCCCGTGGCATGATTATTGTGCTGTCAATTCCCACCACAATTACAACATTATGCAAAGTTACAAATGTATCTAGCTTTACAATATGCTTCAAGATTTTATTATACGTTGCAGGTATAAATTAATAATGTTATTATTCATCATACTTAACCTATATTTAAATAGAACAATATGTATCATACCCAGATGCATGTTTGTTTAATAATTCTGAGATGTTAATTTTGCATAATAGTCTTCTAGAATTGATATTGTGATAATTTATGATTTTTATTCAAATTAAAAATGTCTTAGTGACCACGATACCAGTCTAAAAGTCCCCAAATTCTGATCTAAAAGAAAGTAAAATCTCATATATATCTTGAAAATTTTTACTTAATCTCTTTCCTTTGTAAGCCGATGAATAGTAAATTGTTCAACGGCTATTGGCAGTTAACTAATTAACCGTCAGGTGAGTCGGGGTTGGCGAGGGTTCAGAATATGTATCATGTGAGAGAATTTGGGTGACGGGAGAGCATTTGGGTGCGATTGTTGTAGTGAAATTTTCAACTGTATGACTGAAACTTACTGAATAAGAATTAAAACAACACAACCTTTGACACGCGACTTTTACGCTTTCTAAACAAATCTGTTTTGAAAAGCAGCAAAGATGAAGGGGAGTGTAAAAATGGCAATTCTGCAATTGATATTGTAAAAAAATTATGTTCTTCGTTGTATGGCTCAGGTGATAATATTACTAGATAATTGATATATGAGCTGTTCACTAGCTGAACTTAATTTAAGCTATTAAATTTTGTCATTTCAAACATGAGTACGTATTCAGATATATTTCTTCCAAATTAACATCCGAAGTAATTTTACAATAGCGGTAAGCCTGTGTAGACTCAGTCATAAAAACAATGTATGTATTTAGAGTAAAATTATAATGCATATTTAAAAAAAATGTAGGTTGTGTCGAGAATAGAAACCGTAGTTTAAGCATGAATACTCGGGCTTGATGTTGGATTGTGGAATGTATAAAGCAGACAGGAAGTTTGAACGATTGTTTATTGTGAATATTCACCAATTAATTTACAGATTTTAAGATTAAAGTGGTTTGAAATTAACTTTAATTGAGAGATTTTTGTTGTCCAATATTAGTTGTAGCGTAGCTTGGTAACTTTATGACACCTCTTGCGTAGTCCTCACTCCATACAATCGAAAGTTACACTGACCCAAAGCTCGCCCAGCATCGTAGAATTTCGAAATATTGCGGACCCCCTCGCCGAATTCAGTGCACCCGTGCACTCGGTCCGAAAGTCATGTCAGATACGGACATCAATTGTCTATATGACACTATACTTATCTTCTGGATGTTTCTTCTGGTGCTGAATTCATATGAAAATTTAATATTTATTTAAATTCTACTTAAATTATCACCAAGTTCTCGTGCAGGATTTTTGTTGTTCAATATTAATTGTAACGTAATTCGGTAGCTTTCAAATGGCATCACTTACGCAGTCCGCACTCCAAAGTTGCATTGGCCCAAAGTTCGCCCAGCATGGTGCTCGGTGCACTTGAGCACCAGGTCCGAAGGTCATACCAGGTTATTGACATCCCTTGTCTACACGACGCTATATTTATCGTTTATATTTATCTTCTAGTTCTGAAATAAGACAAAACAGATGTGATGCTTTTTTGTAACGCTAGACTTTTCATGCATCCCTCTAGTAGTGTTCCGATTTTAAACACGGATTCAAGTTTAATATTATTTTTAAAAATTTAATTAATTGACATGACTCATTATGAAAATAACGATTATAAATTTTACATTACACTAGACAAAAAATCGATGCTTTTATCACAGCCATAAGTATAAGTAGAGTTCAAAGTTGTTTGGAATTTCACGAAGCTTTTTTTCTACGCCTTTTAATGTCTAAAACATCTCAGCGAGCTTTCGCATCTTTTCTACTTACCCACAAATGAATAGCTAAGCTCTTCTAATACAACAAATGCCTGTCACCATTCGCCTTTTTTCATCCCCTTTCTCTCCCGCTGATTTAATTAACTTTCCTACGGACAATACCATCTCAGGAAATGAATAACGAACAAAAATAAATTGAATCGCGAGGAAGAAAATAAGAAATAGAACAAATTCCTTAATAACAACCGAATGCCTCATATACATTACCAGAAGTTTGTCTCGGAGCGCTGAGTTGTCCACCGAACCATTATAATTAACCCTTCCGCACTTAATGAATTTCGAGCAGTGATTCATAACTTTATTTCTCTTTTTTTGTCGCTCGAAGTTCTTTCATTAATGCCGCACGTGATTTTAATCGATATTATTTGGACAGAAAAGACGGAGTCCCAGCTTTCATTTTTGGGAACTCCTTTTTAGCTTTTTTAATAACTGTTTCTCTTTGCTGAAAACATATCGGAGTAACAGTAAAAAAATAAGGTGTCGTTTGTTTTTTGGAGTAGGTGTATGTTTTGATGCGTTATAAATGACGTTGGATGCAGATTCCGTTTGTAATTATTCAAAACGATTTATCATTGGGGAGTGCCATTTTGGAAAGTCAAAATACTGAGCGAAGATAAGAAGCGTGTTTTTTGATAGATGTCATGTATTATATGTCGTTAAGAAATGATTTTTTATGCTATCTTCATTTTTATGTTGATTTATTGTTTTGGATTCTATGCGTGTAAATGTCATAGATAACTTGTTGAATTAAGATAGGAAATAAATAGAATGCGTGTACATCAATTATTTAAATTCTTAAAGCTCCTTTTTTATCAAGTAACTTTTTTTAATGCTGTTATTCGGAAAATGATTTGTATAAGGTAAAAACCATCGCATTTATTTTTTATTCTTTAAATTTCATCTATAAAAATGGTAACTTCAAAAGAAATTAATGAAAATCTGAAAGTTCAAGTACGCACTAGTCAACTATTTCCTTAGTAGATGTTATTTTTCTTATTTTATACAATTACCAAATGCTAGCATCACTGTTATTTGCAATTTTATGAGGTAATGCAAGTAGAGTGGGAAAAAGGGTGAAGTTACACACACACACACACACACACACACACATATATATATATATTATATTTAAGATTTGTTTTTAGCACAAATTATGATTATTTGAATTTTCTCTTGACTGAAATTTGTTAAAGCTTTCAGATAAATGTTGCAATATCATTATACATGGGACAGTAATCATAGATATATCGCACTTGAAATTACTTTATGAAATAAAATAAATTAATATTTTCTAGCTAAGATATCTAAGGTACTATAAGAAACAAATACGAACATGCCTAATTTCTTCTTTTCAAAATGTATCGATTATGTACATTTTACCAAAAATTATTCATTTTTCCATGAAATGTATTGAAATTTGTACTAATAGTGAAACAGATATCACAGGAAACGAATAAAATGGAAAAATAATAGTGTATAAAAAGGGCTGAATAGGATTACTATTAAAAACATTCTAAATGTGCATTGAAGGGCTTGACAAGAAAAGTGGTTACACGAGGCTAAAACTAGTGGGCCTCTCACGGAAGCGTAGGACTGCAAAATTACGACGGAGCATGGATGCCACAAGTCTAAGGATGTATTCTGTAAGTATTTAGCACCATACTACCTGCAGAACTGTCCACATTTTTGTTGTTTACCGAGGTGTAGGATTTGTGTCCCACTGCGCATTGTATGACATGCCATAACGTTGGGATCTGCTGAGTTAGGTGGGAATGGTAAGACCCCAAACTGAATGAGTGTTCCTTTAACCATAATTTGGCATGTCTAGACGTGTTGCGGCGCATTGTCTTGTTAGGAAATGCTTAACTCATGTAATGAACGCAGGACATGAATGGGTGTAACTCGTTAGCGGCGCAACCGTCGATCTACTAATGAAATAGACAGAGCATGTGGGCTGAGTCACTGTCATAAGATCTCTGAAGGATAAATCACGCGTGTTACAAATCGACTTAGGCGATTGGCTATCGACGCGCAGACTTGTTTTGATCATGGTGGATAATTACTTTAACCAATTAATAATTTAGGATTTATGTTTTTTCCTACAACTACGAGATAGATCTTCAGAGTGACCGGAAGAACTAACATAAATATGCACACACATGCTCCCTCTATTTCATTAGAAGGTCGATGTGCGCAACTATGCTGCATAAACTCTGTCATACTATCGTGCAGGATAAACAAATCTTAAAATCTAAAAAAATGAATTAATTGAATGATCATTTTTGTTCATGTGTGTGCATCGTTGTTTTCCTATTGAAATATAAATTTTTACTCAAGCGTTGAAGTTGTCTTTTACTCTTCACCAAACAACGACTCCATCATGTCTATAACAATTACAAGCACATACTATCGTGGATCTACAATGCAATCGTTCTGAAGTCCTGTTCATGATCGAAACTTATATTATCAGTAGCTTAGTCTAGGAGTGCCACCTTTGGTAACGAATTTGTTTGATGGTAATATGGAGATTCATGACAAGAGGGTGGCCAGACACTGCGAGCAAGGCTTTGTTTTCTGCATTCTTTGTTTATCCCTCCAATATACGCAATTCGATGTGTTTTATGATAGTATAACTGAACTTATACAAATATACTTAAACAAAATATCTCATGGTATGTTTTTAGTCTTTTAAAAATGTCTCAGATCTGATTGTCTTTAAAGTTAGGCCTAATATGCGTGAAAGTGATAAAATAGCAGTAGTTCAAAAAAATTTAGTTTCAGTACGAATTGTAAAAATGTATGCATTGTTGGAGAATATTTGACCATTCATGTAGTGTTCCGTGATAATACTCGTATGTGCATGTGATACAACAAGGAAGGAAATCTGATAAGCAATAAAATAGCTGAAGTTGATGCGCGCTTTAGGCTTACTAAATGGAAATTTATGCAGAATAGGAACTGGATGGTGGCTTTAAAGTAACGATTCTGCAATTGTTATTGAAAAACATTATACTCTCAATTGTATGGCTCAAGTTGTAGTAGTACTAAATAGCTGGTATGCAAGCTATCCATGAGCAAAGATAATTTAAACTATTAAATTTAACCATCCTGGTGTTTGTCTTGACAAGGTATCTCGTCATTAGTAAACCTGACGATATCTTGATTGACAAGATATCTCGTCATTAGAAGAAAACTGACCATATCTTGATCTCCTCAACATAAAAATTTCGTCGATATCTTGATGATGGGATATGTCGTCATTAACAAAATTGGTCAGACTTTGATGGACGAGATATCTCGTCAAAACCACTTGGGGGTGAAGTCATTTCAAGCATGAGTACTTGATCAGATATATTTCTTTTCAAATTAACATTCAAAGTAAGTTTAGAAAAGAAATATTTGTGTTGTATCTGTAGTAAGTTCGCCATATCTGTTGGTGGGACATACTACTCCACTGGAGTGCTAGAGTAAGGAAATAACAGCGCGAGTTCCACCGGGTTAAGCAACAGCACTGACCAGCAACAGCACAATGCTATAGAGTCGCTTAATAATCAAACTAAGTGAAGCAGGTTGTTGGAAGGTAGAGCGATGGGCAGGAAACGATGGGAAAAGTATCACCCACCAACATGTTAGTATGCATCCATTCTGCACTGGCCTTATAAGTGATCCCTTTAATTAATACCAAACAAGGCGGTCTGAGCCGAGAAACGTATGACAGAAGTCACCAGGCTGCTACCAATTAATTCAACTGCGCCTGTTCCTGTAGATAAGTGTGGTTAATTGCCTGGGGCCCAGGAGCAAGAATCACAATTCCCCGATCCCCTTGTTTCGGACCCATCATTTCATTTGAGTCAAGTGTGAGGGGATGAAAGACCAGAAGCATCGACCTGCTGCGAGATAACAGTGAGGATGGATTGAGTGCATTGTTGGAACAACGAATGTCTGAGGACGATAGTTGACGGATTTGCCCCGCGATGAACCTTTAAGGTTTACTCGATTGAATCTGGAGAGGTGACGATTTCTGGTTGTCTGCGGAAGTAGCTTTTAAGAGCCTAGATTGTCCATTCTAGGGTTTAAAGAGGATGGCTGAAATGCATTGATGGTGAATTGAATCGAAATTTATTTTCTGTGGGGAAAGCATGTAATATATTACATTTTCTTTAACCCTCCAAGTGTTTTCGACGAGATATCTCGTCCATCAAGATCTGAAGAATTTTGCCATTGACGAGCTATCTTTTTTACAAGATATTGAAGATTCTTTTGTGTTGACGAGATCAAGATCTGGCCATTTTTCTTATAGAGACGAGAGATGACGAGATCTTAATGGACGAGATATCTCGTTCAACAAGGTCTGGTCAGTTTTGCTAAAGACGATATACTTCTTCAAGACAATCACCAGGAGGATTGGCATCAATGAGGGGCCACGTTAGCACAAATGGGGGAGTAGTGGATTAGCAACCGATCAGTTGCGAGCTCGAAACTCGATCCAAACCAAAACCGTCGTGTATGTGGGGGCTGGTGTAAGTTAAATATGTCGTGGACAGATGTTCTCACATTGGCGTGGTATGGAAGTTTAGGAAGTAGCTCAGGTGTATACTTCGTTATCTGACCATCGTTAAAAATTATGAGGTGCTGTTCTCATAATTTTTCTGCTTCTCTTCTCCTTCGCGATTGATCCCGGACCGTCATCAGTAGTCCGTCTTGTTGCTCCAGTGCGACGTTAATTTAATTACCGACTACCTATTTTAACATCAACGTTATTGCTGCAATACCAAAAAAGCGATAAACTATTGATGAACAAAATATTTTAGTCACCAAATGATAAATAAATCATAATTACAAGCTGTGTATGTACACATATGGCCCAAAAATTAATGATAAGGCAATCCGATAGGAAATCCCGAAGCGTACTGAAATTCCCAAGTGAGAAATGAATATTCCCCAAGCTATGTGGAATAAAATAAGAACACTCAAAGTGCTTCGAAATGTTACTGGGAACCAAAGAAATGACAATAAAATGCTTAGGTGAGTACATTGTAGGGTTTAGTTATCGCAAAAAAAATTGTTTTGCTCTGTTAAAAGAAAAGTACAAGGGAATGATGCCTATGACACCAATGAAGGCCATAAAGTAATGCTGACTAACCTAATGCAGACATGCTTTTCTCAAGGCTGTCCACAACTTCCTGTGGCAAGGAGTTCCATTCGGGCACTAGAGCACGTCTTTACTCTTATGTGATTTATGGTGGTGGTTGTGTAGGTTGCATTGCGACATCCAAGATCACATCCCAAGCATGCTCTATAGTACTGAGATCAGGCGACTTTGTTTGATAGGAATTTATAATTATCCTCAATTTTTGACACGTTCATAATATAGTTAATGGATAGAATCTAAAAAATGTAGCTATTAGGAATAAAGTGCTACTAGTTGTTATAAACAAGTATTCCATTTCTGCTCGGTAAGAATTGAAAATACAAACACTGTATTCATCTGTCAGCATGCATTTCTGAGCGTTGTAAACACACTACACTATTCTGATTTCAAGCCTAAGATGATCTTCAATTTTTTCTATGAACAAAGTAAATGGTTTTAAATCGGGATAACTTAGGTGCGTAGAGTTCAAACAGTTTTGCACAGAAGTTTCCTCTATATAAATCAACAGTGCGTAAGTCCTACATTTTAGAACGTATAATATGAGATAGTCTTAAGACATGTATTGTTTTCCAGTATTTCCGTAGCTTATATGCCAATACAATCGTTACTTGAATGTTAACAAGTTACACTTTTTATTCCAAAACTCTTTTTCGCCTATTTACTGTTGTATACGTTACAAGTTTAACTTAAATTCGGTGTTTAAATTGTGTGTCATAACGCTCTGAGTAATGTCTGTTATTTTACATAATGATATTGATTTTGAAAATACGATTATAATGGGTAATTATGCAAATTATTAAAATTCCGACCCATTTACGGAATAGGAAAATAACATAACTAACTTTAACTAACTCTAACTTTCCCATAACCTGATACATCGTATTGCAATTTAGTTGATTTCCGAATCCTATTGCGAAGGAAAAGCATAACGATGCTATGACCATGGGTGGATTTCAGATAAAACTAAGAAGAAAACGTAAGAGACTGAGGAACGTAGACAAACATCAGAGCAATTTAATCACCGCTTCCGATAGAATGCAGTAGCAATACCACAATGACTTGAACGAACACCTCTTCCAATATGAGAGAAATGAGCAAACAGCCGCTGGTGTCATTTCGCCATTAGTAATTAAATTATGTAAATTAATTATAACCGTTATCGGTGCGTGATTAGACTTTTCATTTTTAGTTAACTTGCATTCTGAGTATTGCTTACATTGAATTTTTTTCTGGTTTTTATTACGTTTATAAAGGATAAAGACTAATGTCTTATAAAGATGGTTTTATATATTACTTACGATTACCAAATTTAAATTAATAGAACACTTATGATTACTAACTTTAAATTATTAAAACATTTATGATTACCAAATTTAAATTAATATAATGAATATTAATACCAAAATTTAATTACTAGAATGCATGTGTGTAATTACAAAATTAAATATGATACTTAAAAATAAAAAATATTAATAATGTACTGCATGTTTAATACTAACATATAACGTGGGTATACTTTTACTGTTTGTATTATTTATTTAATTTTTGAAAGAATTGTGTGATTCAGTTTTTTTATACCTCATCTCCAACAATACAATATTTGAGAGAAATCACTCAAATACTGAATTTTATGTTTTAATTTAACACATGCAATTTATAAATGTGAATATCTTTTCTGAAATTTAATGTTTTGCACAGAATATACCACAAAAATCTTTGCTATTAAATCAATAACGTACAGATATGTCTTGTGACGCTAAAGTATTCGGGGAACCTGATATCAGTTGCTAATTCCGGGAACTCCGAAGCAGCTGGAATTCAACAGACAGTGATGAACTGAGTAAAATATCTCCAAGCGGGAACACTTTACGCAGAAGACTACTTCCTGAAGCCTATTGGCACCAGGAATCCAGTAGACATGGGATGGTGCAATGTCGACGTGATAATGTATTCGAATGTGTGGGACCTAATGCCGTCGTAAATGCTCGAGGAATCCGGCGACTGCTTCTGCAATCTCATTGTTCTCTTGCACTTCGATAGGTGAGGCTCGTTAGCGTCTTGTTCACTTGACCATTAAAAGGGGAGGATTCCATATTATAAAAAGTATCTGTAGATCATAAGAGAGTAAATCAATTACACAACTCAGTTACATTCTTAGAACCAAGTGTACGGAAATTTTATAAGTAGACAACTACTAATATTTAGTATGCGAGAAGGTATGATTGAGAATTTAATTCAGAAACACCAACTCAAAACCAAATCCATGCAATCCAAGTTCCAAGTTAACAAATAAATATTACATAAAATAGGATGTGAAATACCCACGCTGAGAAACAATTGTCGTTTAAAGCGGGGTTGTGTTTGGGGGTTTAGTTTAAAATTCAATTTTAGGGTAAGTTGGTTAGTTTGGGGGTTATATGATGCAAGGGCCATATTTGGTCATGCTGCTTCAGACACAAGACATACAATATCAAGTAATAGACACACACAATGAAAGTTTTACTGACGCAGAAGAGAGAAATACACCCAAGGAGGAATGCCCCTGACAGGAACCGTACCTGCGCTGCGTACAACTCGCAGTCTAATTTCAGAGACTACTCACCTAAATTTATTATAATCTCACTGTCAATAAGTATACAATAATATATTTGTTTAGTCGGGGTACTGGTATCATTTATGAATAAACAAAGTAATTTCTGTTTGATTTTGGAATAGTTAAAAAGTTTTCATCCATACTGTTAAGATTTTTTACTCGCTTTAATTATTAACTATTTACTTTAATTTAAAATAACTTCTTAAAGTAATGAATACAGATGTATCTAGAAGAAACTAGAAAATGTAGAAGAAACTTGTTCTGTGGATAATTGTACTTTGGAATCACTTTTGGAACTTCTTAAAATTACATAGCTCATATTTTCAAATATTCTTCGTGTCAAGATAAAAAATAATCATTTTCCTCCTTTTTCGAGCTTGAAATATTTAAATATCAACTAATGAAAATTATGTTAGACAATAAGCGTGCTCTTTTAGATCCCGTAATACACCTAATTATATACATACGTCATTAAATATATGAACGGATAGTTCAAAATAATCCTACATCTGTTGATGTAAAGTCTACTGCACGCGTGGGTAATTTTTCAACTTTCGATTTGTACTAAGGAATATTATACTGTCTCAATTACGTATCTTATAGTTATCAAAGAACCACATATGCGAAAGAAAACTATGTCTTATTAAATTTTTTGAAGTTCCATTTGATACACATGCTTCATGGAAAACTACATAAGCTTCAATGATGCGTATCCACAGCTAATTTTCATATCCATTCATAAAATTTCAATGAAACAATCAGTAAAAAGTAAGTTTTTCTCAGTCGTCGTGAATAGACATCTACACTTTCTTCCAAAATTTATGCATAAAACAGCAAATCTGATATAATTCTTAAAATTCCCCTTAATTGGCTCCAAGTTTCAGAATAAAGTATGTAATTGAGTTATTAATTCATTCAAACCATTACAGCGTAGAAGACAATACATTAATGATTTATCTTAATCCTTGTGAGAATTTTGTTTTGGTTACTAGATCGTAAGTCGAGTCAGCTTTATGGAATAAGGCCTCTTCTGACTGATGAAACATTTGCACTGACTAACCAACCTGAAGGGTTGGTTCCAAGTTAGGAGAGTGATCCAAGACAGGAGAGGGGGGATATTTACTATTCCTCTTAAAAAGCAGCTTGTTACCTGGTTCGGTAGGAATAGAATGGCAGCGACCACTCTTCCGAAGATACCCCAAAGACATTTCGACTAGATTGAGGTTTCGAGTGCCCTGGCCACTACATCCGAACAATACCCTCGTTTTCAAGGTACTCTCCCACAAGTTTTGTTCATTGTACATAAGTGTTATCGTTCATGGAAAGTAAATCTAAACTCACTGTATCAGCATCCAATCTCACATAGGTTTCTAGGACTTGGACTTGATATTTTTCACTAGTCACAGCATTTCCTGGGAACACATGCAATCGGTGTGGTATTCCAATATAAATCAAGCCCGTATCATTTCACTATAACGGATTCGGACATACTGTTCATAGACGTTATTGGCTTGGTTTTGTATTCCTTGTCCTCTCCAAACCCTAACACGTTTATTATGTGGCACTCTGGCAAACCTTGGGGATTCATCTGTTAAAAGAACATTAGAGTATTGTTCTTGGGTCTAAATCACATTCTCACACCACTTTTATCATGCTACTTTGAATTTTGTGTTCAAAGGGACTAAATTCTTGATATCAGTGCTTATATATATTTTAAATGCAATCTTAGAATACTAGAGGATATCGGTTTTCCTACAGCTATGGTTATAAGTACTCGGAAATCTAGTACTGATACTCGACGTTTGCTTTTGTCAGTATATACATTGTACTGCTTGTCGAATAATGCTGTGAACCTAAGATTTCCGAAAGAGGTCTCTGGAGAATTGTTACACTTGTTTGGAATGGTTTCCACTAACGGGAAATGACTGAGTGGTTTTCTGGTAAGAAATTGACCACCTCATTAATGGACTGTCTACCTCAAGCCTCCTAATAGCACTCAAACGTTGGGAATCTTCCAAACCCTTTTACAAAACCATAATAAAAACAGTTCAAATTCGTCAACCCTAGAGTTTAGTAAAACATTTATCTGGTTATTACTACTCTGGCTTATGATCATGTATAACGCATGCTTAATTTTCACACTTGACGTAGAGCTAATTGCAGGCGATTTTGTATTTGCATGTTCCACTTTAAAGCTCCCAGCAATTTTCACCAAACAAAATTCAAGCATGTTCTCGATATTAGACAATTTTCGTTCCGAACTTAACTTTTGGAAGGCGGAGTTCATTAATGCCTCCAAATTTTTAACATCAGTATGTAGTTGACAGGATAATCTTTAATCAAATTCATAAAACATTTTCAATGATTATTAGAAATATATGAATAAGTATATTGTCTTACCCAAGTTTTTATTCACAACATATTAAGCATATTATGCTCACGTATCAATAATTTGAAATCGGTAACGAACCTAATCACAAATGTTTGAATTGTCCTCTGTTTAACAGCTGTCCCATGAAATCATAACTTACTAACTGACACAATTTTGAAACATAATAATCTAGTATGAATGCGATTATCCTGACCCATCTGTTGTAAAACCTCATCGCATTATCAGGGTGGCTTTAGGAGATTTGTTGAGGATATATTCTAAACTATACATTATAGCATATAGAATAGAGCATGTTTGTTAATTCATGTGTAATCCGCCTGTTATATTATGCATGTGAATCGCTCACCCTATTCAAATTAGTCGCTTTGTCAGTTGATGCGTGATTGGTTAATACCTGTTGTTATAAACTTCACGCGCTGTGATAAATGTATTATTTATCTGTTTACACATCTAGAGGGTCAAAAATTTCAACCATCAAAAAATATTATTTCGAAGTGTCATGTGTAAATTTTTTATAGTTACATATTTTAGATTTTTGTAAAAGAAACTTTATATACCTATTTATAAAACTAGATTGTTTGGAATTACCACCGTTTCTAATTGGGTTTGAAAAAAATATCCTTAAAATTATGTTTATTATATTAATGAGTTACATAGGTTTCCATAAATTTAAGAACAAATGGAAAATAGGTTTAACTAAAAATCTATTGCACTACAACAGCCAATTTGAATGAAATTTGGCAAAACTGATCATATTTTATGTTAATCAACGAGAAATAAGAGATGCAAACATTTTACCTTAGGCATTCAAAGTACAAAAGTCATACACATGTAATTTGTGTAGCAAAAAATGTCAATAAGGTGTGTGGCTTTCCCGCACAGCAATACATGACCTATAATGATGTACTATTATCTTAATGAGGTTGTCGATACGATCTGTAGGCAGTAACTCCAACTGCTCCCTGAAGGGTTCAAGGACATGTGGTAAAGACCACAACCTGTCTCCTAAGAGCGTCCTGTAAATGCTCAATGGGATTCATACCTGGGGAGTATGTTGACCAAGGCATACTAAAAATAGTCTAATTTTCTATGTACTTTTCGAGGTCAAAAGTTTAATGTACGAACATTATCAGGACAAGCATTATCGACTTGCAGAATAAATGTATCACCAATTGCACCTGCATATGGTGACCGAACAATGGAGTTTAAAACCTTGTCTCAGAAGAAATGTATATTCATGGTTTTCCCGAGAGTGCATAGATATCAGTACGTTACCGGTCGCCTATCGTAGTACTCTTTTAAGCATCCATCTGTATACCGCAGACGATGATACCAGTCTTCATGCTGCTACAGCATAGACGTGAAATATAAGTAGACTGAACATCTTATAAGCGATTAAGTAGACTGAACAGACTATGGAGATCTTCATAAAATGTGATCAACGTATCGACGATTAGTCACATGACTGCTCGTCGTGAAAAATTGACTAGGTTGACCGATTCGGCATCTTATCGCCTCGTGTGGCGATTTAACATATTATCACAAGTTAGCTGTGAGAACGCGCATTTCTATAGAATGACGACTAAAATGGTGAAGCTTCCCAAGTCTACTACTATCTCGCGTGGACCAATCAAATAGTGAATTAATGGATGGGTGTCTTCTCTTGTCCCGATGACGAATGTTCGTTACAACCCGGTAGACGAAAGTAGACACCAGGGCCACGTTACTACTAATTTTGGTCACATGGTCGTGGGCACATAAAACATGTTACCATTGCTCACTCTACATTTATATTTCTTCTATGGCACAGATCGCAGGTGAGTTGGTGTAGCGGTCGTGTTTCTTCACACAGATAAGTAAACATAGAGGTCAGCAGAGGCTATCGTTGACCTAGGACTACCACTGCAAAAACATAAAAATAATGATGCAGTTGTTTGAAATTAGTTCCACGCCCTGTTGAACATCGAACGGCTTGCAGCTAGCCTTCTTGCAACGTAAACATGACTTTGTTCCGTCTCGAGTGTCAATAGCTCTGTGTCTTAATAGTTTCAAATGTGTTTAGTCATGATAGTCAACTGTTTCAGATAGATTATATTTATAAAATAACTATTAGAATATTAAATTTCTCGTTTTTACTCCTTGAAAGACATCTCTTTCTAAACGCACGTGGGGCTGCGGTAGTCCAGTTGGAAGAGTAACGGATTACAAACCGGAGAGTTGCGAGTTCAGCACTGGGTCCAGAAAAAGATCGTCGTATACACGGGAACTTGTCCACGTTAAAATCTGTCGTGGTCTCAAATGTCTTCATGTTGGCTAGTGGGGTGACAACTCAGGTGTTACCTCGTCATCTGACCGTGGTTCAAAATTACGTGGTGTTGCCTTCGGATCTTTCTCTTGGGGATTGATCCCGGAAAATCGTCAATAGCCCGTCGTGTTGTTCCAGTGCATCGTTAATTAACACCGATTGAAGTCACAGGATATCAGACAGTAAAGTTGTGATGTGATGTATGAGTGGCATCCTTTCATTCATCGATTACTTCACCAAAGTTGAAGGTAAGTAGTTAATTAACGTCGAACTGGAGCAGCACAACGGTGTTGGTGACCGTCGATGATCAATTCCGAAGGAAAAGATTCGAGTAGGGTAAACAAGACAGTTATTGACACCCTTAAGGCAATATTTATACTATAAATTCATGGAAAAAATAGTAAAAATAGTTCAATCAAGTTGAAATTCATTGTAACTTTTCCTGAATTACTCTACTTTAAGCTGAATAAAAGGTTTCATAGAAAAAATTATCCCTGGAGGGTATTTTGCAATATATTAAGAATAAATAGTGCAAAATCGGTTATTGACACCCTATGGATGAGTAATTGACACTACCGTTATTGACATCCTTTCATTCTTATTTAGTTTATTTTTGCAGTATAAATGGACCTATGCAAAGCCTGAAACTAAACATTGACATGAAAGCTTATTTTCAAAATTAAAGATTAGTGTGTCAATAACTGTCTAGTTTACTCTACATCCCGTAATTTCGAACCATGGTCAGATGACGAGGTTAACATATGAGCTGGCACTCCGATCTTCAAACTTCTAGACCACGTCAACGTGACGACATTCGACATTTGAGGCACGATATTTAATGTGTACCAGCCCCCACAAACACGACGGTCTTCGGTTGTATCGAATTTCTAACACCCAACCCTCCAGTTGCTAATACGCTACTCTTCCAACCGAGCTACCACGAACAGCCAAAGTTGAAGCTAATCGCATTTTTTTAAGAAGTTATCGAGATTTTTACTTTGTTTCTTAATTTATGGTAGGTAGGTAGTTGCATTCACCTCGCAATGGAGCAACACAACGAGATATTGGTGACGGTACGGGATCCATCCTGATTCGAATACGCCTCATAATTTTGAACCATGGTCAGATGACGAGAACATCATCTGAGCTGGCACCCCACTTTCAAAACTTCCATACCATGCCAACTTTAATTTATGTTAGGTAGTCAATTAAACGTCGCACAGGAACAAAAAATTTGGCTTTTGGCGACGGTCTGGGATCAATACCCATGCTTAATTTATGGCAGCCAGTGTATATTCATATATTTATATCCATTAATTTATACAAATATTTTTACATAATATTTAAGGCAATACAGATATCTTTATGATACAATCTCATTACGATTATACTTCTTTAATGAAGGAAAATTATAAAAGCATTTGAATTAAACAATCAAAAATAGTGAAAAAATCGTTTTATACATTTAAAAACTTTCATATGTTCTATCTAGTAATATAGTACGTAATATTTACAATCAAAATAACCTCTGATGAATTCAATCTACTCAAATAATATGTTCTTTATTTTGTTATTAGTTTTAAAGGTAAACTATTCAAACGAATGATTTTGATTTCATTCAGAATAAGCTATGCAGTATGTTATAACGGCTACAATTTTTATACGAGGTAATGTTAATGGTAAGTAATTAACGTTGCACTGGAGCAATACAAGGGCTATTAGCGACGGTCCGGGATCAATCCCCAAGGGAAAGAACCGAGGACAACATCATGTAATTTTGAGCCACGGTTAGATGACAAGGTCAACACCTGAGCTGGCATCCCACTCTAAAACGTCCACATCACACCAACGTGAGGACATTTGAGGGTACAACAGATTTAACGTGCACCAGCCCCCGTGTAGTTTTTTGTTGAACCTAGTTTTGAACTCGCAGCCCTATGACTGCTAATCCTTTATTCCTATTGCTTCAGCAACCTTCGATTTGTATGTGGTGCAGGTTTAATTCCTGTAACTTGGCATGAGGGTATTTTTCTCATCTGCATCACTATTTCCTTGTGTGTATATGCCCATTACTTGATATTGCATACCTCGTGTTTTGAATAGATTGGCCAAATATGGTCTTTGCACCATTAAAATCAAATAAACAACTTACCATCAGCGGTATTGAAACGAAATAAATAAAAGTTCCGTAATACTTATAAATCACAGCCAAAACATCTGAAAATGAGTTTTATGAAAGTATAATCGGAACCTTCTATAAATTCCAGAATAAAGGGCTTTCCTTTCCCCACCGTGGAAAATAAGTCATTTTTCGCAGCAGCATCATCGAATTAAATCATCATAGTCCCCAAATTGTGACCATTTTGTCATTTTTTTCCCTCTGAGGGTCCGGTCGAAGTGTCCAGAGAATCCAACTATTCAGGGAAAAACTCCTGGAATAAACCCTTGCCTCCCGAAAGAAACTTTCCAAGAATTGTTTTCCGTTTCTCGGTCAGTCACAAACATTCTCCGGAATGCCCAATCGATCAAAAAGTGCAGCTGAAGGCTGGGGAAGAAAGCAGAAAAACTCGCATAGCGTCTATACCCATCGAGTCATTGGTTCTTAATGTTGACAATGTAATCGGCCAGGGGTCTGATACAAACGTGATTAAGGGCCATCTGTTTCCAACCAAGTTATTAACTTTTTTTGCTCCCAGTCGCATTTCCTTGGCTACCGAGAATCTTGGAAATAAAAAAACGGTGCTTCTAAAAAAGAACTTCATTTGGCGTTCAATGTTGCCGAGTTTCTGTATATCCCCGGGGCTTTGTTTTCCTCTTTGTTTTCATTTCCGACTGTTCTATGCAATAGTTTCGGATGAAATAGCCCCACGCTTGTTATTGCCTAAAATACGGTAGGGTGTCTCTGGAGGCCATTATTCATGTGGCCACAATTCGTGTACTCATGAAAGCACGGGAATCATAGCATAACCTAATTTTGACTCATTTTAAATGTGATTATTCGATTATTACAGCTGATAATCAGCAACTGATGCAGCTAGTGTTGCTTTAGATTTAACAAAATTGTTTTTGTTTCAATGCCCTGCCAATTGAACATTTTACATTATGGCGCTACAAGGACGGAATTGTGAACCACTGTGAGTTAACCTGATACACCATGGGGCGTAGATTGGCGTTACACCTCACGTACATACCATACGTTCTAGGCAAACTCCTTTTGTATAGCGGCCACACATTCACTCCAGACGGACAAACGTCCATGCCTTACCCCACGTTCGAAATAGGAACTTTTCGACCCAAAAGCCAGCACTGACTACTAGACGAATTAATTGTTATCATTATTGTTACGTTGATTTTTCATTGTTGCATTCTCTTCGTGCATAGTGTATAGTAGGGTGGCCCTTATTTTTCAAGTTTCTAAAAGTTTAGCCCCACCCCTATCTTGTTTCAATCAACAAAAAAACGATCTGTGCAAAATTTTAGCTCAATCGGACAACTGCGAGGCGACCCTTGTCGACCATGAAGTTTTGAAATTTTCGCCCGAAAGTCATTTTTCCAGATAAAATCTTTTTTTTAGTTATTTTATTTATAATCACTTGTTAGCACTAGTAATGGAAATTAATGCGAGTTTTCATTAATTTAAGTAGCCTGCGATTTTTTTCCGAAAACATGTGATTTGCTATTGCTAAATTAATATGAAAAATCATCAAATGTTTGCCGTGTGAATTATGTTATGCGATTTTTCATTAATATTATTGCATAACCTTATACTATTATTATTAGACTTATACTATTATTATTTTTGCTATTATTATTAGTAGTATTAGATAAACTTATATTATTAGATAAACTTATTTTATAACCTCTCCGTTTTTATGTTATGTGCTTCGTTTATTTATTTTGTAACCAAATATGATGTTGTCTTTGATAAATGATTTTTCAATTATTGTTTCAGAACTGTTTGTTCTGCTGGTGTAAAGTGACTTTTGTGACGTGTTCTTCCTAGACTTGTAAAATGGCATCAACTTCTTCAGGTAGTCGGTCACACAAGTTAAGAAAATATTTCTATGCCTCTTGTTGGCTACATTTCCAATCAAACCGTCGGAGCCAAACTACCTTCGAACCGGCAGGTTTTAAGCGTTTTTTCTACAATATAAGAGTTGTAAATATTACAACGAAGGAAAGTGCAACATTGGTGATTCAAGAAGTTTCCACTTTTTGGCAAAAAGCACGAATTCCTACTAGAACTCACCACTTCGTTGATAAGTTACTCAAACTCTATGATGAATGGAAACGTTTACATAAAAATTTGACTAGAACTGCAGGCAAGGAAAAAGAAGAGATATTTTTGTGGAAAAATTATGGACGATCTCTTTAATATAGCTCATTCAGATGCTTTGGAACAGATGAAAAATGAAGAGGATAAGAATTTCTTAATGCTTCAGCGCCAAGAAAGACGACTGGGCTCTATGATTGGTGTAGATCACAAACTAAAACACAAGGAATAAGAGCACTGAAGTGCACTGCAATGGAAGCTGCCAGGAAAAAAAGGACTTATGAAGAAATGGAACAACATTCTGATACTCATCAGCTTGATTATTCAACATCAAGCAGCCAAAGCAGAGATGGTGATGACGACAGTGAAAATTCCTGTCATCGTTCAGCAAATATCAGCAACAGCAACAACCGCAGCAGCAGCAACAGTTCCAGCAACTCGAGGTACATTGCAGTTTATTACTCCCCGTCTCTCTGAAGTTTTCGATAGGTGCAAAATCACTGATAAAAGTGGGGTTTACATATTAATGGCTGCTGCAGAAGCTTTCGGGCGTGATACTGAAAACCTGGTAATAAATCGCACTTCTTTTCTTAGAAAAAAAATTAGAGAAGCGAGACACACAGAAATTCAGCACAAATTTAACCTAAACGACTGCCAAGAATTTGTGTTGCACTGGGATGGAAAGCTTCTCCCAGCACTCATAGGTGTTAAAAAGGTTGATAGACTGGCAATAATAGTACCTTTTCTTGGCAAGGAGCAATTGTTGGGAGTCTCTGAAATCCCAAAATCTTCAGAAGAGCAGGACATGATTGTTTAAAGCAGTGGAGAAGTGGGGTATAACCGACAACATTCAGGCGCTTTGGTGTGATACGACAGCAAGCAACATTAGTCGAGTAAATGGTGCCTCTACAAATCTAGAAAAATTGTTCAATCGTGACCTGTTGTACCTCCCTTACCGTCATCACATTTTTGAGTTAGTTTTGAGGAGCTGTTTCTACTCACTGATGGGTGCAACTTCTGGTCAAGTCTTGGCGCTTTTCAAAAGATTTAGGGAAATCTGGACGAAACTCGACAAGGATGTTTAAATAACTGGTAGCAATGAAGTCCTTGATGATGTCCGCTCTTCCATTCTTGGATTTCTTGAACACCACCTTTCTACGCAGAAACAACAGCGAGATGATTACCGAGAATTGTTGGAGTTAATGATGATCTTTCTTGGTGGCATTCCGAAGAATGGGATATCGTTTCACATACCAGGAACTGTAAGTCATGCTAGGTGGATGACAAAGGGAATTCATGCATTCAAGATATACCTCTTTCAAGATCAATTTCAGTTATCTTATAGGGAGAAGAACTCTTTTAGAAGAATATGTATTTTTCTTCCTCAAGTGAACGTTCGAGCCTGGTTTCTGTCATCAGAGGCAATTAAAGTATCTTATAATGATTTCCTATTCATGCGACAACTGATAAATTATCAGGATATTGATCCAGAAATTAGTAAGGCTGTTGCGAAAAATTTTTTCAATCATCTCTGATACTTAGTTCCCGAAATTATGGCTCTCTCCTTATTTGATGACCATGTTCCAACAGCGGTTAAGAGAAATATGGCTAAAATTATGCTGAAAGCAGACAAAGGTGAAGAAGAAGAAAAAGAAAAACATCAGCTGAAGAGGTACTTTCTGCACCAAAAAGATTATCTTCCTTTACAAACATCGAGTTTTCGTCTTTTGTAACTCCTGGTTTAAAAATATTCTTCACGAGATTTTCCATCAGCACCGATTTCCTCGACAAAGACACTTCAACATAGAAGGATGATGCTGGTTACAAAAGTGGAATTGAAAAACTTGAGAAGACAGTTGTGAAGGACGTTGCAGAAAGAGGTATGAAACTCATTTAGGATTACAATAACATTCTCACAAAGATGAAACTGAGAAACAATTTGTTTTACAGATCGTTGCCTGACACCGTAAAAAACACCCAACTGCTACTAAATCCTCTCAGGAAAAAATAATGTTCAATGTTCGTTCGTTCGCATCATGTTTTGATTCTATAGAAAATATTGCTATAAATAAAAATGCTCTTATAGAAGTTATGTGAGTTATTAAAAATCTAATATTTCTTAAATTTTTCATGTTGTTTCAGGAATTTTTCGAATTAACTTTTGGGAAATTTGATTCAGAATGTTTTTAAACAATTGCAGGGGTTGCCTGAATGTGTCCACATAAATTTCTCTTAGAAAAAAGAAAATGGTCGAGATAGGGAAGAGTATACCGTTTTTGAACGGAATTAATCGTTGCGTATACTATGTTCCAACTTCAAGGCGTTTGAGGGTCGCCCAGCAGTTGTCTGATTGAGCTGAAGTTTTGAACAGCCCATTTTTTTGTTGATTGGAACATTATTAGAAGGTGGGAGCAATAAATTTTAACTTTCGGAAAATTACCTATAGCTAAGGGCCACCCTAGTGTATAGCCAGGTTTCCAGGTAGTCGAGTCATGTGGTTTTGAACGAGTCTATTAGTTGATATAGGCACTGATGGTAACATAAACGAAACGCTTCCATAACTGGCATCTTTAGCACAGATTATGATTCTATATCAGCGATAGCATTGATAACAAGTTAACAAAGGGGAAACCATCCATAATGATCACCATTCAAGCTTTTGTGTTTGGCAGCCTCCTCTTGACGCGCTTTCGCACCTTTTCAGAAATCGACTGGTCCAAGGTCGACTGTATTTCTGTCGGAGCCATACTACAATTTATTTTTCCTTTATCCTTGGTTGTAAAAATTAGGGAGGGGGCATGGAATGAGTGATCTTTATGTCAGATTTATTGTCAAAAGCGAAGAGGACATTTTCAACGAGGGATTCTCCCAGAGACCACTCCCAGAAGAGGAAGAGAAGAAGATGGGATTTTGAGGAGAGAGGACGGAGGTTATATCCGAAACGACACGATATGATTTCCTGACAGTGGTTGGATTTATGTAGACAGCTACCAGGCATGCGGCAGGAGATGAACCGAGAATAACGGATGAGTCCTTCCCTAACCTCCTACCATTCCTTATGCCGGTGACGCCGAGTAGAACGAGGTATCTTAGATTTGCACAATCCTATTCTCCATCCCTTCGATCTCTCATTTTTTATTATCTTCAAGATAGAGGGAATCACCCTACTAGACCACCTCTTAAATTCTAAAACGTATATATATATATATATATATATATATATATATATATATATATATATATATATATATATATATATATATATATATATATATATATATATATGAATATCGACCAAACCTTACTAAATTATATCTTGAAGTTGAAAATGATGCAGTCCTTGAAATCTGAAAACACGAATCAAGTGAAATTTTACCTTTTTTTCCAAATGAAGTACGTTCCTGAATAATCGTTATAGTATTTATTAAAAAAGAAAAATAACACAGTCGGCTCTTGTTTAACGAACTAACAATTTTATGAACTTTCATTAAAACCAGTCGAAATATCACAGCTTGAATTTTACCTTACATGTGAAAACTTTTTAATTTCAACTTTTCGTTTGGTCATCTAGGAAGATGGCCGATTCTTTGGCAATAAAGAGACACGCTCTTCCTTTACTATCAATCAGATATATTTACTATCAAGCTAAAATGAGGGAATATGTAGATTAGCCTAGGAAAACAAGTTAGCAAGAAAAGTTAGGTTAACATAATTTATACTGATGTAATAAAATCGACAGGAAAAATAATTTCAACCTAGCTGATACTAACTGTACACACAATTATGATAATTGCGATTTCAAAATATCTCTGTACATACCTGAAAGAAATACCATCAAAGTTTCAGATCGTTGTCACTAGTGATAAGTAAGCTTAAGTAACACATCTTAAATTCATATCCTGAGAAGATACTTTAAAAAAATACTAAACACTACGTTTATTAAGCATTTATTAAATTTAACATCTAACTTCCTCATTATATATAATATCTATAGAATGAATTAAATTTCTAATCATACCAGTGCGTTCCGTGGGCTGTCTGAGGCATATTTTAATTTTGTACATTAATTCTCGTCCATGTGCATTTGTAATATATTCCAGTACAAAACTTTAAGGAGAGTACGTGTACCTTTTCTTTAAATATATCCATACAATTCAATATACAATAAAATGTGTCTTTATTTTCTCAATATGCATAAACGTAACTGATTCACTTTTATATGGTAATTAGTTTTATAAAATAGTATTTGGGGTATAGATCGTATAAAAATATTTAATAAAGAACAAATATAAAAATAATTTTATGTATGAAACATTTATTCTTATGTTCTGATTCTTTGGTGATACAAAGGTAAATAATATATTGAGTTTTTAGGATATGTTTTATCGTTCGGAAAGTTAGCTTGGATATTTTAAGTATCATTTCTATTTTTATTTCATGAATGTTTTCAGCATTTATTATAAATGCTAATATTTCTTAAATTTCAATTACTCTTTTAAAGAGATACTATAGTCGATCTGGATGAAATTTGTTATTATTCTTTGTATGAGAACTTCATTAACATCTTAAAAATTGCTTTCTTTTATATTGTCGATGTGACTATTTTAATATATTATAGCTATTCACCTCAACAAGATTTCAATATCTACAGATCAGACAATCAGAATCTCGAAGATTTTTTTAAGTAGAAAAATAATATTTTTTGGATTACTAGCTCCTAGTTCTTAATTACAGATATAAGAATAAGCTGACTTTTACATGCGTTTAAAATATTATTTCACAATCACTAATGCTAAAAAATAAAATTTTCACACCCACATATTGTATCTACTAACACTTGATTCTTCATCAATGTAATTAATATTGTAATATAATGGAAATTTCTTGCATTATGTGATATTACACCAAGGAAAGCATTTTTCTCTTGCAATGTAAATCAACTGATAATGGTTATCTACTAATGCTGGAATGTGGTTCATTTGGGTAAAGAATAATTATTAATTAGATTAGGTTTGTGCACATAAATTGCATCTTCATATATCATTTTATGACTTGACATCAATCATTCTACTGAATTATAAACTACAACTCCAATTTTTTTTCTTTGAGGATATTCAATCATATTGCTTTCTTTATTCATTATAAACATCTCAAAACTATGAAACAATTTTAGAAATACAGGAGGTATCTCTTATGTGAATGGTACACAATAAATATTCATTAATATCCTAGTATGCCCACAAGCTCATCTAAGTAAATATTACTTTGAAATAGGGAATTAGATCCAAGCTATGCGATACGAAGATTTACATTTCTATATTCATTGATGACATGTATCAAAAAGCAAAACTTTTATCAGGCCAACTACCATAATCGACGTTTCTGCAAATCTAACTGTTATTGAGCTGCTTATTTTGTTGATAAATTAATATTCCTTTCCCGTACAAAAATAATATGCTACAAATATTTTTCATAAAATACCTCACGTTTCATTTAAAGATTTTTAATTTCTGTCCTATAAAAAGAACAGGTTTCATATAAAGGAAAGGTCACTTAAATTTTACCACGAGGTTACGTGTATGTGCGTCTAAAGACATCAAGTTTTCGTATGTTAATCATGACTTTCCCAAATTATCTTCAATAAAACTTCAAAAAGTGGTTTCTTTAAATATACGTAATAAATACAAACATTCTAAACCATTCTAACTTGAATAGGAACTGAAATTCTAACAAATATAATAAAAAAGTGAAGAAAACGGCATACACATACTAAATTTAATTACATATTAATTTTAGGCATCACGCATTTTCATTACCTTTCTGCTCTCGGTACTTTCTCCTTAACGCTTGCTAAATTAGTTTTAAGAATTGAGAAGTATTCAGTTTTCAAGACTCATTACAGAAAAATTTATCCTTTTTGTAATGCGTGGCTATTTAACATTGCTTTTTTTACTCTCCTTCTGTTTGAAACATGGAATGAGCAAAAAATAAATTTGATATTTTATTTGTAAAAGGGGAAGTTATTTGAATAGATGCTGCAAAACTTTTCTAGAATTAAATGTAGCATTTTTTGTAGCATTTTTTAAATGGTAGCTAAAAATGTACATTGCTGTTAAATGATTTTCACATAATATTTCTATGAAAAATATTTTCCTAGAAGTGTAGCTATATATTTCTGTGTAGTTCTTTTTCATCATTGTCTTATATTTTTCAGAATGACTTGAAACGCATGATATTAAAATACAATCAATTATGGAAGAGAAATAAATTCATACGCGTATTCTAATTTATTTAATAAACTATCATCTTGATTGAATTTAAATAAAAGTATGACTTCTTTATTAAAGTATATGATCAAAGAATTTGAAAATATTATGCGAAACATCTAATAATTGTAATTTAAACTTAAAGTTTTTGTTTTCTTATTTGACGTCGAAATTTAATATAAAGATTGTATTTTGTTTTGCTAGTTTGTTGTATAATAAGAGAAATAAATTGCTTTGATTGCTATACTTTTGACATAAGCAATCGTATCACCCTTGATTGTTAAGTAAAACGTATGCATATGGGAATACTGTACATCTAAAGTAAAAACACAAATGATTTCAACAAATAAATTTTCATTTGTAACTAATACAAACTTTAAGAATAAAAGATTCGTATCATTTACTGTATTTTAAAACTGCAGAGAAATTCAGACTCAAAACAAGCAACCTACAAATTATATTTTATTTGTAGACTGCTTTACTATTATAAAAATGATAATTAATTGTTTTTCATTTTGTAACTTCCAGAAACATGCAATAAAAGTTATTTAATGAACCATATTAGTGTAGTTCTCATAAATTAAAATTTAAAATTAAAACAGTAATTTATGGAATAAATTCTTCGATTACAATTTGGTGCTTGAATCCCATTTTTTTTTATCTTGATTAGACCTTGGGTCCAAAAATCCAAACAAATCAACTTTTATCTAGATACTTATCATTAAGGATATATTTTTAACTAAACAAAAGAATTGACTAACATTTGTGACCTGAAACCATTACAATATGACTGCACAAAGCTTTCTGATATATTTTTACAGATTTCTTCTTTGTTTCTGAACATTTTTATTTAATCATCATTCTAATGAGTGCAGCTTTTTATTCAATTCAGGTTATGCAAAAACTACTTGTAGATGAAATTGGTAAAGCGAGTTATATTACTTTACGCCCTACTCTTTGCAGTATAACTTGCTTCTTGAAATTAGAATTTTTCCTTGACTTCAAATTGACCTTGATGCTAAGGCTTTTGTAAGCACTGTCTCTTCTTCACTCTATTTCTCAGCTTGACCCTCTTCACAGAAAGTGCTTGACGAAAAACGACTGTTGCACTCAGCAAAGTTTTCAAAAAATTTACAGAACATTTGTTATATTTTAAGAAACGTGTTTTAAACATTTTAAGAGATGTTCTTATGCTTTAAGAAACAAATGTAACAACAACATGTTGTTATATTTTAAAACAAATGTAAAAAAAGTAATCTATTTTTAAAAAAATTAAGAAATATGGCTAGATCCTGAAACAAATACCCAACCAAATGCACTTAAATTTTAGTAAACATAAATGTTGAGTATATAATGGCCCAAACAGGAAGCATGGGTATCCGGACATTACTTATCAATGATTTTTTACTTCATAAATTATTTTACAAGCGCACAAATTTACGAATTTTATTTATTAATTGTTTCTTATTTCTCTTAAAAATATATTAATCACTGAAATAAGTGCATCAGACACATTACGTTGATACAATTTGTTATAAAGAAACGAGGCATTTAAATCTTATATATTTCAAGACTTGACAATTAAGTTACTGAGGAGGAAATAAAACTTCGCAATGTAATATTTAACAAAACAATTCAATTTTCTTATTGTTGCTCCATAAGTTGTTTTATAAGTTGATTACAATTCCAAATTTTATTTATTAATTGCTTTATGACTTTAAAAATTTTTAATTGATGATACAAATGGGTCATTCCATGTCAACCCCTAAGTCAACCTGACTCCTCCGATTTTTTAAAAACTTGGTTAATTTGTTGCCTAGCAAATATTAGAATTTCTGGAAGTTTTTATCTTTCTATTTGAAATAAGTCTTTTATTTATAATAATTTTAAATTTGAAAAATGGGGTAATTTTTCATGATTCTTGACTCTCCCGTATATCTGGTTCTAATTGTGCGACGTATAGATTATCTAGTCTACTATATGTGACCTCGATTTTAAGGTTGCTAAATTTTACCCCTTTATTCTTTAATTACAAAAAATATATACTTGATTTTTTTCTTAGAAATATTTGTTAAAGATACAATACTAATCTTTGTATTCTGAAATGTTCAAATGAAAACACTCATTGGTGCACTGTAAAAAATATTCGAAATAAATGGAATCATGTAAACAATACCAATAAACACCTGTATCTTTGACCTAATATCTAATAAAACCTTGTGAGTAACGTTATAAATTAAAGAACGGAAAGTTTGATCTTTCACCCTGAATTTTGAAAACAAACTTTTTCTACTTTTTTTCTAAAGCACTTAATGTTCTGTTTTTAATATTTAATGTATTCCTCGAAAAAGAAATAAAAATGCCTCAGATAATGAGTCATTGGAAAGATTATACATTTATCTACAAAAAAGCCCTATTTCATCTGTCAAATTCCCTATAAAAGGACGAAAATGTTTTCAAAATCCCTAAATTAAATCGGGATTCCCTTTCAACCAGTGGGAATTACGCTTTCTTAACGTAGCTCTGTATTTGCTTTAAAATACTTTTTACTTAACGTAAACCGATTAATTTGAATAATAATTTACAGTATTTACTTAATTTGGATAAATATCTATCACAAAATTATATATTAAATATGTACACAGAATTTCACAAACATATAATTTTGCTGTTCATCTCACTACAAAAACAAATTTAAAAAATACTCTGTAATTGTTTTGTTAAAAAGGATCAGAGTAATAAACTACTTTAAAATATTAATAAATTCTTATAACTATATTAAACATTTAAACAGTATGAAACTAGTAGCACAAAACATAATACCCTATAAATCCTCATAAAACAGTTCTAAAATTGTATATATAGGAAAAATTGCGAAGCACAGTAATATATTTAACATCGCAGATAAAATAACGATATAATTTTTTATTTTCCTAAACCAATAAGAAAAGTTGCTAATTCGAATATTAGTAACGTTAAATAAAATATCAATTAAAATAAATTGAGAGATTCGTTAAATTCGGCGAAAGTATTTAATCTGTCCTGTCTGCCACATAAAACTCAAAGAAAGCATTCAACGGATACTTCAATTAAAGACTATTTCAATGTTGAATTCCACGAATGCAATTCATAACTAAATACAGCTTCATAAATAAAGTTACTTTCAATCATCTTCGATTCTTGAAAAGTTCATGTCACAATACTAGGATATCGGGTTTTTGTGTATGACAAGAGGCTGACTTAGTCATGTGAACACACCATTGTAAAACTTTCAACAAGAGTGAACTTGTTAGTTATTTAAAAACTATTTTGTGAAGTTGCAGGAAATTTCTTATGTGATTTCCCCCATAAAAAGACATAATTATAGTTATCTCTCTTCTGAATCTATGACATTTTTTTTACTTATTATGTAGATTTGTTTTTGAGAGATTCATTTCACAAAATCCCAGAATGAATTGTATCCAAATCCAAGAATTAATTAAGTGTAAATGAGTATTATAAATTAAACGATTTAAAATGTATAGGAATAAGATGTAATCAGACAAAGGTAGTGATGCGTGGTACATTAAAAAGCTACTATTTCACTATATAAAGAATCTTCCCCATGTAAGCAGCTGAGTGGATAAAAGAGCTGTTTGTAGAATGTAAATAGTCAAAACTCCTAGGCCCTTAGAATAGTATATCTTGTAACTTTATTTTATAGTTTGTTGCAGCAGGTGCAATTGAAACCAAGTGTGCAAGTTATTAGCAAGTGAAAATTTTAATGCAAACCATGTCCTGAAGCAATATGGAGGAACTTATTCAATTCTGGGAACTTATTAGAAGTTAATAAGTTCCTAGGTAAATAATTAGAGTTTGACTGATTTCTTTTTTAAAACTATTAACCGTAGAAAATTATAGGATCATCAAAAATCTTAGCTCCATATACTTTATTGATATATGTATAGAAATAATGAATCATGTTAAAGTATCACATCGAAAAAGCTACTGGTTGGGAGATTCGAGAGCTTACTACGGAGGAATACCGTTGGCCCAGCTCGTTGAGGGCGCTTTAGTGGTTGATATTTCGATGGTATCTTACGTTGAAGGCTCGTAAAAATCAATCTTTGAGAAACGGCATTAGCTATATAGGGTACTACATTAACAACATTCTAATAAACTTATACAAAAAGTACCAAAAATTTTAAAGATGGCGTTTTTATTAAATCTTAACCAAACTTCAGCAAGTTCCTAGTTAAATTGGTAAAAAATTAATCGAACTTTAAAAGATATTTTACTTATTACGAACAGTACACATTTAAGTATCAGTAGCATAAGACAAGTTTACCTCTAATAGTTTAAACGTATCGAATTTTTAAGTGCTACGGACATTCTTGAAAAGTAAAATTGAATATTTTTGACCGCCTTCTAAGGGGTCTATTTCCATGAAAAAAATATTTTGCTAAAAATTAACATGGCATAGTTTAACATATGCCACTTTCCATCATAGCAGTTAAAAAACTCGAAGGTGGTGAGGCGAACATTTTATTTTTTATTGCCTGAATTTGAATGGAATCACCCGTACACTTATCTACAAAACAAGCTCAAATTTTGTCGGATCGGACGATTAGATTTAGAGATAGGGGTGAGTTAGTAATTCTAGAATCATGAAAATGTACCCAATTTTTTAAATTAATATAAGTACTAAACTATAAGTAAGTAGGCAGCTAAAAACTTCTACAATTTCTTATATGTGGGTGGGCAACAAATAATCAAGTTTAAACAAATATCAGAGATGCCTGGGTCGAGAATGGCCTTTTTTTGTTTGGTTTAACATATAATGGTAAAATATATCAGATAGGTACGGGCTTGTACAAGCACTTATATATCACAATGAATCTACCATTTAACTTTAACCACTGGAAGATAATGACACTATTACGTCAAAATAAGAAATAAAACTCATGGCGATGAAAAGCTTAAGAATTTTTTATTAGTATTTCATAATTTCCTTGTAATCGGAATACATTACTGCATTATTATTAGTTTGATATTAATTTAATATATTTAATTAGTTATATAAATATATCAGACGTGTTACACCTTTACAAGTGATGAAACTAGCTTTTAAATATAACAGCTTGAAAGAAATGACAATATTATGTTAAAATAAGAAATAAAACTCTTAACGAAAAAATATTTAAGCCTCTTAGGAGGTTCTTTATTTATAAGCAATCTACATTTCTAAATTTTATTTATTAATTGTTTCATTTGGGTTTTAAAAAGGCTTAATTACTGATATAAATACATTAAACACACCATTACAGTCGTTATATGTCATATGGAAACTAGCCTTTAGTCAAATACTTGAAGGAATTAATAATAGGAAAATAAAACTTCACAATGAACACTGAAAGAATTTTTATTCTGTGTTTCATAATTTACCTTACAAACAGAATTCATTTCCAAATTTTATTTGCATTCTGAAATTAATACGTGATCCGTTACACGACATAAATCACAAAGACACCAAGCCCTCAAATATGCTAACTGTAAAGCCAACGATTATGTGTCTAATAAGGAAACGAAACTCTTCACCACACTCGTCGATCGCTAATTACGAAACAGCGGGAATCTTACTCGTTTTGCATAGCAAATGCATTACATAATCCCGGTAATTCCCAACTCAGCTAAGTCTCACGACGCGTTACGTTGTGAACCTAGGTTCAATTCGAAAGAAAGAAGGTCAAGCTAAAGAAAACAGCTGAAAGCGTTCAGTACGTCAAACGGGAATAAACCGTAGTCAGTGAACAACAAAAAGAAATATGGGTTCAAGGCAAATGGGCAATGAGGGATGCATCCTCTTCTGCTGCAGACTTTCTATTTCCTAGAAACTTTCTTTTAAGCTTAAAAGGAAATAGAAAGCGTTTTTACTCTCATACTTTGATTAAAAAGATGAAAGAGTTGTAAGAGATACAGGATTTTCCTCGGTTCTTTTCTTTTACTTTTACCCAGTGTTGCTTTGAGAGACTTACTTTTTTGTCTCGGGCGTTGCTACACTGTACTGTCTTTGAGATGGAGCATCAGCCATAATGGCAGAAATGATTACATTTGTATCGTAATGCATTTTTGGGTAGGGGAGGCTTAAATATTATCTATGCAGAGAACAGCATCTTTGTTTGACTTATAAATTCATACATTCGTTAACAAATTTGCTTGGGGGAAACAATGCAGGTGGTATTGAGACTGTTCCAGAAGATCGGTCAACGTTCTCTGGAAGTTGAAGGAACACACCTATATCGTGACCGGTAAAATAAACAAAACCAAAAATAATCAAGGAATAGCCACATGAATAGAACTTCAAGCAAAATAAAAGATAAAAATAGAGATTTTTGATAGACAATTGACTTACTTTCATTTTTATATTCACCTCTCCGAATTCTCACTAGAATATTGACCTCATGGGCGTAAACCTTAAGTCTAATTTAAACAGACAGATATTGTTGAATAACATTCACTTGGCCATTCATCCAATGCTGATGCTGGTAGCTTTTCTATCCGATGTGCAACTTATCTAAGAGGCAGATCCTTTCAGTGACCTGGGCGATGTGGCTCATTTTCTTTTCAGATTAGACATTTATTACACACTCTTAACTTGTACTGTAAAACTGGTGAATAATTTATTATGTCGTACAAGTTTTTAGTACAACTTTTATTTTATTTCATGCGCACTCGTATGCTTACTTTTGTGAGATCTAAAAGTTAATACCTATGAGAAATTAGATTTTTTTCATATAAGTTATTTGTTTAAGTAAGAAACGAACTTCAATTGCGCTAAAAATAAGTGGTATTGAAAACTTTTATAGCAATAACACATTTGTTTTAAAATACTATTTATTTAAAGTAGGTTTGAAACATAGAAACTGTTTGAAATACATCACTTTTAAGTATTAAAAAAGTATAAAATATTACAATAATAGTACATAGTAATAAAATCAATTATATCTTAATCAATAATTTTGTTTATAAAAGTAAAACTCGTAAATTCAAACACAACCCATAGATTCCTATTAAGTTTAAAAATGTGTTTTTAGTTTGGGAAAGATGACAAAATAATGTACTATTCAAAGAAAACTGTAAAACCTATTTTACTCAATAGAAAACTTTTATCATTTGTATGCACAATGTCGCATTTGTACATAGAAATGAGTAACATTGCAACGCGTCAAAATATCTTTTTTATTCATAAACAAAAATATTTAGGTGATACATATTGTGCCAATTTCCTTTCTTTATTTGCACAATTCGTACTTATATAACATGAAATATAGAGACTGTTCGGACATTTTTTGAACGATTTTGATGAGCTGTAAAAAATTGTATACTACGAAAGAATTTTATTTTCGCAGCCAGTTAAATAGTTAAAGTATAACTTATCGTCTGCTGACTCAGAGTTTTGTTTACTTTCAAAATGGCGCTTTTAAATAAGCAATGGATGGAAGGCTATGTTTCCGATCTTTCCGTAAAGAATTATGCTTATTCAATTATTCAAATACGCTGTAAAGGTCATGGTTTTTCGATATCTAAAGGTACGATAAGAAATATTATTAATGAGAAAGGAAAAAAACGTAAAAGTGGAAAAATATTTCCAAATACGTATTCAAAAAAAGAATTTCTGAGAATATTTGTAAGGTAAGATGTTTAATATTTAAAGAGAATCCGCCAAGTCAAAGGACTTGCAAAGTCATTAAAATGTTCAGTTTCAACTGTAAATTAAATAATTAACAGTGATTTGAATCTTAAAAAGGCCAAAAAATACAGTGTTCATCGTCTATCTTCACGACATATTGCAGAACGCAGAACTCGCTGCAGAATTCTGTATGAGAAGTATTTAGCTGGAGAAGGATGGAAAAATGTTGTGACAGTAGACAAGGCGTGGGTGTATTTAAATGATTACAATAAGAAAATATCAATTTATTATCATAAAAGAGGAGAAAAAAATCTTAAAACGTGGTTCAAAGAATCTAAAGAAACTTTCTCTAAGGGATTTATGGTTGTTGTCGGTTGCATATAATGGCAAACTAAAAGTAAAGAGAGTGGAATAAATGTAAAAATCAACTTTAGATTCTATCAAGACCATATTTTACCCGCAATATTCAAAAAAATAAATACCATATTTTTCCCAACAGTGCCATCAATCAGTAGATCTGCATGAGGTTAAAGCAAGCAGCCACACATCTAAATCCACTATTAAATTCTTGGAAGAAATGGAACAAGAAACTGGTATCAAGTCTATAATAAGTATAAGTAATATCAAGTATATAAGTAAATACCCTTTATTAATTCCTGCTAAATCTTCATATGTCTCACCCATGGACTTTTGTGCTTTTGGCCTTTTAAAAAGAGTATTATCGAAACGTCGACCGAAAACCATTCAAGGACTTTGGAAAACTGTGGAACAAGAATGGGACAAAATACCTCTGTCGATACAACAAAAGTCATTATCATAGAAATTAATTTGTAGAAAGATAATTGACAATAAGGACTATCAAATAGAACATTTAAAAAATCAAAATTTCAATTAAAAATTAATTTAAATTAGTCCATTAAAATCGTTCAAAAAATGTCCGAACAGCCTCTGTAAACATGGTATTGGAAAATCTCATTTTAACCATTTTAAAACCACAAAAAGCTGTTGGTAATTGACAATTGTAACGAAAGTCTTAGTTTTAGAAATAATTATAACAGTTTCAATAAGTTGTAACCCCTTTTTCCCTTTATGAAATGCCAAAGAATAAAGAAATCCAAGCATCCCCGAGCACATTAGTACGGGCAGCTTAACTTGCAGCGAATAAAAATTTTCAATTTTCCAAAGCATTATAGCATACACCCAAGTGATACTTTTGTTATAAGTAGAGGAAAGTAATTT
Organism: Meta bourneti; assembly: GCA_933210815.1. Taxonomy (NCBI): domain Eukaryota; kingdom Metazoa; phylum Arthropoda; class Arachnida; order Araneae; family Tetragnathidae; genus Meta; species Meta bourneti. Next base: position 66,132,401 of record OW119923.1, on the reverse strand, counting down.
TATACAAATCTTAATTTTATACAAATAGCAATAAAACAAAAGAGTGAATTTTCTAGTTTACTTAATGAGTAAGTAATTTTAAATGCTATACGATGAAATACTAACACCTCACTTCAACTTACAGGTATATGTTTATTGAGCTTACAAATATATTAAACCGATATCTCCAGAGTATTTTGAGAAAAGTTATATCGAAATTAGGAAAATTAACATTACCGTAATGAATCTTTCAGCTTACATTAACCTTTTCAACGCCACTAGACAAGAAAATTTATTTGAAAAACTTTCCAGGTACACACTTACCTATCACCTTATATGAATGTATTTTACACATAATAAAAACATTTTCTAGGGGTGTTGAAACTCTTTATGTTTTCAAGCTCATTTAGAGCACTCCTAGACATCAGACAATCCAATATGAATATTTATATACCTTAGCATCCTTAATGAACCTAGAATATTTATATACCTAGTTTTAACCATTTCAGGGATGTGGTATGTCAGACGTCTCACCACTCTTGAAAGGTAGGTAGTTAATTAGCGTCGCACTGTAGAAACTCAATCCACCCTCGAAAGGTTTAACATATTAGATCAAAATCACTTTCTTTCAAAAATATTAGACCGTAATGTATTAATGTATTGTTGCTGTTAATTAGAAGTTTCCGGCTAATGATTGCTTTAAGAAATTATTCAAACGTAGTTTCTCAAAAATCTCTGAATAGACATAATTTCCATGCTAGGGGAATCCATTCAAGGAATTATTCAAATATAATTTCTCAGAAAAAGCTCTGAATGGATTGATAATATTTCTGTTAAAATTCCTTTCAAGGAATTATTCAAATACAATTTCTCAAAAAAGTGCCGAATAGATTAATAATTCATCTGCTAAAAAGCCTTTCAAGAAATTATTCAAATACACTTCCTCGAAAAAAGCTCTGAACAGATATATAAGTTAAAGGTATACATACTTTCCAGTAAGAAAACGTACGTAATGCCAATAACTAATCCTTATTTAATTATGCTGCCACATTAAACTGGAAGAGTTACATTATTCTTCAAAGAAAAGCTCTACCCCGAGGTAACGTTAAGTCTGTATCTTCCAAAGCTTCGCAATCACGTGCATCTAATGACTACGTGTCGGAATGAGGCAAGTAAGTGAAGACCCAACTTCGAGTTGGCAGAAATTTTACAATGAATAAAAAATATGTTTCTTCTTTCCTTTTCACGTCTTAAGGCAGTTAGGCTCTCGCGGAACCGGTCTCTTGAAAAGAAGCGCCGATCGCCATTCACTTTGCGGCTGCGATTTGGATTCTTTTTTCCTTTGAATAGCAGGCATGGGGTGGGTGAAGAGCTGAGTCTGAACCGGTAACTCTTCCCGATTATGAATGTTTACGTTCGCTTTCTTTTGGATAGCTGATTCTCTTCGGTGCATTGGCTGAATGGTAAGTTCTCATTTTGTATTCAATGTATCGAGAGCAAATGTGTTTAATATAAATGCACTGACGTGCAAAACATAACTCTCCAAGTGGTTTCGACGAGATATCTCTTCCATCAAGATCTGATCAGTTTTGCAAGTAGCTAGATATCTCGTTGAGACAACCACCAAAAGGGTTAAGGAGCACCATTAGTTTTAAAGGTTACAACCTCAAACTTAAAACAAACAGTGTAGCGATTTGTATAACCGATTATATTCAGTAGAAAGCTGGTGCATATTCAAATTTTGGAAATCAGAGGTCCCAACACAGAAATGGATCATGTTACCATAGGAACTAATCTGTAACCTCATTCTCTAAATGTAAATGTGGTGCAAAGATTGCATCATAGTTCGAGGTGGTCATACAGGCTACAAAGGATCCCCTCCTCTCGTTTCTCAAGTTACCCTTCTGATTTATAGCACGCGGTGCAGTGTCATCACTTCAGCTTAAAGACCCTTTTCCTTTTTATTGCTTTTGCTTCTGTTCTTGGTATAGTTTTTTGACTCATCGGTTCGGTAACTCCACTTACCTTTAGTATCCTTTGACCAAATCCAGGTCACTTCATTGAAAATTAGCAGCTGAAACCCTACTGTTGCTTAAGTTTTGCACTAGAGTGTATAAATCGATTCAGACAGGGCCTTCGTCAATAATGTGCTGGGCATGCACTTGTAAGCATTCAGAAAAATAGACATGTCCAAAGGAAGGCGCAGTATACCTCCAACTGTAAATAAACATTCCATGCAATAATTTTTCAATATTATTAATTTTATAATTGAACACAAAGAATGATTTATCATTTTTTAATGCAATAATGTTTTTGTAGGGTGATTGTATTAAAATATACTTTTGAATCTGCTTATTTTGATATTAATTTACATTAGAAAAGTCAAAAAGCACTCCTTAAGGTCAGGATTTTTGGGGCTAGCACCCTCTGGACTCGAACCATTTCCAAACTGATTTTGGTAATAAAAAGCTACTGAAACACATGCTACTGAAACACAAAGTAATTATACCAGAGCAAATTGAAGTTTCGTTCTTTATAGTTCAAAATTACTCCTGAATGTGTCAGTGTCAAAAAAACTGTCGAAAAAATCATTACACCCACAGCTTATTTAATTAATGACAAATAAAAATCATTAACTCAATGCTCATTTAATTGATTACATAAATAAAAATCACTAACTAAATGCTCAGTTTTTAGAAGGATTTTACATCAAAAATAGTTAAAGTAAATATTACAGTGAAATACATTGTACAGTAAACATAAAAACCCTCAAGTGATTTCGAAGAGATGTGTCGTCAATAAAGGTCAATTTTGCTATTCACGAGATATTTTGCCATTGGATGTTGCCGATGATAAAATATTTTCTTATGATGATGAGATCAAGATCTGATAATTTTGTTTCTAATGATTTACTTCACCCACCAAGCTATGATCAATTTTGTTGATAACGAGGTACCTCGTTAAGGGGACAACCATCAAGAGGATTAACATTACGGCTTGTGGGAATCGGGAAGATGCTCGAACGTATTTACTGAAACATGCTTGATGAAGGTGTTCGTTTAGAAAATAGAATGTTTTTAATAAGAGTTGGGTGCGGTTTGTTGAGATTTGCACATGTGCAACTTCTACCTCAGGAGCTACTCTGAATTTTGAAGGTAGCATTAGCGGGAAATAATTTCAAGGAAACTTGACTTTCTAAACGTTTCTGAATTTGTCCTACACCAAAGATGTGGGATGTTTTAAGTCTCTTAAACCGCAGAGGAATGACATCCTTTAATCAAATTATTTGTTGACTAGAATAGTTATTGTTGCTTCAAATTTTGCCTGTTGATAGAACCGTTAATCGTGCATAAAATATCAAGTATAAAACTTCTATTATTATTTGATTGAATTGTTAGAAAAACTACATAAAAATACATATTTTTCACTCCGACACTTTAAAAGGTATGCTGAAAAAAGCTTCTGAAAGAATGCTTTATGGGTGAAGACCTATTGCCACATATTAATGCACTTTGCACTTTACAAAAATTTATTACTCTCTTGTAAAAAGTACGAGATCATGTGTTAAAAATGCTGATAATCGTAATTCATAAGTTTCGCTGGTTGTAAAAAACTCCTCTCAAAGGTTTCATAAATATGTATAGATTAATTTTAGATTATTAATAGCAATAGTTGTTTGTTTCCATTAGTGTATATTTCGCTATGCAGTCTACAGCCTTTTAATTTAATTAGATCTCAAAACCATGTACTGATACATGATAAACTATGTTAATAATTTCTTTATTTACAATTTTTTTATACGTTAAAGTGAGTATAGAAGAGTAGCTATCTAACTGTCTTTTCCGTATTACGAGTCGAAAAAATGCTTACCGCATACGTTCGGAACACGTTTTTTAAAAAATGCTATGCAGAAGCAATTTAATATTATTTTTATAACTATTTGTGGTCAAAATTAATTTTGCACTAGCAATAATTAAAATTTTAAAAAAGAAATTTTACAAAAAGTGAAATTTGTGAGTAAATTTGAAGTTTTTTTTCAAAACTTTGAAAAATTATACAGGGCGCACAATTTAAATTATCAGCAAAAAAACATGATCAGAGTAAACTTCATGATGTTATCTAGGGCTTCCACTAGAAGTAGGAAGATATATAAAAAACTAAAGATTTTATAACTCATCGAAAAATCGTTAAAGGATTTTTGACCATTTTGCCACATCAATATTCAAATGCAAGCTCATAAATCAGAAAAAAATAAAGATATCAGTATAATTCTAGTGCATGCACTAGCAAACACTATATAGAATATGCACAGCAAATTTTATAAAAATATATCAATAACTTTTTTAGTTATCATTTCTGGAATTCAATGTTTATGCCTAAAATGTAATTCTGAGAAAAAAGCATTTTAAGTATATAATGACTCAGTTTTAATATAAAGAATGTATTACTATACTAAAATTCACCAGACTTATAGATTATACCTTTCTCTTGCTCAATTGTAGCCATTTTACCTTTTTTGGCCTGCCTATTTTTTTTCTGGAAATTTTTGCACTCGTTAACGAGTGATGTCTCGAGTCATTTACTCGTTCGAGGTCATGCTCGACAAAACCTTTCAAAGTGCGGACACCAGGCATTATCCCAACACGTTCAATAATAGTCAGTAAACCTTTGTAAGCTTTGTTAAATTGAACAACAGCAAGGTTTACAGCAAATTTTAATGTTTCACTCTCAACAAATACCTCCTTTGGGACAAACTTCCACACTACTCCATTAAAACTCTCATTTGCATTTTGGGTTAACCCATGCAAACATTTTGAGAGTAGTTCTCGGTCACATAGCTGCATATAAACCGGTTTTACAATATTTATTAAATTGTTTGGCAGACCTTTGTTTCTGTCCTTGTAAACTTTCCCATCAGCTGAGGCTCGTTGAAACTTACACCAGCTGTCAGGTCCAACGGGGCACTGGCCATGCATTGGTCTCTTTGCATTTGAGCAGCAATGAAAAAAGCTGAAATTACTGCAGCTTGAATGCTATCTAGATCATTGATATTGCTTCTTATGGCAATACCATAATAGTTTTGCAGTTTATCGATGAAAACATCAGTCAATTTACCACGACCACCAAGTCCTTTTTGCTTTGCTTTTAGTGTTCTCTGTTAAGGAATAAGCGAATTGTATTAAAAAATTGCAGTGGCCAACTTATAGCAACATTATTGTATTATATTTTAACTTACAATAAAAGATAACGGGTAGAAATCACGGTAAAAATGGAATATTCCTGTTAGTTCCGGTTTCGTTTTGCTACTTCCGGTTTCATTTAGCAATTTCGTTCGAATTTTAAATTGACCTAACTTTTTTTCTATTGGTCACATTTTAAAAGTTGGAACTGTTTTAGAAGCACAAAAGTACAGGGAATTCTTGAGTAAAATAAAAAAAATTGAAACTTTTCGTCAAAATTGGCTTTTTCAACGTATGCGGATACCTTAATGGGTGAAAATATTTGTTTTTAGTTTATTGAGGCTTTAGATTGGAAAAGTTAACTCGTTGATTCTATTTTATTTTATTTTCCTACTTTTGTAACACCAGATTAAATTTGTCATTACGTAATATAAAAATAGATTTATGTACCACCCATCTGTTTATATTTTTATCTTTCGAGAGCAAATCTTTCACTTGGCTTCGAATAATTCCTTCACTTGTTCTTTGATTTAAATCAAAACGAGTAGCGTAAAAATTGTTACAAAACTTCAGGAAAATATGAGGATTTACTTGATTGATAGGCCCATATTTGTTTTACATAAAATACACTCTGTTGTAATTTTTTTCTGTTTTTATGTTTTCTCATAGTAATTAAGCTCTAATAAATACCTATATGGACTTACATCGCTATATACTTCACGAGACATACTGAGGTATCATCATTTTTAAACACGTTTCTGTAAAAATTCAGTCAATTCGAAAATGTTAGGCATCTACGTAATAAAAAAATATCGGGGTTTTGGCATACTTACGGCCGTATCATCGAGTAAGTCTCAAGTTAATCTTCGAATCACTTAATCCAAGCGTTATGTTACTACCTCTTTGCCATTGGCTACTAGTCTCCTTTCCGGATCACATGATAATGTTTACATTTTTACGACTCCAGAATTTAAAACAGATCACGTATTCCATACTCGCCAAAAGATTGAGACAGAACTTATTCCGGAATAGTTTTGTGGGATAGTTTTAGTACTGATTGATTTTAACTCGGGTTAAGAAATAGAACATGGTGTTATGTGAACGCATTTAATTCTAGACTGGATTTTATAGAAATTTGAGACAGAAATGAAGCAAAGCAGTAATAGAATTATAGTTAATTCCATGACAAATAAATGGAATCAGATTGCTTTTATACAGTATTGTATGTCCGGGTACCGGGGAATTGAGCTGATCCCCGTATGAACTCTGACTTCTAAATACTGCCGTTAAAGTTCCTCGTCAGCATCACGTGATTAATTTTTGAATTGGAAAGCTTGCATTTGCGAAAATACTGAAAAAATAAAAATTTAAATAAATTTATTTTTAAAAATTACCAATATAGTTGTAATAAACTCTAATAATCGCGCTGTTATGTTTTAAAAAAGTATCAGTTTATTGTTGATTAAATTTTGGTTTCATGGCGCAAGGATCATATTTGACAGAGTTTCGCCAAACAACGTATATGGGCGTTCCCACAGTATGTATTTCTCTATTCTGTGTCAGTAAAAGCTTTTCTGACACAAGAGAGAAATACACCCACGGAGGCATCATAACTGCGCAGCGTAGAGTTAGCGCAGTGGTCAAAACCACTGGCCCCTTCAGTTTCTGTCATTCAACGTTCTGTCTCATTAGCAACAAACAATTTTTTAAATAAAAAGTTTGTACTATGATACTGAAATCATGCTAACTAGTAGGTTCAATCCCTCAGTTTTAATTTACAATCAAAATTAACCCCCTTTCTATTCTAGCACATTCAAGCAAACTAAAAGCAGCACCCAATAAATTGACAGAACCCCTAAATAGGAATCAAATTTAATACTCGCCTCGAGAATACCAAATATCCCTTATATATGTACCGTATATGCTTCAAAAAGGAAATATCCACTTAATCTCGAAGGATAGGCGATTTGTTGAAAGTCCTATTAAACTGTGATGAGTAGCAATAGAATAGTAACTTGTAATGGATCGCCCCTTGGGGGTTCCCCTTGGGTGCAGTAATCGGTCGACCACACGCGTCGACATAGACGATTAAGTGCAGTTATTAAGACGACCTTCCCTCCAACAACAGAAACAGATGGGATGAAACGCTATCTGCCAAGCTGAGTTTCAGTATTGGTTTTAGTCTTATTTTTGATAGCGCGAAATCTTTCTATTGCCTTTCTTTAGACTTAATAGGTCCCATTCCCTTAGGCCATGTAACTGTCATGGGCGACATTGAAGTAGAGAACAGTGCTGATGTCTTTTTTCTCGCTATGCTATTTATACTTGGGTGAATTGATTACTTGTATCGAAGATTCGATATAGTAATATTTATTTTCGTGATTCAGCTAAGAACGCGGGAAGAATACTTATTGAACTCCTAACAGGCTTACAATGGCGAAGCATTGGTTACAAACTCGATACCAAAAGCAGATTGAGTTCCCCATTTTAAATTGTAGGATGCATATATATATATATATATATATATATATATATATATATATATATATATATATATATATATATATATAGATATATATAAATAATATAATATAATATATATATATATATGCACATCCATTTAATAGTTTAAACCATAATTTGTATTTACTCATTTATCAAGCATGTGAACCTAATTAGGCATATTATCTAATGCTATGTTATATTTGTGTTTCTAAAAAACATTCTACCATTGTCTTTTGCGCTTAAAGCTCAATTCAGATATACATTTAATGTGCATAATGTATTTATCTGAGGATAAGCAAACGTAAAAACCTATCTACAATCATTTTCATCTAAGCATCTCTTAGAAGATATTTTCGAAGGTACAGTTAAGCGTTTGGACTCAGGGAATTACTCTTTATTCAAACTACCCCTTTGTTCGTCTGAGAGAGTACATTCATTTAAGTTTAACAAGCTTAATTGCTTTTCGTGTTCAGTAGAGATTATCTCGTAAGTCGTTGCTGTTTGTTCACAAATATCAGAGTACTCTGCCATAACGTCTTTTCAGTTTCAAATTTAAGAACTGGTAATGCAGGTTCTTATTGCACTTCTTTTGAGTAATATTGCAAATTATATAAGAGAGCTTTATCACAATTATTTCTGAAGTGCTTTCTCATAAATGTCCAATTTTATTGGCCAGGCAACTCTCTTATACAACATTTTCCATATTAACTCTAAATGTTTTCAGTTCTGAGATTTCTGAATGTATATTCAATTTCTGTTTAAATTGTCTGGGGTTGTTAACGTGCACACTGTTCGTCCAAGTAACACTACAAAATTGACCTACGCAAAATGTGATAATTACTATCTGGATTTGTAGAAATTGTTCGATAAACAAAAATTAGTCTTATATGTGCTTAATTGTGCCTGTGAACGATACATTCATCTTATTTTTTATCTCTACTTCAATGCAATTTGAAAAACGGTTTCAATAATTGCTTAATTTAGCTAAATATTAAGTGTCAAAGCACTATGGCTTCATCTTTAAAGAAAAGCCAAATGCTTTTTTGTGGCGTTGCACCACACCAATATCCTTCAGTGGGGGTACAATTAAGGCTGGTAAGAAGCTATGGGTTTCCAACACTTCCAAACTTGCAGGAGCTTTTAAATATTATTGAAACTATTACGTATATGTATTTGTATTATTTTCTTAGAATCAGATAGTGGACAAATTTCCTACCTCTTTCCAGCAATTGAACGCGCTGTGCAAATGCTAGATATTGCAGATTTTCTGGTGGTTCCAATTCTTGTTTTAGTTTATGTATATAGGAATAGAAATATAAATTGCACTTCGAAAATCTTTACAAAAATTAACTATTTTCGAAATTATTTCCAATTGATCAATATGGATGTTCTTAGTAGAGGTCATGCATGGAGTGTAAGATCCTAGAAGGGCTTCGAGAAATGTGCAACGTTTAGCAATGTAATGTGCAGTCTGTTCTCTAGGTTCGCAAAGATATAAAACATTGCATTGTATTACAATAACTAAGGTTAGAAACATTGTTTAGAACAAAGAAAATACGAAAAACATTTATACACTTGTGCAAGTTATACTCTAATCACTTGGAATAGATAATTTTATTTCAGAGGATTCCGCCTTCTAAACTGATACTGCTGCTCGGAGGGCAAACCTGAAGGTGGGTGCTGGTTCTTTGTGTTTTTTTAATAGTCTCCTACAACCCGTCCATTTTCTCACCTCTGTGTGATAAACGTAAATTCGTGACGTGGCAAGGCAGTTACTACACCCAACTGATTGAAGAATCTAACCAAATGGGGAATCATTAGGGTTGTGAGTTCTTGAGAGTAAAGGGGAGAATGAAGCCAATTATTCACGATAGAAAAAGAAAAATAGTGAACTCTAATTTATAATTTGAGTAGGTGCGCCCTCAAAGAACTAGCTCATAATAGTTTCGAGAATTCCATAATATTCGAAGGTCAAAAGAAAACTGTTGCGTGGTGGATTCCATCCCATTGCAGAATCCCTGGTGATGAGGCCGCAAATGCCCTTAACTAAAAGAGGCTCGGATATCATCGAGTCTAACATTACTGAGAGGACATACAAAGTTGCTCTTTCTCTTCGCTTGAAAATAAAAAATCATTTCAAGTCCACCCTAATCAAATAGAAGAAAAGCCATGGAGGGAGCGGCACACCGATGTACCGGATAATCCAAGAAAAAAAGGCTGTTGCCACTTTTCTGGTGACGAGGCACGATTGGCTTACGGCGTACTTGCATCACATTAGTGTATTTTCTACACCATTCTGTCACCTCTGCGGAGGCGCTGATTTCAAGGACGCTTCCCATCTTGTGCTTTATTTGGTAAAGATGGACAGAATCGAATACATTTAAGAATCGAATATTTGGTATTCGATTCTTCGTGTTTGCACATTCGAGTAATTTTAAGTATCGAATAGGCATTCGAATAAGCATCCAACAAAAACGCTTAATCGACGGTACGAATCAGTCAACTGCGATATAAGGCTGTAAATGTTTTTGTATTTGAGTACTGTGGTGTTTAAATACTTTAGATGAATACTACTGTATTTGAATACAACGGGAAAGAATCGAGTTCAAAGAAGACTTTTAAAAATCGAATACACGAGTACAGTAGCGTTATTTTCTCCCGTTACTAGAGACCATAAGTGTTCTCTATAATTAGTTGTTTTTGTAAGCGATAGATAAAATACCTATACATACATACACAAGTCCATAAGATGCCAAATTGGTCAACCAAGTGAATTGTTTACATAGCAGTCACGTGAGTTCTAGTCGACATGTTGCTCACAATCTTTGAAATCTCTTCCCCTTACAAATATTCAGCCTACTTATATTTCACGTCTTTGATTGTTAGCGTAGTGGGCAAACCCACTGAGGTACAGCGCCCAAGGAAATCAGGAAAGAATGATAGACCATACGCAATGAAGCACTCGTATATTATTATCTCTACTGGATGCTAGCAACAATAAGAGCCACGGGTTAGAAAGAAAGATCTAACCAGAAGGTATCCATCAACACTATTAAACAATTATAGTTAGAAGCCATTAGAAGCTAAAATGATAGGTCATCCTCAGTCTCTGGTCGGCTTCTCTTTTTCCTACCGAATTTTAACTTTTTTGTCAAAAGATGCGAGTTTCTGGACATAGATGGACGCAACGGTACAGGTGTTTCCACCAAATAATTTTTCCATTGAGTTTCATTACATTAAGCGAATTTCCAATCGTGGCATTTCGCGAGGCAGGCATTTGATAGAAATAATGAACCCACGAAATATTTCTTGTTATCAAAATTGTCTTATCCCCTCATCACGTCGTATTATTCCGAATCCATTCCAATAATCCGATTGCTATTTGATATACAACCTGAAAAGCGAGGAAAGAACGGCACAATACTGAATTGTTTATTGCCCGCAGTGGATGAAAAAAGGCCATATATGGGGAAGAATCTTCATATATCCGGTTTATTCTAAGTGCTAGGAAGAAAACATGTGAATGTAAGGTCACAGGGGATGAAAGTGCAGAAGAAAACCAGGAAGACGAATAACCCTCATCTGTCAGGAGTCGACATTCGTAAAAATCGTCCCAAAGGCAGAGAGATCGATTTTTTTTCATTTTCTTTTCTTTTAATCTTCTTCCACGGCCGATGGGATATAGCATTGGACGCATCTAATCATATTCCAAGCACGTGAGAATCACCAACGTAATTTCGAGTATATTTCTTTTTTTCTTTTTCCATCTTTCGGGGAAGAGAAATTTTTGCGTCGGATGGGAATCGTGAAGGTACAGATATAAGAAATATTACAGAAAGTGACATCATATAAACGATTCAAATCGATCCGTGTTCTTTGGACAGCATTGAAATCGAGTTTTTAATTGTGAAAAAATAGGGAGAATTAAAATAAGACGAACGATAGCGTTTTGAATATTATATGTGGCTTCGTTCAGAAAGAAATAAAAGCTCAACATTCAGCTTTAGAAATTAAAAAAAAACCTAAATGTCACGAAACTTAAAGTAAGAATTCTTACACATGTATGCAGTTAAATTACAGAAGAATACTGAAAATTTATAGGCAATTTTCATATAATGTAAAGAAACGCTGATTGTTAACAGTAGAACAAATATTTGCTTATCAAATTGGATTTTTATTAATAAAATTCAGCGGTATTAGATATGAATAAAATGATAGGAAGATAAAAATTAAATTAGAAAGCACAAAAAATATTTGAATTTCCTTGAAACAAAGAAATATGGTAAAACCTCATTTTTCAGAATTCATTTATTTAAATGAATATCAAGCATAAAAAATCCACGACGGACCAAATAAATACGGCCATTTCTTAGTCACAGTTTAACTTTTATATTTGTTTCTGCTAAAATTTGAATGTTCCGGTGTAGAAAAATAAAATTAGGGTTTTTTGACAGCGTACTTTATTAAGAGGGTAGTATGATCACAGAAAATTGCACAAAATTAAATATGTGGTACTGGTAATTATATGTGCATATTAGAATTTAAGGAAAGCATAGTTTAGTATAAATAATTTAGTTCGTTTGTATCGTGCTTCTAATATTTTTAGGAGGGAATGCGATGTCTTTGTAAGTAGATCCACTTCGTTAGCAAACTACAATTTGTAAGAGGTGCGATATGTACGATTTGTGTACGATTTGTAAGAGAGCCTACCAGTTTCTATTCATCCCTGAGTGTATTTCTCTATCCTGTGTTATTAAACAATTTTTTGTGTGCATGTCCACTTACTTGACATTGTTTGGCGCAGAATGGCCACATATGGCCCTTAAAACCCAATCTTACCACAAGCAACCAATGTAGTAAATTTTTGATGAAATTTGACATGCATTATACAAAAACATGGAGCACACATTTTTCTATCTAAAACATTTAAATAATTTATTTAAAAAGACTAACAAATAAACTATAAAAAAACTGAAATGATTCTGAAAACTAACTTGTTGTAAATGAGGGAGATACAATTCCAGACTTGTAAATAAATTAATTCAGAAAAACTCATTTATATGAATTAGTTATACTCCATTATTGTTATCATATGTTCCTGATTGTTAGAAAACTTCAGTGCGTCTAAAACATAATTTTACACAAAAGAAAAGTGATAGTTAAAAACTAAATGTCTAAACTTTTTAAGAGGAATGAACTTGCCTTCTATTAATTGAAAGAAGAGTGAGACAATATCGAATAGCCTTGGATTTAATTTAAATTACGATATTTTTTTTAGTTTGAATTTTTAAAGGTTAGGATTATGCCAATGTGTTTCATAAAATCACGGGGCAAAGTAAAAAATCAATTTGATCCTAGCAAATAAATATAGAAAGTAATGCATATATTAAAATTATATTTTCTTGTTGGAAACTTTCTGAGAACTACTTTGATTTCTTCAATTAACCTCTTAGCTAATAATATTTTCTTATTTGCTTTCCATGTATTTCTGTGTTAATTTATTGCAATGTATGCGCAATAAACTTAATATATTAAGCAATCCATTTAATAAGGTTAATTTACATTAATAAATAAATATATAGTACAAATACATGCTAAAGGGGGTAATCAAGTGATATCATTGGAATATTTCGGAGCAAAGTTTGATTTCAGCTGGAGTCTTGTAAACAGAGACCCAAAAGTTTAGATTGTAGTTTACATATCTTCAACTATCAAGTCCTCAAACTATCCTATCCCTCCTTCAGTTATGTGTCTTAACCCTCCTAGGGGTTTCCACGAGCTATCTCATCCATCAAGATTTGATCAATTTTGAGAATTATGAGATACCTCTTCTTAAAGATATTGCCGATTTGTTTTATAATTACATCCAGATCTGGTCAGTTTTCTTCTAATGACGATATATCTCGTCCATCAAGATCTGGTCAGTTTTCTTCTAATGGCGATATATCTCGTCCATCAATATCTGGTTAGTTTTGTGAATGACGAGATTCCTCGTCGAGACGACTACCCGGAGGGTTTAATTGACCAAACCATTAAATACTTTCGTTACCTTTATTAATATTAATCAACTTTCATTTTCTAATGCAAATATTTTCAAAGATGAATTGTTATTTCCAATGGCAGGCAAAATACAAATGTAAGTACAAAAGTACGCATAGTATATAAATACAAGACAAGAAAGAGAAATTGAAAATTAGCTGTCCACCCGTCCTATAGCCTCCCAACATCGACCTCAGATTCCGTATAAAGAACACAGTACACATTTACAGGTTGCGGATGTACATTTCTTGAGATTTGAAACATAGGGGGCAGCAGGGGCTAAGCAGAACTTTAGGAAGTAGAGATGTTTACTCATCGTGACGAGACAGATATCGGGTTATTCCAAAAGCTTTTACTCTTGGGATATCTGGGATGTATTTGTGGTACATAAGTCAAGGTTTACACGAGTTTCTAGTTATTTGTACTTGATCAAAATATTTCTTTTATTTTCTCTTGATGCACATTTTTATGGAATTATACGAGATGGATCTTGGAATCTGAACAACTGCAGTACTCATCTTTGCCAATTAATTAGCATGAAGATTACCAGAGGCTCCATAGTGAACAGTAGCTCACTGTGAGCTGGAAGCCACTGTAGAGCTGTTGTTTTGTTTGCAGTGTCAGAATGCAGATAGGTGATGGAGATTCAAGTATTTCATGTCTTGTAGCACTTTGTAGAGCATATAGCTTCAATAGGTGCTCGGGAACTAAACAAAATGACACATTTCTTAAATTTATAATGTTAGCATTTCAGCTGATTAATGCCGAGCGGATAGAGTCTTCATCAACCGTCAAATACAGGAAATATAAGAGGACATAAAAATCTTTAAACAAAATAAAAATAACTTTAAACAAAGTGCCCCAGAATGCATTTTGTTATGCCCCTTAAAAACAGTCAGTAATAAATCGAGATCATAAAACTTATTTTAGTTGTTTTCATAGGTGATAAATAGTACCTTGTCTTATTGATATATTCACTGCAATACATTTAACATGCTATTCGTCAGTAAATTTTATCATCGAGTACTTTGCTCACAGAAGACGTGAATGCAAGAAAAGTATCCAATACATACAACATCCGTATGACGCGAAAGAAGAAAGCTACTCGCTAGTTATTTTTCCAAACAATGTAATTTTATCTTATTTGCACTTTTTGTCTCAATTCAAAAAGCTTACTTATTATACAAATCACTTTACACTCTTGTGTATTCATAGTTGAATAGCTCGAGAGCGACGTAAATTCAACTACCAACCATAGCTATTTTACAGCTGAATTAATTTAAAGAGACAACCAGCCCTTTAAAACTGGATCATTGTTGTCAGTAAATCAGTTACACAAAAAGTAAAGGCATTTGGAAATTTAAGTTGGACGTTTTATTTAAAATTAACTTTTCTGAATTCTTTCGTTACGGGAAATGATGGCCACTCTTCTGAAAGAATATTTCCTTTAAGAAATTTTTTCGAACCATTTTTGATAATATCAAATACAAAACGTTTGTTATAGAGATCAAAAATGATAAATAGTCTTAAGCTGGATAGAATCGATTTTCCGTCTCAGATTTCACTGAGAACCTCTTTCGCGAAACTGATTAAAAGCGTTCATTGGGTTCCATCAAAAGAACATTTCCCAAACTCTACCCACCCTAATAAACCAAATCACAGTCATCCATGAATCGACTCGTCAAGTAAATTACTGTTTGATTCAATTTTCCCTCAGTCTCCCTTGGCTTCTAATTCTTATATTTTGTTCAACAAGACTCCTTCCAAGCCAATGGTATGACCCGGCAGTAATTAGGTTGCTGCTGCATACAGTTTAACTTTCCCCATTGGACGACACTGGCTTGGATCTGATCCAAAGATCCAATCAATGATCATCATCGGCTATTATTTGCGGGAGAATATGAAACACGAGGGGATTTGATCACTGACTTCTTCGCTTTTCCGATAAAATCACGCTCAGGCAGACAGACATCTTTGTTCTTTCTCCTCGGCGACATTCACACTGGAACGAAAATCAATTCACATATGCGAGGGGTCCCTATTCCCTTCTGAAAGAATGAGAATAACCTCGTAGATAAAAATGTGCACCGAAACGATTTGCCCCAAAACATTGCCATGGGATCAGAAAGTCTGTAACTAAGATTGATGGAGACATTTTTGTTCTCTGTCGAAATATCTTCCGGAGAAAAGTTGCAGGATCATTGTTTTGATGGCAGAAGGTAGGAGAAAATGTACCATTGGTCCTTATTATTGTTATTCTTTCTTCGGCTGGGGTAAAGTTTGATTGGTATTTGATGGTGTGCAGGCCAAGTGTATTTCATTATGGGACGTCCCGTTCTGTAGAACGTATCGATGGAATCATTTGATATTTTTGGACAGGCTTGGATACAGATCAGATGGTTATTTCGTCGAGTCCAACTGTATTTTGTCTAGTTTGACGTAGATATTTAAGAATCAGAAGTATTTCTTAAATCTTTTCATATTTGTAATATTATTCAATCCCTTTTCGTCTCGCCAGCGAATTTCAACCTTTCCCATCCATGGCAAACATAAACTAATCACTAAAATTAACCAGAACATCAAAAAGTATATCAAATTTTTACCAATTCGACATTTTACAATTTTTAATAAGCAATTACATATCTTCTTTGCTCCAAAATGGCTTTTAAAAATCTTTAAAACAATTTATTTATGCTATTATGTTACAAATACATGCTTCTCAAAATTATTTATACCTGTGTAATTTGAAATTATTTTTGAGCATGTCTATAAAAGTTCAAAAGTAAACTGTTTAAATTAAATAAATCTTAAGAAATACAAATAATTTTACCATTCCTAAGCACACCGGTTGAAAATTACTGATGTGGATGATAAAACCTGAGTGAAGCATTCTTCATCCTTAAACATCACCACAGTTCTTACTAGATAAGGATATAAGCAATAAACTATAGAAAATCATTACTATCCACACATATTACCCACCTCAAAAATTAAGAAACATGTACATCAAACATACATACTAAACATGTACTCGTAGAAATACACAAAGCATCAACATATAATAGTTCATTACCCTTTTTTAAATTCTGTCGTATGGGCCAGATCGTTTGAAAATATCAACTGCAAATGTTGAATTAATATATAAATTAATTTTCGTTAAATATGTCTATTATTCGAAAATTAGCTCTGGTAATCTCTTTCGGGAAAAACTACAATGCCTATAGCAAGTTTTCTGACCAATAACTTAGCGACTATTCCGAATTGCCTTGGAGTTTTCCCTTAGAAAATTATGCATTTTTTAAACAACTAATGCCCTACCACCTCTTTGGCCCTTGGAATCATGGGAAGAGAGCTGGCAGCTATTTGTGAAGGAGGCCGCTGTAGAAGCCATCTTAAAGGAAAGCAGAAACATCCATTCGCTTACAAACTGTGATTCGATTAGGGGATCTACCGGGTAACCGACAAAAGGTATGACCACTACACCAGGGAAAATTATGCATTTTTTAAACAACTAATGCCCTACCACCTCTTTGGCCTTTGGAATCATGGGGAGAGAGATGGCAGCTATTTGTGAAGGAGGCCACAGTAGGTAAGCCATCTTAAAGGAAAGCAGCAACATCCATTCGCTTACAAACTGTGATTCGATTAGGGGATCTACCGGGTAACCGACAAAAGGTATGACCACTACACCAGTTAGGCGGCAGACAAATTATATTACCGATTATCTTTTTTTATATTTAACGAAGGAAACTATTCGAAAATGTAGTCCTAATAACCCATCAGAAAAATTATATGAAGGAGTTTCGCTTATATACATGAAGGAGGAGCTTGAGCTTCAATTTCTAATGATTTTCAAATTGATGTTTATATTTTCACCTGCTTGCCGAAAGATGAAAATCAAGCTGAACTACGGTATAACCCTCCTGATGATGTTCTCGATGAGGTATCTCGTCGTTAGCAAAAATAACCAGATCTTGATGGACGAGATATGTCATCAATAGAAGAAAAAGCTGTTCAGATCTTGATTTCGTAATCATAAAGAAATCGGCAATATCTTGATGACGAGATAACCCGTAATTTGCAAAATGGGTCGGATCTTGATCAATGAGATACCTCGTCGAAGCCACTTGGAGAGTTAATACTCTGTTTAAGATAAATAATAGTTATGGTATGTTATAGGCATTAAATAGGATTGTAGCGAAAAGTATTTATAAAACACTATGTATGGAAAATTTAAAGTCAGTGAATTGAACTAACTATATCATTTGTATAACTGCGTTTAGAAACATTAGTTTTTGTTATAGTTACTGAAATTTTATTTACAATTGAATGTGAAACTAGATATTCAAGTCACTTAAATCAATTAGCCTCTGAAACTGCATTATGAAATATTTTCAACTCTAATTAAAAATTATTTAAAATAACATTTTGACTGCACTACAGATAATTGTGTTAATAATGCTTAACAAGATTTATTGGTTAATGAACCTCAATTTTCTGAATTGATGTAAAGCATATTTAATAGGAAAATAATTCTTAAGTTACCCTTTCATTTCTCATATTAATAAAGTTTTAAGAATATGAGATTAATGTAATCCAATTTCAGTTTTATCGATAAACCAACATTTTCTTCATTTTTAAATTGCATATTCTGAAATAACTCTTAAAAAGTATAGACTTTCCTAAGGAGATTTTTTCTTTGCCCAACATCATAAACAATCTTATTGCACATTTCTTTATTCATGAATTCTTCCTGAATGTATTTACTTAATGAGTTCCCTTAAATCCAGTTTAAATTATTAGAATTTTTGAGAGCACCATATTGTATAATTGTTTGGGCGAAATATAAGGAGAATCGAAATTCGAGATTTACTTTGTAATTAGAAATATTTTTTTAACTGCTTTTTCTTCAACTTTGTGAGTTTATTAGATTTTGTTTCTTTTAATGGTGGTGCGTTTTTATGCATTTATATTATGTTTAACAAAGAAGATATCAAAATTATTTCAGGGAAAATTATATTTTTTTCCAATTTTTTTCATTTAAAAATATTTTCAAGTCATTGAAGATTCCAAAGCTATTTAGCAAGGTAATGACATTAATAAAAACCAAAACTATTAAGAGTGAAATTTAACTTTTTATTAATTTATTTTTTCATTCGAATACTTTGTATTAACTTCTGGATACACAGAACCTAGGAAAATTTCCAATGTTTTTATTGAGTTTCTTATGTTACAAGGTTTTCTAATACAGTTGATTATTTTGGTTTAATTAACTATAATTAAATATATGGGAATGGATTTCAGTAAATAATTATTTTCTTTATATAAGTTATTTAACAAACAAAAAATCAATTCTTATTTCTTATAACATCAAAATATAATATAAATTACAAATTGAAGGGCATTTATTTTTATTTTCAAAATTCAGTGCATTCTCAGAATACTAATAGCGAATCTAGTAGCTTTTAAAATGTAACGGCCGTATAAAATGTATTTATTAAACTCACTGGAAACAATCACAGAAAAATACACGTACAATTTTGTTCATATTGCACACAAAACTAAGACTACGAGATCTATCTATATTTAAAATAGCCATGTGGAACAATTTATTTTTACTTATCCATTTTAAGAGTTAACTCGAAATGATTGAATAAATTAAAAATGCATCCATTCCATAATCAAATGGTAATTGAGTAATAACTTTCGGTGGGCAAATTCGTTTCTTTTTTATTTTGTTACTACGCCTTTTCATCAAAAAGTTAGCATCGCTGATAACAAAAAGGAATAGAGATGGAAAGATTATCTATTTATTTCCTATTCGAATGCAGTTCGTATCAGCAAATTTTCAATTTTTTATAACTAATATAATAATATCCTATACCTTTGAGATTCTGATGCAGCATGTTCGTATTTGGCAAAGCTGCATCAAAAACAAGTCAGACAACTTCAGAAAATGGATATACACACTCAAGGAAAGTTTTAAGGACACAGTAAAGAGAAATATATAGGATAAGATACAGGAATCTAATCTTCTCCGGATATAACTCTCAGGTTACTAGCGCAGTGGGCAAACCCACTGAGCCATGAAGGACCCTTTGGTAAGGTAACTTTAGGATCTATAGAGAAATGTTTGACCGATTCCCTAGTTTTTCCCCTGTTCCTCCATAATACCGTAAATATCTAGGTTCAGGTTTGATTTAATTTATTCAATTTATGGATCAAAAAACTGCACGTAAAAATTTACATTTTAAATCCCACATGATACAGATATATAACCTTACTCATTAAAAATTAGCAAAAACTATTGCGGTGATACAAATTGTAAAGATCGCTTTATTATTTTATTTGACGTAAAATGTAAAGTTGTACATTTCCCGTACTTGTCTGAGCAGCAGACGCTTCTAAACATTGTACGTCAAACAAAAAGTAGAGTACGTGAACTTTTCACTTCCACACCAGGTGCATCGGCAGGATATTGATAAACAAAAGAATTAGAAAAAACTATTCACTTACGTTGTTACAACTAGAAAACAATTTTTCGTCTAGTTCGCAACTCTTCCATAAAATAAATCTTCCATCCTCGAAATGACAAACTTACCAATGCCAAACATATGTGGTTACGAAAAGAAATACTATGCAGTTTAGTTACCTTTAACTATAAAGTTGCTCTATATGAGCAAAGAATTGAATTCCGTTGTATTTCAAGGGTAGGAATACTTTATCGTTGAATCTAAAAATATTTTCCAGAGTGAAATAGTTTGTAATTCACCTTTATGTTTTCTTTTCTATTAGCTGTCAAATAAAATTTGATAATGTCATATTAGTGATATACATGTGTGTCGCGAGTCATATGTTGTGTGCGTGTGTGCAGTAAGAAATAATTCCGAATTAAAACAAATTCACTGATAGTTAGATAGTTATTTCAAATACCCTAACAGTTTATAAATAGTACTAAAACTATTAAGTTAAAGTAAACTGAAATAACTATGCTATATATAAAATTTTGATTAACTGTATTTGATAGATAAATCCATAAATTCTATTTCCGACACAATTGCAATTTAACATGGTAATAAGTACTTGACAAATTTTAATGTATACAACCCTATAATTGGTACGTGCAACCCAGCATCGAAAACTCAGTTCGAATGCAGATCAGAAAGTATTTTCGTAGTCTCCAACGGCAGACAAAAAACATTGAGACATCTTGCTACTTGAAATACTTTCGGTAGGTAGTTGAATTAACGTCGCACTGGAAAAGTTCAACGGGCTATTGGTTCAGGATCAATCCCGAAGAGAGAGATATCCAATAATATTTCGTAATTTTAAACTATGATTAGATGACAGGCACTCTACTCTCCAAACTTCCACACCATGCCAACGTGGGGACATTTGAGAACGAAAGATTTAACGTGCACCAGCCACCACGCACGTAACAGTCTTTTGGTTGGATCTAAATCGCAACCTCCAGTTGCCAATCTGGAGGTTGCCAGAACCATGACCTACAGATTTAATTGCTATTCTTTCAATTTTCAAAACAATTTTTATTGCAAAATAAAAATGGCATATAAAAAATAATGTTTTAGCACTCAACTCACATCTATGCGTATTAATTTTTTTCCTATAAGTTGGGATATATTCTTATTGATAACCTGAATTTTGAGAGCCTGAATGTTTATGTTTCAAAGCATTACTGAAAGATTTCAAATTCCTGATTTTATTCTTTCTGAGAAAAAATGTCTTCAGCTTTCTTTCTACGGAAATGTAAGTACAAACTAGCTGTCTGTACATTTGTAGACAAGTGTCACGATGGCATATAGCTGTACAAATTTTGCCATGACGAAACTACTCCTGTATGCAGTACACGAAATACTTTGAGATTGTTGGTGGTAATATGAAATTAATACCCGATTTAAGCTTGATATTTATACCCAGTACGTATTCAGTTTCTAAATAGTAGAACACGTAATTTACAAAACCTAATGAATATTACAAGTGTACCGATAATAATGGTGAAGATCTATACAAACAAAATAAAGGAATCTGAAAACACAATCACTTATATATGACATATTTGGGCTCCGCCTTATAATTTTTCAAGGAGGTAGCCATTGAATGATTCAACAGATTTAAGTTCACGACAAGGAAAAGTTTCGATAGAAATTTGCTTAAAACTGTAAAACTTACAACTGAAAAACTAAGATACTTGATAAAATATTGCGAAAGAGGCCCTTTAAAAATCTCAAAATGCCTTAAATATCAAAAGTGAGGGGAATAACGAAAAGTGATTGTTATTATATTTGGCATAATGATAACACTGGGGTATTATTTGTGCTCCCCCAAGTTGGAGTCACTGAAAGAACAGCAGATTAAAGATTACGAGACTTGGGAAAGTTTCAACAAACATTTGATTAAAACCAAAGAAAAACGAAGACATTTGCTAAAAATTTGAAAAATGATCGCATAAAAAATATCTAAAAATGCTCTGAAAAGCTCAAAAATGACCGGAAAAATAATAACAAATGACTATTGAATATAATCCCAGTTATGTCAGTATGTCATATATTACTGACATAACTGTGGTTATATTTGAGCTCCCCTGTAATTTCACTAAGTTGAACTCTGAACGACACAACAAATTAAATATCGTGACTATCGTGATACTCGTTTCAACAAACATGTGATTAAAAAACGAGGAAAAACTAGGAAACTTGCAAGAAATTCTAAAATAATCGTTTAAAAAAATCTAAAAAACATAAAAATGACCGAAAAGTCCAAATTAACGAATAATGTTATAAAAGTGTATATCTACAATCAGGACACTGCAAATGGAATTTCTAATCTATATTGGTATTGTATACGAAGTTCTAGTGAAAATGGGACATCATCAAATTCTGGTCCCTTCCAATAACTAAATTCGTCAAATTAGTATAAAACATTAAACTTTTTTAATCAGAAGCTAGGTACCCATTGCCTACAAATAAACTTATATTTAGACATGAATGGGTACTGATTACATCCATAACTTCTTTGTTAAATCCGACTCTTGCATGTATAAGGTGTAGACTAACACCATATAATTTATAAAATAAACTATTTTATGATTATGACAGTCAACTTTATTTTTTTCGTGCCTCTTCTCTTTTTTATGTAAATGGATATCAGTCTTTATGAGATGAATGAGTGATGTGTTTATTTGTATTCATTGCGTTGCATTAGTCTTCAGAAGAGAGACATAAACTTGTAAGAAAGATGTATGATTGCTTGATGCGTTGTAAGAGAAGTGGATAGGCACTCAGAATATCTCATGAATATTAATCCAATATACTTTATTCGTTTCTTTATTTATGTGCTATATTTTGTTTTTATTATTGTTCTCTTGTATTAATACTTGTTATTGTATATGTAAGTGAGTGAAAGGAAAGAAAATACAAAATGAGGCTAGAATGATATGAAAATTAATCATTTATAAAAATGAATGATGTATTTTCAAATACTTATAGCATTAAATGTACTGCCCATATGATAGCCATTAAAGTACGATATTACAACTAATCAAGTGAGATATTATTCATATGTACATTGTTAGCCATTGAAAATACAATAGCATGAAGAAAGCACCCAAAACCCTTGAAATTTGCACGATGCATGGGTCATGTAAGGATATGCAAATGATTAGAATTGCAGTGTATATGCCAATCATTTGCACCAGTAACGCCCCTGTAAACAACACAAAAAGGAGATCAGAAAGCCAATTTCAAGTATTATAATTGATTTTTCTAGCTGTTCCTGTGTATAGAAACGTCGCACATGAACAAAGGAATAGCATTAAGTGAATTTTGATAACTTTAGATAAAAAACTTAAAATTTTATTGCTGGGAAATATGTAAGATACCTTTAAGAAGAAAATCTGAATGAAAAAATGAGTTGAGTTTTGAAGAGTATGGATCCTGAAATGAGCAATTGTGTAAGGAAAGTAATCTAGTCAGTGAATTTTAAAGTAATTAATAATAATTTGCAATGAAATATTTTCTCAGAAACGTTTTGTGTTCATTAGTGAAGAACAATTCGGGATGATAAATTATCATTTTACATTGTGACATTTAGTTTAAAAATTGTAATTTTTTATAACTATGATAAAATTACTTTGCTCTCACTCATGTTCTTCATGACTTTGCAATCACATGTTCTATTATTGTTTATTATCATTTGTTATCCTACATTAATAATAGCACCATGGCTTCTTCCTACAATATGGGATAGAAATATTGTCAAGAGTTATGTCGTTTAACCAAGTGATGACAGAAAACGAGCTACTGATTATACTATCTCGGTAAAACTCAGAACACGGTCCATCACCAAAGTGGCGACTAAAATTTTCGTCTCCAAACGGCTATTTAGATAAGTCTACGACTGGTTGCCATACTCCAAAATTATCGCTAACTGGCAATGGAAAGTTATTCCCAAATGGTGATGGTGTAAGGTTTTTAGAGTCTAGCTTACTATTTCTATGCCAAAATCCTTTTACAAAAGTTAGAAAGAATCTGCTTTTCTCGTCTATGGTCATAATGAGGAGTCTGATTGATCAACTCTAATTATAGCACTGGTATACTTCCATTTGTTATCAAATACATTTAGTTCGAACATGTAACATGTAATTTAGGACAAGCTGTAAATATTGTAATTATCTTTTTCAATCCTCCTAACTGATAAAACTTCTGATTTGTCTACTGATTATAGGTTGTCATGGCACCGTCGTCAATGTAGGATCAGAGATAAAAGTAATGCGTCTGTTTGAACAAAAGCTCTGAATAATTCCTAGTAATTGTTCACTTGCCACTTTCATATAAATGAGCTCTCTTTGGGATACACAGATGGTACAATGACAGATCCCTAAGGGTTTTCAGATTGTGTTGGAAAAAAAAGAAAGCATCTCGAAAGGTTATGTGTAGTTTATTTTGAGACAATCGAAACAACAATCGATGCAAAACATAAATATGAGACTTAAAACTGGTTAATAACCATTTGGTTCACACTGTGACCAGACATTTGTAAATTGAACGTGGTGCACACATTTCGGGCAGAAGCCTTTAAGTTATAGTACCCCACATTTAAGATATCTTACAACTGATACTGAGATGTTGCGTCAATGCACTTATTACAGCTAATATTGAGATATTGCACCAATGAACTTATTACAGCCGTTATTGAGGTATTACACATTACAAACACTAGAGATAGTGCGCCGCTTATTATAGCCAATATTGAGATATTACACCAACATACGTATTACAACAGCTATTGAGATATTGCACCATGTCGGCTAGAAACTATCTATCAATTTGCAATACGTTGAGATATTGCACCGTGTAGATCCATACTTTGAGACATTACTGTGGACACTCTAACCTACTACCTAAGATCATTATCCACTTGTGTTGTTCAAGCACATAGAAGGTAATGTTTCTTGTCTTGATTGTAAACCATTTATGCACGAATGGAGTTAAAATTATATTTGAGACGGTAGAAAGCAGTTACCATAGCGTTGATTCTAAAAGCAGTTTATCCTGACATGCAATGAGATGGACAGTTTGGTTATGCCGAAAGCATTTTTATTATGGATGCTAACATGTGAAAGGAAGATTGCAATACTAGATTATCATCGCGTTCTCAAAGAACGAGGTATTAAATAATTTGCGTGTTATACCTGTTTTCACTAATTCTTCAACACATATCTGATAAATAGGCAAAAAATGAAAATTGCACCACCGCCGCTGACTAAATTTCTCTCGAGATAAATCATAAAAAATAGTTGAGTTGTTGTGACATGGAACAACCTTTTACCTCCTCACACAATATAACCACTCAGCAGAGTGCATAATTAAGCTGATAGAATGGGTTTCTATAGCTTCTTAAGGAAGGAAAGTATGGTTTCATCATCTATATTATTTCTATAGTATAGATCCCTTTTACGCCTCTTACACGAGACGAATCTTAACAAGTGAGGTATCCAAAGAAAGAATTTCCCGGAGCACTGACGAATCTGTTCTATTTCTCCAAGGTGTGCAGAAGGGGGTCTAAAAACAATTCGAAATCCCCATAGGAATAGCATTGAGTGTAAAACGATTGCGGTAGGTAACTCAGTTTTTTTTACCAGTATTGATGGAAAAACAACTTTTCCAATAAAATTGTTTTATCAGTATTACTCGGAAAACCAGTTTGTTTTACCAGTATTGATGGAAAAACAACTTTTCCAATAAAATTGTTTTACCAGTATTGATGGAAAAAAAACTTTTCCAATAAAATTGTTTTACCAGTGTTACTCGGAAAAAAGTTTTTTATCATCTATATTATTTCTATAGTATCTATACGTTTTACGCCACTTACACGCGACGAATTATGTATTTATGTATTGAACTGGTTTTTCATTTCTTTCCATAACAGCAATTTATGAATATGTGATTTGATTTTATAAGGATATTAAACGACGCATGTTCCATGCGAGGTTAAGATTTGAAAAAAATTGTGAAAAATATACAACTTAACAATTTTGAGAATTCTAAAGACTTAAGATAACCTTATTAGGCCTTTTGGCGGAAGAATTACGTCCTTTACACAATTGGTTGGAACAATGCTAGCAGTGATCTCAAGGAGGAAGGGTTGTAAATAGTGATTGAATAAATTTTTTGATATTTTGTATATAAAAAAAAATCGCTTACATCTTTCACCCTTACAACGGATGGGGTTTCATGCGAGAATTCTCGCACTGGTACGCTAGTTATATTTATAATTAAAATATCTATTTTATACAGATATTTAAAATAAGGAAGGGAAATATTTATTGTAAGCTTTCATCTTTCTTATATCTCTAAGTAACATGAAAAAAGTCCCACAAAAATTTATACAATTTTACTCGAATTTTAGCGCTAGCAATATAGTCACAGGATAACAATTTAATAAAAAGAAATTTTAGAAAAATGTTTAAAAATGTTTCTATTGCAATTTGTTTTGAATATTGAGTAAAATTTTATGAATAAAATTTAAAATTTACACAGCATTCCACTTTTACATGGTACATTTGTGTCTTTAAAGTTTCTAAGAACGTATAAAACATGGAAATCGATGTTTCCTTCGTTTTTATGGACACGGTTTCTCGGATTTTCAAAGGATTAATTCATCAGCAAAATTTTTCTTTTTCACATCATAATGCTTGACAGAATACGTATGCTTTTGTTTCCTTCGTAAATCATTTTAATGATATGAAATTACTTCACTTATCCCTAACTATTATAGCAAGTGTTAATTATTTCATAGTACAAATTTTTTTTTTAATGGAATCATCAGAAAGCGTTAGAATAGACAGATACAATGATACCAAGTAAAAGATAAGCAAGTGTAAGAAATATTCGAATCTTTTAGGATAAAGAGAAAGCCTGTGTTTTATTACAAATTTTAGACGCTCCTTTTAATGGTCTATATGGAACTCTAATTGTTAATTTTAAGGGTCTATATAGAACTCTGTGAATTTTAAGGAATTATGTGGAACTCAAATTGTGAATTTACGTGTCTATATGGAACTTTGTAAATTTTAATGGTATATATGGAACTCTAATTTTAATAATCATACAATTGTGGGAGACATGAATTAATTTCTTCTGAATGAATTCAAAAATAAAATGAACGCAAAAAAATTTAAGAATGAACAGAAAGAAAGGAAAATTCACTTATATAAAAAGTTTATTGCTTAAAAAATCTGCTATCTGCATTTATATTTATGAAAAGATTATTCAACGAATTACTTCCTGCACGTAATATTTAGTATTTAGTATGGTGCAAAATATTTTTTATGCTCAGCCGGATCTCAGCTTTTTCGTCATAAGTCTGTCTAGCAGCACAATATAATCTTAAAACAGAAATAAAATATAAAATTCTATCGGCTTTATTATTCATTGTGGACGTCAGTAACTGGATAACTATTGGGGTCGGTTCCTATTACGTCAAAGGTCACAGAGAGGGCAAGTTTGCTTGTACTATTTACTGCGATGTCAGTAACATCAGGGCAGCATGTCAAAGGTCACACAAAGGGCAAGTTTGTTTGTACTATTCACTGCAACGTCCGTAACATCAAGGTAACTATTAAGGTGAGGTTCTTATATAAAAAGCCACACACACGTTGGAGAGTGAAAAATAATTATGTTGAGGTGATTTTGTAGGCAGTAAAAATATAGAGAGAGCTAGGAGTAGAACAAAATACAACAGAAACACAATAATATATAAATATTATCAAAGAAATATTTACGCAGTATTAAATTAATTACATACTATTACATGAGGATAAAACGTCCAATATTAGTTTGAATTAATTTAACTAATTTATAAATTACATGTAATACAAAGAGATGCAAAGCAATATCTGTAATCAGTTTCTCAATTTAATTTCCAAATAACGTCCAATAACTTCAATAACGCAATATTTAGTACAGCGTAATAAAAAGGTACATAGATCAGGAATAAAGAACAACACAAATTAAATCCTATCTAAACATTACAAAAGAAATACTTACGCAGTATGACATTAATCACACTATATCACGTTAAAATAAAACGGCCAATTTTAATTCGAACTAATTAAATCAACTCATAAATCGCATGCGATACAAATAGCTGGAAAGCACTACCTCCAATCAGATTCTCAATTTAATTTCCAGCACTGCCTGCCACTAATATCATTACACCGATAATTCGATACAAAAGCAAGACACTATAATTCCCATCAGCGTACAAAAAAATGAACAAATTTGTTGTTACGCCTTCTAGCTGACTTATTTCAATAATACATTGCCCCGAACAAAAAAAAAGGCGCTGGACTGTTTTTATTCCCTCGTTTGGAAACAGAACATCATTTTTTCTCATTAAGTCAGCAGGAATAGACGAGGCGCGCTTAACTTTTAGAAGGGCTTCGCGTGTTCGCTCTAGTATTAGGGAGTCCGCAAACTGCTTAAAGCAATCCATTCGATAATGGAGCACACCCGCGCAAAACGAATTACACCCCGTTCGCGGTCCGAAAGTGTGAAAAAATGGGATCCATTTCGGGCTGGGTGGGAAAAAAAGATGGAACAAAGAAGGGAACTACTTCCAGATGCAACTTTTCTGGTGTCGCTATAGCGTGAAAGACGGGAATGGCGGGTGAAAACATTGGATGAAGATAGATTCATCAGAATGCTAATAATCTAATTTTGGAAGCGCCTTATTTTTTTTATCTATCTTTTGAAGAGAGGGGGTTCTTTGTGTGTTGCGTATATTTTTGTTTCCTTTACTGCATTAAAATGTGAGGAATGAGAATATATGAGCTAGCTGTAGTATATTTTTTAAACAAAGATAAAACGCCATTATTCTAGTTTTGATTTAACCCTTTAAGGGGTGCATACGCCTACATTCGTTCTGCAACCTGGAGTCTTCCCTTCATGCCTTCTAATCACTTTCGACCTTCTTGACCAATAGAACTTTCCCTAGAATTATTTCAAATAATGGATATGGTTATTTAATCATTATGCGAACTGTTGGGTAAAATCGACTCGACATTACTTGGAAAATTCTCGTGACGCTCATAAGATCAATCATCAAAAGAAGTAGCAGAGCTGCAATTATGATTACTCAATCAAAATTTTAAATTCAACACATGGATGAATTAAAATTTTTAGTTCATACACGATGAAGTTAGATTCATCAGAATACCAATATTCTAACTTTAGAAATGCCTTATTTTTTATCTTCCTTTGTGAAGGGAGAAAAGGTTATTTGGGTGTTGTATGCACTTTTTAATGCAGTAAAAAATGATGAATGGGAATATTTAAGCCAGCTGTAGTAGAATATGCTTTAAACAAAGATAATATGACATTATTCTAGTCATGATCTAAGCATCGAAATAAGTATCAGCGTTACTGTTCTGATTAGATAATCAAAATTTGATCATACATGGAATAAAATGCGCATAATATTTAAAAATGTTTCTATTTTTGGAAGTACAGTAAAACCTTGATTAACTGAGTTAATGTGGACCACTACTTGGATGATACGGATGTACTAACACAAAAGAGCCTATAAGAAATACTGAAAACACATTGGATAAAATGGTACTACTATTGCTACCGAAAGATTAATAAAGCTAGGATTAAAAATAATCTTTTGTGATATTTTTACAATAAATCTGGGCGTGAATTACTTATCTTTTATCGTCCCCTAAAAAATTCTTAACTGTCTTTTCTGTTTCGCAGAACTTTGTCGCTTCTTTGAACAAAATGCGTAAACTCGGGCTCGAAGCAACTTAAGCTTAAAATAAACTCGGTATCAAATTCAGCTAAATAACACTGACACTCGGTTTATTGGAGCTTGTAAAATCAAGATTCTAATGAATTTTTTTTTCGTTCAATTTCTAAACTGCAGAGTGTAAGACAAATATTGTATTACTTAATTAGTTCTCGTAAGAGTAAAATGTTTAATAAAAAATAATTTCCACCTCTCAAGTAACTTTCCTGGAATGGAATTTTTTGTGTGAGTTTTTTTCATTGCTTGAATAATAAGCTTTGACTTCTAGAGGAATTTTACTTTTATACTTACATTATAGCAATATATTGCTTTCCGTCTTATAATTTAATTACTATTAGAGGGAAGATAGAGTTTCCAATAAATGTTTAATTACCTTCCTCCTGGGGTTGGTAGATAGTTGAATTTACAAGTCGGAAATTGTGCAACACAAATGGCTATTGGTGACGGTCCGGCATCAATCCCGAAAGGAAAGGACAGTACATCGAGATTTTAAACCACGGTCTGATGACGAGGTCAACGCCTGATCTGCTTCTCACTCTCCAAACTTACACACCATTCCAACGTAAGGATGTTTGAGGCCATGGCAGATTGCACCAGC
Source organism: Meta bourneti (assembly GCA_933210815.1). Classification (NCBI taxonomy): domain Eukaryota; kingdom Metazoa; phylum Arthropoda; class Arachnida; order Araneae; family Tetragnathidae; genus Meta; species Meta bourneti. The sequence continues at coordinate 66,101,771 of OW119923.1, read as the reverse complement.
CCATAACGTGCACCAGTCCACACGTACACGACGGTCTTTGGTTGGATCAAGTTTCAAACTTCCAACACTCCGGTTGTTAATCAGTGACTACCAACTGCGCTACCACTTACCTGGTAGCAGTCATAGTGCTTGTGTCTATGTGTAGTTAGTGTTTGTGTATACTGTAGATCCTGAGGTTCAATATCGATTTGCTAGCGTGTTGATGATTCCTGTTAGGAGCAACGATGGCTTACCCTCATAAATAGTGGTCAGTTCCCCCCTTGTAACTGCCGAAAAGGTCAGTGATTGGGCATATGACAAATGTTTAATTCGTTAAAACGTTAAGTCATTTTACATGAGTATCGCATTTAAAATAAAATTATTAAATATTAAGAGAATTACCCAACCTTACTCGGGTTGAATTGATTAACTATAGGTAGAAAAAGTGAGCAGAATTATCACTGTCTCTTTCGTAGAAAAGTGCCATCGTCATTTATGTGCCTGGAAAGTAATTCTTGAAAATCTTTTTGATATTTTTTATAATTTCTTCCAATTTTTTTGGACGAGAAAATATTCAATCTACAAATAAACACTCCATTTTTTATATAGACAACTGGAAATGAAACATATTGCTGAGAAAAAGAATAAATTTCGTAGTTAGAAGGCATTCCATAATGGCAGAAACATTGAAATGCACAAAAAATGCTTTTTCTTAAAACAATAAATTAATATAACAATTATTAATAATATAATAAACAATTAATGTAATAAAATAATTTATTGTTTATTTATTAATATAATAAACAATAAATTAATGTCTTAATTATTTTGACGCTTGCAAATTAAATATTACTAAATATATTAACATATTAAGAACATTGGTTTCATTTTTTCACACAATTAACATACAAATACCAAAAACTCAAAAATATATTGTAATACATTATGCTCATAGTTACACACATAAAATTATTATAAAATTGACAATATTAATAGAAGAAAATTACACAATGTATGAATACAATTCAATTGTATAAGCTTTGTTTTTCGCCCGACCATATCATACCACCCTGTAATGTAATAGAAATCAGATATCCCCCAGATATTCAATGAAATTATTCGAAGAATCTAGCTTATATTTTATAATTTTCTGATACATATTTTCAGTCTTCACAACACCAAATTTATTGAACTGTAACTTCAATTTTATTCTAGTTACGCCGCTGAAATATATTTTATTCGAAAATGATAGAATTTGAAGGCTTTGTTTGAAATACAATCTGAAATGTGTAATGTTTGCGAATTGCGTGTTGTGCAATATTTGCGAATGTGCAAAATTAAAAATAACTTACGAATCCCTACAAATACTTAAAATTATGTAATGCTACTACACATAACTGACGAGAAGGATTACAATTAGCTGAATACTTTGCATAATTAAGTGTTTGTTTAACTTAAAATTAAGAACTGTTAATTTGAAAACTCCAACACAATTTACTCCCTCGTCTGTTATGTGCAGGAAATATTAAAGACTTGTTAAATGTTTCATATCATCCTGTACTGTGTTTTGGTTAATTATCGTGTTATTGTGCAATTTAAAATAGCTAATATGAGATAGGAATTAATTAAAAGGACAGTTTAACTATATCGTAAGAGTAAACATACTAGAGCAAGGATATCAGTCATAGTATTCAAAATAATCACATAGCATGGCTAATACTTTATTTTCATCATTAAGTGTAAAAAAATTAAATTCAATACAAATTTATTTTTATTCGTACTTTGTAGCATGTTTTTTTTAAATTTTTTCAAGCTTTTAGCATTACTATCTTAGCCTTGAAGAGACGAAAGAGCCATAGATTTGTCATTACTTTGGAAGTACAATATACTTTCTTAGATACCTTATTTGAAGTCACACTCATGGGAGCAGTACTTAGGATTCGAACCCTTCAGTTGCTACACAAGTGTAATAAGAGCGTATGTATTGAACGTACACATTCTAGGCTTGTAGATGGCTGTGCTTCAATGAGCAGCTCTCTGGATTGGACTCTGAACTTTTCGATCAACACATGTGCACCCAGAACCTGGTTTTCAAGATATACGCAGTTTTTATATAACCCTTTATAGCCATTTCACAATTAAAATTCGCAATTACTAAGACGACTTTGGATTTAAAAGGGTACACATTCATTCTTTTCCCGTATCTCAGACGGTAGATAGGCGGGTATTCAATTAACGTCAAACTCGAGCAACACGAGGTATTAACGACTGTCCGGGATCAATCAATTCTTAAGGTAAAGATATAAGGGCAACGCCTCGTAATTATGAACCACGGTCAGATGACGAGGCCAACACGAGCTGGCACCCCACTCTCCAAACTTCCATACCACGCCAACGTGAGGACATTTGAGGCCTCGACAGATTTATCGTGCTCCAGCTCCCTTGTACACGACGATATTTGGCGGGAGCTGGTTTCGAACTCGCAACCCTCCGGTTGCTAATCCGTTGTTCTTCCAACTGAGCTAATATGTGAGACAGATATTTTCCCTTCGGGACCGTCACCAATGGCCCGGTATTGTGTTTCTCCAGTGCGACGTTAATTCAACTACCTATCCATATCTGAGTAACTGTGAGGATAGTATATTTCACATTAAAATATTAATAGATGTGAATTTGTGGGGTTTCATCTGTAAACTACGACAGAAATGTATTATTTTATGATTCAAAATAAAAGCAAAATCCTTTAAAAATAAACAATAATCCTTTGAGTAAAGATGATTTTTTACACCATTTCAATGTGAACCTCATTCTACAAATTTACCGTTCAATTACTTTAACAAAATCTAACATTACACCATGAACTATCAATTACATCCTTTATTGAAATCTGAGTTCCTTGAAAAAGAGTAAAATTAATCTCACAAGATTTGGAATAAAATTAATAGAACCTAAATATGAACGAAAAAGTTTTCCTCTTATTCTGCGTGTCTCGTGTAATTTCATTTTTCTTTTAGCTTTGTTTTGAAAAACACATACGACATTTTGAATTAAAAAGAGGAAAACAAACTTGCCCAGAGGATTTCGTTCCCCGTTTTCATAATTTCTACGCCAACATTAAGGCATGGTGCTATATATTCAATGTAATCCAATTTTATTCGCACGATAATGCACACGTTTCTCTTTAGATATCATTATTATCGAAACTAGATTTCCGTCCTTTCTAATTGAACCCTCAGGTCTTATGACTGCATAAATTGACGACAAAATAAAAGCATGAGTGCTCTACCATTTAGAAGTCGAGAAAAATGCTAACACAAGAAGTGGAGCTGATTCAAAAAATATTTTTACATTCTGATTATTTTTAATAACTTTATTTTATCACGTTGAAGGTTTCGATCTCATTTTTTTAATTTTCGCTTTATATTCTTACTTTTATTTTCTGAATGTGGACATATCCACATGGAACTAGAAACATGATATTTACTTTTTACTTTATTATTTATATTTTTACTCTAATCCTGTTTGTAGTATACATTTAGTAACACAATAACAATCATAAGAACTTTTCCTGATGAAGGTGTTAAAATGAAATGCACGAACAATTTCCAAAGAATAAGCAGTTTTAACATCAGAATTCATATTAACTACTGCGTATAAGTAATACTTGTAGCTTAGCAAATGATTTTATGGAGAAAATAATGCAGTAGCCTTAGAAAAGAGGAAATAGAAGTTTTTGGTTCAATTGTTTTTTGTTTTGAGTTTAACTTTATCAAAATGTTCATGACCAAAAAAAAATGGGAGTTTAGGAAAGACACATATACAATCAGATACAACTGTTTTACATGATATTTATATAACATTCTCTTATACAATATGAATAATCATTATTAAGAAATATAATGATGCAATACAATTTTTAAAATTAACTTATTGTTCAACATGTTTCACAATTAATAATTTAAAAATAGTCTAATTACTAAATGTAGGCACCTGCTATTATTTATCTTTGATATCGGACAAAATTTACGAAACTTAAAAATTAGTTTCGAAAAAAACGCGTCAAAAATTTTGACACTCCAGAAAAAAATTTCTTTGGAAGCGTAAGTCTGAATTTGTTATTTAGATTGCGAATCTGAGTTTGTGCCTTTGACATAATATGAAACAGCGAATTAAATTCAAGAAAATACATTTATAGAAAATCCGTTGTGTGAGATTGAAGTTTCTTGTTTTAAGCTTGGATCCGACGGTATTTATTTGTAAAACTCGATGCGTAAGATTAAAAAATAAGAATGCTAAAGGCAAGTATATCAAATAAAGGGAATTATAAGAATAATTAAGCAGTGAATTTCCGAATTTTCGATGGCAAAACAAAGCAATGGATTATCTGTAAAAAAGTATATATTTTGTAAAATGTTTACAGAATGTTTTTGTAATAGAATTGTTTTTGTAAATAAATACAGAATGTTTAAAATATTTTTCTCAAACTACTGTCTCAAATTAAAGCTAACAATAAACGATACTGCTGATTAACGAAACGTAATTCAATTCAGTTTATACCAGATATTCGAAAATGAAACACCAGTCTTCTTCCATCTTTCGATCAATAAACCAGAAAGATTATCAGAAATCACTTACAATGTTTCTTTGATACACCGAAATTAAATATAATTGCTCAATTATAGTCAAAAGGGGATTTATTCGATTCTAGTTATCTTAATCTATTTACTAAATGCTAGCACTTGCGATAAAAATGCCCAGCAGAATCCTTAACACTTTGTTTTCGAAACTAATTACCCGCCTTAGAAATGAATCTCTGCATCAGAAGGGTATTCCTACCAAAAAGAAAGCACATATATAGCGGGCTTAAGCGCACAAAGTCCTCCCTTTGTGCACCTAAGCCCTTACTGGCTCTACTTACAACTCGCCCTCTACGGCTTTCTTTAATCTATTAGGCGCAAGCGTTTGTAGAATATATCATCTATTTCCCCCAATTGAAGCAACCGCCAAGAGTTCAGCGTGCTATCTTGCTTTTGCCAAGCATTTAATATGAACGACGGCGCTCATATTTCTTCCTCCGCTTTCTTTGCTTCCCCGTTGCAATTAGAAAGCGTTTGGGCCGAGAACCGAGAGGAGGCAATTATTCAAAAACCAGAAATCTTATTATTTCGCCACCGCACTTGTGCTGCTTCGCACACAACAAAGATGCCACTCGACAAAAATCCCCTCCCACTTTCTCATTCAGGGAGGCTTGAAAACAGTTTCGTAATTAAATTCTCGACATTAATTTGGATACGATGGGAATAATTTTTCAAGGCGCCCCGGCAATAATCGAGTCCTAGGAGCCAAGAGTTGAACATTTGCCGCGTTTCATCAAATTTCTCTTTTTATCTCCGTGTTTTATTACCCCTGAAAATAAGTGGAAATTAACGACGGCCCGAACTCCCCCAGACAGCGCTGTTGGGTGGGGATCGATTTGTTTCTGTGCATAAACGAAGTGCACTATTCACTCCGCTGCTCTACTGCTCTCTTCGGCAAGATGGAAGAGATAAAGCCTCCCGAATTCCAATATATCGGTAAACGTTACACAGATGCTTGATAATAGTGCTTCATTTATTTGTTGAAAACTCTGACGACTTTATTAGTGCTTCACTTTGTCCAAAAAATGATGGAAACAGAAACTGAAGAAAGGCATTCTGTGAGGCCATTAAACGAGCGGCCATTATACCTTACACTGCTAGTTTTTTTCCCGTTGTACCTTGAGGAGAAAGTAAAGTAAAAATGAGAAATCTATAGCCATGCGGGTTGGAATTGAGTAACTCTTTTGAACTTTGTAATTGATTCAGTTAGATCATTTTAAACTGGCGAAAGTTCTTCATAGCGATTTGATACGCAATTCGAATTATCACTTCGTTTAATAGACCAAAATAAATATATATCTATAAAATATAAGCTTGTGCGTTACCTGAAAGCCATTTGTGACAGTTTATATATAGTTTAGAAGTTTCCATTGAATATATAAAAAATTGTTTTAAATAAAAATTGAAGCACATTTCAGTTTTCATTATAAAATAGATCCCAAAATATTTTTTTTACTTAATTAAATGTAAAATTGATAAATTGATAGGCTCCGGTAGCATAATAATAAGCGACAGGATTTTTTCCGCAATATAAAAAAATTAAAAAATATCGAAGAGGATAAAATGCATTTCCGATTGCTTTAATGAGTGCGTAATACTTGAAGGCTTAAGATAACATGACCTTTTGAATAATGAATAAACCATTGTAATTAAAAAAATTTTAAAACTTAAAATTGTTAACTTGAAAAATGATTATTATGTTGACCGAAGCCCTTCAATTTCATTGCGTTTAAATTTTTCACATGCCGTGCAACTGCCCAAATTATGTACATAAAATATTAGATCGTGCTAATAATCGTTCTCCATAGGGCAACCACATATTTTTAATTTGCTATTCGTAGCTCATCTATTAATCTGTATGTAAAAGCAGCCTAATATAAATCGCCATGCTACCTTTAACACTATCGCATTACATTTTAAGGAGATGTAATTAAAAAATAGGTAAGTTTAGTTGTAGATGTTTTCTGATATTGTCTATATTATGTTCACCGTATGTTTGTTGGTTGGTTTTATGGCGCAAGGGCCACATTTGTTCAAGCTTTGCCAGACACAAGACAACGTCAAGTAAAAAATGTCATGGGAAAAGGAAAAGAGCTGGATTGGAGAATAAAGTAGTGAGATGAAAGCAGTAAACGCGTGAGTATCCCGGGAGTGCAACTGTTTACTAAAGACAATAAACCGCATGGGGAAATAAAATATGACTAGAGTACTTCGAGTCGTTGAAGTTCGTACACATTTAAAGAGTATGTGCCACTAAGGATTTCAGCTTTGTAAGCTGAAATCCTTAGTGGCACATACCCATACCCCATTTCTTACCATATACCCATACCCCATTTCTTCACTTTACAGAATCCAACATAGAGCCCGATCTGTATAGCATACGTAACAAAAAACTACCGTATAAAGCAAACCAGTGTCCCACTTTGTATATTGCACAATACATATCTCGAAGAATGAATCGTAATGTCGCGCGCTTCATAGTCGCGTATTAGCCCATCTAGGTTGTTCTGAGGCAAACATATAGCATGTAGCCATTTATACGGAAATTGATCTGTTTGATTTTAGTGTTCCTATGAGTGAAATCATTACTTGGAACTCTGAATGAGTGAGAAACCATTTAGCTGAAGGAATTTCAGATGGTGCCAGGCGGAAAAACCTAAATGTTCGAATTCGAAATCTCAAACCGCCGGTTTCTATTTGTTAAGGTATGAGTAATTTTGGAAAAAGAAAAACAATGGTGTTCTGATGGGGCCTGTCAAACATTTTCGTTATTATAATTTGCTTGTATAAATTTTGATTATTTCGATCCACCTGAGCGTGTGTGATGTTTCAAATGGATTAGTAAAGTTAGGCTGAAGTAGTTCAGTCCTAAAATTTTCCAGACAAATTCTGTACTCTTATTAAGCAAAACGAGAAATCCTAAAAAACTAATACGATTCTTTAAAGTACTGGATCTCCATGCACATGATTGTCAAAAGTACTCGATTCTTCTTATTACTAGGAACTTTAGAAAGTGGAATCTTGGGCATCATGATGGCTTTTGTCTAGCTTATTACCTTTTGCAAAACGTATCAAATGGAATTAGACTTGAAATTTATGCATTTTTTTTCATCGTTAAAATTTCTAAAGTTGAACAATTGGCAATGCTATGCATATCATTTACATGAACTTTGAATATTTATCCGATACATTTCCTTTTAAGAAATATACCTTAAAATTTTATTTTATTTTAATAAGAATTTACCCCATAAGATAAATAGGGTACCTTTATACACTAAAGTGGTAGAAAAGCTGGTATACCAGTCTAATACTTGGTAGACCTTCCACAGTAGCGTAGAACTGCAGAAATACGATGGGCTATGATCTCCACGAACTTGCGAAAATATTTTGTAGGCATTGAACACCACACTTCCTTCAGAGTGGTCCACAATTCTGTTGTATTTCGAGATGTAGAATTTCTGTGTTCCACGGTGAGTTTCATGACATCCTAGATGTGCTCGATAACCTGAAGGGACAGATACTAGGACAACACCACGTAATTTTGATTCACGGTCATATGACAGGTCACACCTGAGCTAGAACTCCACTCTTCAATCTTCCACAGTCCTTGCAGTCAAACTGTCTCACGAGAATTTTTGAAAATACCTGCACTAACAGAAATAAAATTTATTACATACCGCCTATTGTATTCGTATAACTTTTTCCCAATTAAAAATTGCGCATTCTTGAAATAGAAAGCTTTTTATCATTAAATGCAATATGCTTTTGGAGTTTTTCCTACCACATCAAATAGACCATATGGTTGTGGTAAAAGCATGAAACAAACTCTTGAAATTAGAACACAAGCTTTTGCTATTGTAATTTTATTTTCTTGAAATAGAAGTATTTGAGATTTTTGATATAGCATAAATATGAAATTAATTCTTTCAATGTTCAATATCTTTGACAGTTAAGAAATACCTGTAGGAAGTTTGTCTGAAATTATATGAATATAATTAATCCAACATATGTTCCTGCAATGATTATAATATTTGCGACCACAATAAAAGACTCTTTTGCACAAGATTAAAATTTGCAAATACTTTTGTACAGCTCAATCAATGAACAAAAAGCTGTAACGAGCATAAATTACTTCCCTCAAACAAAAATATATGAAATTCAACTATGCAAAACAGTGTCCAAAATATTAAAGCTTTTATATTATTCATAATTAAGCTCATTGAAGTATAAAATTTATTTCCCAAATTATTTATGGTTGAATAAGAAACAGAAATGTTACAATTATCAAAAGTAGATATAGTTTTTTTTAAATAACTATAAGTGGGGGGATTAACATCAACTGAAACTATGTGAGCAATTTTAAGAGCATTACCAATGATTTCGATTTGTGATACATAAATCACTTTCTTTTTATAGTAGTCCAAATAGTTCAAATCTTTGAGCATGGATATCTTAATATCACTTTTATTGACGTCTACAGTCAGAACCCCGAGAGGGGGATATCCCTGTTCTGAAATGGATGATGTTCTGATGTTTCGAAACTCATTCGCTGAGCACGATCATATTAGTAGTATTTGCAAATGTTTTCTCTAATAAATGGGATAGAAGTTCTGTATCTGTTGGCCCGACGATTGTACTTCGCCATTTCATCATTCGAAATAAATATTTGTTTGTCCTTTTCAATATTAGTAAACTTATTTAACAATTTAGTAAACCTATTTACCAATTTAGTAAACCTATTTACCAATTTAGTAAACTTATTTCTCTATGCGAAGAATACTGTGGAATGATCTTGAATCGTTACGTTTTTCGATTTTGTGATTTACAAAATCCCTTATACGTAAGATAAATGGTTGTAGCGAATGCGTTTATCAGACCCTTAGACCAGATACGGCTCCACAAACTGGTTTTACCGATCCGCAGACCCGCTGACCAGAAACGGCCTTCCGAATAGGTTTACCCCGACCGCAGAACACATACGACTCTCCTAGCAAGCTAACCGTCCTATAGACCAGGACTTGGCTGTGCTACTTTTTAAAGTATTCATAAAAATAAATATTTAAAAAGTAGCTATCAAAGCGTAGCGTTGTTTTGCAAATAAAAATACTGAAATTCACGCTGTAAGCAGCTTTTTATATATTCTTGTTTTATTGTTTTCTTCAGATTTTCACCTTTTTCCTTACTATTTAAAGGACTATCTCGCGAAGCATTTGGGCATTTAAAAAATATGTAAGGCCATCCAGCAAAAATGTTAGGTATGTATGTAAATTATAGACGAGGTTGGTTTAGATTAATGCAAATCAATTTATCAGTTGTCTTTTCGAATCTTGAAAATTTCCATGTAATATTTCCGGTATAGTCTCGAAAATATGAAATATAAGATTACAATTTTAGTAATTTTATAGGAAATCATACTTTAAATGCATAAATTTTGACTTGATCACAAAACTGATGATCATTGAGTTTTAATTTTTGCATTTAAAGTCAAATTGATTTAATATTCAATAAAATTATGAAAATGTTTTCTCAACTTGTTAGTATGAAAATAGTACAAAGTTATAAAGAAATTTCTTACTAACGTAATTAAACTTTAATGCTGAGGAAAGGAAAATTGATCTTGCAAAGTTATGTGCAAAATTTATAGTAATCATATCTCTGCATTTTTAGTATGTTCACTAAATTTTCATGGATTCCTTCTTGGCAAGGAAACTTGAATAAATGCACTTTATTTTCTGCATTCTAATTTCCTCAACATTTAAAAATAAAACACCTGTATTACGTGTTCTTCAAATCCTATGAATTAAGGAGATACGTTTTTGGTATTTAAAAATTCTAACGAATTACTGCTGTACGATACGAATACGAACCCTCATGAAAGCATGAAAAGCACTGTGTAAAAATAATTGAAATACGTCTAATGACGTCACGCGCATCTATTAGTGTGGAGCGATGAAGCTATTGATCTTAGGTGGCATTGGCTCTTTCGTATGAAGATGTGTGTATGTACGTATGTATATATGTATATTTTCTATACAAATCTACACCGTTTGACCAATCCACACAAAATTTGGTACACATACTTTAGAACACTGCGGTCAGCATAGGCTAACACTTAACCCCCGTTCTATTGGCCTTTGGGGGCTAAAAACTGTTCACAATAGCCATAGAAATAACATTGAGCATAGATTGATTGCTTTAGGCAGCGATGGTTGCTTTACCAGTGTTGATCGAAAAACAACTATATTTTATTCAAAACGAACAAATGGAAACTGGTCAGAGGTGCGCCTATTTCTCGGGAACAAGACGTCAGATTGTGTTAAAGTTACAGAGGATGTTTCATGAGCACAATAATCTTATTAAAACATTTGAAACAGCATTGGAACGTATGCCAACAGATGAATATAAAGTAGTCATAAGAACAGACCGAAGACCAGCAGGCGAACACGAGCGGCGCTTTAAGTCTCCTCAAGCAGATGAAGTCGCGGTGGTTATATCAGGAGATGAGTTTCAACGGGATATCGTTATTCAACGACGAGCTGAATCATTGCAGCGTATTTCGGAAACACATCGATCTTATGATGCTCTGCAGTACCCAGTGATATTCCCCCATGGTGAAGATGGATATCATTTTAATCTGAGGCAGATCAACCCAAGAACAGGTGAAACAACCAGCAAGAAAGTTTCAGCGATGGATTTCTATGCTTACAGATTAAAGGTTCGAGATACTGAGCAGAACCACATATTGAACTGCAGGCAATTGTTTCATCAGTTCATCGTCGATATGTACGCAAAAGTCGAGAGTGAGCATCTCCTTTACATTCGTCTAAATCAACGTAAATTGAAAGTTGATATATTCACCTGAGAGATGCTGGGTCAAATGACTGGAACGCTGAAAACCTCGATGCCTTAATCGTACTACCAGCTACATTTACAGGCAGTCCCAGACACATGCACGAATACACGCAAGATGCTATGACGTACGTGAGGACGTAAAGGAGACCAGACTCATTTATCACCTTCACCTGCAATCCGACTTGGACGGCGATCAAGGAGGTTCTTACTAATGGTAAATTACCCAGTGAGCGACACGACTTGATTGCGAGAGTATTTAAACAAGAAGCAGTTGAAACTGCACTTTGAGCATCTTTCGTTTTTTACAATTCTGCAATTTTTCGTCGGAATTTCGTTTCTGTTTGTCTTTATGTCTTAATCATTTACAAATTGCAATATATTCAGGAATTAAATGTATATATTTGAGTCCTAAGTATATTGTAGAAGCTATGAAAAAGTTAAAACGTGTTTTCCGTACAACTTAAATGATTGCATTTTTCTGTGAAAGAAAAGTGCTTATTCTAAGTGACTTTTCAAGCAACATTTAACCATTTCAACCCGAGCAACGCCGGGTAATTCAGCTAGTATATATATAAACTTTGATGGGAAAATTATGATAATTGAGTAAAGTAAAAATTGGTAGGTAGGACATAAAGCGTGATTTTCACGTAAATACTCAAACTTGATGTTAAATTTTGTAATGAATGAAGCAGAAATTGGAAGTTTAATTGATTGTTTATTGGGAATATTCAACAATTAATTTATAGTTTGAACGATTGAAGTGCAGTTTAGTTTTATATTAATATTGAAGGATAATTTATTGAGTAAAGGCCTGTCATTGTAGCTTAGTTCGATAGCTTTTGAATGACAACTTAAACATCCCTCACTTCACGCAATTCAAAGTTATATTGGCCCAAAGCTCGCCCAGTACCGTTGAATTTCAACATATTGAAAATTTCTCCTCCCCGCGGTCATTGTGCCAGTGCACTCAGTTTGAAGGCCATGTTAGGCATTAACATGCTTTATCTACACTACGCTATATTTATCTTCCGGATGTTTCTCCTAGTTCTGCAATCATCAGACAATTGTAACGTTTTCTTGTAACGGTCGTTTTCATACATGCTTCCCAATACTGTTCCGCTTTTAAAGACGTATTCACGTTAACATAGGTGGATAACAATACTGAGAATACATGACATAATTCCAGACACATCTCTACAATAGGGCAGGGAACCTTACCATTATGCGATATCTGCTCATAGTTAATTTTTTTCATAGACGCGTATTTGTATTTCCAGAATATAGTTTTAAAACGAAAAAACGTCGATTAGAAAGCTTCATTTCTCAAACTCACTAGCAGCTCAAAATCCGCCTCAAGTCCGATTTCCGAATAAGAAATTGGAACACGAAAAAACGAAAGGAAAAAGAGTGTAAGGCAAACTTCCCGAACCGTGAATTTCTTAGCCGCAAATGGATCAAGATGAGAGTGAAAAATAAAAGAAGAGTTCCCTTCAAAGTTCCATTTCCCTCGATCTTAATTTGATAGATGAGAGACAGGCCAAGTCCAGCAGACGGCGCTGCTAAACGACCCCACCGGATATACTTTGAGAATGGGTGTCCATTAGCACATGGCGTGAAGTGAATAAGACGTGAAGCCCCCTCTTTTTTCTCTTCTTTGCCTTACTTGACATTGTTAGTCAAATAAACAGGAATTCTTTACTTTTATTGTCTTTTTTAGTGTTTTCGACTATCTAATCCACAACAGCCTGGTGACAGAAAAAGAAGAGAGCAAATTTTCTGCCGAAAAAAGGTTTGCCAGCTGAAAATTAAAGCGACATAAAACCTTAAGCTGTTCTTCTGCGAGGAGTTTTGGGGAATCGAGAGAAAGAAGTAAATAATTTCGACGGTGAAGTATAAATAATTGCATTCCTCCAGTGCGAATGTTCTTCAGCTGATTTGTGCAAGCGTAGAGTTCAAATGACAGTAATTAGCAGTACAAAAACGGATTCGCGTCAGTTTACCGCTGAAGGATACCCTTTATACGTAAACAAACATGGAAAGAGGGAAACTTTAATTTTTACGTTGTTTCCAAGCATTGCTAGTTAAGGTAAACATGTTTTATGAAACTGAATATGAGCTCGAAGACAGAAAAATTAAGAAGATTCAGTAGGCTTTATAAATGGGAAAATGCATTAAAAAATGATAAAATGTACATTGCAATTCATGCACTCGAAACTCAATTCTTAGGAAATCGAGATGAACTAAGGTTTATCTGAATGCTTGAAAATGACAAGAGATGTGTTTAAAAACAAAGTGGAAATCTCTGAAAGAAAAGAAAGATGTGAGTTTTTTACGTAACATTAAAATGGAAGCAACAAATGTATCCACTTATTTTCTCGAACCCGTCTCTCTTAAATATCATTAGCTTTACTACGAATAGAATGGAAAAAATGACGTTTACCGAATTAGTTGTGAGAGTTAAGGTGTTTTGTAACTCAAGAAGGATAATAATTTTCAATGAGAGTTCCAATAAAAAGTTTACATTACAAAATATTATTTAATAAAAATTTTATTAAAAAACTACCTTAAAATAAAATTTTATAAGAACTCTTTAATATTGAATGCATATTTAAGGTGTTAACAATTTTTAGCAGAGTCAAGCTGTTATGCACTGTTGTTCGTTGTAAATCTATGCATATAATCAGAGTTGGTGGTCTGTCTGTTCTCTATACAAATCTACACCTTTTAACCAATCCACACCGAATGTTTACACTTATTCTTTAGAATCCTGCGAGAAACATAGGCTATATATTAACCCCAATCGGATTGGTCCTGGGTCTGAAGTGGGAGCTAAAAACAATTCGAAATCCCCATAAGAATAACATTAAGTATTTTTACGATCATTGTCAGACAGTTTACACCAAATTTGGTATATTCATTCTCCAGAATTCTGTGGGAAACATAGGATATATATTAACCCCTTTCAATTGGTCCTGGGTCTGTTGAAGAGGCTTAAAACAATGCAAAATCCCCTTAGGAATAACATTGGGTATTTATATGATCAATGTCATACTAATTCACACTGAATTTGGTACATTAATTCTATAGAATTCTGCGGGACAAATTGGCTGTATAGTATTAACCCAGTTTAATTTCTCCTGGGTCAGCAGGGTGGCTAAAAACAATTCGAAATCCTCATAGGAATAACATTGAGTATTTATACGATCACTATTAGACCAATTGTCACCAAATTTGGTACATTCATTCTTTAGACGACTGCTGGTAACGCATGCTAGATATTAACTCCCATTCGGGGGATTTGTCCTGAGTCTGCAGAGGGGGCTAAAAACAATTCGAATAGCCACAGGCATAACATTATTTTTAAGATCATTCTCAGACCAATTAACACCAAATTTGGTGCATTCACTCTTTCGAATTCGGAGGGAACATAATCTAGATTAACCATCGTTCTATTTTCCTGGTCCTGCAGATGGGGCTAAAAACCATTGTAAATCCTCATAGAAATCACAGTGAGTATATTACAATGAATTACAACAATTCAAAATTATCAATGCCGGGTAATTCAGCTAGTCTATCCATATAAAGTAGAGATGGCGTCTGTCTTTCTGTCTGTCTGTTTTCTATACAAATCTACACCGTTTGACCAATCCACACCAAATTTGGAACAATTATACTTTTTGAAACCGGCGAGTAACGTAGTCTACATATTAACCCACGTCCTTTTTAAACTAGATATGCAAAGTGGACTTCAAATAATTCGAAATTGACATAGGAATAACATTGATCATAAAACTATTTCAGTACACAGTTCAGTTTCTTTTACCAGTATTGATCGAAAATCAAATTTTCCAATAAAATGGGTTTACCAGTATTGCTCGCGAAAAACAATTTTTTTCAAAATATTATATTTAAACAATTTAAAATTCTAATTATGTTTGAACTGAGTTTTCATTTCTTTCCATCATATAACTAATTTATCAATATTTGATTGATGAAAAATGGATATTTAAAATACTTAATGTTACATTTTGTAATGGAACACGAAAAGCCCAAACTAAAAACTCTTTTATCATAAAGGCATAATTTTGCAATTCGGTATCTGGCAATGTCAGATTTAATGTTTCATGTTATAAATTTGATTTAGAATTCCGTGTTTGGGTATTTGAGTTAAGAAAGCGAAATGTTGCTGCCATATTTGAGCATTTTTAAGTATTGTAAATTTGTGTTCCGTTTGTAAATAATTAATTATTGTCTATCAATTATATTCTACATTATTTAGGAATTTTTTATTTTAATGCATTATTTTTATTTTATGCAAAATATCACTAGACATGGGTAATTTCTTGGTGGTATATGAATATTAAGATCAACTTTCCGTAAGTTTGTTAAATACATTATGGTTTGTAGAATTCTGTTTCATAGAAATAAATGGAAACTTTTTTAAGTAAGGTATGTAATTTCTTATATTAAAATGATCTGTAAACTTAAAATGAAGTTATTCTAAATTAAGTTAGGTTACGTTAAATCAAAACGGGTAGCCATACATTGAAGTTCAAAGATATTTTTAAATTTTCATTACAAGATGATTAAATTAAATTAAATTTACATTTGTTTTTTTATGTTTCATGGGTATTACTGAAAGCTGTACTCCGTAGTCAGGTAACTACATGTATCATTCTAAATAGGTACGTGGTTTCCATATAGAAACTGAATCATTCAATTGAAAAAATACCATAAGGATTAGATTTAAAACTGAATTTCTGTTAGAGTAAAGCTAATTTTAAATGCGATTATGCTGAACTTGGAATAATATCACAATAAGGAAGTATTTATACTAGAACTGTTGAAAAATAGAAATTTTTACATTAGTGTTAGAGTGTCAATGTTGCTCATTTGAAGTTGAAACCGGTCATACGCAACTCAGGTACCCGTGAAACATTTGCTGAAAGCAGTGATTTTGTAAAAATTGTAATCCATTGCGTGTGCTTTGTCTACACTGATGACATTTATTTTTAAAATAAGCTCCGTTATTCTACGTGCCGCTTTATAGAAACTTCAAGAAAAAACTTTGTTTGCTTCAAAATAAATTTATCACGAATTAATTTGCCAAATTTGCAACAATTTAATTTGCTATATTCTTACAATGACGATGAAATTAAAAAACATCAAATCCATGGTGCAAGTGGGGCCGTGCTTGCCCGGTTGGAAGAGTAACGGATTAGCAACTGGAGGGTTGCGAGTTCGAATCCAACGAAATACCGTCGTGTACAAAGGATGTTGCTGCAGGTTACATCTGCCGTGGCCTCAAATGTCTTCACGTTGGTGTGGTGTGGAAGTTTGGAGAGTGGGGTTCCAGCTCAGGTGTGACCTCGTCATCTGACCGTGTTTCAAAATTACGTGGTGTTTTCCTCGGATCTTTCCCTTCGGGTTTGATTCCGGACCGTCGCCAATAACCCGTTGTTTCACTCCAGTTTTACGTTAATTAAAATACCTACCTACCATGGTACAAGTGTGCTACAAATAATAAATATTGATATGAAAACTGAGTGCAAGACTATACGCTGGAAGTTCGTCATTTTTATTGAAAATGAACTCACGGGGCAGTCGTAATCACACCAAAATTCAAAGTCGACTTCTGTAATAGTCACCTTAGACAAAATCTTTTGTAGTTTGTCTTGCAGCAAGAGTGCGATGAATATGATATGGATTATATGGATGGATATATTGTGTATACACATTTGCGTCCGAAGTAATTTCTAGAAGCTATTAAAAAGTTAAAACGATGTCAAAAATATTTTCTGAACACTTAAATGATGCTTGCATTTTTCTATGAAATAGAATCAACATTTAACCAATGCAACCGGAGCAACGCCGGGTAATTCTGTTAGTTCAAAAGAACGAAGATTTGATTTACTCCAATAAATTCATTTTGAACGATATATGGTATAATACATAATTAAAACTGCAAGGCAAAAGGAGAGTGTTATTATTAGTAATTTTGGTGAGAGATTTGTGTGTGGCCACTTTTAGCAGTTATTATCACTTACAAATAATGACATTGGCTGATATAGATTCTGTGTGCTTATCTTAGAAAATTCGTTCCACGCAGATTCAGCACGTATCCACAATTCGTCTGCTGTGAGTGCGGGTGATGGCAGAAGTATTTTCGAGAAATCATATCTCTGACTCGTTCGTTCGGGAACAAATCGGGTCACCGAGATATTCATGGAAGAAGAGGTAATTGTTAGTCACAGAAGAAATGATGGACAATCGGTGCGACATAGGAACGATTCTCGTCCCGATGAAAAGCACCCTATGCAGGTGCCCCATAGCAAGTACCCCTCTTTCTTTCTAACGTAAACATAAATTATCCAGATCTTTCACAACGCGTAATTGTACTAAAGTGTTGCCCAACACGTGCAGCAATGACAAACCGTCTTCTTTCAACCCAATGAATGTTCCACTCTCAAACTCCTTTAACTGTTCATATAGTTTCGTTTAGCAACCAGCCATGTTTACGTACTTGCAAGATTCAATATAGCCATACAGTTAAGTATACAATCGAATTCATCAACACAGAATTTGGGATTTTAGTTTCAGACCTTTTTTATAAGTTTCGATTCGTATTTCAACTTGAATTTCATAAACATCCCCATTTGTATACTTAGCTAAAATTTTCAGCATTTGCATTTTCTATGATAAACTACCCGTCTGCTAAATTTCTAGTCTTTACAACATTTTCTTGACGTTGCATTTTCAAGTTGCAGTCTGTCTAAATTTTATAAAAGTATAATAAAGCAGAAGTGAAATGTGGGGTTAAAAGCGTTTGTGTGATGTCGTCTTTGTGATTAAATTGCTTACGTAGCTTTTGGATAGCTGATGTGCTTACGAATCACTATTTACACATTGGATGATAGAAAATTATTATTTATATTCCATTATTCATAATAGTTTTTCCGGGAAAAATTATCATGTCACTGTATATAATACTACATAGAATTATCCAATAATTACTCACGAAATATTTATAGAAAATGTTCATTTACCAAAAAAATTTTGAGGTCCCTAATGTCATGTTCATTTTACCAGAAAGGTGTTTCAAATAATATACTCAGGAATAAAAGTACTAGAAGAACGTTAGTTTATGATTTCATGCTTATTGTATGCTTGAAATCCCTTTAATTTGTCGTCATAATCAGTCATTTGTAAAATGTACATAAAAATAAATTTACTTAACATCCTATCTTCAGCAAAAAAGTACAAATTTTTTACTACGTTAAGGTAAATATGTAAAATATTCCACTTTATAGCATCCTTTTTACGCAATGCTACTATATATATTAAAATCCTATTGATGTGTCTTATATCGATTCTGTCTCGGATGAGTATACATTCATGTGAGGTTTCAATATTTGCAAAATGAATAGTTATTTTCCATTATTCAGTATTGGTTTACGTAACGAATTTTCCAGAATTTAAAGGTGAATCATTACCATTTTTTCACCAGTTCCGGAAAGAGGAGAAATTTCTGAATGAAATATCAACCGTAGGGTTACGAGCTCGAATCCACCAAAGGCCCTCGTGTACATAGGGGGTTGGTACACGTTAAATCTGTCATGGTCTCAAATGACCTCACATTGGCGTGGTGTGGAAGTTTGGAGAGTGGGGTGCCAAATCAGGTGTGATGTCATCATCTGACCGAAGTTCAAAATTACGTGGTGTTGTCCTCGGTACTTTCCCTTTGGGATTGATCCCAGACCGTCACCAATAGCCCGTTGTCTTGCTCCAATGTAACGTTAATTTAAATGCCAACTTACCATCAAGATAGGTAATTATTTTAATTAACGTGACATTGGTGCAGCACAACGGGATATTGATGACGGTCCGGGATCAATCCCGAATGGAAAAATCCGAGGACAACACCACCAAATTTAACCACGGTCAAATGACGAGGCAACACTTGAGCTGGCACCCCACTCACCAAACATGCACACCACGCAAGCGTGAGGACATTCAACGACCCCGCCAGATTTAACTTGTACCAGCCCCCTTTGTACACGACGGTCTTTTCGTGGGAGTTGAACTCGCAATCCTCCTGTTGCTGGTCCGTTACTCTTCCAATCGGATCACCGTGGCCTGAAAGATATAAGGAAATTAGATTAATCAATAATGTCTAGATCGAAATAGCTTTTCGTGCAATACTTCGAACATGGAAATTCAAGGGGGATTATTAGAACGAAGCAGCCTTCTCTAAGAATTCCTAAACACGGTGAAAAGAAATTTAATTAAAAATTATTATCTTGGTTGTAAACCCGGTTTAATTGCTCACTGGCTAGAAATATGGTCTTTGCAATTTCGTTTTTTATTCGAGTCTGGAAAACGTTTTTTCTCTCTACGTTTCAGTAATATAACTATCTTATGATGAATTTATCAAAAGATCTATTTAAAGCAAATCGTTAACATGTAAAAATAACATTTATTTTCATCTCACTAAGTATTTATCTTATGATTTTGTTTCTATATTTATTTTTTTCTGTCTACAAGCAAATATATGTACTCGTTTGAAAATTTAATAAGTAAAATACTTTTATCCTTAGTCTCATTTTGAAAGAGGGCTATTGTCAATCGTTGGTCGAAAATCTTGAAAACTTGAATAAATACCAGCAAAGTATTAAGCATCTCAATTAATACCAGCAACAATTCTTTTTCCTTGTATATTGGATTATCCACAAAGATTCATAGGTAATTGATGGTGAGTCTGATGAATTGGTGAGAAGCAGTTTCATTAGTATTCAATATTCCATTCTGTTTTTAGGGGAAAACATAATTAAATTGAAAGAAACGATTCTATATACGATATATACACTGAAGTACTAGAAAAACTGGTACAGACGAACGTATATAAAATACAACATAGCAGTCAACTATGCGCGTCACATACATGTCCAGTACATACATAAGACGATAGACGTTGAGTGATTTCCGCCTTGAAAATGACAAGTTATCACGATTTAAGCGATTTTCATCACGGTTTAGTACTTGGAGCTCGTGAAATGGGTAATAGCATTTAGGAGGTAGAGAATTTTAGATTTTCACGTACTACCATTTCAAGGGTGTACTGTGACTACAGGAATTCTGGAAAAACCTGCAACTTACGACAGTAGTATATTGGTCTTAATAAGACTAGTAAACATGACCATCGTCTACTCGCAAAAATCATTCCACGTGATAGGCGTGCAACACTGTCTCAAAAACATCGAAATTCAATGCTGGGAACTCAACAAAAATCCAACGTTTGCTCAAAGATATGAGCTTTAGGAACCAACATCCAACTTGAGTACCCTTACTAAACACTCGACACAGAGCTATGCACCTTTCCTGGGATCGGGGACACCATCACAGGACACTTGAAGACCGGAAACGAGTAGCCTGGTCTGACAAGTCGTGTTTTCAATTGTTCAACGCAAATGAGGAGGAAGCCTTATGAAGGCCTGGATCTCGAATATCAACAGGCTATTCACTGGCTATTGGTGGCTCCATAATGCTATGTGGTTTGTTTACCTGGCATGCAATAGAAACCCTAGTAGGTCTACAAACGTCTTTGACAGGTGAAAGTTATGTATGTATCCTTTCTGGTGATTTTACACCAGTCCATGCCATGTGTTCATTGATGGGTTTGACACTTCCAACAGGGCAAAGTGCCACCACATAAGTCTGAACACGCCAAATTATGTTTGGAGTCTAACCATTCCCAACTAAATCACCAGATTTCAACGTTATCAAACATATCTGGGATACCATACAATGCACTGTGGAGCAAAGAAATCCTACACATCGGAATAAAACAGAATTGTGAATTGCTCTTTAGGAAGTAAGGTGTTCAACGCCTTTCAGAATACTTTCGCTAGCTCGTGTAGTCCATGTCCCATCGTATTTTTGTAGTTCTACGCTTCCATGTGAGACTTACCATTAGACTGGTGTATCAGTTTTTTCTGGAATTTTAGTGTATATTCTAGGCTTAATATAGAAACTCATCAACGAACAGTTTTAGGAAATGTATTTTTTGACACTAACTGCTTGTTTTCATCATGATGAGAACCATATTTTTCTATTTTAAAGTACTTGAAACAAAAATGTATATTACTATGAAAATACTTATTAGTTTTATTTTTGATGTAAAAGCTAATAATTAGTCTTTAAACGGCTGAACTGTAAACTGTGGGTTTTTCTTGTCAGCTAGTATGTTTGTGCTCCAAGCCGACGCTATAGCCACAGCTCTTATCTGTTCCATTCCTTCAAAAACGAACATAAATGAATCCTAAGCTGTAGAACTATTAAATGTTTTGGGGGTTTGAGACGTAAATATTTTCAGTAATTAATTTTATACTTAAATCAAAATACTTCCATTCGTTGAAAAAAGGATGTGTTCGAAGTTTATAAGTTTCATAATAAATCTTATGAAAGGCCATGTGTTAAGCAACACCTTATTTTAGTAATTAATTACTCTCAAAATACTATTTAGTCTGATTTTCCAGATGAAAAATCACACGAGTTACTCAGATGTGGAAATAATTCTATGTAAACTAAAACTTCATTCCGATTCAATCAAAGGAATCTGTGACATATGCACCGTTAGGTTCTTCAAGGACATATCAAGGCATGTACCTTAAAAAATAATGAAACAAGACACTGAATCTCAATATAAACTGTTTTGTAAAAAGGAGGGATGAAAGAGTGAGAGAGAGAAATAAATTTGAAAAGCACATAAAAGTATTTGGTGATTCGAATGTGGAAGTTACCGCGATCTGGCTTTCTGTAGAAAATTGTTAAGTACGAATATTCTATTTTATGTAACATGATACATTATCAAATGTTTCTATAACATTTCCTTTCGCCTGTCTATTCTTTACAGTATCATACTAGCTTGAACATGAGTTTCAATAAACTTTCTGTCAATAAATACAACTTCAGAATTTCGAAATGTTTTGGATGAAATGTACTCTCTTAGAAGAAAAGGGTTACTTGCTTCAAATTCTTGGAATTTTCACTATGTTCGAATTTACGTAAGTTTCAAAAGCATATGTATTTAAATAGATGCTTTTTAAAATGTTCAATCAACGTCTCACTTTCCAACTCTAATGATGTGAAAACTAAATTCAAAATAATACAAACACGTACTATTTTTATTCAGTTTTCACCTTTTATTCAGCTTTTGAATAAATTCTTAATTATTTACTCTAAATATACTCGATTGGGACCCGTTGATCACATATATACATAATTTTAAATTTTTAATAAACTTCCATCGAAGCATGTCAACAGAACATAATTACTTGGTTTCCAAATCGTAATACTTGCTCAGTTATGTGTTTACAGTCATGCTAGTAAATAATTTAATGACTAAGTACAATTTATTCATTAGTATAGATATATACGTTCAAAACAACTTCCGGGGAAATCATTGTACTTGTTAACATATATTATTTGTGTTTGTATTTAATGAACATAGCTCCAATATTTCCTAAAGCTTTTATAGGAAGGGTTTTTACTTAGAAACGTAATTATGCACCACATTTAATAAGCTTTCAAGCTTAATCAAGATTCAATTTTAAATAAACTTACTCCTTTTGTATTATTTAAATTAGATTACTCTGTTTGGATGATTTAGCTGTATTTATTTTCTTGGATTATTTAGATGTACTGCTTTTTTGGATTAGTAAAATTTTCTTTCTCTGAATTATCTGTATACTTCAGTTTCGTAGAGGCATTTTATTCATTTTGTCTTCTGTAGTGCTAATACATAAAAAAACTAGCATTTCAACATGTATTGAGACGTTTGAATGGAACATTTCAAAATTTGATCACTTGAGTTGCAATTTCTAATTTACCTTTCGTGTTCTCACAGTGTTCAGTCCTTTAAAAAATTCTCAAATAAACTTAATACATTACCTGAATTTATCAAACATTTTAGTTTTTATTCTTACTCGGGTTGAAATTGAGCGTCTTGGAAATGCCTATCAAGTGATCACAATACAGCACTGCCCTGAGAAATGCCGATGAACCTAAAGCTCCGATAAGCCATAGTTCGATTAATTTTCAAAATGTAAGATAAAATAAGGGATTTTATATAACATTTTGGAAGGATTTGTTGTCCACCAGTAAACGTTTTTTATAGAACAAAATATACTTTAAATATAGTGTGTTTTCTGTAGATATACTGATAGTTTGAGAGAATCGGCAAACATATTGGATAGTAAAACCAAAATGTTAAACATTTGATGCACAATATTTCAGATTTGTTATCTTTTTTAGTTGATAATATTTTATGGCGTTAAATTCTAGCCTGCAAGAAAAACTGCCCATTATTTCTCTGAAAAATATGTTCTTGCAGATATTTGTGAAAAATTGTGTGTTTATCTGTCCTTTAATTACGTCTTTAGTGAACACTTGTGTTTCATAGAAGCTTACATTCCCACTCTTTTCATTAAATTTTACAGAAGAGAATCACTTAAAAAATTCAAATTTGAGTACAGAGAAATTAATAAGCAACTTTTAAGGTAAAACAAACACGAAGCATGAAAAACGCAATTTTTAAGGAATTTAAAACCATAAAAATGAGCTTCACGTGGATTAAAATATTCCCTCATACCTCAACTCTCTTATGTGTATAAAGTTTAATATTTTCGCTTCTTCAAAGAATTTCTATACAAACGCAATTTTTCTTCTCGGCTTCCAGGAAAACGGCGACAGTTTTGTTTTACCCTCATGTTTAAGGTTTTAGACAAGTCAAACAAGCATTTCCCGACGTGCATTCCATCTTATCTATCACTTCCCAATGCCTAGCCTCGGTCCTTTTAAAAGTTGGCGATAACCACCCATTTTTACTCAGCCAAAGTTCTGCCCAGTAACAAAACTCAAACACTAGTGATTTATTGAACGTCACCGATCCATCCCTCTCACTCAAATTACGCAATGCCCATAACTTCGCTTCGATAAGATTGCCAGTCATGAGCCGAACTTTTTAACGAAGCACGCGTTAAACATTGCATTAAGAGATTAACATTCCCGTTCAAAACGTTGTTTGGAGAGCAGAGGCGAGAGACTGGCAAGTGTGTACATGTCAACATAATTTGCAATTAGGGCCCCTTTTGTACCTTGGGCTAGTTCACGTTAATAAACATTGACGTTGTTGGGATACGTAGCTACACCACATATCATCATTAGAATATTAGAGCTTTCAGTCGACATGCCTGAAATGTTATGTTAAGACGAATGAGTGTCGCTTTAAATGGGTGCTACCTCGACAATGGATCTGCTTAGATTGGTTTGTTTCAAACGTGTACGGTTCTCCGATGGGAATTCGAGATTGATGACATATGAGTTATTGCTTCGGTTAGCGATTATTTCATGAAAGTATTTTAAATAAACAGCTCGTCATTGAACTGGCAGACTCAAAATACGTCGCATTGTGGTCATTATGCAAATCCTCACATGCTATCGTTAAAATATATATTTAAACAAACTTTATATTTATCTAGGATAATTTAATTAACGTCAAACTGGAGCAGGCACAATGGGCTATTATATTTATCAGGGTCAGCGAGCACGATTATGAGGCTTTGAAATACCTCTGATGGTTAATTGTTTTTATTATTTTCTTTGATGACTATTCCAATCCATAATACTGCCGTTAAATACCTTTTTGCTGTTAAAAATTCCCTAAAGTGCTCTTAACATGTGTGCTTCTGGTCGTGGTTCAAAATCAAGAGGTGCTATCCTCGGATCTTTGGATCGTTCCTAACGGAATTGATCCCGGACTGTCACAAATGTCCCTTTGTGTTGCTCCCTTCGACATTCCAATGAAATAGACAGAGCATGTGGGAGAAGTCACTGTTGCAAGATTTCAGAAGGGTTAAGTCACGTGGGCGTACGAATCGGCTTGGGCTGATTAGCTATCGTATAACATTTGAAAACTAATAAATTTTTAGTATTGAAAGAAAAAACACTGTTTCAGTCGTTTTCGAAACTGCGAGTACGTGATAAATGGGTGATATAAGGTGAAAATAATTTCAAAGGAACGAGTAATACAGAAACATTATTTTCCAATCATGAAGACGTTTCCCAATTCAACCAACCCAATTACACGGTGCACATCTTCATATCAGAACGAAAAGATGCTATTACGATAGTATTTTATTTTATATATTCTATAATTATTTTAAAAAATTATAACTAATTCGCCTTTTGACAAAGAGAAAAATATTGCACATTATTCTACTTCAAATGTGTAATTACCTTTTGAAAAGTTTGAATTGAGTATTTGATAATGTTGTTTTCTCATCGATATTCTTTTTCATAGTCAAACATTACTACTCGACTTGACACATTCATTCGCATTATTATGGCTCATAGAAAAAACACGTGATATCCGGCATCACTCGATATAAGTGAATGGGTAGTTAATATTATTTTCTCTTTATGAATGGAGTACATCTCTATAATGTGCTCAAGAAAAGAGTTTTTAGTGACTTTGTCGAATGGTAGATATGTTAATATTTTCTACCAGTTGCTAGAAATTCATTTCAAAATAATTTTCTACTTTTACTTACTTTTTTTTTATCGTAGAAATATACAGTCGTTAATGGATTTAGAATTGAGAATAAATTATTCTTATGCCGATTGCTATTTTCTTCAATAACAAGACAAGGCTTTCAATATGAAAATGAGAACGAATTCATAAAGTCTAGTAATAATTGTTTCCGCACTTCATAAAAATATCTAAAAAAAAACAAGATTACCATAAATTCAATTCAAACTTTTCAAAAAGTAATTACACGCTTTAACTAGAAATTCGAACTTCTGTAGGAATTTCGATCCATGATAAAAAATATACAATAAAAGCGAATCTCGTTTCATAATTATTAAATCTTTCGATAAAAATTGTTTTAAAATTGATTGCGTAGGAAACAAGCAATAAAGCGTTAAAAAACGCAATTATATCCTTATTAAGAGCGGCATCGATTTGAGTACAGGGAATTTTAATTTCTTTTCGAAAGTTGCATTAACTTGCATTGCTTTTTGATTTTTTAAATCATTTTCGTTATTATTTAAGATTCTTGTTCTTTGGGAAGAGTATTTTAATTCCTGCGAGACTAATTAAAAATGAAAAATCGATTTAAATTGTCAACTTATTTAATATTTGGAAAACCATTATAACTCGAGGAAAAAACTTCAATAATCTCAAAGTGTACTCGCAGTTATAATAAATTATTTTTTGTGCATGGGAAAAATTCTCTCTTCTGTTTTCCACCTCATTTGACCATAGGTATTGTAAAGAAACTACGTACTAACACTGTCAAAATACATGTTTTTCTAGAAGTGAATAAGGATGATTTGTTTTAGATTATGACCTTTCTGAATGCTTGTGAGCTTTTTTTTTTTAGAACACGTTCATCATAAATTAAGTGAAAGATATGAGAGACAATAGAGTCAAAACACTTTAGATTTAGTTTCCAGTACCTATTTTTAGTTTGTCTCCAACGATTTGGAAATCGAACCACGTGATTTTGAACGAGTCGATTACTTAAATTAGTAAACTGTTGGAAATGTAGGCAAATAGGTTTCAAAGCTGGCACCTTTATTGAGAATTCTGGTTCTGCTTATCGTTTGGTGCCCAAAGTGAAAGCAGTGATAACGAGTTGACAGGGGGAAAGAATCCACGGCGATGGCCATTCACTTACGTTTTAGCCTATGGTACCCTTTTCCTAATGGGATTTCACTCATTTTCAAAAATCGGCACAAGGTCGACTGCCTTTTCGTCGGAGCCGCAGTACATAAATATTCTGGCAAGCTTTTATATTGATATAATCTCTAAATATTCCAAGCTAAATTTATTCTATCTGAAAACCACAATTCGTTATATATGTTATTATATTGCATACGTTAAATTCTGCGTAATTATATATGACAGAATTCATTGGACCAATACGTGTTAGATGGTCATAAATATTTTATGAAACCAGTGGTTCTACATATAGACTTAAATTTTGCTGGAAAATATTTAATTCTTAAGTGCATGTCTAGAGCCTTAGAGTTCCCAGCAATCCTACATTCGAAACTAATTTTAACTTTAAATGTTACCCTAGCATTCACGCATAATCAACAATTATGTTGCATTTATACTAAAAGTGATTCTAAGCTTCGACTGAACAGGCGATATGATTACGGATGAACTGAAATATCTTATTCTAAAAATTGATAGTCCATGTAGAATAGTATCTCCAATAAAGGATAAGCTCATAGCAATATTTAACTTAAAAATATAATATATATTGTGATACTCAGCTGTTGTTTAAGAATTATAATTAAGGATAAGAATTCGGTATCTTGTAGTTTATTTTAAATGGATTTTTTCTATGTGGTTATTAACGCTCAATTTAATCAAGTGGTATTAGCATTTAAATTAGAATTTCATTCTTATACATTGTGGGTAATTCAGAACGAATATACGACCATTTTTCTGTACAAATTCCTTGTAGAAATACTTCGAATTATAAAAGGATTCAAATCAGGTACAGATATTTTATAAGACAGAATCGTTTTTCTATGTATAAAAACGAAATTTAACTTTTACAAGCATTTTACCGGGAAATTTCTAATCAGAAAATATTGATAAACCTATAGTAGTGAATTTAAAATGATTTATTTCTAAGGTAAATATATATTGAGGTTATTTAGCTTCTAAAATTTAATTATTTATTGCTGGTTTAAGGAAGTATTTCTAAATTGAAGAAAGCCTATCGTAATACTTAATGAATTTCCTGCACAGTTCATAAAAGAAGCATATTTTCTCCTAAGAAATGCTACCATAACGGATAAAATGGTTTGTCATAAAATATAAATTTATTAAATTATTTCCGCCTATATTTCATCTGGAAAAAGGGAAATTGTGTTTCCCGACTCATTAAAAATGGAAAAAGTTGTTAAGTAATTTCTTTGCAAAAGGTTTGTATAAAAAGTTATTTCTAATTTTTTTATACACATAGATTCTAACTTCAAACTATGACTAATGGCTCCATACTAAATTATAGAACTAAATGTTAGTTATGTTCAAGCATTTTAAAGTGCTGCAAAAAACATTGAAATGTAATTTATTTTTCAATTGTGTTGCACCCATGAAAAAAGGATACAATCTGGAAAAATTTTCAATCTAATAGTCTATGTATCTATATAAACAAACAAAAGACTGCAAAATGCATTTCCTTCCGCGCGGATAACGATTCAGTTCCTTGAGTAAGTTAACTCTATATGAAATCTGCACAGTAAATAATAATTTATCAAAAGTCAGAAACGAAAAACTTAAAAAACGCGGAAAAGGATTCGACATACTTTCATGAAATCTTCTACACTAAGGTCACCCATAACTCTATTTTTCATGACGTTATTGCAAGTGGAATCCCTAAAATCCACTTGTCGCTTCGAAAAAGAGTTTTCCTGCGAACGTGCGAATATAGGATTACTCGAAATCCTCTTATCCCTTTTCTCATCCTCAGACCGCCCACTTATGTACTGTCACGATTCAGAGGAACACATTTGGAATGGATTTCCTTCAATCTTAAGATGCAGGACTTACAAGGCCTCCGGGACGCGCCAGTCCCAGTCGGATGCGAGCTAGGAGATCTGGAATGCATTATTTGAAACAGGAGATCGGAAAAGAGAATTCGTGCTCGGAAGGAGACTCTTCAGATCTGTGATACCCTACAGAATCATGGATGAAGTGGCATGGTAAAGTTGTATGTAGGCCAAATAAGTTTCGAACAATGGTAGCTAGAGCTGGGGAGGATGCCAGATAAATTGATGGCAGCGTGTCTGGAGGGAAATTTTGTAAGTTAGACTTCTATCTCAGAACTCGAGATATTACTGAAATAAATAACTGTAGAGGACTTAACAGTTCCAAAGGATATGAACAGGATGATCTGGAATGCGTTATTTGAAACAGCAGATCGGAAAAGAAATAAAAAGATAAATCATACTTGGATGGAGACGATTGATATCTAGCATGTAACTGTACATATTTTTAGACGAATGGCATGTCTTTATAGAAAGTTACTGGTAAAGTTGTATGCACACCAAATAAGGTCCTAACTATGATAGCAAAAGCCATTGACGTGGGGAACCGGTGAATAAAGGGTACGTGTGCCGCGAGATAATATTGATGGCATTATCTCTAAAGGCAAAATATAGAAGTTAGCGCTTCTATCTCAGAACGTATGACATACTAAAGTAAATCACATTATAGGACGTGCCAGTCCCAGTCGGAAATGAACAGGGTGATCTGGTGTGCGTTATTTCGAACATCAGATAGGAAAAGAGAAATACCTGGATGGAGATTCTTGAGATCGAGTATGTAACTGTACCTCATCGTGGAGGAAGTGGCATGCGCCCTCATAGAAAGTGACTGGTAAAATTGCATACCAGCCAAATGAACAATGGTAGCTAGTGAGGTATCGATGTAGTAAAGTACCCATGCGCTACCGAACGAACTTGATGGCGGCGTCCCTGGAGGCAAAATTTGAAAACTTTCGCTTCTATCTCATAAAATATGAGATACCTCAGTAAATAAAATCATGCCAGACGCAGCCGGAGGTGAACAAGGATATGATATCTGGAATGCTTTATATGAAACAGAACATTGGAAAAAAGAATTCATGCTTAGATGGGGACTCGTTAGACTTGTCTAAAAGTTGAGCCTAATTCATAAAATGCGAAAAAAATCGAAGTAAACATGGATACAATGCTTCAAAATCACTTGTGGTGTAACGGCGGCTAAGGAAACTGGGCAATCTTGCCGGAGATCAAACGCCGAAAAGAACGACCACCGGAGCAGCTTATTAACGGCAGATAGGGAGAGCACCGCTTCCAGAGGCGAAACTGTCGGTGGCTTCGCAACAAAAGGCAGGCGCCCCTCTGTCGCTCTCTATGACATTTCGAGACAAAAGGGTACGGAGATGAGTTACGATGACCATTGCCGACAAGGGTTAATGATCCCCTTTAAAGTCCGCCGAAGTATGACGTAAGAATCAAGGGGAGAGGCCAACGTGCGAGGGCCTTTCGGGAAGGCCCGAAGAAGGTGAGGTAATCAACAGCCAACAAGCACCGACTGAGAGGGTCGACCCGAGACAAAAAGGAGGAGTCGAGAAGCACCCGATATATATAGAGATTTTCGGATCTTTGAGGGGGAGAGGAGAGAGAAAGAGAGAGGAAGAAGAGGGCCGGAAAAGAGGAGAGAGACAGTTTTTGAAGAGAGACGAGAGTCGCACAAGAAGTGAACACCCGTTCACTGTCGGTGAAAAATTGCCATCTTTTGGGAGATACTACTCGCCCGAGTAGTGGAAATTTGAGCTCATCAGAGCCAAAGAAGACTGATTTATCCCTCCTTGGACTCTATATTCCGAGTAATATGTGAAAGGCTCGCCAGCAATCATAAGAAGCACCTCGATAAATCATTGGATTTTCCAACTAACTATCGCTCGTAAATTACATTTTGAAATTTTATATGAACTCTTCATTCGTTTTATCAACTAATTGTGAAAAGTGTAAATAAAATTCGTTAATCTAGAAACGGATCACTTTTCAATGGTAACTAGTCTAAGCTACCATTGAACCAAGACGTTACAGTGGAGAATCCTGTGACGAAGGTAAAACATTTTGCATATTCCAAAAAGTTCAGTCGACGTCGACATGAGCAATGCACCGGCGCACGTCGGAACGAGTATAAAACGACCTCGAGTGGCACGGCCAGTTTAAACAGAAATTTAACAATTGCTGTGATACGGAGGGTTGTTAACGATCAATAAGGACGAAAGATGTCACAAAGATGCCAAATAGACATGTTTGTGAAGGGACGAATTATTGGAATGCTGGAATATGATCGATTCTATACCGAAGCTTATCGAATTCTGAATGTGCCTCAGTGTGTGATCTCCAGACTGTGACAGAGGTTTCAAATCACTGGAGATGTTACCCGACGACCAGTACCACCTCAGCAAAGTGTAACAACCGCTCGGCAAGACCGATATTTGGTGATAACTACGCGACGTCAGAGGAACCGTTCTGCCAGACGACTGGGTTCAGCCTGACAGCCCCACAGGTGTCATAGTTTCGAGACAAATTGTTTAGAGGAGACTCAGACACGTTACTCTCTATGCCAGACGACCAGAAGCTTGCATTCCCTGACATCTGCACAGAAACGCGAACCTTTACTTTCGAGTTTGGAACATCGACAGTGGAGACGACAACAGTGGGGCAATGTCATGTTCAGTGACGAGTCCAGATTTATTCTGCAAACTGATTCTCTTCGTACCACGATCTGGAGAGAACGTGGAACGCGTTTTCATCCGGGAAAACATCATGGAAAAACATTGCTTTCCTCCAGGGGAGTCATGGTCTGGGCAGGCATCATGCTGAACGGCCGCACAGACCTCCACATCCTTGACAAGAGGTCTGTTACCGGTCAAATATACAGAGACGAAGTCCTTGAGCCTTCCGTTCGCCTGTTTTGAGGTGCTGTCGGTCCTTGTTTCATATTCATGGATGATAACGCGCCTCCTCACAATGCAGCCCTGATCGACGCCTTCCTTCAAAGTGAAGATATCCATCACATCAGTGGCCTGCCAACTCTCTTAATCTGAATCTTATGTGTGGGAGACATATTGCAGCCCTCCGCCACCCACCAAGCTCCGTTCCGGATTTGAAAACTGCTCTCAGTTAGGCTTGGAACTCTTTGAGCACACAACTCATCCATACCTCATCGAAAATATGGGAAATCGTTGTGCAGCATGCGTGGCCTCCAGAGGTTCCCACAAACCGTATTGAAATTTAGCATCACATTGTTTTAATCATTCTGTTTCACTAAAGTTGACACTCGTTATGTGAACATTTTTCTTTCAACCCTTTTCTTTGGATAATAAAAATCATTATTATCCTTATTTTGCATTGTTTTCTTCTTCAATAACCCTATTACACCCGCATACCGCGTTTCCTTTCATTCCGATGTGGATTTTCTGAAATAATCACATAAACATCAATTATGCTTAACTTTTGGACGTGAGTGTATGTAATTGTACAGAATGAAATGGTGAGCATATTTATAGAGAGTGACTAATAAAATTGTATGTAGACCAAATAAATTTTTAACAGTGGTAGCAAGAGCTGTGGAAGTGGGAAATAGGTAGAGTAAAGGGGCTACTAGATATAATTGGTAGCAGCATGTCTGAAGGCGAATCAATTGTCCAATATTAAATATTTGTGTCTCAACACATCGTTTTCTGTAAGTATACCTTTTATTGTGTAAGTATATGTTCTTCAACGCAAAAAAAAATCCCTTCTTAATCCTCTGAATTCCGAAACAGTGCACCATGCTGACATTTGAATTTAAAGCTTAAAAGAACAACAATAACTCGAAGTAAGCCGTAATGAGTTTCTCATACAACATGTATCACCACTAGTTTCTCACGCTTTGCCTAAAGTATTTAGAACCAAGTTATTTCCCTACAAGTTACAATTTTTAATAGATTTCAAACCAAGACTTGAATTTTGTATGCAGCTACTTAATAGTTTATTATATATACTGAACTACTCAATATAAGAGAATGAAAAGGAGTTCAAACAAAATTGTCTTGTTTCAGCTGTCTATTCTTCTATTCTAGATTTTCAAATTTATATATCTCTTCTAAGTTTAAAAAAGTTTAAAGTGAAAACCCCTAGTCTTGTAATTATGACAAAACACTCATGCAAATCTACGAAAAAAATATTTATTGCTACGTATTATTCAATACTCTTAAAAGTAGTCCATCACAAAATATTAATCCCCTGCATACAAAATGGTAGTCTTATGTCTTTGAACTTCAAAAACTTTATTCATGATACCTTGAAACCGAAGACATAAAAAGATAAGCAAAATATTTTAAAACCAGGTGTTACTTTTTTAAATCTCTTACATTAAAGATTATGCACCAGCTTAAATCTTAAGAACCTGTTTTTACTTGCCCTTGCTAAAACTACGTCGAGATCAATTTAATGTATTCCTTGTTCGCCATCAGCCTCTTTTATAATGCCATTAACTTTATAATTTAGGATGTTGAAAAGTCAATTATCCTGATTAAGAGAATGACCGGGCAAATTTTTCTTCATGTAGAGGACACTCCAAAGATAATTGTCGAGCACTGAACGTCAAAGTGAGATAAATAGTGTTTTCGACATGTTAGGAAATACTAAATTATTTTAAATTTTTTAAACTACTTTTTTTCCTGATTGCGTCGGTATTTTAAAAATGCCAAAACTCTTTATGGCATCAACATTTTGCTCGACGTGATTGGACGCTTCCTTTTTCAAAAGTGCATAAATATACAATTTCTAAAACAATTTTTCTTTGTGATTTTTCAAGTTGTAATTTTGAAATTAAGAAGATGCTCGAGCGCGTGTTTTAATCGAAAATAGAGATTTAAAACGTAGGGAGAGAATTTTGTGGAAACCAAATTTTGTAAGGTGGATATGATAGGATTTTTCTGACCAATTAAATAACAGGAAGCGGCAGCACTTTTGTGCTGAAATTCCCTTCCTCTACGTATTTCGAACGTGACGTCACTTGACTTGTTTTGAGTACGATATCGGCATGTCAACAAGAAATTAAAAAAAAAAAAGAATTTTGAATTGATACATGATTTGTTCACAGTCAATTGGATTAAACGTCAAACAATAAACTAAAATTTAACCCTCAAATGGTTTCCACAAAATATCTCGTCCATAAAAAATCTGACCAATTTTGTTAATGATTAGATATCTGGTCTATTATGCTTTTGATGAGATACCTCGTTGAGACAACCTCCAGGAAGGTTAAGGTAACCCCGATATGTATCATTATTGAGCATTAGGGTAGAAGTAATAAAATCTTCGCATTTCATCTGTTTGTTAACACAGAGAACTCTCATATTCAAGGGATTTTCAAGTAACGTCTGTTCCGAATTTGTAATGGTGAAGGTAGAAAATTATCTAGATTTTAGGATAACATTAACTCGCTTTTATTTGTTTCATATTGCGTGAGTACGATGTTTGAATTTGTTTCTGATTTTCCTTTGTAGCTGGGGCCATGGTAGCCCAGTTGGAAGAGCAACGAATTAGCAACCGGAAGGTTGCGAATTCGAAACTAGATCCAGCCTAAAACCGCTGTGTATACGGGGGCTGGTGCATCTTAAATCTGTCTATCGTGGCCTTATATGTCTTCTCGTTGGCTGGGTGTGGACGTTTGGAGAGTGGGGTGCCAGCTCAAGTGTTATTCTCGTCACCTGACCGTGATTCAAAATTACAGAGCGTTGTCCTTGGATCTTTCCCTTCAGTATTGATCCTGGACCGTCGCCAATGTCCCGTTGTGTTGCTCCATTTTGACGTTAACTGTCTATCGTCCGTAGCAGAATGTTCTGTTGAAATAATTTTACATGGCTTGCTCTTCCTAAACATGGTACTGATAACGAAAGTGTAAGCGTTACTGGGAGAAATTCGTTTTTCTAAAAGATGTACAATATAATTATTTTTTAATGCATGACCACTGACCTTATTGGCAGCATTCTTTGCAAGTGTTAAAATGGAGGCTATTTTTGAAGGAGCAACCAACCAGTCCGTAAGCCGGCGTTGCTCCAAACAGGCTCAATCATCAACTCAGTGCGCTTGCAAACCGGGATTCGAATCCGGTCCTACTGCTGGTCAGATAAACATTCTGACCAATACACCAGTTAGCGTCGACCATATAACTATGGATCCTACGAGATTTAAAATTGAAACTAATTTCCTGCATAAGTGGAATGGTAATTTTAAGAATGTTGCTGAATGAAGTAATTCACAAGAAAAAAAGTCGTTGGACGAAATGTTTAACAAGGATCGACCTCAGCACTTGTGCATCAAAATAGCATCACGGAGACGGATAGGTTTCAACCAGAAGAAGTGAAAACCAGACAGATCCCCTGATTAGGAATTTGTACTTGAAATCTCTATAAAACAAGTAATTATTCCTTAAAGATTAATATTTTAAGAAAAATAATTTATATTTAGTTAAATTGTTGAAACGTAGT
Source organism: Meta bourneti (assembly GCA_933210815.1). Taxonomy (NCBI): domain Eukaryota; kingdom Metazoa; phylum Arthropoda; class Arachnida; order Araneae; family Tetragnathidae; genus Meta; species Meta bourneti. The sequence goes on along the minus strand of OW119923.1, from coordinate 66,066,181 downwards.
TTTATTTTCCTTTAAAGTAAAATGTCTAATGATTCCTACAATCTCCAAGTGAAAAATAAATAATCGTCTATTTTTGTACAATTTTATGGATTTATTGTATAGGGCGAATAAAATTTGAATTTTATTAGATTGTTTTGTTTATTATGCCTTTAGATGTATTTTAAACTTCTGTTTGTGTAACACGAAGACTCAACGTACCAATATGAATATCAATAAATTCATTTTATTCCACAAGGAATTTGAAAAAAATGATCGAAATATAATACAATTATTTACGGAAGTCCACCTACTATATTCGATATCATTACAATATTTTAAAATAATAAAATTCAGCTTCGAGTTTGCCAAATGTGCAAACCACTTTCACTCTGGTGTCCAGTTTTCACTTTACTCACTGATTGGACACGTCAATCCATCCCGTTCTGTGCTTTGTGAGTTAACAGAATAGAACTCAGGATTAACAAATAATAGGTGTTTATTAACAAGTAACAACGGAGTGCGAAGCTGAGAGGTTGGTTCTCGGCAGGTAGTCCCCTCGCAAGTGTCAGATAAACAAGGAAACAAGGGGATAGTTAAGCAGCTCCTTTGAACATAAAATGCAGACGCGGTGACATCCCCGAGTGGTAGGGCGCCATCTGTAGGAAAATACTCAACACTCACTGTACTTACGATTTACTCATATACGATTCACTCTTTGGATTTAATACCCTATCCGATAAGTTATAAATACTATGAAAAATCTAGTAAAATATCAATTGAGGAGATGATTACAAAATACAAATGAACCTCATAAATTAACTCACTCTGAATTTATAAGGCAGTTAAATAAGTTTAGTTCTTTAAAGAGAACAGAAACATATTTGAGTTTGAGATCTTTTTTAAGTGTATTGTCCATATTAATTTAACGTTATAGGACTTCTCAAAATATTATAAATTGTAGATATTGTAAGAACTTCAAAATTTCGATCCCTTATGAAAGATGCATTAATGTATCTATTCTGCAAACAAAAATGTGTTTTGCTTATGACATGATCTAGAATATTGCTTTTACCTCTAACGCTTTAATAGTCTTAAATGTCTTCCATTCGTGCTTAATACTTTCAAACAAGATCACCTGCCGAATTCACAGATATTTTCTATCATATCGATACCTGGATGCAAGAACTAAGTAACTCGAAAAATTGATATTTTGAGTTATACTTAAATTAGTAAAGCTGCGATCAAACAGAATCTAATGCAAGAACTAAGTACATTTTTAACCATTCAAGTTCGACCGATGAAAATAGGTATTCGTGTGCAAACTGTTTTTCCATTATCTCAAGCATAAAATAATTGAGGTACTAGTTCTTGTATTCAGGTGACGATATATAGGAGTTCTATTTGATATAATTATAAGGCAGAGTTCGACAATAGCTCAATACAAAACGTGACTATAAGAGAGTAAAAATAAATGAATGAATAATCAACTTGATTCCAATACCTATTCAGGCATGGATAACTGGCTTTGTGAGATTTATTGAATAATATGCTATTAGGAGCTCAGCGTATGCATTTAATTGGAATACGTGCGCATTAGCAGGCATAATCTTCTCAGTAATGAAGACCTACACGAGATCGACGTTTAGTAGCAGTGTTTAGAAATGCGAAGCGCATTTAGATAGTGCCATTTCAGATCCATGTTGGCCGTGACTGGTATCATAATAACTCATACAGGACTTGGTCTATGAAGAGTGTTATTAGAATGCTTCAATGATAAAGCGTTTCAATTTACTCGAACGTAGCGAGAGCAGCACGAGCGTTTTACGAGCCTGATATCGCATAGAACTCCTGATGAGACTGGGCAAGCAGTGGGATATTTGATTTGGTTGCAGACTGCGGTATAGTTTGTTCGGCACAGTCATATGTATAGGCTGGGATATTTATGATTCAGAGTTTAAAACTAAGGAAATTTCAATATTGGAGTATTTGTCATGAATCTTATTTTACTGTCGTAGGAATGTATAAAGCGTGCTACTTTATACAACACTTCATTGAATTCAATTTAATTATGTTACTAACCTAGCATCAGTTTATAGTGGTGATTAGTTTTTAAGTTCGAATTTATCAATAATCTGAATTGGGTGGTCCCGAATTCAACCTTAAATAATGAAGGTTCTTATACACAATCAGTTCGACTCTTTTTAGTTTTCTGTTCGCAAATACTCAATGAGGTCCTCCTTTTTATAGTAAAAATGGGAGTAACAAGGTTTTCCAATATACCACAGAACTGTGATGAGACTCACAGAGGGATGTTTGATTTGGTTACAGACTGTGGTATACTTTGTTTTGTTCAAACTCATATGAGTAAGCATGGATATTTATGATTCATAATTTAAAAAACTCTAAGGAAATTTCAATATTGGATTATTAATTATAAATGTGATATGATTGGTGAAGAATGTATAACGTGCTACTTTATGAAAGAGTTTCATTATCGAATTCAATTCAATGATACGTTTCAAATGAGCAAAAGTTTATATTGGTCCTTAGTCTTGTTAGTCCACATTTCTCAATAATCTGAACTGGATGATACAGATTACAATCTCATAACTCAAATAACGAAGGCCATGTAAGCAACATTGCAATTGCCATTCATTGAAATTTCTGCTTCCTAAGATGCTATTTAGAATAAATGACAACTTTTTGTACAAAATATATTTGTTTATGTTTTAACTAACGGGCATTATTCTTTTTTGCATATTTTTACATAACATATATCAACCTTAAGAACTCACTTTACGTAAAGGTAATTACAAAATAACCTAATACGATTAGGTTGTTTTTATCATAACTACACATGGTTATGATATTAAAAATATTAGCAAAAAATATTAAAAATATAATATAAATATTACCGAAACAAATTTTTAAAAGGTCGAAGAACCAACAATTCTTGTTGGCTAACAGTTTTTAGGGAGATAATTTTCAATATTTTTCTGTATTAGTAAATATAGGGCCCTTTATATTCCCTTAAAAAACTGAGAATTGTTTGTGGCGCAAATTAAAACTTTGAAGGGCGCAAATTGCTACTCTGAGTCTTGATTTTTTGCATTTAAAACTGACTGTATAATTTTTACCTTTAAAACTGACTATTATTTTCATCTTCAGTGGCTTTAATAATTAAAAAATATCAATCTATTACAAATGAATAATAACAATAATTGCATTTTACTTTTTTAAAGTGAAACGAAAAGGAAACTTGATAAAACTTGCCTTTAATTTAAAAAAATAGTAGAAAAACCTATTTTCCATAAATGATCCTTTTTTCAACGAATTATATTTATTTTATCTAAAAATAAAATCAGGTTTTCACTTCTAGAAATTATTGTATGCATATGGTAGTTGCACTCATAAAAAGTTAATAGTTTCTTCTCAAATTAGATTTTCCAGAAATTAAAATTAAGAACAAATTGAATAAGAAAATTGAAAGAAAACTGGTTATGGAATTACGATCTAAGGCCCCAGAATCAAAATGATAAATAACAAACAAATATAAACTCACTGTTGTTTTTTAATACCTCAATTTCCCCCTTGACTTACAGCTAATTTTTTTATTTCGAGAGGAACCGTAAAATTTATCCAATCAAACTGCTAAGGATTAAATCAAGCAATGACATACTGATTGAAAAAGTTAAGGGTTGTGACATTGTCTAGACATTACAAATACATCGTCGTTGATTCTAAAAATTAATCCATTAATCCTAAAACCGAATAAATTTTCAAATGTAACTTCGCTTTGCAATAATAAGCAAAATAAGAGCTGAAAATGACGCAATTTGCCCGATGACTCTCTTAAAATTTATGCGAAAAAAAATTAGATGGTTGTATGATAAATGGATGGATTGATGATACATTTTTATGGCTCAAAGATCCAGGATCGGAAAAACTGCGCCGAAAACCGAGTGAATTAAAATAATAAAAATTTCAAAGCAACAAAAAGTAAAATATAAAATTCAGTAGGATACTATTATTATGCAAATTTAAGTCAAAATATTAGTCTTAAATATAGTTTATGAAGCCCATGTTAGTGAGAAATCAATCAATATATATATATATATATATATATATATATATATATATATTTCCTAAAAGTTCTTTTTACAATGTAGGATCAATAACATCAAAATGGTATTCATATGGATATTAAAATCTGAGAATTCTGACAAAACGTGTCGAACTGAGGTGATGATGTTGCGATTAGATCATATTGGAGCAGGTTCTCCACATATCATAACTCTGAGTATGACAAGTCTTTCCATTGACCAACTATCAATATCTAGTCAATTAAAGTTTTAAATGAAATTTCCTGAGTATTATTTCTTAAATCCTTTTACGAAGGGTTGGAGGACATGGAGTTTATTACCTATTTGCTGTCCCACACCACGAGGAGCTAATTTCAAGAGTAAAGATCTATTCAGTATCTGGAAAAGGTACGGCTTAATTTACCTGCATAGTAGCGTTCTAGATGCTGCAGTCTGCTCTCGTTTTCCGGAATGTCACGAGTCCGTGTTGTTATTATTTTTTGAAAAAAATTGGATGGTTTTTCTTTTAAAGATTAATAATAAATAGCGATCAGATGAATGCGAAAATTTATTACCTTTGCTTAGAGAGCTGATTTTTTTAGCTTATTAAAGAAGATTTATTTTTATTTCTGTTACAATAACACTTCGTTTTGATTCTTTTAAGTTCAGTTATTTTTTTGTTTGTGACGTTTAAACTTTCACGTTGTCGTGGTACGAGTGATGAGTTAAATGATAAGCGTTCAAACCTACGCCAATAAAATGAAGAATGCAGTTGAAAAGTATATTCATAAGAAATATTGTTGAAAAGTATATTCATAAGAAATATTGTTGAAAAGTATATTCATAAGAAATATTGTTGAAAAGTAAGGGCATATTTTATTGTAATGATCTTAAATTAAACAAAATGCCATATTTTAACGAATTATATTTTATCTGTGTTAGATATATGGGAAGAAAACCCACTTCTTAAAAAAATTGTATTTTACTATAGCATTTTGTTTATTTACATATAACTATTTTATATTCTACGCAATACAGTCAAAGACAAAATTATTACTCTTAAGCAATATGTTCTCCTTTCAATTCCATAATTTCCTGATCTGAATGTAAACTTTGAATCAAATCTTCTGCAACATTAACACATTTATTTCTTGTTTGTTGCTTTGTTTGAAATAAGATATCACACGATGTGTGATATCTTATTTCAAATTTAATGCCTACATCAACTTCTTATCCAGGCAATTTAGTCTCTAAAGAGCTAAATGAAGTTTACTTCCTCAGTAAATCTTGAAATATACGTTTGAGAAGGAATCTTCTAGGACATCTGGCTTGATACCAACTTTCTTTCCAGATAAAGACATAATATGAAAGGAAATATTTTGAAAAGGTATGTATTATAGAGTTAAGGAAGTCCCTTTAATTTGTACTTTCAATTAATTTCTATCAAATCCTAAACGTTCTATGCAAAATATTATCCTTGCTCCATAAAACCCCAACCAATCTAACCTTTCTACTTAAAGAGTATGCGGTTTTAAAATACTCTCAATAGAGCAATTAGTGTGTGCTGGCATTTAAAACTAAATAATAGGTAGAAAATAGGGTATAATGAATTCTATAGTCCATAAAGCACATATAAATGGGTACATACTTCATACAGACAATTGTTTCAAGTAATAGACTCTAGGATATGTTCCCACGCACAATAGTTAACGACTATCTATATATATTTCACTAACACACGTAGAACAGAAATTGACGATATTTGTATATTAATTAAGGGCAATAGGCGGATATGAACAATACAAAATCAACCGCTGAGGGATTCATTCGACAATTTCGCCTTTCAATTGATGTCTATTTCATCTGTATGGAACTATAACACACTGCTAAATACTCATAAGATCTCACTGGTTTAATGTAATTCTAGAGAAGTCTGATGACAGAACGTTACGAGAAATCCAGAAAATAAAAATTAGCGTGGGACAGAAAATGTAAGCAAATGTAAAAAATCTTAAACGTCAATAAATATCAAATACCTTTGAACATTTAGATGTGATTCAATCGAAGTTGATATTCAAAAGGTAATTGTGGTAAAACATGGCTGAAGTGTATACTTTCTGCCATCGTTGTATTGGAAATAAGAATCAGCACAAATAAAATATGTACTAAATGATGTTTTTAACATTTTCATAAAGTTTATTTCATTTGAAGAATGCATAGGATGCTTTTAGGCATTATAAATGTATTTATATAAGGTATGAAATGGATGCAACGCTATTTCTATAAGTTGACATAAGCAATGAGGAAATGTTTGCGCTAATACTGAGTTGGTAGTATACTGGTCCATACTAGTGGTATACTGGATACTATACCGATCTGCTAGTTTTTTATTTTAACCCTTTTTTATTTAACCCTGTTATTAAAGATTTCGACGAGATATCTTGCCCATCAATATCTAACCAATTTTGCTAATGGAGAGATATGTCGTCATCAACATAAGATTAATAATAATTATTTGATGATAACAAGATACGATCTGGTCAGTTTTTCAATGATGAGAAACCTCGTTCATCAAGATTTCGTCAGTTTTGCTAATGACGGGATACATAATCGAGACAACCATCAGGAGGGGTAAAGTAGCATTTGATTTTGAGCTCCCTTGAAAGTCAACAGGCTTTTTACATTTAGTTTCATCGATACATTTCAGATTTGTTAAGAAGGTAAATCATCTTTTGAAACTTTTGCTTCTATTATTGACAATTATGTAGAGGGGGTGCATTACATGCATTATAATTAGTGTTGTAATTTCAATTAGGGTGACCCAGAATTTATGCAACAAACCAAGTGTAACACATAGATTCTTTTAATACTCCAGCTAGAAATTTAAGTTTTATAAAGGCCTACTTTTTTATAGTCTACGTACTAGTCACGTCTTTAAAGAAAAAAATGTTCCATTCTCTTCTTTTACGTTGGAGACAAAAGGAGAAAAAACCGGACCGGATCGCTGGCGAAGTGAATCTTTTACGAAGACAAGTTGCATGAAGGATAATTCTTTCCCAAACATTCCCGCGGATTAAAAAAAAGTTAAACTTTTATCCTTCCAGTATAGTCTAGAGCTCCAACAGAATAGAGAGAATGTTTAGTTTAAAAATGTAAAGGGGTGAGAGAGAAAGAGAAGAAAATGATAAAAAGGGGGAATCGCCGCAAGGGTGTAAAAAAAGTTTCATACAAAATTGGTGTTTTTATTTCATTCGGGAAGAGGAAAATAAAAAACAAAAAAGTAAAGCTAAACAAACTGCTACTAATGAAAATATTTTTTATAAGTTTACTTTGATTATAATGTGCGCCGTAGCGATTCATGTAATAAACAGCTCAAACGGAGGTCAAAGGATAGATACATATTTATTCTTTTATTTCTTTCGAATGAAAGAAACAATCAAGTGGAAAATAAATATTAATGAGGATACTTTTTTAAACGTTTTTATTTTTATTTTCTTTCTTTAATTTTTTCTCGTAACTTTAATCGATTTGTTTTCTTTGTTTCAGTGAAAGCTTTCGTTATTAGTTGTAATTAATTTCTATCATATTTGTTTGGTGCAGAGTAAGTATCGCGTACTAGAAAGTCTTGATGCGAAGCTTTTATGTATAAGTAATTAATTTGGACGTATATATCATGTATATATAATTATAAATGGTAACCAATTATTACGTATTCTGCATTTATTAATTTACTTCTATACATTAGTATCTGCCACGATATCGAAATTCGATGGCACTTCTAAAATTCCATAAAAATATAATCGTTCATTAAGATGACTTATTATGTCTAGAGTCTAGACTATTATGTCTGTATTCAGAAACATTCGAAAACTATATTGTTTGAATAATTATAGGAATCATACACTGCCAATGTAGATAACTTAATTCAATTAACTTCATATGGTGTATACTTATAAAGAACTATTAAGACTTTCATAGAATCATCCATTTAAAATATTTTTTAGTAAGACTGGTTGAGAATTAATGACACACACACACACACACACACACACACACACACACACACACACACACACACACACACACACACACACACACACACACACACACACACACACACACACACACACACACACACACACACAGTCCACATACAGTGAGTAAAAAAAGTTTCCGTAAGCACTTACTATTTGAAATAAATTGCTTCATTATTTGCAAAATATAAATATTGAAGAAATAAAAATGGAAAAACAGACAAACATAATTTCATAGAAAGTTTCTATTGCATTTAAACAAAAAATATTGATATAATTTAACGCATGATTCACAGTAACACAAAATTGTGGCAAATATAAAGCAAAAAAGTCTCCGTACGGTGAAAAATATTTCATGAAATGTTATTCCCTCCGTGTTTCATCATTTAATAAGTTAAACCGGCTTTTGTTTTAATGACCTTTCTCAAAAATTTAGGCATGACTCCCACAAGTTTTTTGTAGTTTCTGGAGTAATTTTTTCCAGACGTCCAGAATGGCACTTTGCAGGTTATCTTTGCTGCTGGTATCATCAGTTTTTAGTTCACGACCGATTTCTTCCCATAAGTGTTCCATGGGGTTTAAATCAGGAGACGGTTGTAGCTGAAGTTGCTGCGACACATGGTAAAGGCATCATTCTTTACAGAACATTTCAGTGTGTTTGAAAGCGTGTGTTGGTGTGTTGTCCTTTTGGAAGATAAATGGTCTTCCAAGAGACAGTTTTGTAGCACTAGCAAGGACATTTTGTTTCAAAATGTCTAGGTACACATAGCTATCCATGTTATCTTCAACAAAACATAAACTAGGCACACCAGAACTCATACAACCCCATACATTTACATTTCCTCGGCAGGATTTTACAGTTCTACGCAAGTTTTTTGCTCGCATTTGGTGTTTTGGTTTTCTCCATGCCATAACTCGTCCATCTGAACCATAGACAAAATTTTGATTCATCCCTGAAAAGTACAGAATCCCAAAAAGTTAAGGGCTTACATGCTTTTTTGTAAACTCGACACTCTTTCTTCAGTTAAGTTTTCTAATGACTATGAATGACTTCTTACGTGCAATATGCCCATTACAGCAAACTTTTTGATTACTTTTCTTACAATCTGAGGTTATATTTCAAGATTGTAATAAGTTTTCAACAAGGATGCAAGTTGTGGTGCACTAATTCGTGGATTATCGCGAACCTTTCGCAGAATATTCTTCGTGTATATGGCTCAATTTCTGAGGTCTTCCGGATCGGTTCTTATTTTCCAGTTTCTACATAATTATATCTTTCAGTGATTTTTACCGTAGATTTAGATTTGTTTGCGATTTTGCCAATATTTGTCTCATTGATAAACCGTTATTTCTCAACTTTATCACCAACACGCGAATAGCTTTTAGAATTCTCAGTTTAGGCGATTCACTGGTATAAAAATTGTTTGAAATGATTACTTACACTATACTGTGTTTTTTCCATTCGATAATTATAATAATTGAATGCAGGACAGCTGGACTGTACGTTCTAATAAATTTTCATATTGCGTACGGAAACTTTTTTTGTCTTTCATTTTGTATGTTTTTCCCAAAGTTTTAATTAATTACTTTTTATTTGTGAAAAGGAATTTTTGTTGCGAACACATTCTCTAGTATGAAATAAGTTTCTTGTGCAGTTTTGAAACTTTGGTGAGATTTCTTTGGAAATTATAATAATTTATGCGCTGTTTTCGTTTCCGAATGAAACTTTTTTATCCATTGTATATTCTTTGCTCAGCAATAATACCTGAGAATACACACTTTTTAAAGATAATTTTAGTTTTTAGTTTTTTAAAGATAAATTTAGTAACTATGAAAGAGAGCTTATAATGCTTATCGCTTCAGTTCATGTAAATATAATGTTAAATTTATAAATGTACATTTAATTTGATGAGGGTTAGTTTGGATCGAAATTACAGTTGTATGTGTGTGACATAATTTCCTGATCACATAATCTTAATCTGATAAAACTATCGCAGCATTGACGTGTTTGAAGGAACCCTTGCATTAGAAAAAATACATGCTTAGTACTAAATATTTGTATAAAGTAAAAACGGCAGGTAGTTTATTCTATAAAACGGTTTCGTCGACTCCAATGTAATGATGTTTTCAAGTGATTAACAGTTCAAAAGTTCAAATTTTCGCATTTATTGGATATGGATGGTCCAAAATACAACCTGGGAACTCGAATATCGAAGATCATATCCGAGATAAGTTCTAATCTTTGTTACCTTGCTTTTAACGAAGAATCAGTGAGTTACGTCTTGTATAATACAGATGAGAAATTCTTTCTTTAAATATAAAAATACTCTTAGCTTTCTATGTCTTTTTATGTTAAATCGATATAAATCTTGTTTACTAGTTCGGTATTTTACTGTTACACACTCAGTACTGCTTCAACTTAAGTATCTCGCGATATGATTAACGAGACATTCTTTGTTGGAAATCAAAGCAAAAGTATGCAGAAATTATTTTAAATAAATATTTTCAGAATATGTATTTATTTATGATGTTTTTCACCTGTGCACTCTACTTTTATTCCTCAGAAGTAGTAGCTTTCAAGTACTGTATTTTGGAAAGAGAATCTGTCGATGAAACTAGCGAATAAGCATACTTGTATATGTTTTTCTCAGTAATTATGCAAGTTTAATTCAACATTGTGTTCTTAGTGTCCGTTTTGAGTTTAAATAACAATTAAATAATTGCATGTGCTACCTATTTAACCTAGAACATATTTGTATTGACTCTATGTACATATATGTGCCTCCTTTTCATATTTTGAATACATATTATTTTCCCATTATTCAGTCTGATTAAGCTTTCATAAAAGCCTTCTGTAAGCTATTCAACTATTTTTATAACTCAACAGTTCCTAAATACAGATCACCTTGAATTGCATTTCATTCTTATGGCCAGCTAATACAAATTTTTGTGAGCAATCGTGTCACTATTTTCTCTTTACCAACTCTTGTGAGTCCAGACATAAGCCAACTACGACGGTTGCGCCATAAAAACCAACCCAACCATCCACCTGGTCAAAAATATCTCAATTGTCCAGTAGTTTAAGTAGACGGAAATCCAAGGCACTCCGAAATCCGTTAAATGATGCAGTATGGTACATACCAGTACTGTTTCTTTTGCTATTGACATTTTGTCTCTTATTCGTTCTTTTAACTCTCTGAGGTAGCGATATTTCCTAGTAGTGTAATATTGCTGTTAACCCACAACACACTGATTAACTAACTAAGCATATCTATTGGTTGAAAGAATCTAGGAATTATTTCAACCTTTAGAAAGATTCTTTGGGTCCTTTCCTTGAAATAGAAATTTTTGGAGTGATTCTAGTATCCCATTCTGTAGGATAAAATCCCTTTGAAATATTTTATTGGTCCTTTCCGTAGAATAGAATCCATTGGTAAGATTATATTGATAAATTCCTTAGAATATAATCCTTTAGAAAGATTCTATTTGTTAAGGAGGTCAAAATTGGCCAGAAGTAATGAAGGGAAGACTGTAACTACAAGGTGGAATCATGCATGTGAACCTCTCAGGGGGTTAAAACCACGACGGCCACGGTCAAAATGTGAACACAGTAGACACGAGAGACTTTAAAAGCCCCCGCGAGAATTTCATGACTGACTGTGTTTTCGGGTCTGTTTATCACGAGATCATATAACAAGTGGCGTAGAATAAAACAGATTTGTGGCAAATTAGCGATACTTGAAGAAGTAAAACAGAAAGCATTGCGTTTTACATAAAAAGTGCTAGTGGTGAATAGAATGAGAAGCATAGTTATGATATATTGCCTGCGGTTTTGTCGGATTCGGCATTTAAAGAGGAATTGCTAGACAACCACTGACGTTATACGGTTGAAACTACAACTAAGTGCATAACTTCAAATGTGTTTTGTTTGCACTGTAGAAAGAAAAACTAGGCAGCTGCAGGACGATAAATTTTAATATTTACTTGTCTTATCTAGCACATACGCTACCAATACTCGCGGTTACAAATTTTTTAAAGATGGAAAATATGGAATTTAATATCATTATATCATGCATAAATTATTTTTCACGTAATGCCACGATTTTTGAATTGTTTTAAATTCAAATAATTTTTTCCATTCATATTGCTTTTCATCTGTTAGACAAACCACTCCTTTCATGGTCCCTAATCATGATACCTAAAATTGTAATGAGTAAATGATTATTGAATCATCTACCATTTACTAAAATAGACGAGGCATGTTGACTGAGTCGCTGTTGTAAGATCTCAGAAGTGTAGGTCACGTCGGTTTGGAAATCAACCTGGGCTGATTGGCTATCAAAGCGCAAATTAGAGCTCTTCATCACGCTAGTCTATTAGTTCCACATTATAATTCGTGCTTCCTTCTAAACCACGTGATCTTCACATAGGAATCTTCAAACCGACGGATCGGAAGAAATAAGCTGAGCGCACATGCTCCGTTCATTTCATTAAGGTCGATGGATTAAACTATTGAATCAATTTCCCTTTGTATAATACATTATGTTTCTATTTAAATTGTTTACATATTACTTAATGTGTTATTGATTAATAAGAGACTATCTAAGAGTTACACCACACCTCCTCATGTGACATTTCAACCCGTTAAAAGGTTCAAAGAAGAAAGTCATCACAAATTTAACTAATGTTATTTTATTCCCCGTAAAATCTTTGTTATTGATTTAAGCATACTCTTTGAGTTTGATCTTAATTTTACTCTTCATTTTAAATCCATTGTTTAGTAGGGCTTTTAAACAAAATTTGATTTCATTGCTAGAAAAACTATATTGTTTGCAAATGCTTATGGCAGCATTATTTTATTTAACTTATAGGTTTAACAAGCTTTTGAATATGGCTCACTAATCTGATCACCTTTTTACAAAAATCATATTCATGAAATTGAAAGCACAAAAAATTAAATATTGGCCTATGTACACTTAAAAAAGGCTATTGTTCAAGTGATAATGAAACCTGTCTTACATCATGTGCGCATAGTTTTTATTTCTTTAGAAGACCTCAGGAATATTTTTTTGTTTATTTTTCTTTTCAAGCTTTTAAATAATTATATGTTGACTGTCCAGAACTACTGCCAACATTCAACTTTATACCAATAATCGTAATTTAAGGTCCAACATTTTATTTAAAATTCCATTTCTCGTTTCAATTACATCAATTATATTATTTTAATATATTTTAGAATTCATATACTAGTTATTCCGATCATTTTTATATATTTCATAATTAATTATCTTTGTTCAAAAGGATATATTTGAAATTTTTATAAATGTGTTATCTAGGACTTTCTATTTTCTGATCAACAGTGATACTGTAACTGGTTTATATTTGCAGTATCACTGAATAAACAAATAATGCATTTCACTTAATTGCATACTCCTAGAACTAAATACTCGTGTGTTACGAATGGACAATTATACGGATAAATATTTACTAGGGGAATATAAATAGATGCTCATTCATTTAGGAACACTAACTAAAACAAATAGTACAGAACATCGCATTGCCTCCTGCATTAATATTTCAGTAGAAATAATTCATATAATTCAAAAATTCTTTTAAAAGATGTAAAATGGTCTCAATTTAGTGTTTGAACATCCTTTTCCTGCTTTCTTTATAAGAATCCAAACCAACGAAAACAAAACAAAATGAAACAGGAATTTTTTTTTATCAAAACAATATTTGCTTATTAAAGAAGCACATCAGCATAGTAAGTATTCTGGGTATAAAACATTTGAAGGTGATAGATTACTTAATTATTTGTTATGTTGCTTTCAATTATCATCCAATTAAAACGAAGATCCACGAAATGAATTGTTGACCAAAATTTGGCGAGGGTAAATATTCCATTATCGAGCAAACATTTGTAGAACATTGATCAATGGATTTAGTATCCAATTAGACAAGAATGTAATGGATCCAAATAAACATATAAATACTTAATTGATTCTAAAACATCAATGTTCATTCCATGAAGTACAGGCTTCTAAAAATAGGTTTTCGCTTTGATGTTCAAGCTTTGAACGTGTAGGTACATTAATACTAATTTAAGAGGTGAAATAGAGACTAAGTAGGAACAATTGTATAGAAAGTATAATCGTATTTTCGGTATTATTATATACTTAGTTATATTGTAAGTTATAAATTTGAGTTAGTGTCTCTTTATTTCTCCTGAACAAAATAACTCAAGTGATTTTTCTGAGTAGTGTAGTATTGTTTTTTCATCCCCAACACACATTATGACCAAATAACTGTGGGGTAGATTCTATTGGTCGGAAAGTCAATACGTTTTAGAAGTCATGTTGGGAAGACTACAGGTTTTCAGAACGATATATGCGTGTGAACCCCTTAAAGGGTTAAAAGTTCTAATCATCAGAAATTTTAAAACTGTTAATGAACTTTTGGATTAAAAGATACTATTGCCTCCAATTTATTACAAACTGTTGAAAGAGAACAGCTAAAAATATGTCCATATTATATATTGTTTTTTTTACGTCAAAATAAAAAAAAATTTGAGTTTCATCTAATGCTATCAATAAATTACTGTTTTAGAGAGGACCCAATAAATGTTTAAATGTTTTACTGATACTGCTATTTAATAATACTTAATAATACCCTTTCAAAAATATATTTAGTATTTTTGGAAAATTTGTAGTCTAACGATAAGTTATATTTTCAATCAAATTAATAATTTGATTTACAATGATTTTCAATCAAATTAATAATTTGATTTATAATGATTTTCAATCAAATTAATAATTTGATTTATAATGATTTTCAATCAAATTAATAAGCATCCATGTTAGTTTCTCAGAAAAGTACAGTGGTTATTGCTTGAGTATGAACTTAGAGATGAATAAAATGCACATGTATTCTATTTCTAGATTCTTATTAAAAATATACACTCACTGCCATAAGTTAAACACGAAGCGGTAAAATGCGAAAAAATCGACAAGTGCAGCTTGATTGACACGAAATGCGGCAGAAAAGTAGCAAATATATTTATGCATGAAACAAAACAAAGAATTACATACAAAGATGAAAACAATATTGAATTTTCATAAGTTATAAGATGAAGTCATATTGGAGTCATTAACAAAATGATGTTTAAATCCAAAACAAACAAAACCGACATTAATAGGGTATGTGACCACTTCTCATCCTCATACAAAGTTTACAGCGTGTGACCATGCTTTCCATGAGGTGATCAACGACCCCAGAGTCAAGTAATCACCATTCCTCCTGTAGAGCAGTTTGCAACTCTGTGAGAGTGATTGGGAGTGGGAAATGTGCAGACACGGCACGGCCGAGGGCATCCCAAAGATTTTCAATGGGATTAAGATCGAGCGAGTCGGTCAATCCATACGCGCAATCCCCTCATTCTCCAGGTAGTCGTCGACGATGTTGGCTGGATGGAAACGCGCATTATCATCCATTAAAACGAAAGCAGGACCAACTGCTGCAGCGTACAATCTCACAGTGGGTTCTAGGACTTCATCCCGATACCGGACAGCCGTCACAGAACCCCGTCTATAGATATGCAGGTCGGTGCGATATCCCAATGAAATCCCTGCCCAAACCATGATGCTTCCACCTCGGAATGCGTGATGCTCAATGATGTTCTGGGGCTGATTGCGTGTGCCTTATTCTCTCCAGACCCATACACGCTTGTCATCTGACTCCAGAGCAAATCTCAACTCTCGTGAACATAGCGTTAACCCAATCAGACACAGTCCAATTCACATGTTGCCGACACCATTTTAATCGTGTCCCTGTGGATTGGACGGATAGAGGAACACAAACTCGTGGTACCCGGGCGTACAGTCCATTCATATGTAGCCTTCGGCGAAGAGTAGTGGCAGATATCGTCTTACCAATGGACGCTGCAACCATTGATGTCACACGTGTGGAGGTCGCTTTTCGATTCCGCTTGGCTAAAACAGCAATATATCGATCTTCCGCGGGGGTCGTAACCCTTGGGCGACAGGCCACAGGTCTTCGGACAACTGTTTGGCATTGTTTACATAATCGTGAAATGACGGAATGATGAACGCCGAAGAAAAGAGCAACATCAGCGATTGATTGTCCTGCTTCAAGGCGTCCCACAGAACGCCAGATCACTATCTGCCATTCGTCTTCTGGAAACCATAGAAACACGTCTGTCTTGAAAACGAATCGTACGAAAGTTCTAAACACTTTTTATCAGCACTTGCATGAAACTCCTCTAACCCTTCACAATACTGGCTTCTTATACGACTGCCTTTTTTAAATATTTCTCGACACGAAACCGTGATTGGCTGTTACAGAACATATTTGCGTACTTTCATCTACCTCTGCAGCGAAATGCAGCCTCTCAAATTCAGATTGGCTTCCGGAAATTAACATTTTCCTCTCCGTGCTTATCTTTTGGCAGTGAGTGTACTATAACATTCTATGTATAGTGTTATAAAGGGATTAAAAGTTCTTTAGGTAAAGAAAAGTAATTAGTTAAAATTTTGATATTGCGGCATATTCTTAAAGGAAGTAGGTAGTAGAATTAACTTCGAACTGAAACAGAAAAGGGTTATTACTTAGGGATTGCATAAATATTTCACCTGAATTTGGAATATTCCCGTATTACAAATACGTTATTGAAATTTAAATTTATGCATCAACTGACACAAATGTACTTTATTTCGGTTTGAGTTTTAATTCTATTTAATCTGAGAATGTTAATATAGGGTTTTCTCAAATAATGTTTTTTATTCATATACATTTAGTAGATCATTTCTTTTGCTACAAAGAAATATTTGATACAACTTGATGGCGAATTGCAAAATTTATTAATTTCCATATTTTGATATTCATTCTTTTAGCGAAGTTTTGAGTAATTAGATTATATCCCTTTAACTCATATCCTTGGGATCGTGATACTTCGGTAGCAATTTTTAAATATCAGTTTCTAGAATCGATAAACAAACACAGGTTGAATGTGTCAGAAAACAAGGCTTAGGTAGTAAAAGATCACAGTATTCTACTATGGTGACTTATCTTTTACTACAAAATTAATCATTGTATTATAGCAGTGTGAACAAAAAAACCACTTTTTTATTCGCTTAGTACTATTGCGGAAAATTTGCTTAGGGTAACAAGAGGATAAGACGAAAAATTCACCGTTGTACAAAAATATCTATCCGGCCCCCTCGGGCCTTGAAAAAAAATCGAAAACTATTAAAAAAACAGCGTTCTACCGTATAATTGAACTAGTGTGAGATAAAAATGAACATCAAAAACCTTCCTTGACCATTTGTAATTGCTTCATGGCCATAGAGGCCGGTTGGGTATTTATTTATATGTTACCGGCAAAGTTTGAAATCCGGCATTCTATAGAATACCTAAGCATTTTATAGAATGCCGAAAATTGGCCGGCAATGTATGAAACGATTAATACTTCACACATTTCCTAGGCATTCTATAGAATGCCAAATGACAAACCGGCAATATATGAAATACATCTCCGATTCGTTTCGAATATAACGTGGCAAGGCGCATGACTTAATCCTCCGCTCAGGCTCAGAATTTGCCATTTGCATTTTGAGCTTTGTTCGGGAGTGTCAAAATACGCGATTTTATTTTGCATATTTTATTTTGTTTTGTACAACTTTAATTTTTTTCACGTATTTTGAATAAAAGTTTTAAAAGTTTTATTTGAAATATACTGCTATATTACAAATAAGCTCACCTATTGTTACATCTCGTTTCAAAATAAATATGTATACTTGAGAATGATTTCATATAAAATTAGACTTAATTTTAGTTTCTGTTCTTCCATAAGCAGTATGTGCGAAACATTTCGGTATAAATTTATGAATGCGTACTTATGAGCTTTAACTAACATTAAACTTAAATTTGATGAGTATTTGATCTCTCGCGACTTTCATTCATGAAAACTCCGATAAGAATCCTATCATAAAATATAGTAATTCGTGTATGACATCGGAAAACTCCTTTAGTAGCTTCAATCCGTAAATGAATTAGTATCTTGCAAATAAAATGCAAGATACTAAAACTATATCTCGGAGATAGTTTTAAAAGGTCGCAATATGTTAAACCTTTAACGTCAACAATGTATGTCGGATTGCTTAATTTCTTTGAATTGTTAATGGTTGAATCCCATTTCAAACTAAAGCGAAAATATTTTTACGCTACTCTGATTCACAAATGTGAAGCTATTCAGCCTCAAGGAAGGAAACATGCATGTGTTGAAATGTATGGTGAAATGTATGGTGTATATTAATGGCCTCAGTTGCACTTTAATAAATTAATTCTTCATTTTGTTGAAGAGGGGATTCAGGGATCACATTTTCATTCTTTTAGTTCATAATGATTATGAAACCTTACAAAGGTTCTCGTTCATTCTTAATCAGATATTATGTCACTTTCTTAAATAACTTGAGTAATTAAAGTGATGTCTTTCAGGATAGTCGCCAAACGATGTTACCATATATTCGATGAAACCGTGGTGGGGTGGTAATTTTTACTTACATTGTTGGTTACTTCATTATTTATTTATAAATGAATTACGGTTATCGACATTTTACAGTGTAAAATATTTTGTAATTTTTCAATGAGTACTTGAAAATCTATTCCATCTATCAAGCATTTTTTTCTTTCACTGATTCCTTACCTTTCCGAGTTACATCTTACTTATGACCCAAGTAGGGGTCTGCTCATGCTACATTAATCAATCTGCAGAAAACCCTTTATATCGATTTAGGGAATACTGCACACATAATGCAATATTTGAATAAACTATATGTAAACGCACATAGTATAAGCTCCCTTATGAATACATAAACCAGCAATGAGCATGGACCCCCCGGTTTGTTATGAACAAACACCGTGTTTTCTTCCTTGAAGGGTAACCACTAAAAAACCCGTATCGTTGCTACTAGGTGTGTTGTTTTTAGCCACATTGCTTGTTATAGTGGTAATAGCGCTTGTCTACCGTCTAGTAGGTACTGGGTTTGAATCATAGTTTGTAAACGCATGGATGATGGTAATTGTTTCTGTTAGGTGTAATGGCGGTACCTACACTGGGCGCTTCATCACAATTAGCATCCAGTTTTTGTGTCACACTTGAGCAACGCAGAGGACTATTGGTGCCGGTCAGATCCATCCCAAAGGTAAGATCCGAGGGTAAGATCTCGTAATTTTGAATCATTGTCAGATGACGAGGTCAACACCAAGCTGGTAACTCTCCAAACTTACACACCACCCCAACGTGAGGATATTTGAGACCAAGGTAGATTTAGCGTGCATCAACATCTAAGTACATGACGGTTTTTGGCTGGATTGATTTTCAAACTCTGAATCCTGCGGTTGCTAATACACTAATCTACAACTGGGCTTCCGTGGCTAGATCAATTCATGTAATGATTTTATGAAATTGTAAGGGATACTTGAACGAAATTTTCTTAAATCGATAACCCTCGTGTACACATGTTAATCTGTAGTCTGGTTTGTCCTACAGATCAGTTATTGTCTGGCGTTTGAGTGAGATGTTTGATTCTTTTGGACAGCCTCTTAAAACTTCACCATCTGACCGTGGTTCAAAATTACGAGGTATTGTCCTCGCATCTTTTCGTTCGGGATTGATCCCGGTTGGTCGCCAATAGTCCATTTTGTTGTTCCATTGTGACGTAAATTCAGCTACCGACCTACCCGGTTCTCCTAGTGCTGTGCTGAACGGTGTTTGGGAGTTTTATAGCACAAGGGCCGTATTTGAAAAAGCTAACACAAGATAGACAACGTAAAATAATAGACAACACGCAAAAGTTTTAATGACACAGAAGAGAAAAATATACCGAGGGTATTTTACAGGAATCGAACCTTCACCGCTTACAACTCGCAAGCTGCTAGTGCAGTGTGTTTACCCAATTAAGTGATAAGGTGTGTATGGAAGCGATAATTACAAAAATATGTTAAGCAGAATGTAGTAATAAACGTATTTATTCGTTGTAAATTTTTATTTTACTTATATTTCTAGTAATTTGAACACAAAGGAACAAAGACATGTTCACAGTTAAATATACACTACACATTATCGTGACACTGGCGAACTTAGCCACCACTACAAAAATTAACTTAAGATACAATAGTATATACAGAAGTGTAACCCAACTCCACTATGAAGTACTCCATGGTGGAGCAGTGTAACCCAACTCCACCATGAAGTGGAGTGGGTTACACTGGTACCCAACTCCACCATGAAGTGGAGTGGGTTACACTGGTTTCATGGTGGAGTTGGGTTACAATGCTATATGTACTATTGTATGGTAAGTTAATTTTTGTAGTGGTGGCTAAGTTCGCCACACCACTAAATATAATACACTGTACCTACAATAATTCATTGCATGGCATATTTAAATCACAAGGGAAATATGAAAGGAAATAAAACAGATAATTATATATGAGGGATTTATAAAATTCTGATGGACTACTTGAATTAAATTTTTAATTTTCTTGAAATTAGTTTATATTCTGGATGAGTTATACGAAAAATTTTTATCGTCGAAAATATGCTGATATTTCACACTGTGTATAGGATTTTCCTTTCCCTAATTTTGCTGTATACAGGCTTAGAATCATTAGTTATACACGTATATTTATTTTAATGACGTAGAAAACAGTGCGTAAATTTTACTTAATTAACATTTAAGGAGCTCACAGTGCTAGCAAAAAAACCCTTCATTTTTCAGTAGTGTAAAGTTTGTGTTTTAACGCAGTTCTTTAAGCATAGTATAAATAATAAAAGCTCTTCTAATGCTACAAGAGATTAGAAATATATACGAGCAGTTAAGAGGTAAAACAAAAAACTCACAGACGGTAAAAATTCTGCGAAAAAACAAGACTTCCTCTCCTTGAAAGTAGTTTTCGTGGAGTGAAGTTTCGTTTACGCTTTCTTTTCGCCTCTAAACCATTTCCTGTCATAGGACTCCTATCACATCTATTTCACTTAGCTCTCCTTACGAAACATAAAAGGAGGAAATTACAGCCTATAAAGACAAGGATTATTTTTTCCCCGAGATTTCTCGTCGCCTGCATTGCATTGGTTTTAACAGAGCCTTAAAAATAGAATCAAGTATCACTTTCAGCAGGAATTTCACTCCTGAGAGTTTGCGAGGCAGTTGGAACAAGCCATTGCAATAGGATAAATCAATGACTGACTGGGGAATAGGTACAGCTTGGGATTAATTCCCAACCAGAATGAGAATTTCTAATGGAACTTTATTGAATTGCTAAGAGCGTCTTATATTTTAACCATAGACGTTTGAGGAAGAGAGGTATAGACTTCTATAATACAGAATAGTCTAAGCAATAAAATATTGAATTTATAAACGTAAATGAACATTTTGTTATAAAAGCTATTCATTATTTTATTAAAGTAGATCTAAATCAATTGCACTGGTTTAGTCCCTTTTCAGTTTCTTCGGCGAAGTTTATTGTGTGAGACCAAACTATAGTTAAATTTAAGATTATCAGATTTTAAATTTTAATTAATTTTAATGCATTGATTAGAAAATGCGGATGGAAGTAGAAATGCCTATTAACTATGTCAAATGCAGTGTTGGGTAAATAACAGAGTTGAGATCAATATCAAGCCATTGCTACAGTTCTCACTTTACTGTTGAGTGGCACACCATTGTAACTCCTGGTGTAATGATCTAGGAGCCATTCCTTACTACGCCGATTTTCAATAGTACGAAGTAGTTTGGCATAATCTGCCACAGTACAGAAAGGCCCCATTTGACTCCACGCTACTCCGCATATAGGCATGTATCGAGCCAAAAGGGCTTTACTAAGTACTTTCCACAATTCAGATTTATTTCTACACTACTGTTTGTGAAAATTGCAACACCATGAAGGAATCATGCAAATTAAACGAAACTTGCAGGAAATGCAAAACAGGTTAGGATAGGCAAATGATTAGAATTACAAAGCGATCACCCATGTGTGGGCCGCGAAACACCCTCTAAACTTCCAAGTGAGCCGTGTATAAAAAGCACTGTAAAGGTGCGTTCAATTGTGTGTGCAATTTGACTGCTGTAAATGTTTGATTAGAAGTCAATATGCCTCGTCAAAAACGCAGAGTGCCATACGAGCAACTATCGGAGTTCGAACGGTGCACCATAATCAGCCTCCGTGAGGGTAGACTTTCGTATCGTGGAATCGACACTCGCACGGGGCGTAATGCCACGAAAGTGATGCGTGTGCGAAAGAGATGGACCATGGAGAACCGGACAAGTCGAAACCTTGGCAGTGGGCCACGCAATATGACGTCACCACGGGACGACAGACACATCATCCGCATGGCGGTGACGGACCGTACAGCGTCCTCTCGTGCGTTGGCACAACATTGGAGCACGTCTACAGGTGTGTCATTATCTGCCCCCAAGGTTCGTCGACGTCTTCTGCGCCATGGGCTACGTGCAAGGATTCTCTGCGTAGGATTCCCTTGATGCTGAACCACCGACGCTTCCGGCTACAATGGGCTCACCAACACAGCCAATGGTATGCCAATTGGCAACAAGTCGTCTTCTCAGGTGAGTCCCGCTACAATCTGGACTATAACGATGGACGCGTACTCGTCAGACGCTACAGAGGTGAACGCCTTCTCTCGGAGTGTCTTATTCAGTGTCATATTGGACGAACGCCTGGCGTTATGGTCTGGGACGCTATTGGATATCATGGGTGATCCCGCCTACTCCAAATTGTGGGGACCCTGAGCAACGGGCGTTACATAAGGGAAGTTGTGGGGCCCGAGGTCCTACCCCTCCTGCAAAGCATTCCCGGAGCTGTATTTCAGCAAGACAGTTCCCGTCCACATGTTGCTCGGAATGTACAAGCCTTCTTCAGTGCATCAGCAATGACAGGTTCCCCTTCTTCCATGGCCTGCACGTTCCCTGGATATGTCGCCCATATAGCATGTCTGGGATTACATCGGGCGGCGACTCGCTCGTACCGCTCGTCGGGCAGAGAGTACGGCTGAACAATAGCATCAGATAGAGGCCATCTGGAATGCCATTCCTCAGCATGACATTCAGAATCTGTATGATTCGATGCCACGACGTGTGCATGCTCTCATCGCTGCGCGTGGCGGCTGCACAAGATCGGCATTACTTTTTGTTTTATTGCTCTGTAAATTTGATCGTTTATTTAAACCACTATACGTAATACGTGGAATAAATTTCATATATTTTTGATGATTCTTTCATAGTGTTGCAATTTTCACAAACAGTTGTGTATAACAATAAAGAATCTTTTACGTAGATTTGTTATTGTGATCATTCTTTAACTCTTCATGTACATCAAGCATGTAAGTTCTAATTTGATCGAATCCTGGTTTCGGAGCACTTCGATATTTTTGGCAGTGTATATGTGTGCTTAGGATATACACTCAAAAAAGAACCATTATGTAGATTTTGTTTGACTTTTTTATTAGTAACAAAATAAAAACAATAGGCATGACAGAATATGCATAAAAGTCTGGAAAATTAATTTAACGTTCAGCGCTTCAAATTTGCATATTCATAATCCAAAACGGCTGGACCAATAGATATTGGTCTTGATATTTGAGGTTAAATTTTAATAAAAATTCAAAATTTGGAGTCCATATTGAGTGTTGTCAGTGAAATGTAAGAGTAATTTAATATATGAAGGTAACCCCTTTAAATAAATTTCATGCAGATGAATTTATAGACATTATTCCATATTCAATGGTATCTTTGAATTTGGTCGTGTATAATTTAATATTAACAATATAATACAAAATATTTAGAGAAAATGAGATTTTCCCTTAGCTGAACATTTTTAAAGTATCCTGTGATACAATGTACTTTTTAGGTGATCAAGGTTTGGGTGTTTTTGTCATGTGTATTTTTAAATAGATTAAGTTGTAACCAAAACGGCATTTTTAAATTTAGAAAGTTTTATGATTGTGATTTTCTACTTTTAGTTTATATAATACATGAAAGATTGCTTTTCATTATATTATTTTTTGCATATTTATCAGACTGAATAATCAAGTTAAGTAAATGAGAACATATATGTATTAATTAGTTCTGAAAAGAAATTTGCATATGACCTATCAAGCAAACACTATATGTATTGACGAAATACCCCCAAACCCCCACTTGTCTTCAATTGATCACATTTAATATCTTTCGTTCCTTTTCTCGAAGAATCCCACAGTTGCTTAGTTTTAATTGAACATCGTAGGTTTACCCAAGGAAGGGGGAGCTTTGAACCCATGAAGAAAATACATGGTGGGGCTTAATCCCCTAGGCCAGATAAAAACCCAAATATATCCCTTTTTTGAATCGTGGTGTACCTGTTGGAGAGCGGGCTATGGAGATTTAAGACCCCTAGTCTCGAAAAGAATAAACATATCCTTTTTAATTATTCCGTACATCTACGGGGTAGAAGGTATAAGCCCCTAGAAACGAAAAAGCAAATATGTAATTTTTTTAATTCATCGTAGCACCTAAGGTGACTTATACCCCTGAGACTCGAAATACACAAATATATAATTTTTTAATTCGTGGATGTACCTACATTGGCTGTGAGGACTTCAGCATCTTAGACACAAAATAAGCAAAATTATTCCTTTTAATTTATGGGCGCACCAAGGTGGGATTACTAGACCAGAATGAAATAAATCATTTTTAATTCCCTTAGACCAGAATAAAACAAATCATTTTTTTAATTCATGGGCTAATCGATAGGGTTGACATGGGGTTTTAATACACCGAGAGCCCGAAAAAGCAATATTCTCTTTTAATGTATGGGCGAATGCACGAGGGAAGCCCCAAGACCTGGAAAATGCAAAATTAACCTAATTTGATCTATCGAACTATTCTTAAATTGCGACTTAATCTATTTCTGACTCTCAGATCCATTTAATTAGGATAGTTACATTATGTTGCTATTTATTGGCTCTATTCATTATACAGTTCGTTAAGGAGGTAGAGGAACATGATGGATAACCAATGGAGTCAGACAGGGTATCAGCATTTAGTACAAAAGAAAGAAAGGTAATTTGTAAGGGGAATTGTCCACCAGAGTAATTCTCCTTTATGTTGTATTTATTTGCCATGGGTACTTTTTGGGTCCTGTAGGATATATTCATTGCGTTTTCGAGTAATCTAGATTTCTATTGCGTTAATGGTCGCTGTAATTTAACTGGCAGCTGAATAGTTGCTACCCATAGTAAAAAAGTGCGCCGTAAAGGAGAACACGATCTCTAACAAGTATAATAATAATTACTCCTAGGAATTAAATACCTATTACAGTTCTGATTTAAGGTGCTGAGTGTGGTTCGGCTATGATCCTGTAAGTCTATCCTTACAGATAACTACTTTATCATCAGATCACTTAGGGACCTTTAGATTTTCACCCCCTCCATAACAGGGATATTCCTATTATATGTATGTTATTAATAGGGCCCTGATCCTTCGTTATTAACCTGTTTAGATATTTTCACTCTATTTAAAATATGCTAAATGTTTTATGAATTGGGAACTTCTGAATAAAATGTGCAAATATTGTATAACACCTAAAGATACCTAACTTGGGGTATTGATCTATAAAAATCCAAAACTCCTTTCGTGTCCAAAAAACTTAGATGACTTGAACGATTAAATGAAATTTACGTAAATTCTTTGGCATATTTTTACTTTAAATGCACTTTGAATAGTGTTTTCATTGTGGTATGGATGCACTAATTCCGATTTGGTAAAGCAAAAACTATTCTTATCTCTTAACTCTTTTTTGTTGTTTCAATAGCTGCCAGAAGTCATTGTCCGGCGCCAATATCAGGAGTCCTTATTACGAATGATGACGTTTAACGTGTCATTTTGGATAGCAAAATTGCAGTTTGTGATTGTATTGCATGAAAAATTTTTTAAAAATAACAATAAAGCAAAAAAAGGCAAAAAAAAGACTTATTCATTTTGGAATAGCAAATAAAACACAAATATTCTTACCTTTTTAATATTTTATTTGCTTCTCCAATGGGCTGCTGGAAATAAGAACGCCGGCGCCAATATCCTGACTTCTAGGAATTATTACGAATGATGACATCACAACGTTTATCATGCACCTTGATAAAGAGTTTATTTTGTTAGCAATATTCTTGAAGAAAATTTGATTGATGCTGGTGTTTGAATGTATGGCTATCAATATTAATATTTAAATGCTTTTTTGTATAAAATAGACTATATTCTGCATTTTGCATCAAGCATGAAATGAATCCATTATGAAGGTCAAGTTGTTATGCATTAAATGTAAATATTCAGTGTAATAAAAAATAATTACAATTTATTAATTTTGCAAATAATTAACTAATGAAGATTAATAAAGTACTTATTAGAATAACTTGACCTCATTGTTTTAATAAATAATTTAATTATTTCAATCAGTCCCGGTTGCAAAAATAGCATCTATCCGAATTTAATTTCGACTGTGGAGAGAGGCTTTGAAATATTTAAACCCTTCGATTATGACTACATCTTTTAAATATTACGTATACAATACTATTCAGATAAACCATGGCTGTCTGGATTGGGGGAAATTTGTAGTAGCGTGTATTCGAATTTCAATTGGACTGGAGACTTAAATCTTTACACCCTTCGATTATGACTACTTCTAAGCCCTACATGCATCATGCTGTTCAACAAAGCCATGGCTATCTGATTTGGAGAAAATTGTAATCGTGGCTATCCACACGAAAATTTGACTGTGTTGACTTTGAAATCTTGAATCCCTTCGAGTATGACTAATTTTAATACATCATTCTATATTCAGCGAAACTATGACTATCAGGTTTGGGGAAAACTGTAGTAGTGGTTATCCCAATTTCATTTGGACTATGGGATACTGGGTCTGGGTTGTTGTTTTGAAGATACGATTTGGACCATTGTTCTTGGACTCACATTTTGAGATAAAATTGTTGATTTTGATTTCAAACATTTAAGACTGTCCCAGAAATCTAACTGAATTCTTCGGTTTACCCTGATTTGGTTGCATACAAGGCTATATCGCATCCTTACTGAGAAACAGTCAAGGTATATTAAAAATATTCTACACAATTACTGTTTCAGCATAAACAGACTTTCGAACGAATAGCTTTACTTTTTCTTCAAATAAAAACGACCTCTCGTCAGCAACAATGACACAAAAACTTGCAGAAGTCGTATAGGGTATTTACAATCAACTAAATGTATCAACTCAACAATATTTTCCGAGAAACTTCTTTATGTAAACAGAATTCTTTATGAAACAATTCTTAATTTTAAAGTTTGATTTCGGTAATTTGTCGCAATCCAATATTTTAAAAATTTTCAGAATGCTGGACTAAGTTGTACAACGCATTTACATAAATAAATGATTAAAAAAATGTTTCCACGTTTACCATTCTCTACGTGGCAGTAATGAAGAGGAGTCAATTGGCAGAGCTTAGTAGCAGAAAAGTTAAATCCAGGTGCTGTTATAAAAAGGATTTACGATTTTTGTTAGTCGCTACATGAAGTTTTACCCAAATTGGCCGGTTACTTATATGAATGTGCTACATTATTCAGTTAAACGAAGCAGGCATTATCTAGAGTTTAACAAATCTAAAAGCTAAAAGTTGCTGTAACAAGGATTTTATGGTTTCGGATAGTCATTATCTGAGGTGTTTTTAAGCCAAACAAAACTATATACCATATAAAAAAACCACACTATTCAGTCAAACAAAGCAAGCATTCTCTAGAGTCGAATTAATCTAAAACAGCACACAAAGGGCACCAAATCCATCACCAAGCATACTAGCTCGAGTTTTCTCAGTAGGTAAAACACATTACACCTAATGAATAATTCCCAGCTCAACAGTGTCATACACTCGTAATGGTGCCCCACCGAGGTACGTGACACACTTACAGACGCAGTCCAGGCTCTGTAATTTCCGCAGTCATTTAGCATCTCGCCGACACGCACCCCAACCACCGGAGACAAGGTGAGAAAACGAAAGATTGTGTCCGCTGATTGGGAAATAATTAGTGGGTGCGGATTTCCTCACTTTTTGGGGGCGCGTGATACTTTACTCTGATTACCGTGCCACTTCCAGTTTCCAGCGATTGTGAGCCCCGGCCTTCATCGCCAGGTGGGAGATGATAGGTGTTTGAGTTGAGGGTGTCATCCCTTTTTTGTCTCGCGCACGCAAATGCCGAGATTGATTTAGTTTTTGTTGGTTTGTTTGAGAGTGCAAGACCTGGGTGTCGTTTTATCAAAGGGGTATTAAATAAAATATTTGAAAGAGTATATTTGGATTTTAAATGGCAAAAATTGGCAGCAATGTTGAACTAGCATAATTATAAGGCGGTTATTGTGATGAATTACAAACATGTCTAAAAACCGTGTTCGCTGATTGGGAAATAATTGGGTGAGAGTGAAAGACCTGGGTGTCGTTTTCGTCAAAGGCATATTAAATAAATATATGAAAGATAGGTGGGTAGTTGAATTAATTGGAGCACTGGAGCAACACAAAGGGCTATCGGTGAAGGCCCGAGATCAATCCCGAAGGGAAGATGCCAGGGCAATACCTCGTAATATTTGAAAGAGTATGTTTGGGTATGAAATGAAAAAATAAATATCTATGTTGAACTAGCAAAATTACACGTCGGTTATTGGAATGAATTACACGCGTCTTAAAATTGTGTCCGCTGATTGATACATAATTAGAGGACGCAGATTTCTTCACTTTTGGGGCATGTGATACTTTTTTCTGATTGCCCTGGCACCTCCAGTTTCCTGCGATTGTGAGCGTCGGCCTTCACTGCCAGGTTGGCAATAATAGGTGCTTGAGTTGAGGTTGTCATTCTGCTTTTGTCGAAATGTCGAGATGGATTTAGCTTTTGTTGGTTTGTTTGAGAGTGAAGGATCTGGGTGTCGTTTTATCGAGTTTTTGCATGCACTAAACAAACGTTTGAAATAGTATATTTGGATGTGAATTGGAAAATTAAGAAAGATTAAATGTGTTAAACTAGCAGAATTATCCTGCGATTATTGGTTAAATTACACATGTCCAACAATAAAAGCTAATGTTATACGAGAATAATCCCTTCCCAAGCATCTACACCGAGATACCTGAAATGACAAACGAATATCCCACAGCCTATGTGGAATAAAATAAGAACATATACATGCCTCGTAGTGCTACTGAAAGCTAAATAAATAAAAAACAAAGTGCTAAGGTAAACTCATTGTCGATTTCGGTTATTGAGGAAAAAGCATTTTTCGCCCTGTTAAAATCTAGTAGTAAATTTTCTGGTATCTGATTCTTATACAGGTCTCACAACTTGCAGACATGCTTTCCACAAGACTTTCCAAAAGTTCCTGCAGCAGAGTCCCATTCGTACTCTAGAACACGTTTTGCTCTTTTGAGGCTCTTGATAATGTGTAATGCGGTGTTGTGCAGGCTATAATGTGATGTTCGACAGTATCCCAAGCATGCTCTATTGGATTGAGATCAGGTGACCTCGTTTGAACGAATTCAATTTTTTTCTACATTTCCAAACATGGCTGTACTTTAATGCAAATTGAAATAGGTAATCGGGAAATAATTTCTCTAGTTTCCTTTTTCAAAAAGAGTATTATAAATATCCTTTAGAGATAATTTTATTACTCCATTTTCAATATTTTTAAAATTTCCAAAGTTACTCTGATGCTATATCCCTTATAATATACTGAAAGTGTAAGTCTGAGTTCCATCAATATGCCCTCAGAGACGGATAACAAATTAATTTGATTCGCTATTCAAGATACCTTTTGAAATAAGCAAATTCTTATGTTGAATCTGAATTAGTGACACGTGAAATGAAATGTTTGGATTAAAATTAACTGTCTTAAATGGCAGACGAAATCGACTTACGGTTTCAAAAAAAGAAAAGATGTTTTCAATAAATGATTAAATAATTGAATTGCAAGAATTAGTTTCGTTTCAAGTCGAAAATTAGGGAGAAAACCTGTTATCAAGTCAAAGAATTAAAAAATTTTCAATAATCGTACACAACATATTTTTCTAACATTAATATAGACAGTGATTGGATTAGGTATTTTATGGTGCAAAGACCATATTTTGGCCAAACGTCAAGTCAATGGACACACATTAGGAACGTTTTTACTAACACACAAAAAAATATTCCCAGGGATTTATCGAATCTGACACTAATACAGCCAGAATTACTTTTCATGAATATATATAGAATTTTATTTTCATTTCTCAACACTGACCTTTAGGGACAATAATGTACCGACTGATATCTAGTTTTGATGGAGCACCCAATGAGTAGTACACCGTTACTAATAACTGGAAGAATCACCAACATTGATGCTCTAACAAACTGGAATTCGAATTCGGTCTACTTAGACGAATGCTATGACTACAATACAAGTTAAATGACAATGCAGAGAAATCGATTAAATGATTTGTGAGCTACAATTGCAATGGCAATTTACTTCAAACTTCTGATTAAAAGTTT
Source organism: Meta bourneti (assembly GCA_933210815.1). Lineage (NCBI taxonomy): Eukaryota > Metazoa > Arthropoda > Arachnida > Araneae > Tetragnathidae > Meta > Meta bourneti. The sequence goes on along the minus strand of OW119923.1, from coordinate 66,035,473 downwards.
TATTTTCCATGTATTACATATTGAATGCAAAATACATATCTGTCTGGTAAATGCTTTATATTTATTTCCTTGATGGGATTGTTTTGAATGGCATTGGTAATAAGTTACATTGCCTTATTCCTACCCAAAAATGGCGATGATAAAAGTACAGGAATATAAGTAATAAGAGCGTATTTATTAATTCAAAGAAAAAATATTGAATAATGGTTTCCTTTCAAAGGATTACAAGAAAATTAAATTATTGAAATATTATTTTATAAGCCTACTGCTTGTGTGACAAACGGTTATTTATCTTTATGAATGTGTCAATTGAATCACTTTATAGCTTCCGTTCAGCCTCCATCTACTTTACTGCGTGTTGTCTGTATGATTTGGTGTCTGTCAGCAGCATAAGAGCCATAAATTCCTAGAGCACCAATCTAGGAGAACATAATTTTTTAAATTATGCATTTATTTTTGTTGTATAACCTGTAACATTGAAATGTGCTTTTTATTAAACATGTTTAATGGTTTAAAATTAGTAACTTGTCATTTTACAAGTAGAAAGAAATAATGTTAGTCACTTAGTTTACACATAGAAATATACACTAAATTATTAACTTATATTCCGACAATGTAATATATTTAAGTCTCACTCTATGTTGACTTTATAGTATCGAGACTGGCGAAAAGTGTTTTTATGTTCTACAAATAAAATTTTCAATATGAAATATTCTTTTAAAAAACAGATAATGCGTAGTGTTTTGAAACAATCAATACATAGTTGCTCAGCATCAAACACTTTTCTAAAATTATACAGATATACAATGTCTACTCTAATTCATACTTCATGAATAATACTTAAAATAATATTAAAATAATTTTCATAAAGTAATTATAAATCCTCTCTCTGAGTCTTATTATTTTCAAAATACTAGCGTAGCATTTTGATAAGTGGAATTTCGTCAAACTATTCTTAATTGTCAACTATGCTTAAACATCAAACTCTCTTCAAACTATTCTAGTCAAACTATTCTTAAATATGTGTAGTGCCTTGTAGCTCATGTTAAATAAAACACATCTCCTCGCTAGTTCAAATTTGCTGGTCATTGGTGAAAAATATTCTTAAAGGCTCTCATCTCAGTTTACCTTCTTCAAGTAATGGTAGCGATAGTGATGCTTTCACAGGCATCACAACCCCGAGGTACCCTAGTGATCTGCCCTCCCTTCCGTTTTACACTCGCCTTTCCTTATGCTTTCTCTTTTTTTATTTCGTCTCCTATTTTTTCTTATTGATATTTTTATTTCTCTTTGCGTTTTGCACTGTTTGTCCATTATTGGAGTTTGCACCATTAAACTCTAACCAACATCCTTAAATTGTCCCATACACATTTTATAACTTTACCGTATATTAATTTGGTTTTCGTAATAACAATGCTTTAAAGTGAAATCGAATTTCAAATAGAATAAAATCAATAGCCTTTAATGCACAAGTAATAGACCCGGACGTATGCTGGAATCGATGTTCCATCACAAATAGAGACTAATCAAGCTTCCGGGGAAATCCATTCATTCTTAGATGTCAAAATGTATTTTTAATTTTTACCCGACACCCGCACTTTTTCACCATGTAATGGCGTGGCCAAGCGATCTGGTTCTTGCATGATGGATCGGCCGGCGAGAACAATTCCCCGGGCCGCCCTGGTATAATAGGGCACCTCAACGATCCGGAGCGTGCGTGGCTCGAATCATAACCTGGACCTTTTCCTTAATGGAACTAGGGCAGTAAGGAAATCGTCCTATTTCAAGCTCTACGTGATGCCAGGAACAAAAGAGGAAAACAGAAAGCTGCGAACCAGCTTCTTAAACTCTAAACTCCTTTCTCCTCTTGAAATTGTATCAAATGTCGTAACACGATACCGGGCAGCATTGATAACAGTTAAGGAATCCCCTTGCATTGGCCCTTTTCCCTTTTATGGTTTTAGGTTGTTGTACAACAAATCGTTTAACTTCTTTGCTGTGTTTCCCGCCGCTTCTTTCTTTAGCACGTAAACAGAAATAGACTTTAATCTTGAATGGAGTTTCGTGAGCTTAATATTTTAGGACTTTATCTTTTACATAAAGTACCCATCGTGTTTGAGTGAAGATGCTTTTTCTAGGCTTTGATGATTGAGAAACAAGATGTTTTTATGCTAACTGCGAAAGTATAGGATTGGAAATCTGAGGAACATGTTAAAGGAGAGTATATGATTATTTATGCACTGCAATGAAGTATGTAAGAACTTGCTGTCAAATACTTTTCTAGAATTGATGCTTGGAGATTCGTTCGTTCGACTGTAGATTATTCGATTGCTTTCAGTGCTGCATGAAAATGGTTAAGAACTGTTAAGGAATCCTCTTGCAATGATAATTTTCCCTTTCTGCACATGTGCTTTCCCTAGGTTGTTGTAAAGCAAATCGTTTAACTTTATCGTATTTCCCGACATTTTTTTCTAGCACGTAAACAGAAATAGACTTTAATCTTGAATGGAGTTACGTGAGCTTAATATTTATCGACTTTATCTTTTTTTTATCTTTACATAAAAGGAGACGCATCGTATTTGTGTGAAGATAGTTTTTCTAGGCTTTGATGATTTGCAAATAAATCGGTTTGGGGGTAAATATGAAAGTATCGGGTTAGTAATCTGTGGAACATACTGGTAGAAAGCATATGGTTGTTTATGAATTGAAATGAAATCTTTATGTGTACAACATATATGCTGACATATGCTTTTTAGAACATTAGTGTTTAAGGATTCTGTCGTTAGACAATAGATTATTTAATTACGCACAGTGTGGCATGCAAATGATTAAGAAAGGTAATACAAACATTCTAGTAAACATACATTTTTTTCAATAAATAATATGTTAAATCTGTGAACGTATAAGTCTTGTGAGAAAAAGTAATTTATAATTACAAAAAAAAACCGAATCAGTGTCTTATTTAAAAAATTTGAAAATATCAAATATTTGGAAGATCTTGGCAGCGGAATCTGTACATATAAAGCAGAGTTGGCGTCTGTCTGTATGTATGTTCTCTATTCAAATCTACATCGTTTGACCAATCCACACCAAATTTGGAACACTTATACTATGGAACTTTGCGAGTAACGCAAGATACATATTAACCCCGTTCTCATTAACCTAGGTGTGCAGAGGGGTCTAAATCAATTCGAAATTGCCATAGGTAAAACGTTGAGCATCAAGCGATTGCGATACGCAACTCAGTTTGTTTACCAGTATTGCTCGAAAAACAATTTTTTCCTAAACATTATATTTAAATAATTTCAAATTATAATTATGTTTGAAGTTATTTTTATTTTTTTCAACAGTATCAATAATTTAGGAATATTTGAATGATGAAAAATGGATATTTAAAGTACTTAATTTTACACAACTTGCATTTTGTAATGGAACACGAAGAGCCAAAACAAAATCGCATTGATGATAAAAGCGTAATTTTGCAATTCGGTATCTGGCAACGCCAGAATTAATGTTTTATTTTACAAATTTGATTTGGAATTCCGTGTTTGTGTATTTGAGTTCAGACAGAAATGTTGCGGTCATATTTGAACATTTCTAACTTTTGTAAATTTATGTTCTTTTAGTAAATAATTCATTATTCTCTATCAATATTTTCCAAGCGTCTTTTTTGAATTTCTCTATTTCAGAATATTCTCATTCTATTTCAGAAATTCAACACCCTTGCTCAGATCTTTCGTTTTTCAGAATTCTACATTTTTCAATGACCAGAATTTCGTTTCTGTTTGCATATATATATGTTTTATTACTTTTCATATTACAGATTTATTATTTAGGAGTTAAATTGTAATGAATTATTTTTATTTTCTGCCAAATACCAGACATGAGTAACTTCTTTGTGGTATATGTATATTTCGACCAACTTTCCTTTGGTTAAAGTCTTTGGTTAACTACGTTATAGTTTATAGAATTATGTTTCATAAAAATAAACGGAAACCTTTTTAAGTAAGGTGTGTAACTTCTTATTTTAAAGTGACAGGTAAAGTTAAAATAAAGTTATTCCAAAATAAGATATGTTACGTTAAATCAAAACGGGTATTCATACGTTGTAGTTCAAAGATATTTCTAAATTTTGACATAATTTCATTACAAGACGACTAAAATCAATTTAATTTACATTTGCTTTTCATGTTTCATGGGTATTATTGAAATCTGTACTCCATAATCAAGTAGCTACATCTATCATTCTAAATAGGTACGTGGTTTCCATATAGAAACTGAATCTCTCAATTGAAAAAAGTACCTTAAGGAATCGTTTTTAAACTAAATTTTTCTGTTGGAGGAAAGCGAATTTTAAAGACTTTGCTGATCTTGGAATAATATAGTAAGGAAGTATGTAAACTAGGACTTTTGAAAAATAGAAATTTTTTGCCTTAAGTGGGAGAAGGTCGAGGTTGCTTACTTGAAGTTGATACTGCTCGTATTCAACTTTTAGGTACCTGTGAAATATTCATTGAAAGCAGTGATTTTGTAAAAAGTGTAATCGATTGAGTTTGCTTTGTCTACACTAATGACATTTGTTTTAAACAAGCTCCTTTATTCCACATGCGGCTGAATAGAATTTTCAAGAAAAAAATGTGTGCTTCAAAATAAATTAACCACGAATGCCGTAAGTTTAATTTGTCATCCTTTCACAATGATAATGTAAATCGAAAACATCGAATCCATGGTGCAAGTGTACCACAAATAGTAAATATTGATTGGAAAACTGAGTGTAAAACTATAAGCTGAATGTTCCTCATTTTTACTGAAAATGAACTTAATTGGCATTCGTAATCACTTCAAAACTCAAAATCGACTTCTGAAGAAGTCATCTCAGAAAAAGCTTTTGTTGTTTATCTGACAGCAAGAGTGTGATGAATATGAAATGGATTATATGGATGGATGTATTATGTATACATATTTGCGTCCGATATTAAAAAATGATGGTGAAACGATGTTAAAAACAATGTTAAACGATGTTAAAAATACTTTTTGTAGACTTAAATGATGCTTGCATTTTTTTTATGAAATAGAATCAACATTTAACCACTTCAACCCGAGCATCGCCGGGTAATTCTGCTAGTATATTATAAAGTTAAAGGAAATCGGTTATGCCACAGCCCGATTTATAAAGTCAATGTTATATTTATAAAGGTTTAGATAGTTTTATAATATATTAAAGTAATAATTTATCTTCCCACAAACATCTTCATAAATACTGTTGATATAGAGCAGGGGTAGTCAACCTTTTTATACCTACCGCCCACTTTTGTATCTTCGTTGGTGGTAAAATTTTCATTCCGCCCACCGGTTCTGCAGTAATTTCATTTAGAGCAAATGCAAAGTACACGTAATTTTTGAGTGGAGGTTTAGTAAAAATATGTAGTTAAATTTATCTTTTTAATTGCATGTGTTAATTCGATGCTGCGTTTCTGCATCTCCGTCGATACAGCGCCTACTAGTGAGGAAGCTGCTTAAATTGAAGAAAATTGAATATAAAAATTGTAGTCTATTAAATGATCTTTATTTAATTATTAATTTTAATTAATAATAATTTGATATCTGGTTCAATTTTCGTAAGGAACAAACGAAGGTCTCCACTTTCGGAAATATTCAGACTGTTTCTCTGTTTGGCCATAATATGATTACAGCACTATAGCCTGATTCTACAAGATATGAAGTAGCGAAAGGTATCAATAAATTTAATATCATTTTCCACATATTTGGATACAACACAGGCAATTTTTTTATTGAGCATAGGTTTTCACCACTATACACCACTATCGAAATTATATTTACTGCATCATATCTAAGTTCTAACAGTTTTTGGCAAGATGTACCAGCCTCTTCAATATTTGCAGTAAAAGGATTTTTCATCCAGTTATACACTTTCAAGTTCAAAATATCTTCAAATCGTTTTTCCATGTCCAGTTAAAGTTTGTTAAGGTGGCTACTGAATCTTTCAATCTCCTGGAGTTACATCATCCTTTATAGGTTGTAATTCGGAAACTGATTAAATTTCTCTCTTCAATAGATTATAACGAAGAAGTTAAAGTCTGCCGATAAATAATTACACAATATGTTGGCAATTGATAAGAGTTTTATTAGTTCTTTGAAGCTGCAAATTGATTTCATTAAATCTCTTGAAAATATCTGCCAAATAAAAGGCATCAATTTTTACTGTTTTTAATTGTTGACAGAGATTGGTCTCATTAATACTTTAAAAAAAATGCATGACACTATCATATAATTCTACAAATAGAGACACACATGTACCCTTTGATAGCCACCAAATTCCTGTGTGTAAAAGTAACCTAATAAATTCATCATTATTGTCCTGGCACAGCTATCGAAACATTCTATCAGGTTTCGCATTGTATTTGATATTATTTACAGCTCTAATTATTATAGTTAATGATGAATGGAGACTTGTAGTTAAATGTTTCCCTACAAGATGTCTGTTCACCACACAATGAATGCATAGAACATTTGGCACTTCCTTCAAATAAGAGACAAATCCACAATAGCGACCTACCATTGATGGGCTTTTATCAATTTTTGCAATTAATTGTGAAATGCGATAAGCGTTAGTAAATCCATCTTCGTACGTTGCATGTTGTTTCTTAAATGATGTAAGGATTGTTAGACGATTTTGAAATTTTTGATTTATTTCCTGAAAATATTCAGTGGACATGCCTTTATCTTTTGGATGCTTTGTAGCAAGATGCTATCGCAATCGACTTGGCTTCATTGGGTAATGTTTTATGACAGAGTAAACACATTGGGTGTTGTTTATTTACAGCAGATTCGATGAAACTAATCTTCGGATACTCTGGTAAATAGCCACGAGCGTATTTCTTTTTGCGACATGGGCTCACCATATTTCACACAATTTATAAAACCTGTTTGAAGCCATAGGCGCGTGCTTACTTTCACAAACCTAACTACACAAATCTAACTGGCCCCACCATGAAACGAACTAGACTTGAGTGATGGCCGCTGGTACACCCCGCCCTCGTCATTCTCACAACAACCTGCTTGTCATAAAGTCATAGATGCGCGGTGATTACTTGAATCGCCCACTAGTGGTTGGTAGGGACCAGGTTGACTACCACTGATATAGAGGTACCACTACCATTGTTCACATAAATAAGTTGACGGTAGCTAACAAAAATAAATAATGATAATTATTATAGAGAATATTATATAGTATATTATAGATACTAATAGAGAATAATAAATATTATAGAGAAAATGAATGTTATATAGATAATAATAAATACAATTGAGAAAATAAATATTATATATAGATAATAATAAATATTATGGAGAATAAAAAATACTTTTTAGAGCCATGGAAAGCTTCAATTATGCTTTCAACATGAGCATAAAGAAACCCTTGGTACTTATCATATCACCACCGTATGCTTGCCGTGAATTATTCCATTCAATTTGCAGAGTGTCATGATTTATTGTCTAATAAATAATGATTATTTACACAGCGTCGTTTAATTTCTCGCACCATCCCTCACGTAGTTCTACGTAAAAATAAGCATCATAGTAAAGCTAAGAACGTGTTTAAGTTCTTTTTTACTAAACAGTTTTCGTAAATATGTTGCTAAGTAATAAAAAAACTTCTAGTTTTTGGATGAAGTTTAAAAAGACCGAATTTTAGTTATTTATTACAATTTACTATAAACGTATTTGACTAATCCAATAATTAGCTTAGAACTAATGTATTTCAGGTTTTGTTTAATCTCCGAAATTTGTGCTCTCCCGAAATTTTATCAGTCACTAGGACTGAAGAAAATTTTAACTTCACCTTTTAACTTCGAGATATTTTTTAAAATTTACTTTTATTTCTTTAATAATTACTTAAATAAAAATTATTTTTCATATCTTTGAAATAAAATTAATTAACAAATATTGAGTAAATATAAATTAAATAGTCAAATTATATTTCTGAACAATAAAGTATAAAGAGGACAAATGAGCACTATCTAAATCCCGCCTACTTGAGTGGTGACCTGGTGGCTGGTGTTTTATAGAGGTTTCAAATAATGCACTGTGTGAGATACTAGATCTAACTATAATATTATATTTATAAAATATAAAAAAAACTATTACACGACATTTTGGTTATGAGCCACGCTCTTTTTCCATAGTAAACAACAAGAGGTTTGGAACACTGTTGTGCTTCCCAGATTGAAATGTTATACACGTCGGGAAATTTTGATGAAGCGATCACCACAACATGCGTGCTAAGTCACTGAGGTACATATGGCGATGGACAGGAGGACCAATTGACTTAAGGCTGAACCACAGCAGCCCCAACCTAAATCCCCTTTACCTCTACGTAATATCATGAAGCTTATATGCTCGTCTATAAAGACTAATAGACTCAATCTACAAAGAGATGTCTACAGGAATGAACTGGAATGTTTTATTGAGGAATAAAGCTCGCAATCCAGGTTCCTTGCACAGAGCTGTAAGAGTAGCTTGCTTCGGATTTCTTGCCGGGTATAACTACCTACAAAGACACTTACACCGTATTGGAGTAGTATCTGTCCCCTTTGCGAACTGGATGAAATGACTGGAAAACACCTCAAGAACTGCCCTAAAATTCCTGACAATAGAATTGCAAATACTGTAGATAGTGCTTTTAAGCCATATTTTCTTACTTCAGAACTCGGTTGGGTTGCTCGTCAATTAATGGTTGATAGATCGGATAAGGGTGTAGAATTAAAATAAACATTGACGTACTTGTTAACCATAGTCACCAGGCTCCAACGACGTGAAATGAGAATAGTTATTTGATAAGAATCAAATTACAAAACAAACTATATAGTAAAAATAGAAGCATGTAATTTGTCTTGTTTTGCTATGTAATTGGTATTGTGTAATCAAATTTGAAAAAGTACCATTGCCCTTTCCAAATACGTTAACGGTCTGCATGTAAATCTCTTAAATTTAAAGAAAAATTTTAAATCAGGTGATAAGTTAGATTCATCTGGCACTATCTGATTGAATATAATACAAATATACAAACGCAAAACATATAAATAGAAAGGGAGAGAGCTGTATAATTTAATCACGTCTCTATGACTTATTGTAAACTATTTTAGTACCTATCAAATATTAACTCAAATCAAAAATGACTTGAAGCAAATGGTAGTTGCAACTTGGTGGCTTTTAAGGGCAAGAATGGAAGGTTTGGCACTTAGCCAACATAGAGATAAGAATGTATTTTTTCTTTCTAAAAGGAAAGTTTTATTCCAAATTCTTATCAATTCAGTTATATGACAGTAAGTTTAGAGAATACATATGGAAAATAGGATTCGAACAGGACTGTACTCTGTAAAACGAAACTACGTATTGTTCTTAGGAGATATTTTTTGCCTTTTGTATACTGTATATTTTAAATGCGTATATTATGAATTGTAAAAGGTTATTGTATCCACACCAAAAACTCCATGGATGAAAATAAAAACGAAGTTGTTATTTGAACAAACAGTAAAACAAACGCATTGACAGAAATTTTTATTTGGTTTTAGGAATTACGGTTCTACTGTCTTTTTACATTACTTTATGCTATAACTATTTGTTTTCTACTATCTATTATTCTATAAAAATGTTTCCAAATTAACTCAATAGTTTTAAACTTCACTAAAATTAATTTAGTTCCATTTACAATTGGGTACTCAAATTATGCTTTAAAACATTTTCATTTTTAATCCAAAATCCATTTATTTATTTCAAAAATGACAACGTAAATTCCATTAGAATTTTCGTTTGAATAAGAAAACGAAGCTTCATTTATAAAATATCTCACTAATAAGAAAATAGCAAATTTTTAGATGGTTTTATGTTCTTAAACCTATGATTCAAATTTCTATGAAACCTGTTTTAATGACAGGCATGTGTTCATGATGCTTTAAACATTCACCTGATAGTGGATTGATCATTAGGTAAACAGACTTAAGAAAAGCATTTCAAATTTGGGAAAATCATTTAAAATTGTTATAAAAATTAAAATATATCATGATCTTGTTACATAAACCCTTTATTAATATTCATTTATATATTTAAAGCTCCACGGTATCTAGCCTCATGTATTTTTCAACGTTAAGTGGGTCTTAAAGCTTTTTGAATGTTAAAACGAATACTAATTAACCACGGCTAACATTTGTAATGATACAAAATTTGTTAGTGTGTATGACACGAAAAAACAAACTCGCAATACGATTCAAGCGGTCGACGGTATTTGTGACGTAAACAAAGGGTCTCGCAATTTGATCATGGACCTGTCTCAAATCGAGCATTCTATTCTTCCTTATTATACACTACAACACTCTGTATTCATCTGCTTGAGAGCAGGAGACAAGGTCTCCCCTTTGTAATGCTCACGATGCATTACAAAGCGATTGTAGACGTTCTGTCCACAATTTAAGTTGGTTGCATTACATGTTACAGTTGGTTACATGCATTACATCTTGGTTACATACATATTATGGTTCGTTACATGCATTAAATATTGGTTTATGCATGTTACAATCTCCATCATTAAATCTCCATCTTGTCAAAATGGGGAGCTTGCGTGCCAGCAACCCCGAGATCTATGCCGGCCGTAGTCTATGACCTGTAATGTCTCCCAAGCAGTATAGGTCTTCAGGGTAGGGTCAGAACAAGTGAGGTATTTAGGAGATGTAAACTCTGTTTTCACACCCTGTGACTGCTTTCCCTGTTAAGAACGACCATTCTTATGGGCAGTCATACTGCTACAAGTTCCCCTTCTCTTTTGAGAGACAGTAGATGCAATTTTTATACCCTGCACGATGTAAAAAGTTATGCAGAGAAGAACAAACAGTACCTTAAAGATTAAGAACTGATCTCACCAAAGCTGTAAAACGTGTCAGGAGAAAAGATTTACCCTGACTTCCACAATGGTCAGGATAACAGCATGTCTAGTTTTGCTCATGTACTACAATGTTTCAGGGTGTCATGGAAGAACATTCATGATAATTCGAGACGTTATTTAAACATTTTTCTCAGGGAGGCATAATGGAACTCATTTTATTTTGATCACGGAATAAGAAAAAAACAACTTTCCATTTCGGTATTGAATGGTGATAATTTTTGCATGGCTTATGGCCAATTCTGATCAAGATGGCGGAAACTGGACATTTAGAATATGAAGAAAACTAGAGAATCAGTGGAAACTATGTTGCTGTGTGGAATATAATGCGTGCAGAACGCTCAGAGAAAGAGAGGGTTAAAAATTAAGCACGTAGCTCTCCATTGTCAAAACTTCAGAAATGTCCATTTACCTCTAAGTCCTGTCCGAAACCACTCCTGTCGTCAGTAATCCAGACCTCGGACAGGATGTTGGTGTCACAGGAAGTCTTCCACCCAATGATTTTCTCAAAGTCTAAAAGAGCTTTTTATTCTAGAAATAGACTCTAAGAGTTCATTAACGGGTAAACTCTTATGGTGATATTTATTTCTATAGAGTTGAAATTACAACTATAGAAACGTTTAACTATACAGGCAGATAACATTTAAAATATATTACAAACTTTTACAGATATTCTCCCTCCACTCTTAGTTAATTCTTAAAATAAAGTTATAGCATATATATATATATATATATATAGCGTAAACAAATTAGTTTATTGCATAAATGGATAAGAGTACAGTTTTCGATTATGCTAAGCTACCTAAATTTGAGTTTTTTAATTTTCAAAAACAAAATCGAAATGAATGATTATTTATTTTTATTCTGTTACGATTTTAAAATCTAATTAAAATTAAAGTGAACTCATTATTTTCAATTCAGCATTTTACTTTGAAAACTGAGTGGGTGGAAATTTACGAAAGAATCCTCTTGTGTTTCTCACATTATATTAAATTTATTGCAATATATGTATATATGCTGCACTAATATTATATTAAGCAGTAAACAGTTACTACACGTTTTAAGTAGAATGTAAAATTAAAATAGGATTACGTACGTGTAACGCGATAGGGAATTGAGAATTCTCAGAAAAAATTAACGTATTTAATTTCCTATAGAAACATTACACCGAAATTTTTAAAACTTATTGTCTACTTCTCTTCCGTATATTCTTCTAATTGGTTTATAATCCCTACCCAACACATTATTTATACAAACTTTATAATACAAAAACAAATCAAGTTGTAAGTAATTGTGTAACCCTCTGAAATGTTTTTAGGTAACTCATTCACACATTTCTCAGTTATAACAAATTTAAAATTCGTTGCTTTCTCTATTTACGTATACATGTTTTGCCCATTATAAAAATTAATTTATTAAAAGTGACCTTAATCATATATTAAAGGTAATTTTTTATAACTGAAGCAACTATTTTCAACTCGCTACTTCGTTACCTTAAAACAATATAAGTAAAAGTTGTAAACAGTATATGCAACAATATAAGTATAGAACATTATACAAGAGATTAATCAACATAAAACGTCAAAAGCGTCACGATTTGATCAATAGGAAAGGGAAAAAATGCAAGCACGTGAAGCAGACAAAGCCCAAAAATCTGTTAACCCTACGCAACAAAACTTCTAAAGAAACAAAGGTGTGACTTGGTTTTCCTAAAGAAGCGAAAACTCTCATTCGAAAACTGGTAATAAAGCTAATTTCACTTACCAGCAAATGTAAACCGTAGTGTTACCATTAAGAATACACATATGTGTCAGTTTGTAAGACAGTCATATTGAAAACTCACAAGACATAAATATCTCCCTAATGTACACAATCATGGATTGGCACAATAGAAAAATTCACGAAATCGTCACACAAGAGACAAAAAAGCGCAGGGAACAACTAGATGAAAACTTTGCTTTCATTTGCATCGCTAATCGAATATCCGAGCCGTTTAGATGACAGATTTAGCATTTTTTAGGCAGGAGAACCTCATTTTGGAACTTTAAGTCACGATTCAGGTTACAGGCTGTCATTTCATTTCAGTTCTCGGTTGTCAGAACGAGTTTCAGGCTGCTCATTTTGTATCTTTCAATTTAATTGTGTTATCCGAGACTTCATCGGCGAAGGAAGAAAGAAAGGAAAGGTTTGAAATAAGAAGTATCTTATATTTCAAGAGAACTATTCTGACTGGTTTCAGTACTTGTCCAATTCTGTGGTGGCTTCTGATCTTTCCCAAAAGGGTTTTGGCCTTTGTGTTTCATTTAATTACTTCTTGGGTGAAAGGGCTTGTAGAGGAATGAGATGTTTCTTTTCATTTTGTTTGTATTTTACGCTTTTATCAAATATTTGATTAACTCTTCTTCAAGAATAAATGAAGCTTCTTTGCTTTTCGATGGAATGCGAGTGCTTAAATATTGTATCCTTATTATTATTAGATTAACTTCTTGACGTACATATGGAAGTTCTAAAATTCTACTTTCAAATATTCTAAGAAAATAGCACATACTATGTTAGAAAACTTTAATATGGTTTGAAGACATTTCATAAGATTTGAAGACTGCAAAAATTAAAAAGGTAACATTTGAGTGATATCATATATCGCTTAACAAATTCTACCATGGCGTCACATAAGTTTATCCTCAATATTGAAACAGTCTCTTAAAATGTATTAGCTTGTTAGATCTGTATTTTGTCCCCAGTGTTCACAAATATTTAATTACAAAATAAATTATTAGTACATGAATGTTTCCCCAAATCCCAATTACACTTTACTTTTCTAACTTTATATAGGGATCTAAAATTTGAAAGAGTTATGAAATTAAATGCTAATAACAGTAAAATTATGGTAACCTGATAAGTTTTGAAGACGTTTTTAGACAACGGTTTGATTTCGTTTCGGTTTTGTTGGTGTACGGTCATTTTGATTTGGGGTAAGACTACGTCTAACTTCACAGATTGTATAGTGCGACTTTCGGCTGACCACGCTTGACAAAAGTAGGTCCCAATTGCAATCGTCATATCTTTAAAATTATGCACCGAACAATAATCATGTTATCTTATTCGTAGACAGATGGAGTCCAATTTTCATACTGCATCGTGCGCACGACGCTTCCCATCCTACCCGTCAGGAGGTGTATTAAGAAGGTGGTATATGATTTCAATTCACAAGTGAAGGAATAACTAAGTCAAACAGCAGGCAAGTTTCAAATGCAAAATTTAAGTTATTATTCAATTAAACCCTTCCAGGGGTGGCGGAACGTCTAATGTCCCATCTTAAAGTGGTTTAATCTAGGTATATAAATATTCTAGGTATATTGACTGCAAAGGAGTATGAATATTTTATCCTTTCATATTCTGAAGTCTAGGTGTCATAGATTGCTGAGGAGAGATAGAGCGGACCCGAAAATCGAAAACACTATTTTTTAAAAGTGCAAAATACATTCACATATGATCTTGATCCATTAAGTTTCCTTTTGGAAAATATGTTCAGCACAGTGCTCTTAAAAAGGGTTACCTACCATACCTTATATTAAAGGAAACTACTCTTGGATATTTGAGATTTGTGTTATTTTGCCAAAAGGCTACGTCTCTATATATTACCAAATTTCTGAAAGTTCAAATATTTTATTTTTAATTTCCTAATTGTATGGGTGTATTTCTCTCTTCTGTGATAGCAAAAGGTTTCCAGTGTGTAAAAGTCCAAAACATAATGTTGTTTGTCTTGTGTCTGGTGCAGCTTTTCCAGCTAGCCCTTGAGTATAAAAACCCAAACAAATTGTAAGCACACGGACGGATGATGCTCTCTATTCCGTCCCCCCATACAGGTGACGGTCATCTAGTACTAAATAAAGATTTTTGTCAGTGGAAGGAATAGGTTGGGGGATGCCAAAAATGAAATACAGTCCCCTCGTTATCATTACACTTTAACCGTTAACGTTGTCAAAAATCCTCCAATATAAATGAAACCAATCTGCTTATACGACGTGAAAGACCCAACCAGCATTCTACAATCATTTGCAGCGACGTTAACAGCAGATATGTATTAATCGCTGACATATATCGTTAACTTTTCCTTCTTTTCTTCGTCATTATAGGTTGTCCGAAGAAACAAATACCCGGTTTAATATCATCATTTGTCACCATTGCATGACGAAATGTCCTGGAAAAGAATCCACCCATCAAAAGGCAACGCAGCATTCTTCCCGTGTCTCATAATGTGTGTTTTTTCGCCACTCTAATCACCTCGAGTTCTGGACGAATTTGTTGCTGCAATGTCCCACTAAACGTAAGTAAGTGGCTTATATTTAAAATAGTTGCATGCGTCGTTCGGATACTCGTAACGGGAACCGTAGCGGAGACTCTTTCCGTCAAGGCGCGAAATGGGGCGAAAAATTCAATGGCTTCAGACGGAATTTTTTGGAACGGCTGCATCTGCGAGGCCATCAGACTCGAGTTTTTCTTTTCAATTTCCAGAGAAATGTTTTGCATTTTTTGTTGCAAAACAAGCATTCTATCGTCAGACTATCATTGCTTAAGTCAATAAATTGCTGAAAATGCTCTCTTTATACTTCCTGTTTTTCTATCGTGTATTCTCTTTTTAATGTTGTTTGTAGGAATATGTTCCATCGTTAAGATTTGTTTTTGCAGAAGGGAAAGTAGCTCTTTTAATGGAAGTTTTTTTTGTTGAAATAGAAGTGCAATTTATGCTCACGTAAGCAAATAAAGAAATGCTTTTGATGTTATCAATAAAGCTTATGCGGTTCGTAAAGTCCTCTTGTTAGGATGTATTTTGATGTAATCCCTTGGTTGTTGATATAAAAGAGACATGAAAACACAAGAAAAAAATTAATCGTTTAAACGACAGAACCGCGTCCAATGCATTTCAACAAAGCTATTAAATATTGAATATGCATACCAGGAAGATAATTCCTGTGAAGTACTTGGGAACTTCGTTTTTGATTTTGCAAAAGATACCAAGTTTTCAACCCCGTAGCTCGTAAATGCTTGCATTACATGGATTTACTCCAATTTGATGAGTAAGGTATTTTCACAAATAAATGGAATCTCTCAAGAAGAAAAAACGAAAAATATTTGATTCAAAATAATTTTCCTAGGTTTTTAATTATTTAATTTTTATCTTTTGATTCTGATACTCTTGCTAATAAAAATTGTTTTTCTACATTAATTTCACTTGAGAACAATTGCAATTCTCATAAGTCAAATTTTAATATAGTTTAAATTATGTTGAAAAAGTAAAATATCCAGTCAAATAAATTGAACAATTTCTGAGCATCTTCGTATACAAAATGGACTGATGCTATGTACACGTTTAAAAGATTTGTTTAGAGGAAATGATTTTCAAATTTAAGTGTCATAAACGGATATCATTGCCATCAAAACATGCACAAATCCAGCGAGTAATCTGATCTACCTGAGATGGATTATCTATAAGAATTTGAATATGATTCAAGGTAACCAATGTGTTGTGTGTAAAAAACTACTAAGCAATGTTGACAAATACGCTTTGATACCTGAAGTATGTATGTTTCAGAAATTGTATTTATATTGTCACCACAAGTCTAATCACCAATTTATCAAGTAACTGAAAATCCTTTTCTATTTCAGAAGTCAAATGGGTACCATTTTGACTTTTCAAGATTTTTAGTCAAATTACAAAACATTTAAAAATAAAACAAAAGGATGAATCAATATGTTGGTCATTTGTGTCAAACTATAAGTAATGACGATTTGTATTATGTGCGTTAGCAAAATAGTCTATATCAGTCAGTGTAGTTGTTATGGGTACTGTTGGTTAAAGAATGGTGAATCTTAACAGAGACCATCCATTATTGTTAGTTGAAGACTGGTAATCAATTCACCATCTATCGATTAATCAAATTGCAAATTAGTTTCTATTCCATTTAAGGAGAAAAAGGAGGAATAAAAAGTTTTTATAGAATTGCTGTTAACATTTTAATAGTTCTAAGGTTTTTGGAAAAATAACAATTACAATAACGTGCAAATCTCATGTGGAAGTTATTGAAATTCCTCTGATAAACCTGTGATTTTACAGAGTATACAGATTATACATTTGGTAAATTTTTTTGGAACAAAGCACAACTTTCACTACATTTCATTAAAAGGTCAAATAAATAGATCATAGAGGAACTTTTCCAGACTTAAAAAAACTGCCTGAGAGATACTGATACATATTTAAATTATTTTTTGAACATACGTATTTATCTATTGAACTGGTTAAAGAAATTTATTTCTAAGGGATGAATTCTAAACTCGAGTTTTAAGAAATGGATTGATTTATAATTACTTTTAATAGGAAATATTTCTTGGAAAATATTCAACCACGTATCCCCAAAACGTGTTGATCAATTAACTGTACGCAATTTAATTGTATGTAGAATTTTCTCGTTAGGTTGCACGTATTTCGACCGTGACATTGCTTGGTTTGTTTTTAATACGATTTCAACTTGCAGCTAGCAATTCCAAAGACTGAATTTCAGGTGGAGATGTCGAATCTGGGGCACTAGCGATTTATGGCCAAACATGATAACCTTGGTGTTTTGATCCAGCTTTATGGCAACCCTATGCAAAAGGTTGTTTTTTTACGAAGGAAAGCCCGTTTCTTTTTTTTAACGAAATTGCGATGGTATCCAAAGCCAATATGACTTTTGACGCCATCTTGATTTGGCGACAAAAATTGCTTGGCGACAAACATTGCCCCAGATTCGACATCTTTACCGAATTTCAAATTTAAAAAAGTTGATTGGTAAACGCAATTATATAAAAGTCAAATGTCACCAAAATGGCGTTAAGCGATACATGTTCTAAGTAATAACTAAACTAATAGAAAACTCCGATGTGTATCATTTGGATCTTTCCCTTAGGGATTGATTTTGGACCGTCGCCAATAACTCGTTGTGTTGCTCCAGTGCGAGGTTAATTAACTACCTACCTACCCGATGTTTATCATGCGATATCATTTGGATACCAAGAAGTAAAATCTGTGTTTTCCGTATTGTTTGTTTCCATTAAAAATCCTTCTCATTGCCCCTTCATTAAGGGGAATAATAAGGTTTGTTTTTATTAGCCATAGTTATCTATGATTTTGAACTAATTTTCATAAGAGAAAACTCTGTCTACTCTGATTCTCATGCTTACATTCCTTTAGGATAATTCAAGACATTTAAGTAAAATATTATATCACATTTAAAGTTACCTTTTATTCCAAAATTTAAATAATATACAAGTGTATAAATGGCGATAATAAATTAATAAAATATCAATTGAGATGAATATGAAATCATTTATTTACTATTAGCAATGAGAGAAATGGTGCTTTGAGGAGCCCCAACGATAAATACGAAAAGCAATGCATCATTTTAAGCTCTTTTGCATTCAAAACAGTCACGTATTGCGTGAAAGCATCGCATTCTCTTTTTGCGGAAATAAATGTAAACTCCTAACTTCTTCAAAATACTTTATCCTTCAGACAAGCATAATTTCATAGAACATCTAAAACAGTTTCTGAATAAGAATTCAAGCTACCTAGCACTCGAAACAAATCCCGCATAATAAAAACTGCCAAAACGCGAGCAATTTTGTACATATTTATGGAAATGTCCTGTATGGAATTGCATTTGAATAGAAAGATAAATCTAATATATTTTCTAGCGTTTGTTCTCGATGTCCTTAGGGCCAGCTTCATCGATCACCGCGTTTAATGAAAATTCGTTCCACCCCTCATATTTTCACTTTTGCGCCATTTTTTCAAAAATGGCGTCGCATTTTGAAAGCACTTTTTAGAGACAACAAAATTTACAGTGGAAAAAATAAAAGCATGTACTTCGGATAAATGACAAGATTGAAGTGAATTTAGAACGAATTTTGATATTTTCATGTTTACTGATATTTGAAAGGAAAATTTAAGGGTATGTTTAAATTTTCTTAATCCGTGATCTTTCGAAACTGCGATGTACATCTGAAATAAAGAAATAGATGGAATATTCTTTATTCAAGACTTGCTGAAGTACTAACAATCGAGAGCTTTTGAAAATGCAATAAAGAATTGAACTAAAAATGAACACACACAACGAAAACAGAAATCTATGTATACTTATGATAACAGTTACGAGTTCAAATTTAATATACACCCAAATGTGCATTTTTGTTGCATACAACGTTATTTAGGACATTTTGAAATGGAAAAGAATGTGAAGTAATAAAGAGATGTGCTCTCCTAGCTCTCGAGTGCTAAAAATGACACATTTTGAAATGATTATTTTTATAAATGAGTCAGTTTTAGGGTTAAAAATATCCATATCCCCTACAATCTTTTAAAAATCTTTTCCTTCTGTGTAACTACTCCAGGGCTTAAAGTATACGTTTTAGAGATGTGTTTTATCGGTAACTCAAATACTTTAAGTTATGTTTGATTTTATTGCAGATTCCAAACAACTATTGACGTGAAAAATAATGTTTTATAATTATATATCTTGCATACCTTATAAAGAACACGTATGATAGAAAGAATATGTTCAGGATTCTCTAAATTCCGCCAAAAGTCTTAAAATAGTTTGTCTATTTTTCATGTATTAGATCTTTTACACTTTTAAACTATTCACTTATTGTAGTTATGTAGCTTTTTGCAACAGCAAGTACTTTACCAATGCTGACCATCAGAAAAGATTGCGTAAATTCTGGAGAATATATATAATCTTCAAAACATTCAAACCTCTGATTACCGCGTGTCGAGATTGGTTGAGTAAACAATTTTGAATAGAGATCGTTGAATCTCGCAATCTAAGTGTTGGAAAAGCCCACTGATATTCACATGAAACATTAGCCAAAATGACCATTAAATTCCGTACTGCGCTGAAATCCTTTGTCTAAATTTAATGGCTGCCCCCGCTTCACTTAAGAAATTGAATCGGTTGCATTATTAAATACAATCGCTGCCACATTACTTGGGAACTACATCGCAATGAAAACTTTGTTACCACCACATTATGAACTTAATGTGTGTGGTAATTTAGTTTAAACTATTTTTAATCTTTAATTTCTGAGTTTACAAATATAAAACACACAGCTTCTTTTCTGAATAGTTTTAGAAAGGATTTTACGGCGTATACAAACATACTTCATGCTGATATTTCTGGTCGATTTGCTTATGGCCGATTTATAGAAATATATAGTATATTTCTATCGTTGTACATAATATAAGAATCGTATAACTGAATACATATGCAGAGTATTTCAAAACTTCGTTTACATACTTTGAGGAGAGTTAGCAACTCAAAATTATATAGTGTTCACAAAGGGATGTGTGCCCAAAAGGGCCACCTGGAATTGCTAGAGGGTTCTGTTCGGCTGTGTGGTAGTTGACTAGTTTGGGGCATCGTCAATTTAGACATTGACTTCTTAACATGTATCATTTCACGAATGTTGAGATGACTGACGTTCACTTAATATATGAGGAGGTTAACCCACAAAATGTTCCGACGAGATATCTCCTTCAATTTCGCTAAGAACGAGATATCTCGTCGAGAAAAACTGCCCTATTACTCCAAAGGGAAATGAAGATCCAAGTAGGAAAAACAAATTGTCCCTTGCCCAGAACTGGTGAAAGTTAGGAGCAAGTTTTTGTACCAGAGACATTACAGGGCAGTTTTCGAAGCGAAGATAGACTGCAAAGAGGATTAAAGGAAACAAACGAGGCTCTGATCGTGTATAGTATCCCGACAGATTTGTGTAGAATCACCAAAGTTTTGCTCCACAATTTGTGTGAAACTGAGAAATTTCCCACAAACAGAAATGATACTGGTAGGTGACACCTACTTCTTTCACGGAACCCTTTCCCACTCTTTCATGTCAAGGATGCCATGCGTGTACAGTTGGTGGTCACAAATTTGAGCATCTGCTGTAAAAATGTACGTGTACAACTACTGTCAAATTATAAAAATGTTGTGCACATATCTTTTCTACCTTAGTGTGCCCTCTAGCACGTACTGGTTGCATTTGAGGACATACATCTCTTTGTGAATACGGCTCAAATGTGTGTTCCCTAGCTACCAAAATTATTGTTATTTATTGAATATTCTTTTATTTTATTATTTTCTTAGAAAATTATAAAGCTGAATTGATATTTTTACCATTAATTTCAAGATCTCACATTTATATTGATGTCTAGTCATATTTTCTTCATAATCACAAGCAATGATTAATATTTTATAAACATTCTTTACTTCAGAATACAAGCGAAATTTAGTCCTGCGAGAGGGCAGTTGAGTCACAGGGTTTCGAATGAGTCTATTAGTTAAATTAGGGGATGGTGGAAACGTAAACAATTCCCTTCATAAATTTGCGTATTTAACGCTGATTCTGGGGCCGAATTTATTGTTGGATTCCAAAGCTAGCTATGGATTAATCATCTATGGTGATCGTCACACACGTTTCGTTGGTTTCTAAGTATAGCAGCCCTTATGCGAGACAACTTTTCACACCTATTCAAAAATTAACTGACCCAAGTTCAGCCGCCTTCTCAAGGGAGCGCACTATACTCATATATCTACAACTATGAGGGCTGAACATCTGAAATTTCATCCAAACTAATATTTCAGCTCATTAATACTGAAATTCCATTGTTAGATTCACTTCTTACGATAACTGATTCAGTTGTATCCATTTCTGCAATTTTTATTCGAAACATATGAAGAATTGGATATATGTTATATTTCAAACTAATGCTTTATAATTAGATTTAATGCTTTTCTTGGTAAGCACTTATGATTTATATGCGATGAACTAATGCGAATTAAATCTGAAGTACATTTGCATACTTTGTTGAAATATTTACTCAAGTAAATATTTACTGCTATTAAACAGTTAATCAGGAAATATTTATGTACCATAATGATGATTAGTAAATTAAAGCTTTTAAATGTCATTTGAGACTAATGTAATCATTAAGATTTTGATTTTTCTATTACACTTTTCGCATATCTGTGCTCAAATATTCATTGAGAAATTCTTATTACGTTTAGGGCTTTTTTCGAAGCTTCTATTTAATGTTCTATATATATTTAAAATATGCTTAAATTTGCAACTCAATTTATTCAGTTGTATACTCAGCATTGTATGTCTCCCAACTTGTATATTAACTTTTATTGATAGATTAATGGAAGTTTGATTTAAAACTTATATGTGAAATCGGAAATATAAAATCAATAATTTAATTTTGAAATAGTTACGAACCCTTACTACTAGATATAAATCATTTCGCGTAGACTGTATCCATATATTTTCGAAAAATTTTATAGACTTATAGAAAATGTGTTAATCGGGAATGCTCTTTAAAGAGACATGTATTTAGGCACGTATTTTTCATTGACTTTAGTAAAACAATTGTGTATTATGTTTCAGTAATCTTTATTTTATAATTGCTTGGATTGTGTATGACCAAGATGACGAACACCAACCATGGATACCTGCAAGAGGATTTAATAAACCATATGTTAATATATATAAACTAGCTCAAGTCACAAAGGTAAAAATTGACTAATACTCCAAGAGGGGGTTTCTTTCTTTCAGCGAAAAATGCCGATTTTGTATTTTTCGCGTAATTTTATTTTTTAGTCTTAAAAACATTAGTGCCAAATTTTAAGTCAAAGTTCATAAAATTGGCCCAATTGTAAGCCATTACAGAGCAGGTGTAGAATTTAAACGCGTTTTCTCGGAACAGCTTTTTCCTGAGTGGTTGACATATCTATAAAATTATTGGATTGATCAACTTGAAACTTTTACAGCATATCGAGTCAAAATCCTTTTATCATTTGATGAATCATAAAAGCGATATGTAACGATTTTATATTTTTTTGGCAAAAACACTGTCAATTTTTTAGATAAATTGATGACTAGGTTTGACCTGTCACTATTCACTCAAATATTTCATAAAAATTCCTGGTTCATCAGACGAAGCTACATGTGTATGAACGCCGTTCAATGTTTTATTTAAGATCACTTGGAGTTGAGAAATCACGCCAACCAGCGACCAGAGAAATTCCTGCTGCATCATGGTCGAAGAGGGTAAGCAGGGATAGTTCTTCATGAAAATTATTATTAATTTTTGATACCTGGATTGATATTAATTAGACGTAGAAAGTTTGGAATTATTTGATTGCATAGTTCCGTCAGTATAAAATCCCCGAAAAAAGTACATTTTAGCTAGGAAAAAGGGACAATCCACCAAGGGGGCAGTAGAATATACTCTACCATAGTACCACATAGTACCACATAGTACCACATAGTACCACTACCATAGTATTACTGTGTGCACACATATACTACCTCAATCATGTAGATTATTTTATGCTGCACTGAGAGTGAGTTTCATTGAACTAAATACGTTACTAAATTCATTTTTTAATCTTAATTCCTTAGACTAGCGGACTCGAGGGAGATGATGACAGGGCGCTTGCTAATTTTTTGGACTCTTGATCACTTCATAAATTTGTGTTTCACAATTTTCACCAAAGTAGCAAAGGAGTAGTAGAGGATAACGCCTGTATCAGTTTGCAATATACCTTTAACAGCCTTTCCAAAAAGTAATCGAAAACTCTTCAGAGTTTAATTCACAAACTATCCATCTTTATTATCATTGAAATTCTAAAAATTCCAGGTGCAGTTCTCATTCTAATTTGTTAAATCTTGCGGAAAAATCTTCGGGAAAAAGAAACGATAAAATCGTAGTGTGTCGTAGAGATCAGTCGTTTTATGTCTCAATAATGCGCTAAAGAATATAAGCAGAAAATAATGTCATTCAATACTTTAATATAAACTTTAGTATATTTTAATTTCTCATTAAGATGTTTTTAACTCACGCCAACACCCATTTGCGGCAAGTCAACAGTCGACGAAATGCCCAATAGAGGTCTGAAGTGATAAAATAACCTTTAAAAATACTCTCTACATTATTTGCAACTGTATTATCAACAAGAACTTTAGCGCTGCCTTTGAGGTTTCTTCTAATGCTCAATCCATTGGATATTACTCAATACGGCACTACAAGGGAGGATTTATGAATCTCTTATCTAACAGATATCACATACAAAGTCCTTGGTAATCTACACACATTTCGCCAGTTCACAAAGATGGATAACTGATTTCAACAGCTTCCTAATTAGACACATAGATGGAGTTTCAGCCATTGTCTAGTGTTTATCATGTGACCAGTGTTGTCTAATGTTTATCTAGCAATTTCTGTAGTTATAGGCCGAAGAGGTATCTAACATATACAGACCGAACAGAATTGTTAAATCCTCTAGAGCCCCTGCTGATTTTATTGTGTTCCAACGAATTGCAGTTTTGAAATTGTATTTTAGAAATCTCTATCTTGAGATGAAATTTTGGAGGACTATATGTAAATTTCTGACCAATACCGAGGTGCACAAGTCCCACTCTATCACTTTATTAATATCTCCTCACTGAAATTTTAACAGTGTTGTCTAGACACAGTGTTTTTTGATATGATGTTTCCCGATCGTGCTTTCAAGGTTGGTATTTTGTCTTTGGGAGATTGTCACTGTGACAAGATGTGACAATCCCACAAATTAAATTTACGGTTATCTTATGTGTTTAATTAAATTATTATTTACACTACAGACAAATTTACATTTCCTTTATTCCACAAAAAACAAATCGTTTTAAAGACTTCCGATGCCTTTTAAATCCATAATTATATTAGAGATGCTATATAACTAATTGTAGGAGTTTGCCTTCAGTGCAATGAAAACAGAAATACTAGTTCGCACTTAGCTTGAACTACACAATGTTTTTGAGCTGATTTGCATCGCCGTAATAAGAAATGTACTTAATTAATGAGTCAAAGTGTTGCAACAAAACTGATATGATGCAAACTTTCGTAAAAAATGCATTGTTTCTTTGTTTTCCTTTTTCAACAGTTCCAACTTGTTAGTAACATAAAATTGTGAATTTACATTTAATTTTATAGAACGGCACCAGTAATTATAGCCCGCTCATTTATAAGATTGTTGAATACAAAATTTGATACTTTACACATAACCTTAAAAATTTCTCTGCGCTTGCGAAATGTTATTTTACTGGGAAACTGACCCGAGTTTTCGCTGAACTCTGTTGAAATATAAAGAAGAAAATATTCCTAAAAGAATACCATTTTATGAAAAGGAAAATTTCCGTAACAATTTGATGTCAATATCACTTCAGCTTTATTGAACAGATAAACAACTGAAAACATTTCAAATGTATGAAAGCCTAAGGAAAATTAAAATTACGATATTAAAATTTAATATAACTTAAATTATTACTGAATTCGTTTCAAATCTTTTACCAATACATTCAGTTATAAGAACTAGATTACGTAGTCATACATACACGATAATACTGATAGACTTACATGAAAATGCAAAAACACGTTTAAACTACGTTTCGAGTTGCGCGAGTTGAAATGTATGCATCCTCCAGCACTCAACTCTCTTTCTGAAATCTCTGTTTATCGATAATGCACTTTTATACCGCCCTAGAAAAGAACGAGTTTTGAATACGCCCTCTCAGCTTCTCAGCACGATGAAAATGTCAAGCTCTCTCTCTTTATGCCTTATGGGGAAAGGCGATTCCAAATACGAGTCTGAATTTCGACTTACATGAGGTAGGGCTCCTACGTATTTCTGAATCTCTTGATGCATTTTGCAAACCCGAGCAGCGCTCATGGATGCATTCAATTTCTTTTCAATTTAACAAATGCGCGTTTCATGGCTACGTTACAAGGTCCATTTGCAAATTCCGAACATTCTATTGGCTGTCCCCTTGAGCAATTTACCAAATGGTGGGCCATCGAACACCTCTTGGATTATCCGATTCCTAGATCCTTATCTCGGTAAGAAAAACCTTGCGTGGACGAACAGTATCTGGATCCTATTTCCTGCCTTATACGAATATGTTTTATTTCAAAGGATGGTTGAAAGTAAAATGTATTGGAGAGGCGTGTGTTGGTTCTACAATGCGTTTATTGAAAGAGCAAGGGCGATACCATCTTATACTTATGATGAAAGAGTGAGCTAGTTTCACTCGGTGTAATAGATTTTGTTTGCAATGATCCAGTGAAGAAAAAATACGTTCCAAAACTGTTATGTACAAACATTGATATATCTATAAAGTTAAAAATCTTCCAATAAAAGGATTTCGAGAGTTTCAGACCTTGGTGTAGTCTATTTTAGCACTTTGAAGTACTACATTTTTGTTTGAACTTCTATTATAAGTTTTATGAACATGAATAAAAACGGATCACAGACTAAGTAAAGCCGAATTTTGAACTTTAAACACGATTTTCTAAAAAAATAAGGCAGTTTTATATTCGGGGCACCTTTTCTGAAAAACTGCTTTAATCTTGCAAATAAAATTTTTCCCAACATGGTCGACAAACAACATACATTTTAGTAAAAGGCTTGTTTTATTATAGATGGAGTAATTATATTTTTGCAAATTTTCAGTGCAAAAAGATTTTATAATTTTCTATTTCATTTTATACAAGGGTTTAAAAAATATTATGTAGAATACACACTTCAGTATATTGATAAACGCTTATTAAGTACACAAAATTAAAACCGCTATCGTCAATACATTCGAAGAAAATGCATATAGAAATTGGTTAAATTAAAATTTCCGTATTGGCAAAATTCAAAGGAAGGTTAAAACTGGTTAGATGTTATAAGAGACTGCAAATTTCAGAACAGATATATGAGTTCTAACTCTCGTTGACCCCTCTGAGTGTCACAAGATTTCCAAGTAGCGGTGCATTTACCCCGCAATACAGATAATGGCTAAGCAACTGCGTCAGTTGACTGAAATAGTCCTTGGAAGCATAAAATTGGTCAAGAAGACCAAAAATACAAGGAAAGATTCTATTGATCAAGATAACAAGGAAAGATGTAGGCAAAATTCAAAGGAAAGTTAACACTGGTTAGATATTATAAGAGACTGCAAATTTCAGAACAGATTTATGAGTGTCAACCTCTCCAAGGGTTAAGGTTTTTGTAACAGTAAAAGAATTTGAAAGTAAATAAAAGTGATTAAATAGCATGCAATCCAACTTCCAAAAATAAAATTTTAAATTTATTTTGGAAGTTATACCGATGTATACCTTGCACGGGTACAACTAATTTATCTTACGACATTTTAATACGCCATGCTTAGATAAGATTGCAATTATATACCGAGTTGAATTTGAGGTAAAATATTGATATACTACAATTCATAATTCTATAAAAGGAATATTTTTTTGCAATGGTACTTTTAAGTACTTCAAAAGTTTTCGAGCTTTCCAATATCATGCATCAACTCAGTCCCCTGTGAACGCAGAACATTCCGAAAGGTGGTCATATTCCAGGTCAACCATCCCTCTGCATAGCGCACATTTCGGGCAACTATAAATATAAAAGGAATCTAGAACCCCGCGTAGTTCAAAGCATCATTAGCTATCTGTATTTCACAGAAACCTGTAGACAGTGTTTAATACCTTGAAGTTCTAACTATACGTTAATAAATATTCTGCTCAATTCTCTGACAAAAAAACTCTAAATGTCCAAATTTTCACTCTACACCCTGTTTAATCCTCACTATTATAAACCCACAATGCGTTGAACACCAGCCTTACAACCTGGAAAAAATGAAATATATCCCCACTACCTGTTCAGGAACCCCGGCATAGATTATCTCCAAAGAATAGAGGCCGAAAACTCTCAAGGAAAAAATATCACTAAAAACTAGTGCCCTAAAGCATCCAGAAACAATGTCTCACCCAGCCGTTACTGCGGATAAAAAACACTTTGTAAGATAAAAATACACTTTTCTTTTTTGCACTCCAGACCCTGGCTCATCCCATGCCCATGTATGGTGGGGGCGTTTTTAATGACACGTGAGAAATTTATGGGGCGAGCTGAACGACTACTGGATAGTCCCGCATGAGCAATAATTATTCCGAAGTGATGGTCATTTCAGTCCAGGGTAATATTTAAGCGATGTGTCGCCAGAGGTATGCTAGATACTAAGTTATGTGTCCATAACGTTTTGACTGAGGGAGGCAGTAAGCAGTTTTACTGCTGCGTAGGGTGGGGAAGGGTACGCCACCAGAGCAAACACTTTCGGCCGTAAAGTTCGTTGTAGATGCAGTGCATAAAACGGGACAGGAAATGTGTTTTTTTTTTGTTTTTGCTTTCAGTAGAGACGGAATTGAAACGTCGCGTGGCACTGTAAAGTTTAGACCAAAAAATAAAGATATGGGAAAGTAGTTTTTTGTTCTGGACTTCTGTGAAAATATGTTTACCACGATCTGGCTTCACCAATGGCGGCCTCGGTCTTTTTACGATGGACTTATACTTTTATTTGTATTGAAATAAAATATTTCTTCGAAAGAAAGGAGGACGCATTCCTGTGAGATTTTATGTACATATATGAAAGGTTGATAGGGAACTCGACATTTTCCTTTTTGAACGGTATCTGTGGCAAAAGATTTTTTAAGTTGAAATAAATGTTCTAGAAAAAATATTCGCGAGAAATAATATTTTTAAATACAGGAGGTACTAAAAATGTGATTTTCTTTCACCCGAATGTTATCATTATTAATTGTTTTTAGCTTTTAGTTTATTATTTTACAACATAATTATTCATAATCGCTAGAGTTCAACTAATTAAACAACAAAACATATTTACAATTTATTTAGTTGTGTAAATTATTTTGTTGTTTGTGAAGATGATGAACGCGTAGAACCAACCATAGACTATTTTTGATTAAATATATTTATTAAAGTTTATTTAATTATCTTGAGGAGACATTTATTTGTTTTAAAAATCGCAATAATATATTAGGAAACAATCTCATTCACTGCATGTTTCACCTTTATATATAAAATAAATATAATAATATGCGACGAAAAAGTAGGCTTCTTGAGAAACATCATAAGAGTAATTTCATTTCAATGTTTCATTCATGTGTCATTTCCAAACCTCTTCCCTAGTATTTTTTTTAACTTGGCGCTTTTATTGACCAGTGACATTTTTTAAATTATGAAGCATTTAGCTGCCTACTTGCAAAATTTTTTATATTTTATTACTTTAAAATTATAAAATTGCTGTAATTTAAGGTCACATTAATGACCTGAAATTAAATTTGAAACGTTCCCAATCTTTCAAATTTAAAATTATTATCAGTAAGAAATTATTACAGATAGGAAGCTACAATTGTTCATATATTTTTACATTTGACTGGGAAAACAAACCAGCCAAGTCTTAGAACTATCGGAGGGAATCGGGCTGTGTCGATATGTAGTATCCTGAACCTAGAATGGGCCCATGATGCTAATAATAAATTTTAAACTAAAGAGAACCTCGTTTAGTAGACCACGTTTGCTAAACTGTATTTAGTGGTCTTACTGACGATCGGAAGGGCAAGAAAAGAAGATTCAAAATGAAGTTAAATTTTAAAATTTAAGTAACAAAAATTTAAAACTTAAATAAGTCCATTAATAAATTAATATCAACAGCCAGTCAAATATCTTAAAATGCAAATCAAAAGTGGGTAAATTGACTAGAGTTTACATACTCCGCTTTGGCTGTATTCGTTCTGAAACATTCTCAAATATCTCCGTAAAACGTACTTACAAATCTCTCAAAAATAAATTAAAAAAACATAAACTACATATGGGAAGAAAGTAGCTAGTTGGGTAGTTGAATTTACGTCACACTAGAGCGCGCAGTAGGATATAGGTGTGGAAGAATTTCTCTAAACTATTATGCTTACTATAATATTCTCATTCTTGTCGCGGTCTATCTTTGCACTTCAAAAGGAGACTCCGCTTCACGCGACATTCTCCTTTTCAATTTTTTTAAGACGTGGTGAGCAACGATAGACCTACTTCCCGGCCACCTGCACCCTGGAGAACGCTAAGTGGTCCATCAATGAGCAGCAAGTACGCATTTAACTTCTTAATCTGCTTTTAGATTGAAATAAAGACAAATCTTGGAAATAGTCAATCCTTTTCTTCTCCGATTATCCAAGAAATATGTCAGTGGCAAAATTCAGACTTTCCACAAACTATGATTGCTTTGCTTCCCACATACATAATTTTGGTATTGCTAATAGCCCCTTGTGCCCTCCTTGTATGGATGGTGCACAAATGAATGTAGTACACTTACAAACCACATGTAGCTCTAACCAAAACAATTCCGTGCACGTTGCTGGCAGGCGAGATACTTTTGAATTACGCAGCAACTTCTTCAGCTTTCTGTACTTTTATTCGTTGTATATTACGTTTGGCGGATTTTATGCTTTAAATCTTGTTTATTTGTGTGTACATTTGACTGAAGGATTTGTTTGTAGTTACCTGCTGTGTTGGAATTTAAAAAATATATTAATTAAACAATGGGGAATGAATCAAACATATTTAATACATGTATTATAAAGGAATTTAATTTATCGATAGTATGTTTTTCGTAGAGATTGTTAGTACAAAGGCTTTACTTGATCAACAAATCCATTGTTCATTGCCCGTGTATGACAGATAATGGAGTAGAGGTTTTTAAAAATATCGCGTCAAACTCACACCGGGAAGGTCAAAGACACAAGGGAGCTTACATTCTTATCGTGATGACTTAATTTAGACGTATTACTCATGTAGGAACGGTCTCCTTTGGTGCCGTCAATGTCAATTATGAAGCTTGACCTCCATTTCAGTTCAAACAGTCGAAACACTTCATTCAACAATGAAAAGCACATTTAGCTGTTAAAGTGCCGTGTTCTTATAATATCCATTGTAAAAGCTTGTTCATATTTCCCCTTTTTACAAGGTAAGTTACATAAAACCATTTTCTGAAACCTTACCGCATTGAATTTCTAAGCATTTATGAATTTATAATGAATTTATTAAACAGTAGTGGTTCTTTTCGTATATCACTATGTTATCAACCTGTCTTGATTGTTACAAAAGCAAAACCAAATAAATGCTTTTTAAGTTGTTAATGTTTAAATGTTTAAGCAAAAGTGAACTTTAAGGATTTATTTCCGTAGAAAGAAAGAACTGTAATGTGTGAATTCATTGTACGGTTGAAATAAAGTATAAAATACCGATGGACGAGTCATTTAAAATTACCGCTTTTGATTGCTTCAGTACAAATTTTTCGTCATTTGATTCAAGTATTGAGTTGACGTGATATGTAACCTTCCATCACAGAAATAAATTCAACTTCGCGTGACGTTTAATTATGAACATATGCCTGTGCTGCTATGGATAATAAAGGAAATAAGTAATGAGAAAGATTGGATCTGTGACACACCCATTCTCATAAAACGGAAGGTTTTTCTTTTTTTATATTCCAGAGAAAGGCTGGAGATACCGATGTGTTTCTTG
Source organism: Meta bourneti (assembly GCA_933210815.1). NCBI lineage: Eukaryota > Metazoa > Arthropoda > Arachnida > Araneae > Tetragnathidae > Meta > Meta bourneti. The sequence continues at coordinate 66,004,024 of OW119923.1, read as the reverse complement.
GCCAAATACATTAACAATAATGTTTTTAGACTTGATTTCAAAGTGTTTTTATATTTTTATATTTGCTTTGTTTAATGTTTAGCTTTCTGAGTGTCACCATTTTTCAGTGTAGTATACTGTCGCATTAACTCACAACACACAATGGCTATATACCTATTGATTGAAAGAATTCGGGAAATTTTGTGGAAATATTCCATTGGCAATGAAGTTCTCAAAACGGGTTAGAAGTTATGTAAGAAAGACTACAGATGTCATGACGGATATATGCGTGTGAACCTGTCAGAGGTTCGATTCAAATAATATTTATAAATGCGAGTGTGTTGACTATAAACTGGGCCGTGTGCTTTAAAGCACTGCTCTTCTCTTGCAGTATTATACACTACTAGAGTTGGTGTTTTGCTCATTGATTATATTATCCAGTAGTTTTTAATTACCATTAGAAGGTTTTAAAATCATATAATCTGAAACATTTCTAGTAGACTACGTTTGTTTGGCATTGTGTCATAAACAGTATTGTAGGATTGTAAACAGAAATTCGATCCTATATGATGAACACTGAAGCTTCTAGTCTATTGACAACATAGAGCCAATCTATATTTGTATATTCTGGAAGGTTAAACTATTTCGAAGCGACAAATACATACAAATAATCACTATTCAATTTGGATTTCATTTTTAAATTTTCTAGGACAATGTATATTATTATATAGGTAATATACGAATGCGATCATTAATATAGTTATTTTTGAAAACAATTTAGTAGTTGTGTGGCTGTAACTTTTTACAATCTTACTTAAATTGCAATGCTAACAAGCTATGATAAAATTCATATTGCATAAATCATTTCTCGTTGAAAGTACCATTCTTTTGAAGAAATCGTGTCTGTCTGTATATCGTACACTAAAATATGAACAAAGATAACTACTTTCAATTCTACTTTTAGAAATACAAATTTTAGTGCTTGGATGAATAAACGAACAATTGTGTTTTTAAAGTTAATATTACTAAATTGTTGCCATTCAGATTTTGTATACTTAAATTTAATAAAGCGTTGGAAGTTTCAAATAAATAACTATTTCCGGCCATCCTAAATGCTCATTTGCTTATCCAGCTCTGTTTTAGTTTTCACAAAATAAAATGGCATACATAAATGTGAAGGATTGCATACCCTCAGACATATAAACATAGATCACAGTAAGCCCTTATCTCAAAGGATTTCGTTTTTAACCCAAGTTATTCATTTCCTTTTTTATGAATAGAGAAACTGCATCTAGTTCTAATATCTAGCGATATGAACAGAGACAGGCAGACGAACAGACGTCCCTCTCTCTCGGCTTAGATAAATAGATCACTGGCTACGAGGATTTCAGGGCAATCTTTCATTTTCAGAACATTGTGCATTCATCAAAAAAGATCTCCAAAAACAAAGGCAGAGAAAAAACTAATATATCTTATACGCGTGTTCTTACCATTAGATGAACGCTCCTGTTATGGAAATATCGGATTCCGGCTAAGTGCATGTGACTCTTTCGAAAAAAAGGAATATTAGAAATCTATATGAAGCTGGTGGAACAAGAATATAGAAATAAAGAACGACCAAGAATTCGAACTCACCCAGGGTAGAAATACAGTCATTTGAGGTAAATATAATTCTGTTAAAAAAACGTGTAGGAATTACACATTAAGGAATAAAAAAATCCGAAATGTATACGGGAGTAACCAGACTTTTTCAGACTCTAATGTTTACTTATTTTATACCATATACCCGAAATAAAAGTAGACTGAGCATTACTATTGAGAGAAACTTCAAAAGTGTGACCAAATGTCATGTCGATTAGTAGTCGGTGAAAAATTGACTTGATTCTTCTTGATGATTCTGTGGGCATATGAAAAGGTTATCATCGTTCACCCTATTTTTTATATTTCCTCTATGTTTCATACCAGTCCATAGAAGTAATGCCTATTAACCTCTATCATGAAATGTATTTTTGTGCACAATCTTAATTGATTTTTCTATGAATAAAATGACCTAGCGTTGTTTCCGAAATTATAATCTGAAATTGAAATACATGATATTAGTATTTAAGTATCTATATGATTTAAGGGATTCACTTAACTTTGAAAATTTGGCAAGACTTTTTTGCACGCTTTTATTTAGCTTGTTGTATATTACATTCAAATTTCGTGATCAATTTTAATCCTCGATGGTTAATTTACTTCAAACTTTTCATGCTTATTCCTGATGACAATTCAAAATTCAGCATCAATCAAACTTTAGTCGACTTCCTCACCCGGGCGTTTGCATTGTCAGAAAACCTCAGAAATGCGAGTATCTATGGAAAGGTCATAGTGAGTAATTCAAATGTTTGTTGTTTTCCACCCAACATCAACATGGGCCACGGGCGAGTATTGAATGTCTGGAAGGTGGTTAAAAATGACATGCCACTAACATTACAGAACCCGCTGCCAAGGTTGGTGTCAATGCTCCTAGGACTGAAGGGAATGGAGCTCACTTCATGGTATTGAACAATACCATGAAGTCAGTGTTACACCACCTCTGGGCACCAGAGAACCCTCAGTTGTAATCAAACCTCCAAGTTCTACGAGATAGCTTGTTCATCAAGATTTGAGCAATTTTGCTAATGATGAGATATCTCATCAAGTTATTGCAGAATTTTTTAGGTTGACGAGATCGAGATATGGTTAGTTTTTTTATAACGACGAGATATCTGCCACATCAAAATCTGGTCAGTTTAGTTAATGATGAGATACCTCGTCGAGACAACCACCAAGTGGGTTAAGGCCATTATACCTCTATGTTTTTAATCTGACATTTTCCGTTTTGATGCTAGTGATGTGATCAACCACTGCTCATATATGTAATATCCTACGTACAACGAATGAACCGAGCTTCTGGTTGGGACAATGGGACAATCACTAATATCAAAATAAAAATTTTCAAAAACTGAAAAGTATAAAATAAAAATTTTCCCAAAACTGAAAAGTATAAAATAAAAATTTTCAAAATATATATGTACATAGTTTGGTTAAGTGGATTGCCTATTTCGATGCATCACAAGCAGTACATTTTTTTAAATTACTTTTTATAAGGATTTAATAAAACAGTGGTCTTCAAGTCAGCAGACTTACAATTTTTAATCTAATAATTAAATCTTTAAATAGTCAGTCAGATATGTAATCTATTAAACATTGACCAAAGCACTTAGTAAATACTGTGTGAATCATGTATTTTATTCAATACCTGTAGTTCAAAACCTAGAACTTGTTTATTTAGTTTTACGAACTATAAGCTGATTGAATTCAATGGTTAATGGTTAATAAATGATGGAAAACTTCCTCATGGATCTGGAAGTAATACAAACTTCTCATTATAAAATCCTTGTTGCCAAAATTTACACAAGCAAATCATAGACGTAAGGATTACATATTCCACCCATAATACTCCACCAAGGAATTCGCAAATCAAAGAGAGGAAGAGAATTTAAGAGACCTGAGATGCTTTAATACTTAATTTTCCATTCATTATCTACTATCTTTGATGGAGAGTAACTTTCTAGGGGTTAATATTACAACCGTACTTTTAAAGCATGACTTTAATTTTAAGAGTTATTCTGGTCTCTTTGTCTCAGATTTTAAATTACTTAGCAGAAGCAAAGGGATATCTTCGACACGTAATATGCTTTTAGAAGAATAGTCATGCTCTATTTACATTTTATGAGGAAGTAACACAGTACCTTTTGAACAATTATTCTTGATTTTATATTTTATTATTATAAACCTGCTTTTTTACCTTATTCCAATACACATGAATTGTACTTTACGAAAGACATTTTTATATAAATCATAATTGAAAAATTTAATTGAAAATAATTTGATATACCAAAATTTCTACTCCTGGAAATTTAAATTATTTTATAAATATATTTTCTTTACATTTTCCTTGAAAGTGTGTTTCTCGCTATTTGTGCATGGGTTTGCAGGTAATACTAGAATTTATTTTTTACAAATATTTTTATACCAGACACAATGAAAATTAGTAAATAAAAACATTCATAATTGATTTTATTATTTTTTAAGTCAACTTACCTTCTAATTTTTTTTGTTCCATGCACAAGGGTATCAAATTTATCTTGAAAATAACCACATTAGATTCAAATTTCTATATTAACTACAAAAAAGCTTTAGAATTTCATATATATTGTAATCATGAAAACAGAAACTGAAAAAATACTTACAGGTTAAAAGTTAGTCGGTTTCACATTCGATGGAAACACTTCATTATTAGTTACATATTGTAGTTATAACTATGAAATTTTGCTCACATATTCTTTAAAGTTGTTACAACATAAAACATGAAAATAATATTTTTTGTGAATTACGAATTAGTAATTGTTAAGATAATGATGGTATTCATTCTATTGGTTGGTAACGTTTTTTGTAAAGGATTAAACAAAGCAATTAATAATCAAATTGTTTAATAAAATATTTCATTCTATTGTAGATTAAGATACTAAATGCTCTAAGATCAATATTGATATGCTTAAGGTATCATGTTTTGATGCTACTCATTATTTTCAAATTTAACTAATCAATTAAAAATGGACGAACTGCAAAATATAGTATTTTCGAGCACTTATAGAAGCTGTATCAAAACACAGCAATACCTTGATTATCCAGGAATCCAAGTTAGCTGATCCGAATTTGATTTTTTTAAGATTTGAATAGGTTTCGAGTATCAATTTTCGTATTTTGTCCAAAGAGGCAAAAATTCTTCGAAACCGAAGACCATTAATGACTTTTTCAAGAGAGTTTAAAAGGTACGTAACTTGTCCTCTAAAACTATCACAATAAATATACGTGACACAAATACAAGTATAGATTATTCTTAATCCTAGCTTTATTAATCTTTCAATAGAAGCAATAGTAACATGTAATACAGTAATTTTTTTCTTTATTTTCATTGTTTTCTTCATGTAGTTCTATTATATATCTATTAATTTATTCTTTAACTCTCTAAAATCCATGCGATGTATGCGATATACAACAATTTTTAGAAATTTCTATTTTATTGTATCATTAAATGCTTACATAATTTTATGTAGAAAGAAATAATAATGGATTTTTTAAAATTTAAAATAAGCACTTTAGTTCCTGTATTTGCGATAAAAGCATTCCAATAAAGTTGAAATATGACCACAGATTATATAGATGCTTATTTTCTTGGGTTAATGATGCGTAAGAAGGATTCATCAAATGTTCATCAAGAATTGGATTCAATCTATTGTGAGATGCTCTTAATTCTGTTAAATAGATATATGTTTTGATGGAAAGAAAAAACGAAACATTTGAAAATGTTTGGATATAACTTTATTCAAGTGTATATTGTTCAACAAATGGTGAGTAATTAAAGTATTTTACGCAATTTATTTGGGTATTTAACCTTTTAGGCTAGCAACCCCGAGCAGCAGATATCGCCATTTTTGCCTGTCAAAAAATCATAAATGGGTGTAGCCAATTTCGGCTAAGGTATACATGCGTAAGAAATAGTACACGCAAACAGCTTTTTTAAATTCATTGTAATTGAAAAATTAAAAGTTTACTTCATAACTCATATAACGAAAGGGAACATGACAGTGACGTGTTTTCTGCAAAGAAACGTAGAGTGCAAGTCGTATGTTTTTGACTCATGTTTCTCCAGCGTGCAGCCGAACTTAAGGAAAGTTCTCGCAGAATGATTAGTGATGCCAGGAAAACTATTCTCAGAAAATAATTTTAAACATACAAATCCCAAGTGTAAAACAAATTTTATTGAGTGTGGTTCTACATCTCTTTATGAACAGTGCTCTAAACACCGCCTGATTAATTATACCAACCCTGACTCAAATTTTATCATATGTTTCGCATCGTAAATATATCGCATCTAGTAACATTGGTTCCAACAGGCCTGGCATTTAAGTCATAAAACTCATCCATCCAATGCTTCCGAATCTTTGTTGTAAGGCTAGTTTCAAGCTCTATGCAGCAACGTAAAAGAAGAAAACTAACTCTTTCGCCGCCTTTATTTCATTACAAAATACATCAACGTTGAAAGGAAAACGTTTCTTAAAGATTAACAAAATATTATACCTTTCAAATTTTATTCTCCAGAGAAGAGTCTAATAGTCGCATCTTGCATAGTAGTTTATTTCCATTTCGAGAGCTTTGTACCGAAATCTGGGCATTAAGTTTTCTGAAACTATAAAAGGCGAATCCCGTGAATGTACGTTTATATCAAATGCTTTCACCATTGCTTTATATCGGGTTAAAAATGGAAAGTCGTCAAATTCACTACCTCCTGGTCATTTTTAGTAAGAGACCTCAAAATATTTTGGTATCTGAAAAACCTAAAGTGAAATATGGTGTAGAAATCTCTATGGCCAAAAAAAGTGTAATCATTCTTTTCCAAAAAAAAAAGAGAAAGAAGAAAGTGGAATAAAATAAATCTAGAATAACAAAATTCAATGCAGTCATATTTCTTATTTAAGTTTTTTCTTGGCCAACTTCCTGGATCTGCACCAAATAAAATGCTTAAGACCTGAACGATGGAAGTTTGGAGCGCTTAAGATAGCCATTTATCATGTGAAATAGGGAGGGGAAAGTACCCAAAATGGTTCCTGTGTTCTCTTCCTTAAGCTTTAAGATAAGAATTTGTTGACATTTCCTACTGTGCCAAACAACTCTGCCTATCTCTTGCAAAATTCTTTCTACAAAAGACCGACCAAAGTTTTCAGAAACGAAAAAAGAGGAATGCGCGTACCATTTCACAAAACTATTTATGTTTCAACAATGCATATTTATGTTAAAGAAGAAGTGCAAATATTTTCTTCTTATATATTTTTAATTACGAGTTTTTATAGTTGTTTTTTTCCTTTCTTAATGGTGTGTTTTGCGAAATGTTTAATCTCTCCAAAGGAAGCAGATTCGAGCCTATTATACCTTACAATATAACAAGAAATGTTCTCTTATCAGTGTTTCAATTCGTTGTGTAAAAGAAAAACTGATAAAAAGGAGAACCAAATTGCTAGATTGTGTTTGTAACGTAAATCTCTTATAAAATTTGGCCTAGTAAATGTTTACATTCTAGTAAGCCGATTGTGAAGTTTTAATTTTTGAGTTAAAGTGATGTAGGCTAACACTTAAGTTAATGGTGGAAGTGTAATGACAAATTAAATCCAGAACTTCATAAAAAATAGAACTTAATTTCATTATCCTAATCTATAGGGTTTACAATGTAATTAATACTTTTAATGAGTTTTAGATATTTATTTTTTGAATTGTCTTTGCAAATGTCTATCAGATTAACTGCATAAATAAATTTTAATGTATGATATTTGAGACTATTTAAGAAGAAAAATTTAATGTATTTAAGTATATGTACAATGTAATACAGTTTAAATGTCCCTTAAGAGATATAATTGAGATGATCGATTATATAATTTCTGTATTGCAAATTACTTTATTTTACTGATGAAACGAGGCGTTGTATATTTTTTTGCATACAGATATTTCAAAGGTAATAGAAGAAATTATGCTTATTTCTTAAGCATCATATATCACCTATATTCGGGGGAATCGTGTTACTAAGATACTTAAAATTCAACAAAAAAATAAATTATATATATTTTAATGATTTAATAGCTTTATAAATAATATATATTCTCAGGTCTTAAAAGATAGCCATAATAATATATTATAGTCATTCGAAAAATGTAATATATTTATATAATAAACAATCAAACATACAGAAATGCAGACCAGCAAAACGCCTAAAGGTCAAAAAGGTCAAATGGCTAGAAAGCCGAACTCAAAAGGCAGAACTGTCCATGCATGCGCGCTGAAGCTGCAGACAAACATGGATAGCAATATAATTCAATATCACAAAACAAAGAGAAATCCAAAAATTTTAAAATTAAGAAATTTAAGAAAATTTCGAAAAAAATGATGAAGTGTTTGTGGATGAGGGCGTCATCAGGCAGGAGCCTCACCCAGTCAACACGATATGGCGTTTTCTGCGTGTGAGCGGCAATTCACCAAAAGTAGACCACACCCCCTCCAAACACCATAAACAGGAAGGCAAAACTAGAAAACAAAGACCAGAAAATCAAAACCACAGAAAAAAAACGAACTTACCCAGATTAATAAACCTCGACTCGACAACTACATAAGGATCGCCAACAAATGGCATTTATAACACCCAAAAATCAGAGTTCCTGAGTCGAGAATCGCAATTCTGATTCCGCAAGAGAAGTCGGAATCGCAATTCTGATTCCGAACCAGGAAATCGAAAAGTTAGTGCTCGAATCCTCAGTCAAACAATATTAACATTTTTAGATCTTTCAAAAATATCCATATAAAAGGAGTGAGGGTATTTATTATTAAGAAGTGTGTCAATGAAATTATTACATTGCAAAAGAAAATTAGATTTAGAGTTGCAAATTGTATTGAAACGAACGATTTGACTAGCAATTATATTATAATAAATTCTTTTAGAAATATTAGAATCCCAATATATCAACTTAAAAACCGGAAACCCGAAATCTTATCATGAGTGCCAATATTCAGGTCCAGAAAGATGGCTTTATTATTATCTGAATTAGTTTTATTAAATATACTTCATCGGGGTAAATCGATTTTCACAGGTTAGCAAAATTACTATCATTAAAAACAATCAAATCATCAATATGTCTAAAGGCAGAATTAATTTGTAGGCAAATTTTTTTCATAATAATGAAGAAATAAATTAGCAAGAATGGATGGAAAATTGGAACCCTGTGGTATACCCTTAACTTGAATAAATAAATGCTCACCGTTAATTACAAAATTATTAAAGATACAGAGGTTAACCAAAAATTCCCAATCCTCAAAATCAATAGTAATCAAATTTTTAAAGTCATGATAATAGTAGTTAAGTACATCTTTCAGTTTGCCAAGTGGTATGCTAGTAAAAAGGTCTTTAAAGTCGTAGGTCAGTATATTATTAATAATATTATTATTTATATAATTTCAAACATTATTATATCACAAGTAATCCAGGTGAAACCTTCAATAATGGCATTATGGACAATTTTTAGATATTTACAAAGTATATGATACCGGGTTTAATCATATAGGAATTTGTACCACAGATAATAAATCGGAATTTCATTCGATTTTTATGAAATTTAGGTACAATACTTATGTAAGGTAAAATAATATGATGATTAGAAATTTTTAATCTTTTATTTAAAGAAATTATTTTCTTAACAATAGTATTATATGTAGAATTGCAGAACTTATAGGTATCAGAATTTTTAAGCTCAGTATCTAGTAAATTTAAATATAGTTTTTTACAGATAATAGCATAGTTACCTGATGCTTTATCTACCGGTGTAATTATGAATTTATTTTGTGTCTTTAATAGCTAGGACTATTGCCTTATAGTAATCGGTGTCTTTTCCAGAAGGTGGGAGATTTTCATTTATAAAAATTTTAGTCATTGTAAAGCTTCCATTTCCATTCTGTGAAATGTTAAATTAGGGTATTAAATTTAGTGGAAGTCATAATACAGAAATTATCAATGCCTTCGAGGAAACTTTTAAGTATAAAACTTTTTTAATATTATATATAGGTCTCAATTTATTACCTTTATACATTAATTCCCTTAATTGTTCATTGTCAATTATTCCAAGATTGCCAGTTGCAATGTCCTAGACTATCATTTAAATATGGCCTGTAATTTATGTCATTGCAAAAGCATACACAGTTTTCCCTATATAAATTAATCTTGCTGCAAAAATGATTGTAATTAAATATTTTTCTACGCAAAGGTATATCATATTTAAAGCATTTTTTTATAGTACGAAATTTGATGGGAAAAATATTCATTAAATTATTTACAATTTTATTGAAATTAAATTTATCAAAGATTGGGTGTTTAAATCCTATTTTCATATAAATTAAATTATCTTTACTAATAGTTTTTTCATATTAATTTTAGAAAGTCGAGCTTTGTAAATATCGTGCAGTAAAAGTAGAAAATGAAGATTAAAAGAGTCTAGTATGAAACATTTCTTAAATTTGAGACAAGTTCTGTCATCCAAAGCAAAAATATTTTTTTTAGCGTTTAAAGTTAACATTTCCAATAAAGTTTTTTCTAAAATTTTTAGGTATTTTGTAATGTCTTCAGATTTTTATTGCTTTCAGAGTTTTTTAATTTTTTATTAATGCCGCTAACCCTACAACCTCTATTCGTTTTGATTCTTGATGTGTGGAATAAAGTATGTGTTACACTTACCTAATTTAACCTTATGAATTTTGAAATAAATCATTTAAACCATAAGGAGCAAGTCTTTTATATTTTAAGATGTAGATATTTTCTTTGGCCAGTCGTAGTTCAGTATTGTTTATAATTTCAAGCATAATAATAATTGCATTGTTAAAGCCATGTAATGAGAAATGATGGAATTCCAAGTTAGAAGGGGTTCCCCGTGTGGGGGCGGGCAGTAGAATAACCCCACCGCAGCCCAGCGTTCGGTTGGGACGCGTACTAGTGGCCTCCCAACTCGGGGTCAACCCTTCGGGGAACTTCGGGCGGGAAGCGTCCCGATGTGTGTGGCCCGCCGGATCTTGTTGCCGCAGTTCACTTGTGTGTCCTACGCATGACGTGGAGGGTACAAAAGTGGGAGAGTCCCACTCTTCCTCTCATCATTGACACGTTTTTTGTTTTTCGTTTGATGGCGATGTTGCCCTGAACATCGGGTTGAGCCGGGCCAAGAAGGCGACCTGCGGTCGCCTCAAGGGCTGCGTCCCCTGTGGGCGGGTTCGAGCGAACCTGTAATTTACGTAGGCGACCATTTAAATCGCTCGACACCTGCTTAAATGCGGGATATGAAGGGGTCGTCATGCCGTGATTAAGTTAAAAGGGGTATGGGAGTTGTAATTTTTTATATTATAGCGGTGTAGATTAATACGTAAGTTCAGGGAATTACTGGTTTGACCTATATAACCCATATCACAGAGGCTGCATTTTAAATAGTAAATGACATTTGAGGCTTTATATGCAGGCAAAGCAGAGTCGTCGGAGCTGGTATCATCTATTATGGTCGAACTATTCAGTTGAGGTCAAGTTTTACAACGTTTATCGCTACATTTATAAAATTTAAGTCCATTCAAAGATTCAAAATTGTCATCAATAGGGTAACTTGCTTTCTATCCATGGGGTCCCCATAACCCCCATGTACCGAGCACAGGATTTACCACATGAAAGGAAGTCTTCTTGCCAGGCGCTAAATTATTAATTGTACTTTTTCATGAGGTGCATGAGGTTAAAAAAATATACTTACAAACTGTCCGAGGAGTGCTCTAAAGCTGCAACTATCTCTGACAGGGAAATAATAATAAACAATCAAACATACAGAACACTAAAACGCAAAGTAAGAGAAATGCAGACCAGCAAAACGCCAAAAGGTCAAAAAGTCAAATGGCTAGAAAGCCGAACTCAGAAGGCAGAACTGTCCATGCATGCGCGCTGAAGCTGCAAACAAACATGGATAGCAATATAATTCAATATCACAACACAAAAAGATATCCAGGAATTTAAACAAAAGAACACCATGAAAACTTCGAAAAAAATTATCCCCCTTCCCCCTGACAACGCCCTCATGCACCAACACTTCATTATTTCGAAGTTTTCTTGGTGTTTTTGTGTTTAAACACCTGGATATCCTTTTGTTTTGTGATATTGAATTATATATATATATACCGTATATAAATACGATATATATATATATATCGTAAATTAACAGAAATGCTGACCAGCAAAACGCCAAAAGGTCAAAAATGCAGACAAGCAAAAGGCCAAATGGCTAAAAAGCCAAAATACCTGGGTATAAAAATAGTCAAACAGAAGCCAGAAAGCAGAACTGTCCATGTCTGCGCGCTGAAGCTGCAAACATAGCATGGGTAGCAATATAATTCAATATTGCAAAACAAAACAAAGAGAAATTTAGGAATTTAAACTTAAGAATACCAAGAAAATTTCGAAAAAAATGAAGTATTGGTGGATCAGGGCGTCAACAGGGAGGAGCCTGACCAGTCAACACAATATGGTGCTTTCTCCGTGTGGACGGCAGTTCATCAATAGTAGCCCCCACACTCCTCCAAACACCATAAGCAGAAAGGCAAAATTAGAAAATCAAGACCGGGGACGTCCAAGGACACAAACCAAAGACAAGTACAATACAAAACTGTAGAAGAGAATACAAAATTACCCACATTAATAATAATAAACCTCAGCTCGACAACAACCCGCCGGAACCTACAATGCCATTCATAGTGCCCAAAAATCATATTATACTTCACAGTTGAGAATTCAGAACTAGAATTACGACTGGAATTCCAAATCGGTTTATCGGAACCGGAAACCGAAAAGTTTGAGTTCAAATCTAGTCTTTTAATAAATTAAGAGTGAAATTATATAATTAGTATATCAAATAGAATTGATAATCAACAGGAAAGTCTATTAAAATTATCTCTTATTTTTGAAAGATTCAAAAATGCTAATATTATTCAACTGATGATTAACCATAACGGTAAAAAGACAGTTTGGTGAACCCATTGCAAAAGTGTGATATCTATAAATCGCAAAAAATATCATAAATATATTATAATAGAAGAAATAAATCTACGTAATATGAAGGGGTAAAAAATTTATTGATTCTTTTAATTTTAAATATGGACTGATTTAAATTTTTTAAAAATAATAAAGGTAAAAGAATTATGACATGCTCCATCGGTTGATAAATCTATTTTTTATAAGTCAGCTGTTTAGATTTTCGTGAGAAAGTTTTGTAGACAGTTTCTGTAGAATATCGTAACGTTACTGTGAATTTATTGATTTTTGTTCATATAGATTTGAAGGGCTGAAAGTATGTTTAATATAGATTTTTTTTCCAAAGGAATACGTTTTTTCCCATGACTTGTTTGATTCTTTCTCTGTTTTGACTTTTAATAATCCCAAGAATGTGTAGTGAAGAATTATGCATTTTCCAGTTCTGAGTTGCTTGCAACGATAACATTATTTCTGTTGAAATTGATTAGTCTATTCGGTTTAGAATTGTCTTTATCTGCATTGACTTTACTTATGTAACGTTCAGTAGCACTGCGATTCGTCAGGACAGCATTTCCTTAGCATTATCCGTCTTTTTAAAGCAGGGCTTTTTATAATCTGAATCTCCGGAGGTTTCATCCAACAGACGTGAAATTCGGCTGATCCTCCTTTTCCATCGGTGCTATCAGAAGCTTTGTTTCCAGAGACCAAATTTTCAAGTTAATCCGATGTTGTTATAGACATTCTAAGATGTTATTTCACATGCGATTCTATTCTTCACAAATAAGTCTAATTCATCGTCTTATCCGATGAGATCTGTGGCAGTTTCTGCAGCTGGTGCGTCAACGTCTTGTGCAGCAAGTAGAGTCCTTTCTGCCATCTCGTCTTCGATGGTACGCAGACGCAAGTCCATAAATTCTTCGAGGTGTTCGGCATTCCACTCTGCTAGATAGTCACGTTCAAAGAAGAATTTTCCTCCATTCTGTTCTTTGGCCTTCTTTTTAGACTGCTTCTTTTTCATTCGCTTTTCTAGAAATTTCTTCATGGAATAGCAGGTTGGTATTTATTAATTTTTCAAAAAGGAAAGGGCATTACGTGTACTTAAAAACAACAATTTATGGAAAAATGTAATGATGATTGTCGGGATAGGTCGTGTGGAGATCCGAGCTGATCGCCTGAACTTATACCTTGGATCGATCGCTAGGGTGTTACAAAGTGATACGGAGATTAGGACTAACACAATTTATTTCTCTACCTAAAAAACTATGTACAGCAACTGTTATATCAAATTGATGGAACAGCCTACACGCTGCCACTTGCATTAATTCTGTAAAAAACTGCGCTCACTCCACCTGCGCGTGGAAGCCTTCAGTTACTAGTTCAAAACTGCGCTCGCTCCACCTGCGCGTGGAAGCCTTCAATTACTAGTTCAATTCTAACTCACTCTCGCTGAGTCAGGAAAATAGTTTCTACCAGTCACCGGATTTCAGCGGACATCTGCACGTGTGGTTAAGTCGATCATCAGCCGTTTGCACATCCTCACACGCCGCCGCCAAGAGGAAAACAGATTTTTTTTCCAAAAAAATCTGTTTTACTAATAATATAGTCCGAACATTTGTGGCAACCGGTCAGATCAGGAGTGGTTACCCTCTCAACCCAAGAGAAATCAAGGGATCCAAAAAAAAATTATGCATAAGAACATTTATACTTTGCAACCACTTTTCAAGCTAATATTAGATCTTAACATCCAAATGCTATATCTATTTACACCACCAACAATCAAATATTGATACTCCCGAACTCCAATACCTTTTCATTCTAAATTGATCCAATCTACAAAACCTAACCTAAAGTATTGCAAAAATAACATTCGACTAACACCATACATATAAAATTAACCATTATTTACACTATATTTAATATACATCTTAACTCTCCATATTTAGTTATAAAAAAATAACAATCTCATCCAAATATGCTACCAAGCCTTTATTGATCGACCTCTCTTTCCAAGCGGGAGAGAGCATCAGCTCCCTGATGATAAATCCCAGGGCGATGGGTCAACTTGTAATTCCACCTTTGAAGGGCAAGTGCCCATCTAGTTAACTTGGGGCTCTTAGGAGTTGTCTCGACCAGATATTTTAGCGGATTGTGATCAGTTATGATCTCCACAGTGTTACCCTGCAACCACTTATCAAATTTTTTCAGTCCAAATAACACGGCATAGGCCTCTTTCTCAATGGTAGACCAATTCTTTTGGGTGTTATTCAATTTTTGACTAACAAAAGCAATTGGCCTATGGTTTATATGCTCGTCCTTCTGGGTCAAACAACATCCAATAGCGTAGTGGGACGCGTCTGTGTGGACCTGGAAGGGTTCGACGGCATTGGGGGTGCTTAACGCAGTGACCTCACATAACGCATTTTTCAACCGGAGGAATGATTCTTCCTCGCGTTTCCCCCAAAATACCTTTCCCGATTTTTTTCCTTTTGTCAACTCCGTTAAAGGGGATGCTATCTCTGCATAACCAGGAATGTAAGTCCTATGAAATCCCATCAGTCCTAGAATGGATCTGACTTCCTTTTTTGATACGGGTCTTCTCAACTGTTTGATGGCTAATATTTTGTCATTGTCAGGAGAGTGCTTTCCCCCTCCTATCTTATGTCCTAAGTATTTTATCTCTTTGGATGCAAATATGCATTTCTTAAGTTTCACCGAAAATCCGAGATATTCCAGATCAGATAAGATTTTTTTCAAGTGTTCTAAATGTTCTTCCCACGTTTTAGAGAATATAACAATGTCGTCTATATAAGCTTGCGCATAAGCGGAATGTTTGTGCAACACTTGATTCATAATGCGTTGGAAAGTTCCCG
The DNA here is from genome assembly GCA_933210815.1 of Meta bourneti. Classification (NCBI taxonomy): domain Eukaryota; kingdom Metazoa; phylum Arthropoda; class Arachnida; order Araneae; family Tetragnathidae; genus Meta; species Meta bourneti. The sequence goes on along the minus strand of OW119923.1, from coordinate 65,988,505 downwards.
AAGCTCCTGACAATCCAAATGGCATCACTTTCCATTGATACACCCCGTTGTGGGTGGAAAATGTTGTCAAAACTTTGCTCTCGTCCTCCATTTTTATTTGATAATATCCCCTTTCCAAATCCAAGCAAGTTAACCATTCGGCCATCCCCGCAGTGAAGATCAACTCCTGCATGTCCTTCATAGGATAACTGGGCACTTTTGTTATCAGATTAAGCGCCCTATAGTCAATGCACATTCTAATCGAGGCATCCTTCTTCGCGACACATACAATGGGATACGTAATGTCTGCATTGGACGGCTCCAAAAGACCCAATTCTAAAAGTTCTTGGACTTGCCTATCCACTTCTGAACGGTATGCTATTGGTATGCAATAACTATGTGGTTTTCTCCGGATGGAGTCAGGCAGCAATTCAATCTTGTGCTGACTTACTCCCACGGGTTGTATTGGTCGGCAAAAAAGTGTTTCGAACTTACACAAGTCTTTTCAATTCTTCCTCCTGTTTAGGATTTAAGTACGGTGTCGTGATCATTTTCACTAATTGGGTGAACTCGTCTCTTGCTTCGACAATTGGAGCGTTTTCTATGTTACCAAATTCTTCCTCACCTTCAAAAATGACATTTACCGCGTTGGAACCGACCACAAATTCCCTTATCTTGTTCTGGTGAACGTGCCTCATCCTATTGTCTGGCATCTTTATAATGAAAGAATGTTCATTCTTTTTCTCTTCAATGATTCCGGGACCTTGCCATCTGGCCAATAATTTGTTTGTAGAATCTGGCAAGAGCACGATGACTTTATCTCCCGGCTTGAAAGTCTTTCTTGTAGACCTTAAATTATAATAATGGGCCATTTTCCCTTGTTGTATATTAGATGTTATCTTGGCTTTCTCTGCGGCCTCCTCCAGTCGGGTTTTCAACTTCTCCAGATAGACATGTATTGGGGTTGTATCCAGCTGCAAACCCTCGTGTCTTCCCGTCCAGGTATTCTTTAGAATCGACAAAGGACCTTCTGGCTTCCGACCAAAGAGCAATTGAAAAGGCGCTACACCCGTTGTACTGTTCGGGACCTCTCTGTATGCCCATAAAATGAACGGTATTTTGGTGTGCCAGGTCCGTGGTTCTTCCTTAATGGTGTGATGTAACATACTCTTTAAAGTTTGGTTAAATCTTTCCACTAACCCGTTTGATTGTGGATATAATGGTGTGGAGAACCGTGGAGTTGAACCCATTCTTTTTTCAAATTCCTGAGTCAATTCAGCGTTGAAATTTGTACCATTGTCCGAGGCAATTACGTTTGGCACTCCAGTCCTCATAAAAATAGATAATAAAGCTTCACACGTTGCTTTGGCTGTAAGACTCGTCAAAGGGGATCGCCTCAGCCCACCTTGTATGTTGGTCTACCATACACAAGATAAATTTGTGTCCTTTAGAACTTGGAGGATCTATCGGTCCTATGATGTCCACATTGACCACTTGGAAGGGCAATTCTGGCCGCGCAACGGGAGTTATTGGGGCCCTATCTTTGTGTTTGACCCTTCTCGACAACTGACAACCTTCACATGCTAAACAAAACTGTCTCACGTCTCTTGATAGCCCGTTCCAATAGAACGAATATCTAATTCTTTCTATTGTCTTCCTCGCTCCCATGTGTCCCCCAAACACTGAGCAGTGGGCTAATCTAAGAACCTCTTTTCTTCTACGTTTAGGAAGAACCAATTGACATACATTCTCTCCAAGAATCTTGTCTTTATGAAAGACCAAACCATCGTTAAAGAAAAATCCTCCACTACCTTGCTTAGCCTGTTTTCTGGTCTCTTCCAGCTCTTTACACTCCTCTTGCTCTTTACGGAAGCTTTCCGTCTTCGATATCCCTTCTTCCTGGTCTCCGTCGGTGCTTTCTACCACTAACACTTCTGTGTCCTTATTCACTTCAACGGAATTCCCTTCTGTGTTCCCCTCTTTTGTAGGTGGTTCCAAGATGTTTCCACTACCAATATCGGTGGAAATTAATTCCTGCTTTCCTCTAAGCATGTCTCGGATATCTGGTGGCAACAGCACATCTTCCACCAATGAGGGAGCAACTGCGCAGAGGACTTCTTGGTGAAGCACATCACCCCTACCTCCTATGATCAGTCCTATGGGAACGTTCATTAACGGGCATTTCTCCGCTGGACCGAAGATTCCTTTAATAAAGATGGACGATTTCTCTTCCAGCGACAGATTTTGTACAATATCTTTCCGTATGACGGTAATTTCAGTCCCAGAATCAATTAGGGCTTTTGCCTCCCTCCCGTCAACACTAATTAAGATTCTTTCCAAGGGGCAAAGATTGTCTCGCCAGGATCTTTCCTTAAAGGATACAACTTTAGCTACCACCGCCGTTCCGCCAGTATTCAGTGTCCTTTTCTCATCCCCCACACCGCTTTCTTCAGTTATGATCCTATTCACGTTCGCTTTCCTTCTATTATCGTGATCTGATCTTCCTTTATCCGACTTTGGACAGAACCTCTTCATGTGTCCCTCCATTCCGCATGAGAAACAAACAAGCCTGGAATTATGTTTCGCCGGTTCTGGTTGAGTTCTGTGATAGGTTCGTTTGGTGTCCTGCTGAGATATGTGGTATCCACCGTAACCTCTTGCATCATACTGGGTCTTGTATCCCGAATTTGTCTTCATGGTGGTACTTGGCTGTCTCTTGTATGTTCTACGAACACATTCGTATTCGTCTATCTTTTCAACCAGCAATGAAGGTTTTGATATTTTCCCCCATTCATCGATAAAATGGTCCCTGGCTTCCTGTGCCACTCTTTTCTTGACTTGATCGGCTATCATCAATTCCTTTAGACTCTCAAAATCGGAGATACCAAGTCCTTCGATCCATCCTTGAAAATAATTGGTTACTTCATAAGTAAAATCTTGCCAAGTTTTATCAGGACTTTTTTGATGTTGAATGAACTTCTGGCGAAATCGCTCTGGATTCATCTTAAACTTCTTTAACAAGAGGTCTTTAATGTGTTCATAATCTTCTAATCCCTCTTCCGAAACCCTCGCAATCAATTCTATTATCTCCAAAGGCATTAGGGTCAAAAGACATGATACCCAATTTCTTTCATCAATTTTCCTCCGCCTAGCTTGACTTTCGAACAGGGAGAGGTATAAAAGGATATCACCCTCTTTCATTTGGAATTTGGGCATGTATTTCGTCATGTCGACATGTATATCGGTAGGACTACTTCTTCCTTCTATGGAATCATTGCTTATCCTTATTCCTGCTTCTATCCTTAACTTTTCTAGCTCAAATTCTCTTTGTTGTTTCTTTCTCTCCTTTTCCTCTTCTCTCTCCTTCTCTTCTCTCTCCTTATTCTCTTCTCTCTCCTTCTTCTCTTCCCTCTCCTTCTCTTCCATCTCCTTTCGTGAACTCACTATCGTTTCAAGCATCTCCATCACGAATTCGACTTCGTATGACTTACTTCCTGTTATGAGATCTTTCAGTCCTATAACTTTAATATTTGGATCAGGAGTTTCCCCTAACTCCAATGCTAAAGTAAATAGATCGCATTTCTTATATTTTCCCAAAAAAGCCATATTCACCAATATATTTTCCTTTCTAACTGGTATTAACTAAAAGACCATTAAAATAAAAACCCTTTTCAGCTACTGATTGACTACCCCTAGCATATATCACAATTGTTTAAAGAGAAAAATAATGGTTCACCCTAAACTGATAACGATGACATGTGAACAATAACACTGACGTGTCACATGAGTTAACGCTCAATTCGTAACTCTGAAATTCCAGCACTGTCGTGCTTTAAAAATACCTTCTGCCACTCCTGGTGTATCACAATTCTTCAAGAGAAACTATAATCAGCACTTTTGGCTAAGAACACTGACGTGTCACCTGCGCTGTCGCGCAATTCTAAAATTTGAAATACGGATGTATTTCCCGCACTTCCGTGCTTCAACTACACCTCATCATTTAACAAACAAATATGCTTCACCTAACATTTATTTAGCAATGGATCCCTGATTATTTCTCTTAAAAGAAAGGGTAAACAACACTCACCCGGTTCGTCTGCTTCACCAGGATTTAGCGTAGCCTCGCCGTCCGTTTCCTCAGGATTTCTCGTCTCTGGTCCAATCTTTACTGTTCCCGGTTCGTCTGCTTCAACAGGGTTCCTCGGAATTTCTCGTCTCTGGCCAATCTTTACTGTTCCCGGTTCGTCTGCTTCAACAGGGTTCCTCGGAATTTCTCGTCTCTGGCCAATCTTTACTGTTCCCGGTTCATCAATCTTTACCGCTATCGGTACATCGATCTTTACCACTCCGGGTACATCATTTTTACCGCTGCCACCATCTTATTGTCGGGATAGGTCGTGTGGAGATCCGAGCTGATCGCCTGAACTTATACCTTGGACCGATCGCTAGGGTGTTACAAAGTGATACGGAGATTAGGACTAACACAATTTATTTCTCTACCTAAAAAACTATGTACAGCAACCGTTATATCAAATTGATGGAACAGCCTACACGCTGCCACTTGCATTAATTCTGTAAAAAACTGCGCTTGCTCCACCTGCGCGTGGAAGCCTTCAGTTACTAGTTCAAAACTGCGCTCGCTCCACCTGCGCGTGGAAGCCTTCAATTACTAGTTCAATTCTAACTCACTCTCGCTGAGTCAGGAAAATAGTTTCTACCAGTCACCGGATTTCAGCGGACATCTGCACGTGTGGTTAAGTCGATCATCAGCCGTTTGCACATCCTCACAATGATGGACACAAAAATGCATGCGATAAGTAATTTAAGCAAGAGGTAAGAAACAGATCCCACACTTACATTTGTTTCCTCAACCAATTCAGCATCTTGAAAGAAGAATAAAACGTCTACCAAATGACGTAAATAACACTGAAAAGTACTGTTTGCAAATAAATTGAAGTGGAAGATTCCTCTATAACAAAAAACGCTTTAATCAAACGTATATTAATCTCACTTGATCAAAGATTTAAGAGACGCTAGTTACAGTTTTAAATTTAACATGAATGACGAAATCTTTTAAAAACAGTATTGCTTACATACAAAAATGGTTGGGTAATAATGAAATAGAAATTTTGATGCTCAAGCAACAATGAACTTATTATTTTACTCAAACTAACTTTATTGCTTAAAGAAAAATGGAGGGGGTTCTGGTTGTATTTATTTACATTGTTGTAGCTACGAAGTTTTAAATTTGATATTGAATTCAGAATTAATGATGTAATATATAATTTCAGTTGTCTATGTGTTTTAATATTTAACTGCTCATACTTCATTAACTTTCTATTTCTAAATAATAAAACTGTTACAACTTTTATACTTTTCCGACACAAGATCTGATTTGTTTTATTTTTTATTAGAAGACCCATAGAATTCCTTTTCAAAGTACATTTAAAATTGACAACATGAATGAAATAAATAGACAATTTGAGCATTAATTCCATGATGAACTGAATAATCAGTTTAGAATTTCGTTGAATTTTTCTTCTACGAGCCAGTTAATTTCCCGAAAACTATTTTATTATCATTTCGGAAGCTGTTGAAACTTTTAAGATTCTTCGCTCCACAGTCAAGGGTGTATCGAGAGTACCTATGGAAGGCATTATCTTCCACAAGGGACAGAGCAGTGGACTGCCACGTCTGCTGAATGATCGAGGCCAGCGACGTCTGAGCAGAAGTGTTCGTGCTAGTAGAGGAACGACATTTCGTGAAATGACGGCAAAATTCACAGAGGGAAGCACTAGAGTCGTGTCCGTGAGGTCCGTGCAGAGAAATTTGGTGTTCATGTGATATAGTAGCAGAAGACCGACTCGAGTATCAATTCACAGCACATTATCGGATTGGGCGCCACACTTGGGCTCACGAGCATGCATTGGACTCTAGATGACTGTAAGAAGGTATCTTGGTTCGATGAGTCACGTTTCCAATTGGTACGAGCTGATGATCGTGTTCGGTTGTGGTGCATCCCATGAGGCTATGGATCCTGATGGTGGTTCCATAATGGTGTGAGGAGTGTACCTGGCATGAATTGGGTCTTCTGGTCAAATTGAAGCGGTTATTGACAGGAAATAGCTATGTTCAGCTGGTTGGTGACCATTTTCAGCCCTTTATGAACTTCAATTATCCCAATGGGATGGGGTGATCCAGGATGATAATGCTCAGTGTCGCCGGGCCCATTTTCTTCGGGATTGGTTTGAGGAGCATTCTGGACAATTCCAGCACATGATTTGTCCACTTCGATCACCAGACATGAACCCCGTGGACCATATCTGGGATAAGACCGAAAGAACCATTCGTGCACAAGATCCAGCATCTACCACAACCACGCAATTTCGGGCTGCTATCGAGACAGCATGGCTGAACATCTCTCCTGGCGACTTTCGCCGACTAGTTTAGTCCATGCCACGTCCGGTTTCTGCACTTCGCCAAGCAAGAGGAGGCCCCACATGATATTAGATAGGTATCCTATGACTTGTCACTTCAATTAATTTATTTGAGTAGTTAAAAATTGCACAAACAAATTTAATTGGAAAAATAAATATTATGTTGTGCAAATGTAAAAATGAATGCCAATGCGACATAAATTTAGCGAAAAACTATTTTCGTGTTAAGTTCTCAAGCAAAGCTTCGACACACTAAACAACGCTGGTTTGCATTCATAAAGGAACAAATAATAGTGATGTGATACCACTTTCACACATTGTGCGCAAATTTGTCGGTGTAGCGTTATCTGACTTAAGACGGCAACAGTTGGTGAAGCTGTTCAAAAATATTTTTTTTAAACTTCGCCATTTGTAACGCGTATTTCAGATGTGATGAAGCATATACTCCGAGATTACTGACATACATCTAACGTGTGGGGCTGCCATTGGAAATAGAAGAGGTAGTGCAGCAGTTCCGAAGATACACGGTTGCGCAAAGATAAGGAACACAATTATTTTTAAAGGTTACAACCCCAAAATTAAACAAAACATTCTGTGGTGGTTTGCATAACCGAGGACATTCAGTAGAAAGTTGGTTCACATTCAAATTTTGGAATAGGGACGTTAGAGGCTCTAACATAGGAACGGGTTCTGCTATTACTGGAGCTCATCTGCGACCTCATTCTCTGTAGGCAAACAAAATGCAAAGCCTGTATCTATGTTCGAGGTGTTGTTACAATGGAACGCTTCTCTCTTTTTAAGTTTTCACACTAAATCTTCTGTCTCATGGAACCTTTCTGTTACTGTTCAGTGAAATGTCACCACTACAGTTCAAATATTTTCTTTGCTGATCACTTTGGTTCTAGTTATCGCTCTGATTTTACTCATCAGTTCAATCATGGTTTACAATCGGTAACTTTTGGCGTATCTTGTATCATTTTCCCATATATTCAGGACACTTCACTGCAAAGTAGCAGCTGAAACCTTACTGTTCCTTATGTTTTGCAAGCCAGTGTAGCACCGTGAACACTTATCCTATAAGCAAGTGCCAAATTGTCAAAAATTTGAGAGTTTGCACACCACCAGCTGTGGGACATCCGAACAATTCATGTCATTAGGCAAAAGTTCATCATGTGAAAACTTTGTGTTGTGAGTGACGAAAATTGAAAAACTGAACGATTTGCAACGTGCCAAGCGCTCTTTAGCACTTGCGAGCAACAGTTTCGGCCATACATTCCTTGACAAAAAAGCTTATTTTGATGCTAACACAACTTTTAAAGTTGGGATAAGGAATTTTAAATCACCTTGTATATGATATCTGTATTGCTTCCTGCAACCTAGATACTCTATATACAAATGGAGTATTTGTTTGAACTGAATATTTTCATCCCATTTAAAGTTATTTATCCCTTTTGGATTGTTTTAATACAAAATCTGGTTATCTCCCTATATGGGTGCATGTATGTTTGTGTGTGCCCACACTACGTTCGAACGGCTAAATATATTTTCATGAAATCCAACATAATTCGTTTGCATATTGTAGCTTAGTGACTGAAGTTACATCATTGTCAGTCTGTCTGTATGTCATCCATTTTTATGTTTGTCTAAGTGTGTGCATATATCACATAAAATTAACTTCATATTTCATAAAATATTACACATTTTCACTTAATAAAAACATTATTTAAATTTTTTTTCCATTTTTAGGTAAGATTTAAACTAAACAGGGGCTGAAACCTTAAATCAACCTTAATTTAGCTGTGTTGGAGAAACTGGTATGTAAATTATACATTGCGATTACTCAGATTGGCGAGATATCTCGTCATCAAGATATTGCCGATTTTTTTTTGATGACGAGATCAAAATTTGATAAGTTTTTTCGAATAACGAGATATCTCGTCCATCAAGATCTTGTCAGTTTTGGAAAAGCCGAGACAACCACTACGATGGTTAAGCATCATAGATAACCTTAGCATAACCTTATCTCGTTGTCGAATGCATTAACGCTAGTGCTCCCCGCCTTTACAAAGGGCTTGGAAAGGCTATAAAGGGAGTTGTATAACGCTATCCTAGAATCACAATATTTAAAATCTCGTTTCTGGTGGCCCACACTACGTGGCTTTCTTATGTCTAGAAGATGGTAGACACCTTGCTCCACCGATATGGCAATTGACGATATTTTAGATTGAAGAAGCATTTTTTGCATTGACAAAGTTTTTAAATCGATGTTAGTCATTGTTTCTAAGATTTTTCAATTTTTATTATACATCTGTTATACAGGCTTCTACATAGGTCTGAGGGTTCGGTTAAGTTGGAAAAGATTTCGGACTGCAAGGCCAGTTTGCTTTCCATCAATCCAAAACTCATAAATCTGATAGAGGAAAAAGAATTAAAAATTGTGCAAACTGAACATTGAAATCGAAAATTTAAATCTTCAAAATTTGACCAAGAAAGATTAAATTGGGTGATATAATTGTTAATAGCTATTTCGGTGGAGTAAAACATCCAAAATCATCAGAATAGATGTAAACAACACAAGAATAACGCGAATTTAAATGTTACCTAGAATAGGATTGAACACCACTAGCTTTTTTAACTAAGACCCTAAGACCTAAGTCTACTAAGAATATTCTCTACGCCTTCCAGGCCGTGTAAAGGCGGGGAAGCACTCATGTCCAAAAGTTAAGCATACTTGCTGTTTATGTGAATATTTGAATATTTCAGAAAATCTACATCGGAATGGAAGAATACTCGGTATGCGGGTGTAATAGGATTATAGAAGAAGAAAACAATTCAAAACAAAGATAAAATTGAATTTTATTATCCAAAGAAAAGGGTTAAAATAAAAATGTTCACAATAATAGTGTCAACTTTAGTGAAAAGGAATAATTAGAACAATGCGATGCTGAAATCCAATACGGTGTGTGGGAACATCTGGTAGCCACGCATGCTGCACAACGATGTCCCATTCTTTCGAAGAGGGTATGAATGAGTTGTGTGGTCAGAGTTCCAAGCCTCACGGAGAACAGTTTTCAATTCCGAAACGGAGTTTGGTGGGTGGCGGAGGGCTGCAATATGTCTCCCAAGCATATCCCACACATACTCTATAGGATTCAGATCAGAAGAGTTGTCAAGCCACTGCATGTGGTGGATATTTTCACTTTGAAGGAAGGGGTCGACCAGGGCTGCACGGTGAGGAGGCGCGTTATCATCCATGAATATGAAACCAACAGCACCTCGAAACAGGCGAATGGTAGGATCAAGGACTTCGGCTCTGTATCTTTGACCGGTAACAGACCCCGTGTCAAAGATGTGGAGGTCTGGGCGCCGTCCAGCATGATGCCTGCCCAGACCATGACCCCCTGAAGCAAACGTTTTTCCGTGATATTTTCCCGGGTGAAAACGCGTTCCGCCGTTCCCTCCAGATCGTGGTACGGCGAGAATCAGTTTGCAGGCTAAATCTGGACTCGTCACTGAACATGACATTGCTCTACTGTTGTCGACTCCACTGCCGATGTTCCAAGCTCCACTGTAAACGCGCGCGTTTCTGTACAGATGTCAGGGAATGCAAACTTCTGGTCGTCTGGCATAGAGAGTAACGTGTCTGAGTCTCCTCTAAACAATTTGTCTCGAAACTATGACACCTGTGGGGCTGTCAGGCTGAACCCAGTTGTCTGGCAGAACGGTTCCTCTGACGTCGCACAGTTATCAACAAATTTCGGTCCTGCCGAGCTGTTGTTACCCTTGACCATCCTGGTATTGGTCATCGCGTAACATATCCAGTGGTTTGAAACCTCTGCCTCAGTCTGGAGATCACACACTGAGACACATTCAGAATTCGAGACGCTTCGGCTTGGGATCGACGGGATTCCAGCATTTCAATAATTCGTCCCTTCACAAACATGTCTAGTTGGGATTTTTGTGATATTTTTCGACCTTATTGATTGTTAACAACGCTCCGTACCACAGGAATTGCGAAATTTCTGTCTAAACTGGCCATGCCGCTCGAGGCCGTTGTATACTCGTTCCGACGTGCGCCGGTGCTTTGCGCATGTCGACGTCGACTGAACTGTTTTGTATATGCACAATGTTTTACCTTCGTCCTACGATTCTTCACAAGTGATTTTGAACCATTTTATCCATAATTACTCGGATTTTTTTTTTGCATTTTAGGATTTATGCTTACCTTTTGGACATGATTGTAATTGCAGGCGTAAAAAAGCGAGTGATAGCAACATTATTTTAGGATAAAAATATTAAAACTCACCATTTTCCTTGTTGTTTACTTCTGTCCTGATTATTATACTTCTCCGCCCAAATTGATATTGACATTTTAATATTTATTAGTCATATTTTGAAGTTTTTAAATTTTTAATTAAACATTGAATAGTCAGGATCCATTTTTCTATTTCATTCCTATTCTCTAAATTAGCCCTGTGACCCAGAGTTCAGATGTAACCAACAAAGTTTTGCTGCAATACCTGGAACTAAGATAACTGCGATGCCTTAAGTATTTCTATTTAATTATTTGACCGAAGTTTTTCCACATCCAGGTTTCAGCCTTGAATTTTTCTCAGAAATAATAAGCATATTTGATTATTTCATCAAATCTTACATTAAAGATAAAAGAGTTTATCTCTAAAGTTAAGGTAATCCAGAGATTTTATACATTTTAGTAAATTAAAAATATATTAGTATGGAAATAGTCACCATTCTTCGCAGTCAAAAATTGGCAGAAGCACTTAGAACTGATTCTACCCTTTTTAGTTAAAATTTTTTCGATTTCTTAAATGTAATTCATGCAAAAACTAAAAACTCGAATTGGCAAACCCTTGAGGTTAGAATGGATTTTTGCATTTAGGAAAAGAAAAAAATTAACTATGCACCTCTTTTATTATCTTCTGAAGAAACGGTTATGCATTCAATTTCAAACTTAAACAGTCACCAGGTCAATGCCTGCCTGAGGCTAGAATCCAGAGCTTAAGCAGAACATTCTATCTTTTTTTTAATATCCATAACCAATTTATATATTGCATTGAGTCTGAAGCGTTCAAAAGAAGGGAACATCTGGAATCGTTTTCTACTTCAATGTAGGCATATCTTTGAGCTCATCAAAATCGATTTTTCTCAAAGAGAATACTTCTCAAGGAATAAAAAAATGTGGAAAACGAATCGACTCAAAAAAGGAACTGAGAATTTATTTTCAACCTTCTGTATCATATTTTTATAATCGGATTTTTTCTCACGAAATGAAATTCCTTTTATTTTTTGTAACACTTTTCATGTACGAAACTCTAGTTATTACTTTTTCCTCTTCTAGGTGGTACAGATTCTCTATTTTCAGTTTGTTTGCCTAAGGTCCGAACGATTCGAATGAGTTTCTCCTACCTCTGTAGCATAGATGGTTATTTACATAAAGTGTTGTGTTTGTGTGAAGATATTCATTCTCTGTTTGAGTATTAATCAAATAAGTATGCGGAAGATAGAGACAGATAAGAACGTAGGTTATGTACTATAAAACGAGAAAATAATTATTTTATTTTATTTCATGTTGGCTTTGGTATTTGACTCATTAAAATAATTACTATTAAGTACAGCTTTAATGAATGGAAGAGAGGATTGGAATACATAGACGAAAACCAGTTATTGTTAATTTTGTTTTCATAATACAAAATAGTTTGCAGAACAATGTTACAAACAAACAAATGTATTTTTACGTTATACCGCCATTGATGTGGATTTATTGTTCCACAACCTCAAAAAAGGCCTTAGAATCCTATTTTTCACTTTAAAAACACTTTTCAACTTCACTGCGTTATTCATTCTCAAGACCCCTTCTCAGCAAAGGTGGAGGACTTTTATGTGACATAAGGAGTTATGAGTCGCAGGAAACACGATTTGATAGTGTTGTGTTAAATTTATTTCCATAAATATGTTTTCAGTTAGGCAAATCTCCTCCAAATGGAGAATTTGAGGAAATACTTCTTTCTGTTTACTTAAAAACCATTTATTTATAAATTTATCTCAGGAACAATAAATGGTAATCAGTGGTGTAGCTTACATATAAACCTATAAGACAACCTTCCCCCTTTGAAAGCAGTTCTGTACCCATGGTAGAAAAGGGCCAACGTTTATTTTGCGTGTTTTGGTTACAGCTGACTTAGCAATTTTTATTCCTTTAATTTTTAATACAGCGTATAAAAAATATTTTGAAATGATTTGATACTTTCATAATGTATTGAGAGGAGAACATTGGTATTTTTTACTTACATAACTTTTATTATCTTGAAGTGATTTGTAGACATAATTCAAAATCAGCGATTTTGGACATTGACCTTTTCTCACCAAGGTACAGAATTATAAATGATCGAATGTATCAAGTTTATTTTTGACACAAATTTTAGTGGACATCAGCTTCCTAATGCGCACTTCCACATGTAAGGCTCTATTTGTCACCGAACCACACGGCTGATGCCAGATCGTCCCAGCGTTTGATGATCTGTATCTGATTGGTTAGTGGTGTTTGTTATGCACTGTAGAGCACGATCTAGCCAACTTCATTCACGCGTCTTTGCAAAACCAATTCTAGCTACAAGACGCTGTCGTTTGTTTTCTGCATTTCTAGATAAAATCCATGCTCAATTGCTATATATTTTGTTGTCGAGTTGAAGACAATTTTCTTTTACTTGTATTCTATTTTCCGAATGCTTTGTACGTTATGTTTGCTAAAACAACAAAAGATCTACATCTCTAACGTACTAGCTTATGGGCAAAAATCACGAAATGACTCTTCTATTCCAATGGTAGGTGGTGTTCTCCTGACTGACTAAATGAACAGCAGTGGGAAAAGTAACGAACCCGCCCCCCTTTTATATGACATTTGTTAATAGTAGAGGAAATTTAATCGCGGCATCCCAAATTTTATGGTACGCTACTGGAATCAACCGACAAGTTGTTATACCGCAGTACTTCCTATTTACTGTAGACTCAGGTGTTAAAGTGAGTTCGTGAAGAATGATATTTACATCTATATATTACCATGAACAACAGTTCTATGTGGGTTACTTACTAAGCTGTTGATTATACTCATGGAATAAATAGTAATGTGTAGAATTCCCTAATTAATATGATGAGAAAGCAATTTTTATACTATGCCAAAGGAATTATTGTGATTTTTACACACATCCATGCGGAAGGTTAAAAGAGCTCCTTTAATAGTTCTAACTATCCAAGTAGTCTTGACAAGATATCTCGTCCATGAAGATCTGACCAATTTTTCTAATGACGAGGTACCTCGTCATCACGATATTATCACTTGTTTGATGATGTCGAGATCAAAATCGTGTCAGTTTTTTTTAATGATGAGATATCTCATCCTCCAAGATCTGTTCAGTATTGCTAATGACGAGATACATCGTCGAGACTCCACAAAGAGCATTAAAATAATTTTAAACTTCGAAGGATTGTTAATAATTTATGTTACTTAGCCTTGTTAAACTAAGGTATTTATCGTCTTCTATTGAATGCCCGCTTTTGCAATGTTGAAACTTGACGAATAAAATAACCATCTAAACATTTCTAAAAACAATACAAACCATGTTTTAATGGGGTTATGTCCTAAGATAAATAGTCTAACCGGTTAAAATGGTACATAAATATGCGTAATTAGATCAACAATAGGATAAGAAATGAATTTTTGTATCATGCCACCTATAAGTACCAAGGGTTTAGGATACACATGCACGCACGATTCATTTACTTTCCAAATAATATTAAACTTCACAGAGTTATTTACAACTTATGTTTCACTACTACACGCATTCGCGTTTCTTGTTTTCTGCAGGCATTTGCAAGATTGCAGAAAGGTATAAATGATATTCCCATCTAGACATAGTAAATAACTATTTTTGATATAAGTTACGTCTTATTACTATAAGCCGTCAATCCTTAGTATGGTATAACAGTATACAGATTTTAGTCAACAATTGGATGAGAAATAGGGTTTTATGTATCATGACACCAGTAACTGCTATGGATTTATGACATGTCCTTAGATATGCATTTATTTACTTCAAAATAATTTCGACTTCAAAGCTGCTTTAATACAATTAAAGGAATTATTGCTTCTTATTTTCTGTACTTTTCCAATGTTGCAAAAAGGTAGAAAATGATACTCACGCCTAGACATTGCCATAAACTATTTTAAATATAAGTTACGCCCTATTACTATAAGCCGTAAATTCAAAGATGTGGGATACTAGTATGCAGAATTCAGTCAAAAATTAATAACTTTTATGTATCATACTACAATAACTTCTTTGGATTTACGACAAACAACCACAAGTATGGGTTATTTTCCTTTCAAAACAATTTCCAACTGCATAGCGCTATTCACAATGTGTGTAACGCTTCCTCATGACAATTAAGCGCATTCCCATTTCCCATTTGCTGAAGGCATATACTGCAAAATGATAAAAACGATATTCAAGTCTAGACATTGTCAAAAACTATTTTTTATGATACATTCAAAGATATTGGCAGTAGCGTAGCTAGGGGAGCGCGACAGTGGCTTAAGCCTCAAGCGCCAGTGTCTCAAGAGGCGGTATTTTAGAAATATTCACCCAAAAGTGGTTTTTCTCGGAAGAATATATTTTTAAAAATATTGAAATTTTAACGAAATTTTGTCGTTGTCACGAAAGTATTTCGCAGTTCCGTTAGTGTGAAGCGAATGTGCTTTCATCCTATTCATCATTAGACGACGCTTAAATGGTCTTAAAATTCTTGAAAGTCAATTTTTCTTCTTATGTATGTACCTCTGCAATCGTATTGCTTGCTATTCAGAAAATAGAGAAGAAACAAAGCAATAAAATTATTTTCTTAGAAACGTTTCTACAGCCCTAAACCAAGCTAGATTCTTCTCTTGCTTCGTCTTGCAGGTTAGATATGGGATACTAGAATATAAAAACAACTGGATGAAAAATAGATTTTATCTATATTTTATCTATTATATAAATAGTTATCTATCTGCCACCAGTAACTTCTGTGTATTTATGGCAAGCGTCCACACATACGTGTTCTCTTTCAAATAATTTTTAACTTCAGAGTTCTATTCATAATGTGCTAGGATACGTAACAACTCAGGGAATTCTCACTTCTTATTAACTGCATCCTTTTACAATACAGCAAAACGGTAAAAGAGATTCGCATCTAAGTATTGCCAAAAACTATTTTAATATAAATTAATGTTCATAGACATGGAATGCAGAATTCAGTCAGCTTTGGATGAGAAATATATTTTTATTTATCAGTAACTGTTATGGACACGCATCTGCATGTACGTATTCATTTACTTTTAAAACAATTTTCAACTTTAGAGCGCTATTCACAATGTGTGTTACGTTACCTAGTAAAAACTTCAGAAATTACGCTTCTTATTAACTGCATATTTTGTAATATTATAAATATGTGTAAAAAAAGACATTCTCACTAAACATTATCCAAAACTATTTTTAATGTGTCATATATTTTATTGGTGTTTCTCCAGAGAAGAATAAATCCTTACATAGAACAAAAAATATACAAGAAAAAGACAGATACAAATACATTTAGATGAGTTATAAGACAAAAACTTTCAATGAAACAGATTACTCCTTCAATTGAAATCATTAAAAACATGCCATAATCCAAGAAAAAATTTACCGGTTAAAAATCTATTTGTAGGAAAATTGTTACAGAAATTCTCTTTAAAGGTAAATGATATATAATAGTATACATAATGTACTTTACTTCCTTTTACAATAAGTCTTCAATTCATAGATACGGGATAGTAGCATGCAGAATTCGGTAGACAATTGGATGAGAAATATATTTTTATGTTCCTCGCCACCAGTAACTGCCATGGATTTATGGCATCCTCACATACGGCTTCTTTCACTTCCAAAACAATTTTCAACTCCAGAGCGTTATTGACTCTCCAGACCCCCTTCCAGGAACCACGGAGGACGTTTATGTGGCAAAAGGAGTTATCGGTCGATGGAAACACTTAAGGGACGCATGTCCGTCCGTCTTCAGCATCCGGAAGCGCATATTTTTAGCATAGCGACTCCAAGCAATTAAGATTTGAATGAGCCGACGATAGATTAAGACTCCGGAGTGACAGAGGAGAGGGTCCTCGTAAAAAGTTGCAATTAGGCTCAGAGTTCATTAAAGAGTAGAGCCCCCTCCCTTCTGAAATATACGATGGAAGTCTTTAATGACTTTCATTGGGAAATTCGGTACTGGGTAATTAGGAAATGGCCATTTTCCGCATTATCCTTCGGGGATGGCAAACAAAAAAGGGAAATCTTCCGCCATATCGAGAGAGTATTTACCGAGCTCTCGCTGAAGAATGAAGGGTTAAATTCTTTGTGTGACCATCGAAATGTCTCAAAATAAAGCAATGGCTTCGTGGACGTTTTCTCGCGCGTCTTTAAGGAGATTTAATGGGGAAGAACATAAATGTCTTTACTTTAAATGTTGATCAAAGGAGAGGTTGCTTGCATTTATTTTGCAGCGATATGGGTATTTTATGCTGAGTGGCTAATGCATGGCAAATATGTGTTTTATCGCGGCAATTTATCTGTGTTTACTTTTATGGAATTGGTAAATGGATTCGTGTCATCAAGCAATTATTCTGGATGTAATAATCGTGATGACCAGTAAGGAAGAATACGAACAACTAAATAAAAGTATTTTAATAGACAGCAAAGCAAACTTTGAATGTAGATATATGTTCATACTACTTTATAACTAGATATGAGAGCAAACTACATGAATAATCATCTGTATTTGGCATTATACTCGCAACCACATTTTGAGACCAATTTACCAACTGTCAATCTTTTGAAAAAGCTGAACAATTGGAAATGTCATACTATTGATCTAAGGAGAGGTTGCTTGTATTTATATGTAGCGAATTGTGTATTTTAAGCTAGGCGGATGATGTACAGATAATATGAGTTTTTATCACGATGATATTTACATATTGCTTTCATATAGGGTGGAAATAAATATAACGTCATCATGCAAATATCGTAATATTGACCAGTTAGGTCGCTACAAATTTGAGCAGCGCCAGTGGTGGCGCATGCATTTCGTGGGTTTTATTCATATTGCTTTCATGTCGAAAAAAGAAATTATACCACAAACTGCGTACTTTAAAAAGTTACACACCCATAAAATTTATTGAACTTTCATTAATTTTACTTTTCCGTGATCTCGTAGTTTATAAACACAGAACATTGATTATATGAGGTAGTATGAATCAACACCACCTCGTATACCCAGATACAGTAGTAACAAAAACAGTCTATACGAGAAACAGAAAAAAATACTCTACTCCATGTTACTGCTACAGCTAATGAAAGATTCATCAAACTATATTCATAAAAGAAAGATTGAGAATAATCTATAATCGGATTTGTGTCATAGTATGTATTCATTGCTATAATAACTTTAGAACAAATCTGGACGCGACTTACATACATTTTAAGTTCTCTTGAAAATGTTCTTATCAGTCTTCTGTTTCGCAGCACTTTCATATTATTTCATCTCACATCAATGAATTTTTAACAATACTTTACTTTTTTATGTTACTATGAGATGTTTTTTAATTAATTTTTTTTCGTACATGAAGTCCTCATTTTGTATTGCTGTTGCTTAATTTATTAGCATGCTTTTAATGTTGGTCTGGTTGTTAATCTCATATTTTTAAATCTTTATATTGAATTGTATTTTGTCTCGCGTTTGTCGCAACTGGTCCATTTTTGGATATTGTGCCAAGAGACCCAAACAAAGACCAAGGGCCCTCGTAACTTTAAAGATAAAAACAACTCGGTATGTAATTCGGCTCGGGTAACACGGACATTCGGTTAATCCGAGCACGGATAATCAGGTTCTATTGTATTTTTTCAATTATTTACGTTCAGTTAAGGGGGTATGCTATAGAAATAATTTGTATATATTGTCTTATGATTGTAAGGCGAAATAAATGAACTTATATTACGTGCATATTCAAAATGTTTTTTTATCCTTGACTAATTATTGAAAATGAGAATATGTGATTATGAATTCTATTGAAGTTCATAAATTTCTATCCAGTTCTATTTCACGGGTTGTTTCCAAACTTTTTTTAAAATTGATTCATCAATCGATCATTGGGAATATTGCTATTTTGCCCTGTACAAGTGGTAAATCAAAAAATTCGTATGAATTTAGTTAGAAATTAAATATCTTTACACAAAAATTAACAAATATTTATCTGAACACAAGAAAGGGAGATATTTCTTTTCCTAGTGCAATTCATATAATTCTATATAGAAATAAGAATATATAAATATAATGTGTAAGCGGAGCTTTGTTGTTTTGTTAAAATATGTAGCTGCATACCGATTGTTATTAGTTGATTCAATATTTTATATAATTCCTGAATTGACTTAAATTCACTTTCAAATGTCTTATGTTTCGTAAATTCTAAGAATTTAGTACATTTATTGCAGCAGATCTGGTCGAGCGGTACTCTACATGTTATTGTGTTGAACAAAGAGAGGAACGCAATCTGCCATAAATTATTCATTTCTACTCATATACAGCGCACTATTTATACAGATTGTATGGATATCGCACAGTATATCCCAAACCTCTGTTCTAAATGTAAATAATATTAGAAAAATACAATAGTCTCTTTATTTGGTGACCATTGTTTGAGTGCAGGCGCTGGTAAATCATCAGCAATTCAATTATGTTTATTGAATTTTTATTAAACTTACCTTATATTTTTATTTGAGTAGTTATTCATATCACCAATCTTCATATGGTATCACCTCCGTACAGCGGAGAGTGCGTGAGGTTAATCTCACATTTATAATTTTTTGATTCATTTCTTTTGTAATCTATATAAACAGTGTTATTTGTATGGTTCAAATTTAAATTGTTGCATATTTGGGAAATATTTTTCAAAAAGCTGACTATTTCTAATGCAGTTATTCATTTATTGACTTTAATGAAATAAATTTCTACTAGTACTACTATTCTGAACTCCTTAGTATAGTGAATTGAATAGGTAGTTAGTTGAAGTTACGTCTCACTGGAACAACAAAACGGGATATTGGCGACGGTCTTGGATCAGTCCCAAAGGCAAAGATTCAACCCAGAACTGACTGAAATTTTTTTCAAATGTTTTACGAACTTGAAATTTTTCGATTTCTTTATATTTATAGACAATAAACAGCATTATTAGTATAGCTCAAATTTAAGTTGTTGCATATAGTTGGGGTATAGTTTTCATAAAAGTTAGTGCACTTTTAATGCAGGCATTCATTTATTGATTCTTGAGATATATGATCTTTTATTACTACTGCCCTAAACTATAAGAACGAAGGAAACAAGAGATTGTCGTGGAAGATATATTGAAATATTCAATACATTGAAACATTCCCCATGAAATATTTATTTTGTTTAAATTTCTTCCTACAAAATTCTGTTTCATTTCGATGTAAAATGGAAGTTTTGTCTTTTATTGCATTTGCGAAATTGAATAAAATTAATTTTTGACGATAGTAAACAGTAAAAGGATAAAGTTTACAGTGAATGGAAATATAAATATCAAAAATTGAGTTTTGTTTTTAAGTCAACAATACTTTCAGTAAAAATGTGTTTTATTTGTTTTAGACATTTACTTGAAGAAGGGAGTTGTAAATATTAAAAATATACATATTGCGTAGACTTACTTTGGATGGTGTCAAATATGTTTATGTAACATGCAACAATTAATGCAAAACATGCATACAAAATGTATTTAATTTATTTGTATATTTTGACTTAAAGTGGATAAGTGTTTCAAATAAAATAAATTAGTTTCTACACATAAATTGTCCTCTTATCACATCGTTTCTTAAATATAACACAGTGAAGTACAGTTAAAGTAACTCTAATGGAAATATATATCAAATGAAATATCTTTTATGAAATAAAATTTATAAATTATATTAAATATATAAATTAAAACTTTAATACATGTATGTAATTTTAATGTAGTTCGTAAACTAAATTCAGAGCAGTTGTGATTGCAACATTGACTTTGGTTAATAAATACTTTATTTGGTTAATATTTATTTTATTAAGTCAAAAAATAACGAACAAAAAATGCTAGCATCATCAAATAGCAGGATAAAAATAGTTATTTTAAAATTGGAAGTGACATTTAATGTGGCTGTATTTAAAATTATCCCAATAGCATAAATCGCCGAATACTGTCAAAACAACCAATTTTGTAGATAACACTACTTGCAATTCATACGGATTAGAAGTCTAATTGGTTAGCTTTTTAATTGATTGTATGTTTATTTCCTAATTGGTTAGTCTTTTTAATTGATCGTATGTTTACTAATTTTCATTATGACTGAAAAGTGTTTAAAATTGTGCTATTCGTAATTGGATTTTCCTTGGTTGAAGAATGATCCAAAGAGAAACTTAAGGTATTTATACGAGATGTAAAGGCCCATGTATGTCTTACTTGTATATTAGTTGAATTCGTTGATTTATGTTATATGCTTCTATTTTAAGCAGCCGACCCAATACGGACGTCAATATTTAGTAATCAGCAATGTGGTCTCCTTTACGGCAGACAAGGTGTATTGATTTTATCTTAAGCATGTTATATATTTCTGTACTTAAATATCTGTAGAAAATTGTATTATTGTTTCTGTTGCTGAAGATGCGTGCTCCTTGTATTAACATTACTGATGGTTGTCTCGATGAGGTATAAAGTTTGGAGAGTGAGGTGCCAACTCAAGTGTTGCCTCGTCATCTGACCATGGCGCAAAATTATGTGGTGATGTCCTTGGATCTTTCTGTTCGGGGATGATCCCTGACCTTCGCCAATAGCCCGTTGTATTACTCCAGTGCGACGTTAATTAAAATACCTACATATGTACTCACCTCGATGAGATATCACGTCATATCAAAACTGACCAGATCTTGATCTTGCCATCAATAAAAAAATCGTCGATATCTTGGTGACGAGATATCTCGTCATTGTCAAAATGATCAGATCTTAATAGACGAGTTATCTCATCGAAATCATTTGAAGGGTTAACGCTGTATTTCTTTTTTATCCCTCCTGGTGGTTCCCTCGTTAGTATCAAAACTGATCAAATATTGATGGACGGTGTACCTCGTCATTAGAAAAAGATGACCAGTTCTCGATCTGGTCAAACGAATATAATTTCTCTCATGGACTGCAAAGAAAAAGTTTTAATTGTAGATACGCATTCAAAATATCAACTGTGAAGTTACAAGAATAAACTATTTTGATAATTACACACAAATATATGGTGAAGAAGTAGATATTCCTTGAATGTTGCAATGCAAATTTATGCTTAGACTTAATCGCTACCCTAAAATGATATGCAATATACACATAAAATGAAACATGGCCAAAATGAAAATAGGAGTAAGGTGAGGTCGTAAATGGTAGTACAATATACGTGTTAGTGATGATACATTGCATGATACACTGAAAACAAATATGTAATGATGTGTGCGTACACATTTAAAAATACATATTAACTAAAAAAGTAATTTATTATCCTTTCCCGCTGTTATTTGAACATATAGAAATTAAAAAGGCTTGGAATAGAGCCATTAGATGGTATGCAAGATGCACTTAAATTCAAAGCAAAAGCACATGGGAAAATCCCAGCATTCATTACGTACAAAATTAATGCATAGTATAAAATCACTTGATTTCACAATTTACAAAATTGAGATGTATAGCCATTTCCAGCAGGATTAGGATCTTGTCTTAATGATCCAAAATTAATTATTTTACATTAGTTCACCAAATAAATTTCCTTTTGGAAATCCCGTTGGCGTGGTGTGGAAGTTTGGAGAGCGAGGTGCCAGCTCAGGTGTTGCCTCGTCATCTGACCGTGTTCAAAATTACGTGGTGTTGTCCTCGGATATTTCCATTTGGAATTGATCCAAGACAGTCACCAATAGCCTTCTGTGTTGCGCCAGGGTAACGGTAATTGAATACCTACCTACCTACCTTTTAGAAAAATTATATATATTGAAAAAGAATGCTGATGTATAAACATTTAACATCAAAAGATTTTAGGTAGATGTAGGTAAATGTAGTAAGTAGCTCTTCACCACAATACATACCACCAACATATCCTCCGTATCTGTCTTCTAGAGAGGATTCTACATATTGAAGGGCCTAATTATGTGGAGAAATTTGAAATTAAAAAAAAGAGCAAACAATTTAAAATTTCATGATCCAAAGAGGTTCGAGGATCTTCTTTGTCTATATTCCAGAATACTGCTTACAATTTTTACCATGAGCTGCTGAGAAATCCAGCAATATGGATCATGTACTCCTGCTCAAATGCTCAAAAATTCTGATGGGTTCAAATATGCTAAGGAAATGTAAACACCGGTGTATGCATGTTAATTTAAATAATTAATTTAAAGTCAATTTCAATTATCTTTTAAAAATAGTTTTTATTTCATGCATGCGAATTTCCAGTTGAAAATGCTATCATGGTACTCAAAAACAAACACACAGAACATCACCGATCTAACCGTTTTAAAAGCTGATTGGCAATAATCTTTCTTGACGTAACTACCTCAAAATGTCCGACTGAACAGTATCATGTTTACAATCAGCTGCTGAATCCTTCTTTACAGTTATTTAAGTGTAAAAATCTCAAGGGGCATGATATATTAGCTGAAAGTGTGAGGTATGTACAGGACGCATTGGAAATCTCTGATTATATGTTAAAAAATGTAAACACCAGTGCATAAATATTAGATTAGTTTAAGCTGTTTTTGAGTTATCTTTAAAACATTATGTATTTCATTAATACGAATTTCACGTTGAAAGTGCTTAACCATTTGATACTCTACCAAAAACAAACATACAGAACATCACCGACCTAATCGTTTTAAAAGATGATTGGTAGTAATCTCTCTTGATGTAACTACTTAAAAATGTCCGTTTGAACATCATCATACGTACATTCAGATGCCCAATCCTTCTTACACAGCTCCAAAACACGTTAAACAACCGTTAAATGTACGAATCTCAAGGGGCATGAGATATTCGCTGGAAGTGTGAGATATGCACAGGACGCATTGGAAATCTCTGGGGAGGGAACGCGTGCAATTTCGAGAGATTAGTAAAATTCCTTTCCCACGTAGAAGGTGTTTAAATTCTAATAGAAGTTGAAGCTCGAGCTAAAGTATGGCTTAACGCTGTGTTTGAAGATTGGTTCTGAAATTGACTTCTACAGGAAAAGTCAGAATTGGAGAGCTGATTGAACTAGATAAATTCTTTTAAGCTCGTGATGGAGAACATAAATTGCTAACGGTGGGTCGATGTGCATTTGGGGATGGAAATAATTTTAAATCGTGGCTATTGTAATGGGAGTAATTCGTCTGTAGGTAGCTTAATTTCTGGTTGACGAAATGTGTGTTTTGCATTTCATATCTGTACTAAGTTGTGTGAAAGTGAAGTAATAGTATAGTAAAAAGACGTGTTTTGTTATTTGAATTTGATACATTTTAGAATGAAAACTAACAGCAGCAGTAATTTTCAATGTCACTAGTTGACGTAAGGTAATTTTGCTGCTTACTTTCGTATAAAGATTTATTCGAAATTTATACAAGAGACATTCCGCAATATCATTTATAACTTGATTAAATACCTTAAACAATAAGAAAATTTTGTCCATATTAAGACAATCGGTCATTACCAAGAATATGAATTGCCATGAAGAATAATGCTATAATAATAAATGTGAATATGTAGATTTTTACCATAAAGAAGCAACGTTTATTCTTTCATTACTAACACAATATATCCGTCCTATTCTAGTGAAAGTATATTAATCCTCAATATAATTAGATCAAGTACTTAATATGTCAAAAAGAAAGACAGTAAAGTAAATAATTTCATACATATTCATTCCATATGAAGATGTAGGTGAAATTGACCCAGAAATGTTACCAGTATCGAGGTATATACGAATATCATCTCGCGTAAAGGTAACTTTCTTGCATTATTGCTGCTTAATACATCTTTATTTCATAAACTAATGCATTATCTAGAACTTATACAAATGTTCATCATTTCGATAGTGATAGGCAATGCGTTTAAAAGTACAGTCACGGTATATTATTTATTATGAGGAAATAAGCGATTTGCTTATAAATCTATAACGAAATATTAAAATAACTTGATGTAACTATAATAATTTATCTCTAGGAGGATTGGATTGGATTTTGAATATTTATGGCGCATGGTCCTTCCAATACTCCACAGATTGTTAAATTTAGCTAAAGATAGGATTGGAAATATTTTTCATTCATATATATTTTATTGTGACGAAAATCTTTTCCTTTCGTATCAAAAATAATAAAATTTTAATACATCAAAGCATAGCCTTTTTCATTGCAATAAAATATTGAATACTTTGCTTCAACTATGACATTATTATAACAGTTTTTCAATTCCAATTTCATCAACGAAATTCCAAACTGGAGAAACCTTACAACTGTTTTTAGCAAAAACATTTTTGTTTAAGGGAAATGAAAACAGAAAAATTTAAACTTCGTCTCTTGCATTCGTTAGGAATTTAATTTGATCCACTTAGCCAGACGGGAATGCTAACATTCTATAGAACAAAAGCCACTCACACTGCGACTATCATCAGAAATTAAATTAATGGTTACAAAAGGATCCAATCCCCGACAGAATCAAATAATACAATTTTAAGATTGGAAATTACATTGTACATTATGGCTGAATTAATTTCAAAGAATAGATTCACAGGAACGTTGAAAGATTTAGTCTGGCAAAACTGTTTCACGGTAATAAAATTCGGTCTCCGGTCTTGTTCATTGTGGAATAACATGAGAGAATTCGTCAGCTGTTGCTCGACGAACAATATTTGAATACTAAATGCTGCATTAGCTGAGGAATTATTTAAGTTGGAAATTTGTCGTGATGAACATGACTTGTTAGCTACGCTAACACGCATTCAGAGTTTACGATGGTGCTTTAATTTAGCACCGCCTGCAGGGCAATAAGGCTGTTGGATCGACACGCATTTATCATTATTGTGCTGTAGCTAGGGCAGAATGCTCATTATGTATAAGTGTTCTGATATGCACTTCAAGTTAGGTCTTTCTGGTGGCCCTGTCAGTAACCTCGTACATCTTTCAAGAGTGTCGATACTAATTCCCAAATATTCAATTCCTGGGTTAGCCGCATGGAGCTTGTAATTTGAAGAGAATACTTTCATGTGGAGTATTGATTATGAACTCAGGTTTTTCGAGAATGCATGTTACTTGTTATTTACTGGTACGCTAATCTATTGTTTGATACCAACGTTTGGGTAAGGACTTTAGTTTGGTAACATTTACATTTTGGTGTCTTTCCTTAGAAGATTTTTATGAATGTTTAGAGAATGTTTGATTTGGGTTATTATTTTGCACTCCCTGTCCCTAAATTTCATAATTTCATTGGTATTATGCTTCCAAATTGCAACACTTAAACCAGAATTATCAAGTAACCGGAATAAAACGTATTCAATTATAGCACATTCTAGGTACTCTGTAAAAAATAATGGTTGGTACAATCCAATTTAAAAAAACATATTAAGATATAACAATGTATTTTTAACTACAAATTAATAGATACTCCCCACATAAAAGTGATTTATGGAAGAATGGAACACATGCATGCCCTTCCTTCTTTATTTTCCAGAATCTAGATACTGGATTCTGGAATTGGCTCCATTTCTCTCTGAATCGTGTTTACTTTAGATAGTACATTGCGAATTGTACACCTAGAGCATTGCAATTAGTATTTATTAGACATTTCCTTTAAGAATGTTTAATGTGGTTTAAGACTGTTTAATTAGTGTTCAGAAGTTCAGACAGTTGAAAATAGTTATTTCCTATATTCCATAGAAAAGAAACTGAATAAAGAGTTAAATTTTCAAGTAATTTTTAAATAATAACTGAACCCCACGAAATTTATGAAAACATTTTTGTTTATGAAATACATTGATAAAAAATATGCCTTAGAAAAGGGAACACATAGATTGCAATTACGAACAAAATCCAAGAGCCAATTGTGCTTCAGAGTTGTTGATAACTATTCCCATGCAATAGAAAAGAAAAAAAAATATTAGATTTAAATAAAAAGAACTACAAAAACAACACAAATGCGTTCTATCTTTACTTGTTTATCCTTGAAATTTGGTAGCATGAAAGTAGATTTAAAACCAAATAAACTGAGCATTTGTTAGTAGCTATTATATTAGCTAATGTTATGCTGTAGTTTCTTATACCTTACATTAATGTACATTTTTAATGCCGAGTTTATTTGAATACGTTGTTTCCGTAAAAGGTTAGTGTTTGCATTAAGCTTGGGGGAATAGTGGAAGATCCGCTCCTTAGATCCTTAGCGAATACACAAATGTGCATTGTGTATTCGCATTTGTTCTGTCTTAATTATTTAGCTTCATAAATGCATTAATAATGCCACAAACTACTTAAATGGGTTACCTTGGAATGTAGCTAATGCGCTTTCACAATGTAATATAAAAGATTTAATATAAATAAACGAATTTTCCTTATAGTTTTTTCACATTAGGCTGTTTGGAGAATATTTTTTATGACCTAGAAGGTGTTCTTAACAAAATGGCAGTTAAAATGTTTTCTGCTATAGAAAAATTATAGTTGACCATTTTTCAAAGTAACTTCAATTATGCTTTAGAAATGACATTTAACAATAACTTTTCAAATAAAGACGTTTAGACCATAAAAATTTTATATTCTATAGATTATCAAATAATATTTATTATTCTTTAGAATATCAAAGCCAAGTAATAACTCCAAAGTATTTAGTAATTAAGTGTGGTGTTAGGTATCCCATTGTAACAAAATACATTTTCAGTATTTTCCTTTCTTATATATCCTATGTGTTAACTTCTGGAAGATAAAATAAAGTGGAAGGTTTAACACTAGAAGGCCGTTGGTATCACCTTGACACAGGAGTGCGTTTGTAGCTTTCTTCCTTTCTCATTTTTGTGCGATTTCGACAATTCCTCGTGACTTTTAACCATCCAAGTGATTTTTACGAGATACATCGTCCATTAAGATCTGAACAATTTTGTTAATTACGAGATATCTCGTCAAGACAGCCATCAAGAGAGTTAATAATTTTACTTAATAAGCCAACAGCGGAATTTTTTTTAGTGTAACTCAATATACACTACAGTTTGTGAAAATTGCAACACTATGAAAGAATCATCAGAAATAAATGAAATTTATTCCACGTATTACTTATAGTGGTTTAAATAAATGATCAAATTTACAGAGCAATAAAACGAAAATAATACCGAAAATCAATATATTGTGCAGCCGCCACGCCCAGCGATGAGAGCCTATACACGTCGTGGCATCGAATTATACGGATTTTGAATGTCATGATGAGAAATGGCATTCCAGATGGCCTCTATCTGATGCCAAAGTTCAGTCATACTCTACCCAACGAGCGGTACAGGCTAGTCGCCGTATGTCCACCGACCCAGACATGCTCAATGGACGACATATCCTGGGAACTTGCAGGCCATGGAAGAAGTGGAACCTGTCGTGCACTGAAGAGGGCTTGTACATTCCTAGCAACATGTGGACGGGCATTGTCTTGCTGAAATACAGCTCCGGGAATGCGTTGCAGGAGGGGTAGGGCCCCGTGCGAGTGACGATTTCACGATACGAAAGTCCACCCTCACGGAGGCTGATTATGCTGCCCCGTTCGAACTCCGTTAGTTGCTCGTATGGCACTCTGCGTTTTTGACGAGGCATATTGACTTCTAATCAAACATTTACAGCAGTCAAATGACGATACACACAATTTAACGCACCTTTACAGTGCTTTTTATACACGGCTCACTTGGAAGTTTAGAGGATGTTTCTCGGCCCACACAGACGTGATCGCTTTGTAATTCTAATCATTTGCATATCTTAACCTGTTTTGAATTTCCTGCAAGTTTCGTTTAATTTGCATGATTCCTTCATGGTGTTGCAATTTTCACAAACAGTAGTCTATAAAAATTCCTGAGGTAAATTTACCTAGAACATCAGTTGGTGCCTTTTTGACACCAAACCTATTTCCCAGTTTAAATAGCTTTCGTTCTGCAAAAAATGGTTTTAGGAAACACATACCAAGTACATTTCTATCCGCAAATAATTTAATAGTTTTTCTTTATTGATTTATTCGACCTAGAATACATTGGTATCCAGTTTCAAAGGAGAAACTGGTCAGTGTTACTCACTTGTGCACGTTTAACTTTGTGCAGCGTTTGCAACTACTAATCTGATTTCAACGTTATCAACAGCTGATTTTTGAATAAATATTAAAGATAAAAGGGATGCAGGTTAGATATAACTATTTTACTTAAGACATTTACTGGTGTTCAAAGGGCTCCGGCGAATGGTTTAGTAAATTATGATGCTTTCAGTTCTCGCTTTCAAAAAATTTTAAGGCAAACTCAAAGTTGATTGAAACAGTATTTACAACTAAAACTGAGAATTTCATTTGATATCGTTCACGCACCAATAAATTAACCTATCCATTTATACATATGAATAATTATTCCGATAACATGGGAGAAAAGCGAAATGAAACGTGGTGTTACCTCCGCGAAAGCGAGCGAACCCAAAATATATCGTCGAAACATCGCTCGCCCGATAAGGAAGTCAGAAAACATTGCGAACGAAAGGCGATTTATCCCTTTTCTGTCTATTTCACAAATGATATATCTTTCGAGGCTGCCTTTTTGTTCGCTGTCCTCGAAAGAAAATGGAAATTCGAAATTGCATTTGGGAGGAACTAATATTCATCCACGATTTCTGACGAGGGAGGAAGCAGATTCTGATTCTAGAAAATCTATCAGTAACGAACCGGGGAGATTCAGCATTTGTCAATTCCTTTTGACATTTCTCAGAGGCCAAAAGTGACTTGGACCGAAGCCATCGCTGAGTTCGTTAAAATCGTATTAACAATACGCCACTCAAAATGAACGCGTCAATGCTCAAGTAAAACGGACTTTCCCAATGAATCAGGTCTACTTAGTATCTTTTTCGTTGTTAGGATACATTTAATTTGATATTGATATACATTCTAAGTGTTATTTGATAAATTGATAGAAAGATAATTTTTAACCCTAATGGACATGTAAGCATTATGTATTATTGATAACGCATATATTTCATTGATGAATAAAGCTCGTATTGAGGTTCCTTTCCCAGAACTGTAGGAGTTGCTTGCTTTCGACTTCTTACTAGATATGACTACCTACAAAACACTTACATGGTATTAGAGTATCGAGATCTACCTTTGCAAACTGGACAAATTCAAGGACTGTCCTAAAATTCCTGGCAACAGAATTGCAAATACTGTAGATAGCGCTTTTAAGCCAAAACTTCCGAACTCTATTGGTCTGCTCGTAGATTGATAGCTGATAGGCGTAGGATACAAAAAAGGCTATTCCACCATACAAACCATAGAACCTGCAGTATTTCCTTCGTGGATTCTAACCAGCATGAGACTTCTTGACCAGTGAAATTATTCCTACCATTCTTTCAACCAATAGATGTGGCTATTCACTCACTAACCCTCTGAGGGAATCTCACTCATGTATCCGTTCTGCAACCTTCTGTCTTCACTATATAACTTCTGTAACCTACAGTCTTCACTGCGTAATTTCTAACCTGTTTTTTCTCCTTGACCAATAGAATCTTTCAACCAATAGATGTGGTTATTTATGTATGTTCTGGGGGAAACAACACTACACTACTTGAAATCTCGTGACGCTCAGAGGGTTAAGAGTACTGTAGAATAAAATCAATAGTGCACTATTTGGAAATCTGGGATCTTCTGAGTGTTAATTAACATTTCTGCAAGAACTTATTCTTCTAGATTTTTAATATCACTTACATACATTTTCTGCTTACTTCAGTTCATTTAAAAGTATTAAAATGAATTGTAATGATTTATACATTAAATTAATGTGTTCTTACCCACAGTATAAAAATGTCACCGTATATTTTATTAAATCGTGAAGTTAAAATTCTAAACAGTTTCTATTGAAGCAATCCATGAAATCACAGATTAAGCGATTGACTTTAGGTGAATAAAGTTTAAACTAAATGACGTGAACAACTGTTATTTTAGAATGTAGCGGTGTATATGGAATCACTAAACATACTACCGATAAACTATGATGTATAACTCTTTTCCATATTAATGAAATCTTAAAAATATGCAAAAAAGAACTAAAAAAAGTTTGATTTTGTTTAATTTAGTAGAATTATATTCCAGTCGCATTTATTTATTTATACGTATTGTCCAACAGATCAATTGCATCACAGCTATAAAAAATCAGAAGTACAGAACATGCCACAGATAAATATACTACAATTGAACAGCAAACGTTAATTACAACATATAATTACATGTAACAATATATAATAACATAGCAACATGCTATTAAATTGTCAAAAAAGTTATCAAAGTTGGGTACACTGTTGATCGTTTTGACAAATTGGGCAACGGGCTGATTTTTTAAATAACTTTTGCTGAAAAAAAAACAGAATATACATATATGAGAGTTTTCATTAATATTTATATCATGAATTCCTCTCTAGAACAATTAATATATTGTCAATCATAAATTATATTAATGTTATTTAAATCATGTAACAAATTATTAACACGAAGATAGGTCTGCATTCCAAAGGGGACATACTGCATTTAAATTGCAAAAAATAATAAGAAAATTAATTTTCGCTACCCACGTTTTTAAAAGAAATGTCTTAGATACTATTTTCAATATTATAACTGAAATATTTATGAAATGGATTCCAGGCTACGCATCCATACTCTGAATCAGGTCTTACTAAATAATTAAGACAAATAAGCATAATGGCGTCTCCAAAATTTTTACATATTCAATTCAAAAACCCAAGCCTATGACCTCTTAACTTTTCATGCGTACATCCGCATTAAAAGTAAATTTGGAATCGTAAATAATTCATAGATATGAAACATTGTTTTTCTGTTGACAAATTCCCCATTAATGTTAATAAGCTCATGCTATAGGATTAAATTTTCTAGTAAAAAT
Organism: Meta bourneti; assembly: GCA_933210815.1. NCBI lineage: Eukaryota > Metazoa > Arthropoda > Arachnida > Araneae > Tetragnathidae > Meta > Meta bourneti. Next base: position 65,956,812 of record OW119923.1, on the reverse strand, counting down.
AACTACTTAATACCTATCAATACTAAAAAAACCTACTTCTACACAATATATAAAATATCTAATTCAAGCTGTAATAATTCACGATCATGATGCGATGAAATTTACCTATAAATTTTCAAATAATCAGCAAGAATCAAACGTATATCAAAGGTATCAAGCACATAGTTTATAAATTTAAAATATCAGTCTCAAAACAGATGCCTGTGGTACACCAAAAGTACTGCAGAACCCCTAAGAATAAGCAGATACGTAATGTACAAATGGAAGTCTTTCTATTAAATAAGTGTAAGAATAGGGTACACAATATTCCGGTAAAATTAATATTTAATTATGAAGAGATGAAGCTGGTGAAATATGTACAGATGCAGCGTTCTTATTACAAGTGCAAAAATGATGAATGCCCGTCTGGCATCACAAACAGTTCCTGAGCACGTATTGCCCATTCGATAATCTTTCACGAACATCAGAGGAACGTCTTTCCTTGTTCGATTTCAGCTCGGACTCTCCTCGCGCGCGTTCGCCCTTTTCGCCGCCTATCGGAGGTAGAGGGCTCTGGTGATGAGAAGTGGGGGAGGTTTGTAGTTTTCATCCCTACAGAATCGGCCGTCCTGCGCACAGACGTCCTCGGCTGGCAACTCCACAGCATCAAATGAATTGGTATATAGAAAGATGAATCTGAAAAATACAAAAGAAAAAAAAAGGAAAGAAAGTATCTAGTTCTTCACACTATGTGAATTCATTAGTGTAGGTCCATAGCTTCATGTGGTCGGCAGCGGTAGATGTCTTGTTAGGCCCGTCATGGCATCCGACCTTTTCCACATCATACCGGTCGTTGAATTTGACAGACGTGACTCTGTAAGGACCGTAAAACTTGGCCCTCAGTTTTAGGCCTGTCCCATACTGAGTCCTTTGAATGGCAACTAAGTCGTTCAGCTTGTAGATGTAGGGTTTCTTTCTTCTCTTATTGAACTGTCTTCTATTTTCTTCTTGTAGCTGTAGGATATTTCTTTTAGCATCGTTTCTCATCTCATCACATTTATACATTAGATGATTTAAATACTCTTCATTCAGTACTCCGTTGATTCTCACGTCTTCTTTATTTTTCATTTTTGTTCCCAACATCAGTTCAAATGGGGTGTACTTGGTACTTCTTGACGGTGTACTGTTGATCACACGTTGTACATTGGAAACATATTTGAACCATTTGGCCGGGTCTTCATGAGAAAGCTTTGCTAAAACAGGTATTAGTATCCTGTGCATTCGTTCAATCTGTCCATTTCCTCTGGGGATTCCAGTCGTGATTTTCACTTGTTCTATTCCTTCGTCGGTGCAATAAGTTTCAAACTCGTTTGCAGTAAAGGCAGAACCTCTGTCGGTGATTATCCTGGCAGGATTTCCAAAAACCGTTTGTTGTAATTTTAATTTATCAATAGCTTCCTGTGAGGATGGAGATTTCACAGGGTAAAACCAGGTGAATTTCGTAAACGCATCTACGACAGTAAAAATGTGTTGATATCGTTTATTTGTAGAGGGAAGGGGTCCAATAAAATCTATATGGTATGTACTTAACGGAATGTTTTCTTTGGGTATAGGGTTCAAAAAGCCTTCACCCTTACCATGCTTTCTATTATACAGGATACACTCTACACAATTAGCTATTACACTTTCGACTTTGTTTCGCACATTAGGGATATAAAATTCTTGCCCTAGTATTGTTTCCGTCTTTGCAGTAGCAAAATGGCCGTTTTTATGCACTTTCCGTATAATTTCGTTTTGCAACGCTTCTGGTACCACTACTAGATCTCTTTCGTTTTCAAATTTATACAAGATGTCGTTTTTGGCAAAGTAACCCTTTTCTTCACCCTTCTCAACCAAGGTTCTGATTAATTTTATCTGTTCGTCCCCATTTTGAGCAGATATTATTTTAGTTGTTAATTCGTCTTGTGCTCGTGTAACAACCAAAACGGCGTTACGACTAAGAGCGTCTACATGCATCATGGAAGTTCCTAACCTGTGAACAATTTCGTAATCGAATTCTTCCAGGAATAAGGCCCAACGAGCTACTTTTGGCGCAAGTTCTTTCTTTGATAGTGTTTTCTGGAAAGCAGCGCAGTCAGTTACAATTCTGAACTTTGAACCTAGCAAATAGTTTCTAAATTTTTTTAAAGACTCAATCACTGCCAACGCTTCGAGCTCGTAACTGCAATATTTTTCCTGTTGGGGTGTTGTTTTTTTGCTCATGTATTGTATCGGATGTAAATTTCCGTCATCGGTTTTCATTAACAGTACGGATCCAAATCCGAGACTACTTGCATCAGTATGCAATTCCAGAGGTACGCCCTGTTTGAAAATGTGTAAAACAGGTTTTTGAGACAAAATGTCCTTCAATTTGTTAAACGATAACAATTGTTGTGCTCCAATCGTGAATACTTTTTCCTTTCGTAGTAAGTCGCTTAATGGCCTAGCGATTAATGAGTATTGTGGGATGAATTTACGGAAATATCCCGTCAGTCCAAGAAATGATTGCACTTGTTTTACTGATTTAGGGATCGGAAAATTTTTTACAGCACTAGTTTTACTAGGGGAGGGTTGAATTGTACCATTTTCAATTACATATCCGAGAAATTCTATCTTTTTCTTTAAAAATTGACACTTTTTGAAATTAAGCTCCAGGCCATTTGCTGCGGCGACTTTTAAAACGCGTTCCAGTTTCTTTAAGCCTTCTGCTTCGTCCTGTGAGGGAATAATAATGTCATCTAAATAAACTACAACCGTGTTGTCATGAATTAGTTCTCTGAAGACATTATTAACGAATCGCATAAATACATTTGGAGATGTACACAGACCAAATGGAGCTTTTACAAATTCATACTGCCCGTTATGAGTAACGAACGCAGTATATTTTCTGCTAGCCTTTTCGATTTCCACGTGGAAAAATCCGTTCTTTAGATCAAGTGAGGTGTAAACATTCGATGTCTCTAATTTATCAAGAACGTCTTCTATTAAAGGGAGAGGGTATTTATCTTTAATGATTTTTTTATTTAGTTTTCTGAAGTCAATATACAGAGTCGATGCGAGCCGTCTTTCTTTTTACACAGCACAACAGGTGCTCAATAATTAGAACAACTATTTTGAATAATTCCTTCCGATAGCCAAGCTTGAACTTGATCGTCAATTATTTTTTGCTCAGCGAAGCCAAAACGCCGTGGTCGTTCTGTTACTGGAAATTCATCATTTAGAATAATATTCATTTTGAAATCTGTTATTTTTGTTTTTCGCGGCTCGTAATTCTGAATAAGCGATAGTACTTCCTGTCTGTGTTAATCACTAATAATGCTAGATAGATCAGTTTCGTTCAAATGGATTGCATCGCTAACACAAAATAAAAATTCTTTCTCAAGGTCAGAGTTCGGAGCCATAACATGCTCACTGTGGAAATCATACGGGGGGGTCGAAACTTTAAACGCAGACGATATTCTTTTTTGAATGCAGGGAGGATTGGGGTTTGATTCAACGATAGTGTGATCGGATTTCAATTCTGCATAGCTGACATGAAATGTATTTCTCATACCCTTAATTTCGACACCGTTCTCATTTAGGGAAATATTCAATTTGTTGAGTACATCAGTTCCGATAATAGCTTCAGAACACAGTTTTTTCAGCACATATATATCACTTTCTACAAAATAATTATCAAAATACACCTTAGAATGAAAAAATCCTAGCGGAGAAATATTTTCACTTCCAATTCCTGATAAAGATACATTATTAAAGGATAATTTTGGAGACCCAATTTTAATATAACATTCATAGCTTATCATGGACAATTCTGATCCAGTGTCTAATAGAGCATTTATTTTAAAATCTTGGATTACCACAGTTTTTTCAATTTTACTTGTACGATTATTAGTACTAGTAATTAGAGCTTTATTTATATCTGTTTGGTCACAAGAAGTAGAAACATGTCCGAACTTAAAACATTTTGTGTATTTCGGACCTTCTTTCTTATTTAAAGACTCAGAGGCCTTGTGCCCATATAAATTACAGTTAAAACAACGTATTCTTGCTCTATTTTCATGCTTGCTACCATAATTGTACTTATATTTTGATTTGAAATCATTTGGTTGAGCACGAACGATTGACGCTGCTTTTTCATGATCCTTATTAAATGGCTTCTTATTGATATTTTCGCACATGTTTTGGTTTGTTTCTTTTTTGAAATTACGACGTGCAGTCTCATAATCATCCAACTTGTTTACTAGTTCCTCGATATTTTTAATTTTAGGCAGATCATCGATAAAGTGTTCACGTACTTCAGAGGGTATTTTCTGTTTCAGTTGGTCTGAAACCAAAAGTTGTTTTAAATCTTCGAAAGTTTTGACGTTTAATCCGGATGTCCATTCATCAAAGTAATTTTCCAGTTCAAATGCAAAATCGCGCCAAGAGGCAGACGGTTCTTTTTTATGGGCAACAAATTTTTGGCGGAATTGTTCAGGGCTTAACTTGAAACGTTTTAGAAGCAATGTTTTAACATGACTGTATTCATTAGCATCTGGATCGGGTTCTCGGGCGACAATGTTGACAATTTCCAATGGAAGCAATGGGAGTAGATGTGTGACCCAATCTTCCTTGAGAATTTCAATACGACTTATCTGTCTCTCAAACAATGACAGATAGACACTAATATCGCTACCCATATCATAATGAGGCATTAATTTCAATAAGTTTTGCGTTTTCGGGACTGTTGAAGAAACAGGACTAACAGTCTTTATTTTCGCTTCTAGTTCTAATTTTTTTAATTCGAATTCTCGACTTTCTTGCTCCTGCCGAACAGCAGAGATTACTTCTAAGCGAATTTTCACAAATTTTTCATCGTACTTATCATCTGTAGTTATTAATTCTACTATCTCAGGGATTTTAGCACCAAGTTGTACAGTTAATCCTAATTCATCGGTGAGATTTAGGAGATCAATCTTTCGTGCTTTTAATAAGAATGTCATTTTTAAAGATTGTACTCACAAGATTGCTTGCTGTCCAGAAGATCAACGTTCCAGGAGATATCCACTGTATCCACGTTTACGATTGTTGTCCAGAAGGTCAATGTTCCAGTTCCACAGAAGTTAGAGCACTGAGTTCGGTTCTAATTCACCTGCTTAAATATTTTTTTTTACATCTACTTCACACCGGAATGTCCGTGTGTCCCGGCCGAGCCCCCAAAATTGTAAGAATAGGGTACACAATATTCCGGTAAAATTAATATTTAATTATGAAGAGATGAAGCTGGTGAAATATGTACAGATGCAGCGTTCTTATTACAAGTGCAAAAATGATGAATGCCCGTCTGGCATCACAAACAGTTCCTGAGCACGTATTGCCCATTCGATAATCTTTCACGAACATCAGAGGAACGTCTTTCCTTGTTCGATTTCAGCTCGGACTCTCCTCGCGCGCGTTCGCCCTTTTCGCCGCCTATCGGAGGTAGAGGGCTCTGGTGATGAGAAGTGGGGGAGGTTTGTAGTTTTCATCCCTACATAAGTGTACAGCTGTGATATTTCTATCCCAAACCAATACTAATTAGCTTCAATATTAGCGTGTTCAGAATTCACTCTGTCCAAAGCTTTTTTCAAAATCAACGTAAAAACATCCAATAGCTTATTGATCATGATAGAATTGACAATATCAGCATTCAAACATACGATTCTAAGATGCTGAACGTCTTTTAACCATGTTGCTTAAAAAATAACGTGTGAGATTTGATGTGCAATTTTCTGTGACATTATAGATCAAAAACGTGAACAATGGCCAGAATAATGCAAATTGGTTTATAGTTTCCAACATAAAAAATTTCACCGTTTTTTAAAAAGCGAAACTATTTTAGCAATCAAGAAATATTCGAAATTTTTTTAAATAGAAATTGTATGAAGTATTTTGAAATCATGTTGTTAAAGTAAAATCATTAAGTTTAAAATCGAATTAACATCAAGTTGGGGGATTCGTCGAATCATCCTTGCATCAGAGAAAGAAAAATACACATTTTATATGAATTTAACTTTTAAGTCGTATTAGAATTTGTAAGAAAGTAGTTAAGGCACACACAAAGCTTTATGTCTGACCTGGATACCTTAAGACTTTTATACGATTTATTAAGTTACCAAAAGTTGAAAACTCCTTCCATAATGTACCTTTATGGCTATGAGTTTCTCTCTGAACAGAAATGCATTTAAAAAAGGATATATACTATTAACTTACTATCATCATTATACACTGACATAGCATTCAATAAACTTCATAAAGCACAAAAAATCATTTAATTTGAAACACAATAATTTTAAAAATAGTCAACAATTTGACAGTTGAGAATATCATTTACCTATTTATTAACTCAGATAAACAGAAGGTTGACTACCGTCGTAATAAAAACCTCGCTTCACGGTAGACTTTCGAAGCGAAAGTAACTGATTATTAAGTTACACGTGCGTTGAATTATTAATCGGGCTTGGGAAAAGAAAAGTAGGAAATGATCTAACGCAATATCGATCAAGTACTACAATAAGAAGGGAGAGCTATAATCTCGGCCAACTAACAGCAAGAAAAACAGCAGCATAATAAAAAGAGAAAACAAGAAAATGCCGATCCATTAATGTTATCGCGAAGGTCACTCCGTGACCAAAACAAAACAACGGGACTGTGACCAGCTGCGTTCACGCAATCAATGCACCCAAGAGTTCCAGATTACCGAAGTCTCCGTCCCGTACTTCCAACGGATTAAGCAGGACTGATGCAAGGGGAAAAAATTAACGGTAAAAAAGGAACGGGATGGAAAGCTTATAATCAGAAAATACGAAGCAGTATTCATTGAGAATAAAATATAGAAGTTTTAACGTTTTTATGTAAAGAACTTTCATGCAAAACCTGACCAATCCACTTTTAGGGAATATACACAAAATGCAGCTATTTTACAACAAAACGTTGCTTGGAAATAAAATGGCAATTTGTCAATGCTTCGGATCGATGTTTTTGCGAAATTCGTCATGTAAACTTCTAAAACGCGTAATATATTGCTTTTCATAATATGATAGCGATAACAACAATTTTCAAAAGTAGAATCATCTGATATTAAATGAAAACTCATGTGGTAAATGAGTAAGTAGTGATAGTTTTTATTTATTTCATGTGTATATTTAAAGTTTATGCATCAGAGGACCTAGTCTAGTGCTCTAGTCACCGGTCTAGTGGTCAGGGTACTGGCCTCTGTATGGTAGATAGGTATTTTAACTAACGTCGCATTTGAGCAACACAATGGGCTAGTGACGACGGTCCTGGATCAAACCCGAAGGGAAAGATCCGACGAAAACGCCACGTAATTTTGAATCACGGTCAGTAGTTGACGGGTCCTCTAGATGGAAAGGTTACTGATTCCAACCTGGAGTTAAGGCATAGATATTTGTCACTGGAATGAATGTGTTTCTTCTCTATAAACTTTTTGTGGCCAGAATGTATGTATGTGAGGTGTAGCGCGTACCCACATTCGCGATGTACCATTATAATGCTAAGTGGTTCACGAAACCGCCCTTGTAGTGCCATGAAGTTAAATTGGTCGGGCATTAGCAAAAAAAGTTTATGCTAAAACAACAGTGCTGGTCCAGTTGCTGATGGTATTGATTTGCGTTTGATAGTTGTATGCTTTCTGCGTTTTCAACATTTCATTCACCATTCTTATTGAAAGTTTTTTCAAAAATATATTGTTGTTCACATAGCTGAAAAATGTTTGGTTATATTGCTTAGAAATATCTTTATTTCTCCTTTGCAGCATCCCCGACTATAACATAAAGTTCTGAATGTTTTAGAAGCTCACTTTACAGACTGTTTAGATAGTGGTTGAGTTTCCTTAGGAAGAGAGTAATGTTGTAAGTTATTAATGTTGTAGATAACTAGTTAACTGCATGCAAGTTATTATTCAAGCTTCCTGACGGGCAATCATTTTACTGTGAATTTAGAATGGTTGCCACTTAGACAAATTAAGTATGAATATGTATGTAGTTAACTAGTTATCTACAACACTAATGAACGCTAATAATGTTCAACAAGCTTGATGATTACTTTATAATCTATTATTACATGGTGTGGATAAGAAAACGAATAACCCTCCACCATAACACACGAGACAAATTTTGAACTTATTTACTAAAGATAAATTATTTGGCATTTTGAAAATTGGGCTGTTTTGATGCTTCAAACTTTTTCGAGTCTGTTCGATGATCAAAATTTAACAATAAAATGTCAATAACATTTGAAAGAATTTCCGACAGTTTATAACAAAATCATTATATGCAATTGAAATAACTATACAATACTAAATTGATTTCATAAACATGCTTATCTTAAAATGATACTTTTAAAGGCATCTTAAAAACTTTCGACGCAAAATTTATCCTCGTCTTACAAGTGAAACATAATCAATAAAACAGTTTTGGGAAAATGAAGGGAAAAATTCTACTCACTAAGTGAGTTTGTCAAGAAGAAATCATACTAAGAACAACCAAGTGGACTTCGACAGTCTAAATGTCCTCGTATTCTGGTCTAAGAAATATCTCGGAATTTTTGGCTTAGTGTATCTCACTTGTAAGAATACGATGTGTAAAGGGATAAAATATATTTCAAAAGTAACGAATGAACTACCAATTGCGAAACTGTAAACCTGTAGCATGTGAGTGACCAGTATCGTGCTTTTTTGCGGAGCTACATGTGCTTCTCTATCTACCTAACTTTGAAATTAAAAGAAAGTCAGTTTTATCATCATTTGCGAGACTTGAAACATCAAACCGTAAATCTTCCTCGAGATATGTTTTTATTCGTAAGTGTCCGTGATTGTGTTTGGGTATTTTATGCCTTAAATTGGCTTGCTAAAAATATGTAACAGTTTAAAGCAGATCCTTTTCTTGCATTACAGTAAAATATATTGTATTTCTACAAAATAAATTTCTAATTTATTGAATGCATTAAATTTTAATTCGGTGGATCAACAGCATTTGACTCAGAGTCAATCGTGAAAATTCATTAAATAGAATTTAGTGCGAAAAATATCAAGGAACAGATAAATTAAACTGGCGTTTACTTTTTATATTAGTCAAGTATATCTGGTTTTTTGAAATCAAAGTAAATTTTTGAAACATATCGGCCTTCTAACAGCGTGAGACGGTATCGCGCCTCAACTTCGGCATTTTTGATAAAACTGGCATACATATGTCAAAGTTTAAAAATTCCCTTAAAATTCTGTAGGAAAACTACGGAATACCTTCTACGTCTTTTCGGGGAAATAAACCTTTGGCTCTACGTTCGGGGTTATGCATTAAACATCGTCTTCAAATCGGCTCAAGTCTGCTCAAATAAAAGTGCTGTCTTTTTTCTACATCCTTCCTTATTTATTTTCGTTTCACAACCTTTTCATTCATTCTGCAGCAAGGAAACAAACTGCTGCATTTTATAGATTTTGGAGAATGCGGCACTCTTCTTCCTCGGTGTATTTTGAAATATTACTGGAAAAATTCGGGCCGAATTCATAAAAACAGAAGCGGCATACTTCCAAGAGTGTTCAAATTAAGGGATGAGGGGAAGAGACATGTGTTTCGCTTTGTCAGGTTTGTGAAAATTGTTGCTTCTCGAAGTTGTCAAAAACAGCCGGAAACGTGAAGTAACCGAAGAATTTAAATTTAAAGTATTTTTATTAAAACTTATGTTTTGTGGTATTTGTAGTTTGAGTGCTTACGTAATTTTTCATTAAATTTGAAAAGTTACTCTTGTGTAAGCAGCACAGGATGATTGTGTTTGAATTTAGATTTCAGATACAAACAGTTTTGCATGCACAATAAGCAAGCGTAAGTTCTGTATTCTTTTACTTCTCAAGGAAAGACTAACTCTCTGAGCGTCAAAATATTTCTGAATAGTGTAGTATTCCTTTTTTCTAACAACACACATAATGTCAAATAACCACATCTCTTGGTGTTGAAATAATCCTATTAAGGTTCTATTGTTAAAGAAGGTCAAAACTGGTTATAAGTCATGCAAGGAAGACTGCAGTCTGATACATGCAAGTTAACTCCTCGGAAGATTAAATCTGTTTGCATCAACATTTAGATTTAACTGATTTGTTATGTTTGGTAACGTTAATCTGGAAAAAGAAAAAAAAACTTGCGTAATAATACACGAATTTCCAATTTTATAGAAATATACTGCTGTCCATAGAAAATCCATCAAAAAAGTACTCTAAAGTATTTTGAGTGTTTTGTCATTAAATGTATTCAAATATTCTGAATAACCTGATATTTGCATTTTAGGAATACATAATATATACTTTTTGCAGTCGTATTTGAATTGCAACATTTATAGAAAAAAACATAATTGGGACTTAAATGAAGATCTGATTTTATAGGGGATAAAAGTACCAATGGTTCTTTTTGATACAAAGGGTATGTGGAAAGCAAATTTTCAAAGCAAAGTCTGAAGAAAAAGCTAACGTTGAATAAATTCAAATGGTGACCTAGAGATTATCTCTGAGACATAAATTTTAATAATTATCTTTGAATAAATCTGTATTAGTAGATCCCAGCAAGTAACGTTTTCAATACAACTAAATACGTCATTTACTAAATTTTGAAACTGAATACATCATTTACAGACTATGCATCACAAATATAATATTTAGCTGTTTCTTTGTATAACAACATGTATTTTATGGAACATTCAATGTATTTTGAAATCCAATAGTATGTTAAAATTGTTTTTATATTAAAAAATCATATAATAAAACAAAATGACTAGAATAAGTCTTTCTTCACCGTCTGAGAATTCCATTTATCACATTTAGATTTGACATATCGTCATGTGCCATATATATATATATATATACTTCTTTTTGCATGGAACGATCAAAAGCGTTTCTTGAATGCAAGTTTAAGATAGAAAAAAGAGGATACAGAATGGCAATATACTATACAAAGCACTTTTCTCTTTTTATTTAAAAAAAACGTTGAAAAGTTGATAAAAATAAAAAAAGATAGCGGCGAAGATCATTCTTTGATGTTGATGATGATGATGGGCGAGAAAGAAGGATTTGAAAAAGAAAGTCAAAATGGTAATCGTCTCAGAGAAATTGTACCGAAATAGATGGGAACGAAATTCAATGTGAAAGAACTAAGAAAACGAACAAAACAGATGAAATTTTAATTCTTAGTAATCGTATGGAAGGCATTCATGAAAAAGGAACGAAAGTCAAAAGTGATGGCGAAAAAAATAATATAAGAACCTAACTACTTTTACTTGTTTCTTGAAGAATCTCTAGCAAAACTTATGAAGAAATCTGTAGTTTGAAGAGATGGAGTTTTTATAAGAAGGTTTTTTTTATTCCTGAAGCTATCTTTCTTGGATTATATTTTTTTTCCAAATGGAGTTTTCCATAACTTCTGGGATTTAACACGTATTTTAATTATTTCGCGCACTGTTCACTTTCAAATGTTAAGAGATTAAAGACTGAAGTTTGTGGTTTTATAGGATAAAATAGCACTTTGTATGAATCGCAAAGAACGATTTAATACCTAAAAATTTTTAAATATCTTTTGATGAGACATTAAATGCGCTATGAGTTGACGATTTGTAAATATGAAAACAGATTTTAACCTGCGTTAGGCATACAAATTGTTGTACTTAGAAAAGGATGGACCTTTTTTACTTTACTTCTTGAATGCCATTTTTGATATAAAAAATTAGTAAGCATGCAGTGCATTCTATTAAATGAAAATAAGCAACACATTTCATTGTGCAATTGAAAGTAAACGAATTGTCTAAATGAATTGTATTGTGTTCCAGAAGCTTATTGCATAGGTTTGTATAAATATTGTACTGAGACAAAAAAAATCAATTCTTTTTACTCTATTACTCTAGCCAACCCAATAGAAACTAGGTACCAGGATGCTTAACTCTACTATAAGCTGAAGACACATTACAAAACACATACATATTCATACTTATGAACAAAAAAAAATATTCAACAATTTGTGGACACGTTTTCCCATAACCTTAGTTTCAATTTTTGCTCATGATTTCAGCATGCACAAAAGACGAAGACTTTCAATTAATGTTATAGGAAAACACGTTCACAAATTTTCAAGTTATTTTATTGATAAAAGTGCACTCTGCCAAAAACAAAATCACGAAGCCAGTGTTTGATCTGAATGTATTTAGCATGTGTGATGCAAGTGAAGAGGTAATGAAAAGAAAAGACTGTAAACGTGGTAAAGTGATGATAGCGTTTATCGGCTATCCAGTTTGTCCCTTGCTCAAATTCCGGTTGAAACAAATAATATGACAAATGAATGAAAAACAAATAATAGTTAAAAACGAAATCATCACAATACCAAATCAAGGTGACTATTGTTTTAGAGTTACATCATGAAAGTGATAAATTAGTAAGTTGTAATACTGTAAAAAAGTCGATATAAGGCATGGAGTTAAGCGTAACCTTCATGGCTACTGTGTAGGAAATTATATCAAGCATTCTGCAGCTGCTGCAGGTAGACCACTTATATTCCTATGCCTCTTGGACACGGTATCACTCCAGTCTAAGCCGAAGATGTTCAGTAGTTATACTTATCTTAATGTAGAGTGGCAAACCGCTCTAATTCGTAGTTTAATGATGTAAGCAGCCATCACTTGCGACTTGCAGTCCCATCTCGTACGAGGTAGTTTGACGGCACAGCGGTGCTTCTAAAAGATCCTATAACCTGCAGTTTTGCCTTTTTCATCAAGTGTTCAAGGAACTATTTATAAGCACTCTAACGCCTGGTTACACACGGTCTCTCTCTCGAATGCCTCCGTGAAACCCTTTTTTTGCCACAGATACACATATATGTCTCCCATTGAACATATCTGGGATATCATAGGCATTCAATTACACCCACACCCGTAAATATAAGGAATCTATTACCAGCAGTCAGAATGCTTGTCATAATTTGCCACATGATAATATAATAGTTTTCTTTGCCTCCGTGGCAGTCGTATATTGGCATGTATCGCTGTCAGAAGGGGCTTACAATTTACCAATTTGTGACCTTTCTGGAGTAAATTTACTAAAATAAAGTGTCCACTGTATTTGATATAAGAACCATTTCTTTATGTCTTCAAGTACACCACATGCTAAGTTTCATTACGATTGAACTTAGGGGTATTTCAATTGTTTTGGGCACAGAGTGTATGCAAGAGTGACGTATTTCCATCACTATTATTATCATCACGTATAAAAGATATTTCTACACCTTTATAAGGGATAGTCTAAGTTATATTATGTGTCTATAGAACATACATAAACTAAAACGAAAATCAAACTCAAATATGAATACACGGTTAGATATGCCAGTCGTTTCAGTTTTTACAAGATGGCAAAGAGCAGCGTCTTTTCAAAACTCCAACTTTTCAAAGGTGCGTAAAAATTAGAAAATCTTTTGGAAGTTTTTGATTTTGCAAATTGACTTTTAAGTGCATTTTAAAGGAGATCAATTGTTTCGTTTTCTTTCTAAATCCCGAAAATAATGACGATCAGACGAGAATCAATCGATGGATGCCATTCCTCTATCCTTCATCTCCATTGTTGATACGTAAAATGCTCTCTGTGGACTCAAGAATCAATCTTTATGCAGCATAGAGACGGCACAGACTTATGTAGACACGAAATGAGCTCTACTGCCATTATTGACGATCAGACGATCGGATTATTAATGACGATCAGACGAGAATCAATCGATGGATGCCATTCCTCTATCCTTCATATCCATTGTTGATACGTAAAATGCTCTCTGTGGACTCAAGAATCAATCTTTATGCAGCATAGAGACGGCACAGACTTATGTAGACACGAAATGAGCTCTACTGCCATTATTGACGATCAGACGATCAGATTATTAATGACGATCAGACGAGAATCAATCGATGGATGCCATTCCTCTATCCTTCATCTCCATTGTTGATACGTAAAATGCTCTCTGTGGACTCAAGAATCAATCTTTATGCAGCATAGAGACGGCACAGACTTATGTAGACACGAAATGAGCTCTACTGCCATTATTGACGATCAGACGATCAGATTATTAATGACGATCAGACGAGAATCAATCGATGGATGCCATTCCTCTATCCTTCATCTCCATTGTTGATACGTAAAATGCTCTCTGTGGACTCAAGAATCAATCTTTATGCAGCATAGAGACGGCACAGACTTATGTAGACACGAAATGAGCTCTACTGCCATTATTGACGATCAGACGATCAGATTATTAATGACGATCAGACGAGAATCAATCGATGGATGCCATTCCTCTATCCTTCATCTCCATTGTTGATACGTAAAATGCTCTCTGTGGACTCAAGAATCAATCTTTATGCAGCATAGAGACGGCACAGACTTATGTAGACACGAAATGAGCTCTACTGCCATTATTGACGATCAGACGATCAGATTATTAATGACGATCAGACGAGAATCAATCGATGGATGCCATTCCTCTATCCTTCATCTCCATTGTTGATACGTAAAATGCTCTCTGTGGACTCAAGAATCAATCTTTATGCAGCATAGAGACGGCACAGACTTATGTAGACACGAAATGAGCTCTACTGCCATTATTGACGATCAGACGATCAGATTATTAATGACGATCAGACGAGAATCAATCGATGGATGCCATTCCTCTATCCTTCATCTCCATTGTTGATACGTAAAATGCTCTCTGTGGACTCAAGAATCAATCTTTATGCAGCATAGAGACGGCACAGACTTATGTAGACACGAAATGAGCTCTACTGCCATTATTGACGATCAGACGATCGGATTATTAATGACGATCAGACGAGAATCAATCGATGGATGCCATTCCTCTATCCTTCATCTCCATTGTTGATACGTAAAATGCTCTCTGTGGACTCAAGAATCAATCTTTATGCAGCATAGAGACGGCACAGACTTATGTAGACACGAAATGAGCTCTACTGCCATTATTGACGATCAGACGATCAGATTATTAATGACGATCAGACGAGAATCAATCGATGGATGCCATTCCTCTATCCTTCATCTCCATTGTTGATACGTAAAATGCTCTCTGTGGACTCAAGAATCAATCTTTATGCAGCATAGAGACGGCACAGACTTATGTAGACACGAAATGAGCTCTACTGCCATTATTGACGATCAGACGATCAGATTATTAATGACGATCAGACGAGAATCAATCGATGGATGCCATTCCTCTATCCTTCATCTCCATTGTTGATACGTAAAATGCTCTCTGTGGACTCAAGAATCAATCTTTATGCAGCATAGAGACGGCACAGACTTATGTAGACACGAAATGAGCTCTACTGCCATTATTGACGATCAGACGATCAGATTATTAATGACGATCAGACGAGAATCAATCGATGGATGCCATTCCTCTATCCTTCATCTCCATTGTTGATACGTAAAATGCTCTCTGTGGACTCAAGAATCAATCTTTATGCAGCATAGAGACGGCACAGACTTATGTAGACACGAAATGAGCTCTACTGCCATTATTGACGATCAGACGATCAGATTATTAATGACGATCAGACGAGAATCAATCGATGGATGCCATTCCTCTATCCTTCATCTCCATTGTTGATACGTAAAATGCTCTCTGTGGACTCAAGAATCAATCTTTATGCAGCATAGAGACGGCACAGAATAATGTAGACACGAAATGAGCTCTACTGCCATTATTGACGATCAGATTATTAATGACGATCAGACGAGAATCAATCGATGGATGCCATTCCTCTATCCTTCATCTCCATTGTTGATACGTAAAATGCTCTCTGTGGACTCAAGAATCAATCTTTATGCAGCATAGAGACGGCACAGACTTATGTAGACACGAAATGAGCTCTACTGCCATTATTGACGATCAGATTATTAATGACGATCAGACGAGAATCAATCGATGGATGCCATTCCTCTATCCTTCATCTCCATTGTTGATACGTAAAATGCTCTCTGTGGACTCAAGAATCAATCTTTATGCAGCATAGAGACGGCACAGACTTATGTAGACACGAAATGAGCTCTACTGCCATTATTGACGATCAGACGATCAGATTATTAATGACGATCAGACGAGAATCAATCGATGGATGCCATTCCTCTATCCTTCATCTCCATTGTTGATACGTAAAATGCTCTCTGTGGACTCAAGAATCAATCTTTATGCAGCATAGAGACGGCACAGACTTATGTAGACACGAAATGAGCTCTACTGCCATTATTGACGATCAGATTATTAATGACGATCAGACGAGAATCAATCGATGGATGCCATTCCTCTATCCTTCATCTCCATTGTTGATACGTAAAATGCTCTCTGTGGACTCAAGAATCAATCTTTATGCAGCATAGAGACGGCACAGACTTATGTAGACACGAAATGAGCTCTACTGCCATTATTGACGATCAGACGATCAGATTATTAATGACGATCAGACGAGAATCAATCGATGGATGCCATTCCTCTATCCTTCATCTCCATTGTTGATACGTAAAATGCTCTCTGTGGACTCAAGAATCAATCTTTATGCAGCATAGAGACGGCACAGACTTATGTAGACACGAAATGAGCTCTACTGCAATTATTGACGATCAGACGATCGGATTATTAATGACGATCAGACGAGAATCAATCGATGGATGCCATTCCTCTATCCTTCATCTCCATTGTTGATACGTAAAATGCTCTCTGTGGACTCAAGAATCAATCTTTATGCAGCATAGAGACGGCACAGACTTATGTAGACACGAAATGAGCTCTACTGCCATTATTGACGATCAGACGATCAGATTATTAATGACGATCAGACGAGAATCAATCGATGGATGCCATTCCTCTATCCTTCATCTCCATTGTTGATACGTAAAATGCTCTCTGTGGACTCAAGAATCAATCTTTATGCAGCATAGAGACGGCACAGACTTATGTAGACACGAAATGAGCTCTACTGCCATTATTGACGATCAGACGATCAGATTATTAATGACGATCAGACGAGAATCAATCGATGGATGCCATTCCTCTATCCTTCATCTCCATTGTTGATACGTAAAATGCTCTCTGTGGACTCAAGAATCAATCTTTATGCAGCATAGAGACGGCACAGACTTATGTAGACACGAAATGAGCTCTACTGCCATTATTGACGATCAGACGATCAGATTATTAATGACGATCAGACGAGAATCAATCGATGGATGCCATTCCTCTATCCTTCATCTCCATTGTTGATACGTAAAATGCTCTCTGTGGACTCAAGAATCAATCTTTATGCAGCATAGAGACGGCACAGACTTATGTAGACACGAAATGAGCTCTACTGCCATTATTGACGATCAGACGATCGGATTATTAATGACGATCAGACGAGAATCAATCGATGGATGCCATTCCTCTATCCTTCATCTCCATTGTTGATACGTAAAATGCTCTCTGTGGACTCAAGAATCAATCTTTATGCAGCATAGAGACGGCACAGACTTATGTAGACACGAAATGAGCTCTACTGCCATTATTGACGATCAGACGATCAGATTATTAATGACGATCAGACGAGAATCAATCGATGGATGCCATTCCTCTATCCTTCATCTCCATTGTTGATACGTAAAATGCTCTCTGTGGACTCAAGAATCAATCTTTATGCAGCATAGAGACGGCACAGACTTATGTAGACACGAAATGAGCTCTACTGCCATTATTGACGATCAGACGATCAGATTATTAATGACGATCAGACGAGAATCAATCGATGGATGCCATTCCTCTATCCTTCATCTCCATTGTTGATACGTAAAATGCTCTCTGTGGACTCAAGAATCAATCTTTATGCAGCATAGAGACGGCACAGACTTATGTAGACACGAAATGAGCTCTACTGCCATTATTGACGATCAGACGATCAGATTATTAATGACGATCAGACGAGAATCAATCGATGGATGCCATTCCTCTATCCTTCATCTCCATTGTTGATACGTAAAATGCTCTCTGTGGACTCAAGAATCAATCTTTATGCAGCATAGAGACGGCACAGACTTATGTAGACACGAAATGAGCTCTACTGCCATTATTGACGATCAGACGATCAGATTATTAATGACGATCAGACGAGAATCAATCGATGGATGCCATTCCTCTATCCTTCATCTCCATTGTTGATACGTAAAATGCTCTCTGTGGACTCAAGAATCAATCTTTATGCAGCATAGAGACGGCACAGACTTATGTAGACACGAAATGAGCTCTACTGCCATTATTGACGATCAGACGATCAGATTATTAATGACGATCAGACGAGAATCAATCGATGGATGCCATTCCTCTATCCTTCATCTCCATTGTTGATACGTAAAATGCTCTCTGTGGACTCAAGAATCAATCTTTATGCAGCATAGAGACGGCACAGACTTATGTAGACACGAAATGAGCTCTACTGCCATTATTGACGATCAGACGATCGGATTATTAATGACGATCAGACGAGAATCAATCGATGGATGCCATTCCTCTATCCTTCATCTCCATTGTTGATACGTAAAATGCTCTCTGTGGACTCAAGAATCAATCTTTATGCAGCATAGAGACGGCACAGACTTATGTAGACACGAAATGAGCTCTACTGCCATTATTGACGATCAGACGATCAGATTATTAATGACGATCAGACGAGAATCAATCGATGGATGCCATTCCTCTATCCTTCATCTCCATTGTTGATACGTAAAATGCTCTCTGTGGACTCAAGAATCAATCTTTATGCAGCATAGAGACGGCACAGACTTATGTAGACACGAAATGAGCTCTACTGCCATTATTGACGATCAGACGATCAGATTATTAATGACGATCAGACGAGAATCAATCGATGGATGCCATTCCTCTATCCTTCATCTCCATTGTTGATACGTAAAATGCTCTCTGTGGACTCAAGAATCAATCTTTATGCAGCATAGAGACGGCACAGACTTATGTAGACACGAAATGAGCTCTACTGCCATTATTGACGATCAGACGATCAGATTATTAATGACGATCAGACGAGAATCAATCGATGGATGCCATTCCTCTATCCTTCATCTCCATTGTTGATACGTAAAATGCTCTCTGTGGACTCAAGAATCAATCTTTATGCAGCATAGAGACGGCACAGACTTATGTAGACACGAAATGAGCTCTACTGCCATTATTGACGATCAGACGATCAGATTATTAATGACGATCAGACGAGAATCAATCGATGGATGCCATTCCTCTATCCTTCATCTCCATTGTTGATACGTAAAATGCTCTCTGTGGACTCAAGAATCAATCTTTATGCAGCATAGAGACGGCACAGACTTATGTAGACACGAAATGAGCTCTACTGCAATTATTGACGATCAGACGATCGGATTATTAATGACGATCAGACGAGAATCAATCGATGGATGCCATTCCTCTATCCTTCATCTCCATTGTTGATACGTAAAATGCTCTCTGTGGACTCAAGAATCAATCTTTATGCAGCATAGAGACGGCACAGACTTATGTAGACACGAAATGAGCTCTACTGCCATTATTGACGATCAGACGATCAGATTATTAATGACGATCAGACGAGAATCAATCGATGGATGCCATTCCTCTATCCTTCATCTCCATTGTTGATACGTAAAATGCTCTCTGTGGACTCAAGAATCAATCTTTATGCAGCATAGAGACGGCACAGACTTATGTAGACACGAAATGAGCTCTACTGCCATTATTGACGATCAGACGATCAGATTATTAATGACGATCAGACGAGAATCAATCGATGGATGCCATTCCTCTATCCTTCATCTCCATTGTTGATACGTAAAATGCTCTCTGTGGACTCAAGAATCAATCTTTATGCAGCATAGAGACGGCACAGACTTATGTAGACACGAAATGAGCTCTACTGCCATTATTGACGATCAGACGATCAGATTATTAATGACGATCAGACGAGAATCAATCGATGGATGCCATTCCTCTATCCTTCATCTCCATTGTTGATACGTAAAATGCTCTCTGTGGACTCAAGAATCAATCTTTATGCAGCATAGAGACGGCACAGACTTATGTAGACACGAAATGAGCTCTACTGCCATTATTGACGATCAGACGATCAGATTATTAATGACGATCAGACGAGAATCAATCGATGGATGCCATTCCTCTATCCTTCATCTCCATTGTTGATACGTATAATGCTCTCTGTGGACTCAAGAATCAATCTTTATGCAGCATAGAGACGGCACAGACTTATGTAGACACGAAATGAGCTCTACTGCCATTATTGACGATCAGACGATCAGATTATTAATGACGATCAGACGAGAATCAATCGATGGATGCCATTCCTCTATCCTTCATCTCCATTGTTGATACGTAAAATGCTCTCTGTGGACTCAAGAATCAATCTTTATGCAGCATAGAGACGGCACAGACTTATGTAGACACGAAATGAGCTCTACTGCCATTATTGACGATCAGACGATCAGATTATTAATGACGATCAGACGAGAATCAATCGATGGATGCCATTCCTCTATCCTTCATCTCGATTGTTGATACGTAAAATGCTCTCTGTGGACTCAAGAATCAATCTTTATGCAGCATAGAGACGGCACAGACTTATGTAGACACGAAATGAGCTCTACTGCCATTATTGACGATCAGACGATCAGATTATTAATGACGATCAGACGAGAATCAATCGATGGATGCCATTCCTCTATCCTTCATCTCCATTGTTGATACGTAAAATGCTCTCTGTGGACTCAAGAATCAATCTTTATGCAGCATAGAGACGGCACAGACTTATGTAGACACGAAATGAGCTCTACTGCCATTATTGACGATCAGACGATCAGATTATTAATGACGATCAGACGAGAATCAATCGATGGATGCCATTCCTCTATCCTTCATCTCCATTGTTGATACGTAAAATGCTCTCTGTGGACTCAAGAATCAATCTTTATGCAGCATAGAGACGGCACAGACTTATGTAGACACGAAATGAGCTCTACTGCCATTATTGACGATCAGACGATCAGATTATTAATGACGATCAGACGAGAATCAATCGATGGATGCCATTCCTCTATCCTTCATCTCCATTGTTGATACGTAAAATGCTCTCTGTGGACTCAAGAATCAATCTTTATGCAGCATAGAGACGGCACAGACTTATGTAGACACGAAATGAGCTCTACTGCCATTATTGACGATCAGACGATCAGATTATTAATGACGATCAGACGAGAATCAATCGATGGATGCCATTCCTCTATCCTTCATCTCCATTGTTGATACGTAAAATGCTCTCTGTGGACTCAAGAATCAATCTTTATGCAGCATAGAGACGGCACAGACTTATGTAGACACGAAATGAGCTCTACTGCCATTATTGACGATCAGACGATCAGACGATCAGATTATTAATGACGATCAGACGAGAATCAATCGATGGATGCCATTCCTCTATCCTTCATCTCCATTGTTGATACGTAAAATGCTCTCTGTGGACTCAAGAATCAATCTTTATGCAGCATAGAGACGGCACAGACTTATGTAGACACGAAATGAGCTCTACTGCCATTATTGACGATCAGACGATCGGATTATTAATGACGATCAGACGAGAATCAATCGATGGATGCCATTCCTCTATCCTTCATCTCCATTGTTGATACGTAAAATGCTCTCTGTGGACTCAAGAATCAATCTTTATGCAGCATAGAGACGGCACAGACTTATGTAGACACGAAATGAGCTCTACTGCCATCATTTATTCAAAAATGCGTCATTTGTTATGCGCGCCTGTCCATTCCCTTGCAATTTGCAGTTGTTGCGTTTTACTAACTTGTAAAGAATCAAGATGGTGTATAGATATGTTTCCTGAGAAATAACTTAGGGGGAATAATGTTGCATTGAAACAATAAATATTTAAATTATGGTGAATAGTTTATCGCTCACAACGTCAATTTAAGCCCGCTCATGCAAAATAATGCGTGTTACTTAAAATGTATACTAAATACCGTTTTATTGAACACATTCAAGATATTCCTACTTCTCCATATTGTGCAATTATTATGTGTTGCAACACGGAAATGCTCACGATAGCTTTATCTAAAACTTAACTCAATAATTCTAATTATCACGTAGATGCGTTTTAATATTGATGTATCGTCAACCAACATTTTATTAAATTTCTAAAATTTGATGGAGAGAAAAAGTGTTTAGGGGCCTCTAACCTCTAATTCAAATTAACCCTATACTTCCTATATTACTCAAATTCTATTTTACGTTGCATTACAGTTGGTCAGGAAAAATAAATCAAATTTTTTCATTTTGAGACATTTTAGACGTAGAATGTAGAGGGAGCTAAAAATTTAAATACAATTTTTCTCAAACTCGGGGCTGTAGAACCGTACTAGAACTCCATTACATCAATATAAATCTATTTTTATGTTTACACCTGACACAAAAATTTGATATTAAAAATGTACTCGACAATGTGAGTACAAATCTAAAATTATTTGTAATGTATTTATTTACTTAGTTATTGGCATTATAAAATATAAAACTATTAAATTTAGAAAAAAAATTCAATTTATATAATATATTTACAAATTGAAGTCTTCTTATAGCTTCTATTTTGTATTTAAAACAGAGCAATGACGTGTTAATCTCAAACGTAGCTATTTTAAAGGTAGGTAAGTAGTTGAATTTGCGTTGCACTGAACCATTAGAACGGGCTATTGGTGACGTCCCGGGATCAATTCCAAAGAGATATCCTAGGCGACCTCGTAATTTTGAACCGCGGTCAGAAGAGGGGATCAGCACCTTAGCATGCACCCCTCTCTCGAAACTTCCACACCACGGCAACGTAAGGACGTTTGAGTCCACGACAGATTTAACGTGCATCAGCACGTTAATGTACACGAAGGTCTGTTGTTGGATCTAGTTTCTAACTTGCGACCGTCTGATTGCTAATTCGCAACTCTATCAACTGAGCTACGTGGCCCAGCTATTTTAAAGAATATATGTTTTTTTGTAAAGTTTAGTGTAGAAAGGGCTCTAAGTGTTTTGGTGGCTACGTGTAGTTTGCATTTTGTACCTTACGATGTAATTTGGCACACTACTTGAATGTAATAATAGAATGTCGCTTTTGAGAGTTTTTTCAGTCACGATAAATGTATGTGCCGAAAGTGTTTCTGCTGGGAACGGTGTTTCAGTATTTCGAAAGTGACGTCACTTGGCTTGAACACTCTACGAGTAATGTTCCCAAATAATTATCTCCTAATATCTCCAATATATATATAGTTGATCAGTCTACACCAATTAGATAAAACGCCAATTGTCACCAAAATGGTGATAAACTAGATTATAAGGTGACCCCGTCATGTATCATGCGATGGCATTTGGAAAGCGGAAGTAAAATTTTTGCTTTGCGTCTGCTATATTTGTTTACACTGAAAATCTCATAAAATGAATCATGAGAACTAACTCAAAACATAGCCAGAGCAGTGATCAATCAAATTTTCTCTTCTCCGGATGTATTTCTTCCTGAAGCTGTTTATATTTACACTCAAATTGATCTTATATAAGTGATCGTTAAAACCTAAAAATTTTGGGAAGCTATAACTTCAGAATTATTTTAATATTCCTAACAATACAATTGCAAATTATGCTACAGTTACAATGTTTAAACCATATTTAATCATCTCGGACTTCTATTGGACTGCTTGTTGACTGATGGCCAATAAGCCGGAGACTTGCGCCAGGATATGGAAGCATTATGTCTGTATAATTAACAGTTTCTATGAAAACTGAATGCGTTTAAAGTTATAATTGGAAAGCATGATTTTCCTGAAACTCGTCCGATCGCTATTAGCTATTTGAGAAATAGCTGTTCTAGTCATGATGAGGGGTAGTAGTAGTAGTAGTTTAACCAGCCCCATTAAAAAAACATACTCGTAAGATAAATCGGTTGTAGCGAATAGATTGACCTCATGCCAGGAGACCAAATACAGCCCTCAGAATAGGTGTAACCATCTCTTAGACCCTATAAGACGCTCTGAGCAGGTTTACCTGATCCGTTGACTAGTTATGGACCTACAAATGTTTGTATCATGCCTGCAGAACAAATACGGCCGTCCGATATTTTTTCGGCCCTCTTGCCATATAAAAGGTTTACGCGGCCCATCTAACAGATTTACCTGCCGCCGATCAAGTACGATCCTCCGAAAATATTTATCGTCCTCGCTGGCCAGATACGGCCCTCCAACTATTTTTATCAGGCCCGCAGACCAGATACGATCCTCCTGACAGATATATCTGTCCTGTAAAGCAAGTAAAGCAAATACGGCTCTCTGGACCGGATTTTCCGTGCCATAGAACAGGTACACCTTCGAAATGTTTTTATCAGACCCGCAGACAAGACATGGCCTTCCGAATAGGTTTTCCCAATCCGCCAGACAGATACGGTATTCTTTTAATTATAAAATTTTTTTCGGTTCCTCCGGTCTGCTACTTGCACCTAATTTGGAGAGGCTACACTATATACTATTATAAATTTTTACCTTTTCATTTAGTCACATCTAATATCTACAATGAAATTATTCATAGCTCATAAATTTCAGAAGCATAGACAATACACAGCGTAATACAAATTGCTTTTTACATATTCAGCCCCTCCCCATAACTATTTGTCCATGGTACTGGCTATTCCGTTTTGTGGGTGTTCCGTGTTCTTTCTCGTACAGAAAGAACACGGTTTGCAGATAATACAATCTTCTTTACCGAGAAATTCTTTCTTTAGAGATTCCTGATCCGGTAGAGCAATCGGTTAAGCATTTATCTTCCCTTTCTGGAAACTCTCCTTAAAATGATTACAAGGTTACCCTTGGATCTCGCCCTTCCGTATTGATCCCGGAACGTCGACAATCGCCAGTTGTGGTGTTCCAGTGCGATGTAAGTTCAATTACCAACCCCAGAAAATGCTGAGATAAATACATTACTAAGGCCAATTTTCATAAAACAACAAAGAAATCGAAATCTCTACGGCCACGAAATGTTGATATAACCACCAAATATTTCACATCGTCGTGGAAAAAGTGTCCCTCACAATGCCTACAAGCCAATCCCAGTACCAGGAACTTTCCCTAAGCCTTGACAGAACTGTCAACGCAAATCCTCCCCCAGCTTCATCTGCTGGGAAGGTAATCCTCTTAACTTCATTTAACCTGCTTAATGACGAACGAATCTCGGCTTCTTTTGAAGGCAGGCGCAGAGTTGCTCCGCATCCAAATTAGCGTCTTTATCCTTTGATGATTCGTGGGGCTTGTTTCAGCGAGAACTTAGCTGTCACTTAGTTTCAAAGAGAACAGCACGGAAAGATGATACGCTTTTAAGCAAATGGATACGTTGGTAACTTTGGAATGGTTGGGGTGGGGTAGCGATTTGTGTATCGCCAACGAGCTTCGTACGAGACAGCTTTTAATCCATTCATTTGCGGCGCGGATTCTGTTCTCGTATTTAAGCGTTCGTAAGGATCCGTTTTTCCTTTGAAGATGTTGCTCTATAAAACTCTAGTATCTTATACTCTAAGAAAGTTTCATTTAAGAAGCTCATGTGCATGCAATGTTTTTGAAAGTCCGTAAAACCTGTGTCTTCTACAATTACTGCCTACTCAGTAAATGAACTAAATACCGTAGAGCCTTGATTTTCTGATTTAATGCTGACCGAAGCCACTTCGGCTAATCAGAAATATGGATAATACGTACATAGTAACACAAAACAGCATATATAAAGTACAGAAAAATGTACTGTACATGTTATTGTTACTGAAAGATTCGTAAAGCTAGGATTAAGTTGGTTGAGTTTCTTACGCCAAATAACGACAAGTAAATCGACATGCACACAAGGAAAGTTTTACTGACACAGAAGAGAGAAATACGCACCGAAAGGAAATCAACATCCAGGATGATGTGTGTCCGTTCCCTTACAACTTCTGTTATCCACACTTCTTTGACCTAGTCATCGTATTCTTATTTCTACGAGTACTTAGCTATCACTTATTTACAAAGAGAACAACGAGGAAAAATGATGATACGCTTTTATGCAAATAGATACGTAAGTAACTATATGGTGGGGTATATCACCAACGAGTATCGGTCGAGAGAGATTTTAACTTATCACTTATTTCCGAAGAGAACAACATGGAAAGATAGACATAAAGACTATCTCCTATAATAGTCTTTCTATCCAAAACACGAATATAAAAAATCCGAAAAATAATTCACTAACTACTTTGTTTAGAGGTGAGTAAAAATTTATTTTCAGGGAGCGAAATAAAGGGAAAAGATACTCAAAATCATCCATCAAAACAGGGCTTAATTTAAAGAATTAGTTGCTATCGACAGTTTACACTGAGGAAGGATGATGTTCTGGAGCTAGCTAAATTGAAGAATCGATTTATGCTCTTCACCATTTATCACAACATCCATGGAGATGTGAACACACTTCTGAAAATTCTGTAGTAAATTAGTCTACTCAGTCTACCCAGTAAATCAACCAAACAACTAAAGCCTTACATACCAGCATTGCTTAGCTGCGAAGAAACTATTCAATTTAAGCGATATAGATATAGAGCAAAAATACACCCAAAACATTGATAAACTTCAAATGTATAACAGGAGATTGATCACCTGTTGATACTGTCACATGATACTGTACAAAAGCTGAGTATATGGAAGTATCCATTCAGACTAATTACCATGTCTTTTCAATACAATTATTCATAATAATGAATTCTAGTATTCCTTTCAGCACTTAAACCTATATATAAGTACTTCATTAAAATATGTAAATAAATATAAAATATGTAAAACTTTTAGTAAAGTACTTATTGAAGATGTAAGGTACTCAAAACAATAGTAACATTTGCGATTTAAAAAAAATAATTGTGCTTCGTTTTTTACTGAATGTTCTATACAAAGAATAATTCGTAAAATATAAGGAATAAAAATTAATTCTAAAATCGAATAAAGAAAATTAATGGTTCCAAGTGTAAACGGTATATTTATTCAATACTAACAGCTACATAAAAGAAGTATGAAATCACACTTCGTTGGCTCAAATAATTATGTGTAAACAACATCTTGTAAAAGAAATCTCAAAGTTCAGAAAGTTTATTCGTTTCAAATTTGTCTAAGCTCAAACAGATCATTTTCTTCAAAATTTTTTTGTATTACGCAAATTACGAATTTTCTAATCTTGCATATCACTATAAATATTCAGTTGTAGACTCTTGCTTACGAAACCAGAAATTTAGAGAATTTAAATGTTACAGAAAATATTAGCATGTCTATTATATAACTTCCAGATTCCTTACATCCAGAAAAAAATTATCCTTAAAAAATATCTTTAAATATCAGGTTTTAACATTTGAACGATTTAATTTTTAACTACAGCTGCCAACCAACCCCAAAGAAATCTTTCCTAAGTTATATAGGATTTAAAATAAGAAAACGTTAATAAATGAGCTGTATGTTATTTTTGACGCGAGTCTTACAGGTTAGAAATATATCTCCACGTCATATTCTCCAAAAATTGGCGTTATTTAAATAGTTTATAATAAAGGTACGAGTTAAGTTGTGCAGTTTATTAGAAATTATTTTTATCTAATGAAACATTACTAGTCTTCATTTTTAAAAAGATTTTTACACCTGTGAATTTAGTTATTGATTTTATTAAATACTTTCGACATAACAAAATAATAATAGAAATAATTTAAATTTATTAAATATCATCCGCGTTTATTGAATACAATATTTGAGATGTCCTATGAGAAAACCGTGTGCTCAACTGATATGTCAGAACCTATAGCAATACAATTTAACCACTTAATTAATCCTATTAGCCACTACAATTACTTGAACGCCCAGAGACAAAAGTTAAATATAATAGACAAGAAAAAGCTAGAACATCATCACAATTTAACTGTATAGCTATTATGCTCCAAGTAATTTCGTCAAACTTTCGTTGATTAATTCGATTCTTTAAAAATGATTACTTCTACAAATAACATTCAAAACTTAAATTAATGAAATTTATCCTTAATTAATATTTTCCAATACCATGGATACAAATTTATAAAATATATCTGAACAGCTGCAACTGTATTAACTTAATTTTCAAATGAAGTATCCAAATTTCATATTTGATGTTGTCTTGAAACTAAACTTGAACCGGGGTATTATTAAATCCCAGTTCTGATGACGTCCTCTTTTAAATAAATGTTCCCATTTAATTATCCTTGTGAGTCTTTTGAAGTACACAACTTTCATCATAGGAAAATATATTCATTTTACAAAATTGAAAAGTCATCTACATTATGTGAGTTAAATTGAAATGATTAAAATTGCAATTCTTTCAACTGAAAAAGAACTATAAAAGTACTTGATTTTAAATCGCTCCATCAAGCACATTATACTTTGATCAGTGGCACTAGTTAAAGTCAATGATCATATCTTGTATTCATTTAATAATTTTCTCAAGATGATTTCGAATATTCCACAATACTCAATACGAGACTAATGAGTAGTAATTCTACTAATGAACATGATAATTAAAATGAGATCGGGGTAGACGGGTATAAAGCAAAGTCAGATTTCCAAACAGATACTTCAACTGTAAGCGTATCTCGAACTTCTCATCATCCAACTGAGGCTAATTGTAGTTTATGAGCAGTCATAATAAACTAATCAAAGCATAGGAACTAGTAAATTATATGCCTTTGGAAGCAAAAAAAGCTAATAATAACAATGCAGTCTTGAAAACTCAAGTGAAATTAAGTATAATGTAAAACTATTTTACTTTTGAATTGGGCTGTGAACACCATTATCAGAAAAAACACCCATTTCTTTAAATATATATATATTATTACAATAGAGCGAAAATAAATTAGTCTCAGATTCAGGTATCATATTTCTCTTATTTAGGAAATGCACCAAATAAAGTTTAAATTTAAATTATAAAACGTGCGCGTGTTTTAAGTAGAACAATTTTAAACATAAAATCGGGTGCTACTGCATTTATATTCAGGATTGTATTATATTTATTGCTTTTCTGCACTCTTTTAAAAAGAGTCATCATCTATTTTAAGATGTGGAGTAAAAAAATTAAACAAAATTGAATATAAATACCTCTTTTTTCACATGTATGACTTGAACCTTTGTGAGGAAAAATCCGTCAAAGTATTTCTTATTTGTGAAACAAATCCCAGTCATCCAAGTAATAGTTTGCGTTAAGATATTTAGACATGGAGGTAAATGAGGAATAGACAGCGAATTTCACATAAAATCGCCTCCTGTTACATTCGAATATAAACTATCCGGGGTTTTTTAAATCAAACAGTTCATTGTTTTATTATAAGTACATAAGTGGTGAATACAAAGTTGATACCCTAATCAAATAGGTAGTTAAAAATATAAAAACTTAATTTCCGTTCCTTCTTTGTCACTTTTAACCAAATCTATATCCACTAAGGTTGTTTCACATCAACAGAATTCTGTAGAACTCGAATCAGTCTGAATCCAGTAGAAAGTGGTGTTAACATAGATTCGGGAAAGCCGCTTCCATAAGAAATAGCTTGTTCTTCTTAAAAACTTTCACACTGCCTGAATCCGGAGCGCCCCGCTTCAATGCACTCGAATCTACGTTAATCAGTTTCTATTGGATACATTCGGATTGATCCGTATTCAATTGGTGTAAAGTGGCTGTAACGATGTCAAAAGTATTGCAGATTGCCATAATCTGAATTAATGTTATAACTTTCAACTGTGGTCGAATTCCCTGCAGGAGTTTAAATGATGTCGAATGACAATAGCAATGACTGCTGGGGATTACTTGAACCTGGATTTATGTACATTCGCTTCCGGCAACAGTAAAAGTCTAGATAGTGCCGAATGACAGAATTCTCTATGGGCAAACTTTTAGAGAATGAAACAAACATTAGTGCGCCATTACACCTTAAAAAGCGTTGTACAATCTATTCCATGTACCTGGGAGAGCCAACGTACTCAACCATTTTTTAACGTAAATGCCAATAACAATAACGCATAGTTTCTAAACATTCCAATATATAGCAATAAGCAACTTAAAGTAAGTGGTGGAACCGATATTTAAAAACTTTAATCAGACAATATGTACGTACTTTAATTTCTACATTAGCTGATAAGATCTGTGGACCAAACAAAAAGCGATACGAGTTGGAACACTATATCTTCTGAAGCTACTGGCTGAAATTAAACTTAATTTTAGACAAATTCACGTTAAACATTCAAGTTATGACAACTGGTCGTCTCTAACAATGATCCATGTATTCCTCACTTCAAATTATAAGGGAAAGAGAACTCACGTATTCACTCTATTGAGGTATCCTAGTGATCTTTCCTTCCTTTCATTTTTAGCCTCTTCTATCCTTCTGTTTTTTTTATTTTTCTTCCTCCCTCTGTGTGTTTGTCTTTTGTTTGAAGCAGATTGACCAAATATGGCTCTTGGGCCACAAAACCCAAAAACAACCAACCACTTATCCGTTCAGCTGAGTATGTTCTAATGTAACTTTCAGCTCTAAAATATAGCTTTAAATAAAGTCAAAGCCATAGAATAATGCCAAAAATTTGACCTTTAACTTTCCAATCAAAACACATGAATGCAAAATTCCAAAATGCTAAACGAAATTAGCTTAGTTCTTCAATAGACAAAAATATTCCATTGAATCAAATAAAAAAGTACTTTCAACTAACTTCAATTAAAAAGTTTATGAGAGCATTTGCTTTCGTTTATCGCGCGTTGTGAAAAAACGCAAAAATAGTTTCGAATTAAAAATC
The DNA here is from genome assembly GCA_933210815.1 of Meta bourneti. Lineage (NCBI taxonomy): Eukaryota > Metazoa > Arthropoda > Arachnida > Araneae > Tetragnathidae > Meta > Meta bourneti. Next base: position 65,925,794 of record OW119923.1, on the reverse strand, counting down.
ATTGCTAATCACCCCTTGTAATTTACATAATGAGCATCGAAATAAAAATTAACGCGATGTTATGTTACTTTTTCAAGGCGAAAATAACAAAAGACGCGAAATTGCTTTGCATAAAAAACAAGAGAAACTATACTTTTCTTCTTACTGAGTTTCTATAAGATGTAATTAGCTAAGTTCGGATTAAATTGTCTTCGTCCGTTAGAAAGAAAACGCACTCAGTGGGAACTGCAACCATTCTACAGATTAACTCCTCACATTAAATGAAAAAAGCAAGTACAAAAAGTCGAGATTATTACAGTCTCAGCACAAAGAAAAATTATTTTACCTCTGAAAACATCGGCATCGTTTCAGATGATTACTGGTAAAAGTTCTAAAATATTGGTTTCGTTATTTGAAAAACGCAGAGTAAGGAAAGGTTCTCCAGGGAAATTTTATACCTTTGGAAAAGATAAGTAACATGGATTCCATAAAAATTATACTTTCAGATAGTGCAGTCACTCAAATACTTATCAAAGATTCAGATTTCAAGAATGATCTCCCTAAAAATGAAACAATTTTTTAAATAAAGCACAGAACAAAATTTTTCGATGGTGGGTAATAGGAATACTCCTTAATCTGAAGAGTAAAGATTACATTTTGAGCTACTTGCTTGTATCTGTGCATTTATAGGTAAAATTAATTTGTAGATTTCAAGTTTATTTCGTGGTTATGCTGTTGCTTTGTTCAGTCTTCTTACTAGACATGATTTCTTCAATGGCCATTTGTTAGGAAATAGACTTAACCTGGTTGTAATTCATGTAGTTCTAGAGCACCAGTGAATAATGAGCATATAGACATGTGTGCTGCACTTAATGTTTTTAATTGTATTACATTTTTCAGAGATACTGGGAAACAAGAAGGCAAATGGCTTAGTTGAAAATAAATAGGGTTTAGAGTATTTTTATTATAGTATTTCAATACCATAGGACATATAAAACGAGATTCAGCTGTTTAAACGGAAAGAAGTTTTGCCCAATATGTTTTTACTATCATATAATGCTCATAAATTTAGTCTTATATAATCAAGCATTAAATTAAACTAGTACTGGTACTTGAATGGTAAACAGTATTACTATATATTTCAACAAATATCAATATCCTTACTAAAGATATGAATTCTACACCACGAAATTAAAATATACCGGGTATTGAACTTTGTATTTCTCTCTTCTATGTCAGTAAAACTTTCCTTCTATATGTATGTCCATTACTGGATGTTGTCGTGTGTTCCGCGCAGAATGGCCAAATACGGCCTAGGAGCCAAAACCTCCACCTAACCAGATATTTTGAAGCTTAACTGTTGATCATACTAATAAACCATTAAAACAAATATCGAATTTATGGTTCCTTATGCTTTCTTAGAAATTTTTAGTTTGGTAAGCTTTATAAAAGTTGTACTTTCAAAATAGCATGCATCGTGTCATATAAAACAATTAAGACAACTGGACAGAAAGCCCTCTGTGTTATTTCATTCGAAAAATACTCTATAACATCGCTTCATTTTGTAAACAACCTCCGCAATGCACTCTTGATACTGAGTTACATTGCCCCAAAATGAAATAGTTATTTCTTCGACAAAAGATGACGACTTCCCCCGTTTTGATTTTTCCTCACAGATTCCCTGAAAGCCGAATATATTGTCAGGTGCAGTCCTTCCCTTCAATAAGCCTCATTCCAACCGAAATTGTTTTCCGCAAGTTCTCAGGACATGACAGCCGAACAGAAAGCTGGCTCCAATATATCAAGAAGCGGGCGTTTCTCCTGACACGGCGGGCTTTGAGATGCATTTATACATACACACATAAACAAGTTGCTTCCCCTTACGGGGGAAGCATTGTAAGGGGAACGGGGAGAGGCCTGCTATTCTTTTCTTTCACATAGTGGGAGACTGACGAGGCCTTTGAAATGCGCGTGAAAATACACTCAGCGCTTTTTTTCTGCTAATAAGGCAACTTTGGGTAAGGTTGTGTTTATGCGTTGATATGAAAATAATAACAAGCGTTGTGTTGAGATCTTATTGATACTTAATGGAAGTTTTCTTGTAATTGTATTGGGGAATGTACAAAGGGGTATTCAATTGAATTGTATTGAATGTGCATCTCTTTTAACCCTCTCTGTGGTTGTCTTGAGGTATTTCGACATTAGCAAAACTGACCAGATCTGGATGAACGAGATATTTCGTCATCAGAAGAAACTCGTTAGCAAAATTGGTCAAATCTTGATAAACGAGATACCTCGTCGGAACTACTTGGAGGGTTAAACCAAATCATAGCCTCTCCAAAATTTTTATGTTTGGGGCTCTCCGCTTCCTAAACTTTAGTTGAATGAATAGTTTATAAACATACAGGTAATATGGGTAACATAAGACATACCTCGACCGGTCACACTAGGTAGAATGTATTCTATGTCAAGAGGGGTTTTCAGTGAAACCAAACAAACCAGATGGAAATGGAGAGTTAACTTCCGCTACCCAAATGCTCTGATATGATGAATATCAAAGTTACCTTAAAATGTAGTTTCTTGCTTTTCGGCGTTTAATCTAATTGGCATTGATCTCGGTGACGTGGTGGAATCGTATTAAAAAAAACAAGCCAAGTGACGTCACATCTGAAATACGTACAGAGAAAACATTACGCTGCCCAAAAGCAATTGCCACCTACATTTATCTTGATGGTAAAAGCCTCCCATAGACATAAAGTGCCTACTACTATGGGTCGAACTCTTCGGACCATCTAGGTTTTAATTCAGGATCGGCCCCAGTTGGATTTTTTAAGGCTCAAGGGCCAGGTCTCGCAATTCAACAACATCTCGCAATTTCGAACCACTGTCAAATAACGAGGTCAACATATGAGATGGCATTGCATTCTCTCAACTTCCACACCACGCCAACGTGAGAACATTTGAGGCCATGGCAGTTTTAACGAGCATCAGTCCACCCACCCCCTTTCACGACGGTCTTTTGTTATATAAAGTTTTGAGCTTGCAACCCTTAACTTGACCCCTCTCTCCCAAAAAACCTTAAGAAATAAATTTTACAAATATAGAGATGATGTTGGTAGTGAAACAAACGATTAGATGCATCCTTTCCCTATAATTCCCACAAATATACACCTCTACTATGATGATAGACTCCATCAGGCCCCACAATTAGGTGAGAGTGTAACTGTACTACATGGAACAGGGACCGGAAGTTCAGAGACTAGGAAGATGTGACGAATTGCGAAGACTAATTTTGTGTTTTCTGTATACAAATATAACAAATATTTTTATATGCATAGTAAAATTTATATCATACTTAATAATGCAGCTATAAAACAAGTGGGGAATGGAAAAGAAGAGACATTTGGGTCATTCCATGTGAAACCAAACAGAAAAGGTTCATATTCAACTTGACCCCCTCCGATTCTTTTTAAACTCGGCTAATTTGTTTCCCACACATGTATAAGAAATTCAGGAAAATTTTAGCTTCCAACTTGCAATAGTTTTGTATGTATATTAATTTAATGTTTGAAAAATGGGGCACATTTTTCATGATTTTAGACTTACTAAATCTATTGTACCTCTGGACCTAACTGTCCAGTCATACTGAATGAAAGCTATTTTGTAGAAAAATGCACAGCCTTTCTAATGACGTATATGATCTTTAAAGTGACTTTTCAATTTGAATTTTGACCTACAATTACAAAAAAAATGTATTTTTTATTTTTTTTTCTAAAAAATATTGTTTAAGGTACACTATATATTTTTGTTTTCTAAAAGTTTCATAGAGGGACCCGCATGGGTTCATGGTTAAAAATATTTGAAGTAAATAGAAGTATGTAATCAGACCCATAAACACCTTTATCTTTTGCCTATTTATTCAATCAAGATTAAAGAGGGCTTATTTTATAGAAAAAGTACAACCTTTCTGATGAAAAAAACATGACACTATGAGTGACCTTTCTGATTTTAAAGTCACTCAATTTGACCTTTGAGCTACAATTAAAAAAATGCGTAATTTTTATTTTTTTTTCTAAAAAATATATCTTAAAACCCGCTATTTATCTTTGTTTTCCGAAAGTTTCATAATGGGACACATGTGTGTGGGTTCATACTTAAAAAATATACGAAACAATTAGAAGTATGTAATCAGTACCCATAAACACCTGTATCTTTTGACTTGTTTGTCCAATCGAGATGAAAGAGGGCTTATTTCATAGAAAAACGTATAACCTTTCTGATGATTTTTTTAGGAAAAGCATAATGGAATACCTTTTTTGAAATTCAAGATCAAAGCCTTGAATTTCAAAACCCTTCAAGGTAATCTTTCTGATAATATATTAGATGCTATGAGTGTCTTTAAAATCAGAAAGGTCACTCATAGTATCATATTTTTTCATCACAAAAGATTATACTTTCTCTATAAAATAAACCCTCTTTAATCTTGATTGAACAAACAGGTCAAAAGATCAGGTATATATAGGTACTGATTACATACTTCTATTTATTTCCAATATTTTTTTAACTATGAACCCAAGCGTTTCCCTCTATGAAACTTTCAAAAGCAAAGGTAAATAGTGTACCTTTAACATATATTTTTTTGGAAAAAATAAAAAAAAAACACTTTTTTTGTAATTGTAGGTCAAATGTAAAATAGAGTGACTTGAAAATCAGAAAGGTCACTCGTAGTATCATGTAATTTATCATCATAAAGGTTATAAATTTTTTATATAAAATAAGCGCTCACTCATCTTGATTAGACAACCAGATCAAAATACACAGGTGTTTATGGGTACTGATTACATACTTATGTTTACTTCGAATATTTTTCAACTACGTACCCATGCGTGTCCCACTATGAAACTTTCTGAAAGCGAAGATAAATAGAGCACCTTTAACATATATTTTTTAGAAAACATAAAACATACACTTTTTTGCAATTGTTGGTCAAAAGTCAAATTAAATTACCTTGAAATTTGAAAGGTCACTTAAAAAGTCATATGATATGCCATTAGAAAGGTTGTACATTTTTCTACAAAATAAGCTTTCATTCAATTTGATTGGACAGTTAATCCAGAGGTACAGGATATTTAATGAGTCTAAAATCATGAAAAATTGCTCAATTTTTCAAACTTAAAAATAATAAGCATAAAAAGTTATTGCAAGTTGTAAGCTAAAATTTCCAGAATTTTTCATGTATGGCTGGGAAATAAATTAGCCGAGTTTTAAAAAAATCAGAGGTGGTTGGGTTGTGGACTGTGAAATGGAATGACCCATATATATACATATGACAAATTTTCGAAAAATGAATATCAAATATAACTCTAAATATTATATTTGAGAAAAATAACATATTTTTCTTTTTGTTTTCAAATTCCAGTGCTTTTATTTCCGTTTCGAGTTTGACATAATCGATTTACTACATCTGTCTCGGACTTAAATAATCATATTCTTATGAATATATTATCCTATGGAAGCATATCTTTGAAAATAAGTTTGAAACAATAGCAACTTCTCAAGATAGCTATAAATGAAATAAAATCTCAAAACCAGACACATTAAAAAACAAGAAACAAACACCTCAAAACTATATAAACTTAACTATTGCTCTCTAGCTAAAAAAACGCTTCTGTTTTTAAACGGGCGTTCATGCTCTTATGAGAGCACGATCATGAGCACTTCAAATCAACTGGTAAGTCTCTCGCTCCACTTGGGGAAAGAACACTGACACTGTTGCATAACTATATTGAAATATAATAATGACGCCATTTAGATTTTTCAACTATTTACCTATGCGTTTACTGGTGTCGAAATGTTACCGACGAAGGCTGCAGGATATAGTAAGTGCCAGACGATCTAGTATTTGGATGATAAAATATTTTGGAAAGAATTTACGAAACATCTCCACCTCTGAGTATTAAATGATTACCATGAGCACCATGCTTCTTTGGAAACAAGAAAAAATTTGGGGTTGAGAAAAACACTTATTACAGAAACAAAAGTACTTAATTATACACATAATTGCGGGCTTTAATTGTAATTACGCAAAACTATAAGTTAAACAAAAAGGATTATAAAACTTCTTAACGTAATATTAAATAGCTTAAATTATTTTTGAAAAGATAAATTTCATCTCATTAACGCTTTTGGGGTGAGTATCTTATTTTTGCCAATTCAATAGAATATTTTCATGGGGCTTGTGATACATCTACTCCAGTAACTACTGTTCTCACATAGACTCGAAATGCTTTAGACCATCAGTGAAGGATGAGCGCAGAGGAAGAGCTGACCCATCTATCTGAAGTCACTTGTCCATTCAAGAGTCTCCTAGTCCCAGTTCTCAGGTTTCGACTTCCCTTTCCTCCTTTCGCTAGTTTACACAAATAGCTTTACTGGAAGTTTTTTTGCAAGGGGCAGAAATAAAAAGAACCAAGGTGAAAAAAAGAATGATTCTTCATTTCTTTCATGGCACCTGAAGATCAGTTGAACTCCTTTCTGCCGATGGCGGATATGGTCTCTTCAATAGGGGAACTTTTATTTACCTATTGTCAGCACTTTTCTTGGCAACAATATCTTCCGTTTCCAAGCAGTCAGAATTAAGAGCATTTAAAGTGGAGGCCATTTACCATTTTCTTCCATTGTTTTCAGAGTAAAATATAGCTCAATCCTCCGTACTTAAATTGACGATTTTTGGTTGATATCTGTTGCGCCGGTAGTTCGAGTAGTGGACTGTATTCTAATTAACAAAATGCATTGTAATAAAAACAAGTTTATTGACAACAAATATAACAACGTTGTGGAAGGACCATTTTCTCGTTAGGGCTAAGGAAGCCTTGTTCTTGTTCGTCTATGGAAGCCTCGTTCCGATTCCGTTAGCTTCGTTCCCATTCGGCTCAGGTAGCCTCTTTCCCATTTTGCTAAGGTAGCCTCGTTCCCATTCGGCTCAGGTAGCCTCTTTCCCATTTTGCTAAGGTAGCCTCGTTCCCATTCGGCTTAGGTAGCCTCGTGGAGACTGAACAATCCCTGTGATTGAAATTGAAATTTCAATACAAACCAATTATACACAATTGGTATTAATTATACAACAATAACTCCCACAAATTAATACACAATAAAGTACTTCGAATAATGTATGTACACAAAGTGATTTTCACAATACACAATTGATCAACTTTCAAATACTAAATGAACTTAACACTGGAAACACAATTATATATGATTTTTCTACAAATATTTCTACCATTTAATGGCCAGAACCTTTGGCAAACATTATACAATAGTTTTTGTGGCCCAGCATGTAAACTTTAAATGCTCAGAATTCCTCATCTCCGAGTAGGGGATTGGGCCAACTCGTCTATTCTTCGAGTGCCTTACTTTGTTGCCAAACCTAAAAATAAAACTAACAATACGAACAATAGTACTGAAATTGTTACTGACATTCAAAATACGCTCTACAAAGGTATGGGATTTAGTCAAAGCAAAGTTCTGTGATGTTTCTCTAGGATCACTCTCTGCCTGTCTTTTAAGTTCACGCAAACAGTCCTCCGAATCCAAAGTAGCAACATCAAGGAGAATGTCTTCTCGGACAAAGTCTTTTTCCTACAGAAAGGCAGGACCATTCCACTTCTCGCTGTTCAGCATAAACTAGATGCTCACTCCGCGGGTAACAAGATCGGCAGGATTGTCTTTGCCGGCGCAATGGATCCCAAGAAATCCCTAAAACCTTGTACAGGTTTGTTTCTGAAGTGGTTGAATGATGAAAATGAGTAAGGAACTCCTCATTTTCCCATTGGCGCATGACAAGAGCATCATTCGAAACCCACTTCCTCAAGTTCATACTAGCGGACTTCATTATGTTTTGTGCCTCACGTGATGCTTCCAAGGTGGAAAACATTCTTTACACCTGATACTAGATCGGCTACATGATTTTTAGTGAAATGACAGTAACTTATTTGAAATCCCTACATCTTTGAGTGTACTTGTTACTATCCACCCAAATACCGATTCTTGTAGGATTATTGATCCATCTTTTAATTTAATTTGATTACCTTGTAATAATTGATAGAAAATCTCTGTCCCTAATAAAGCGTCAATTCTACCCGGTTTATTGAATTGGGGATCCGCGTACGTTATATCGCTCGGAAATTTAATTTTAGACACATCAAGAGGTTTTGAAGGAGTACGATCTGTAATCTTTGGTACGAATAGCAGTTCAATTTCTTCCTTACAGTTTTCATTTATGTTAGATAGATATCACAGCTGAGGTATTTCTTTTTACCTTTAAAGAAGAACCGTGATAGGAGCATTTACTGTTTGTTTAGTTAAACCCAGGGAATCAACTAAATCATTACGAATAAAGTTAGTCTATGATCCGGCGTCAAGCAAAGTTCGAATGGGGAACAAATTGGCATCAACACCTTTAACGTAAACGATCGCAGTTGACAGTAATACGTACGTATCTTCTACCATCCCCGTGTAGAAACACACAGTATTGTTATTCTCATCGGACCCTCTTAGCTTTGAAATAGCTCCTGACGGTGACTCATAAATTCCTTCTCTAGTGGCGCCAGCGTTCTGTTGGTTCATGTTAAGAACACTTTGCTGAGAAACATTGATTTGAGCTTTCCGATTCTCGTTGTTTTCGAAATCCGTTCTATGGATCAGAGAATGATGACCTCTTCCACAGAACTTGCAGTTTTTAGAATTAGTACATTGAGACACTCGATGTGGTTCTACCCAATTAAAACAGTTTTTATATTTCACTAATTCTTTCTTGTACTGATAAATCGTGAAACATTTTGCATTTATATATCGGGTGATTATCTTTATAGTTTGGACAGACACTTTTAGAGTTAGATTTTATCATAAGCCCTTTAAGATTGGGTTTGAAAGCTATATCTATTTTAGGCTTCGCGAAAGGGACGCGTTGGATATTTTCTAACACTTGACTTATTCTTTGCAAGAAGTTGACGAATTCCTCCCAGTCGGGAAACTCAGTTGCTTTTAATGACATCTCATACTGTTTACGTGATTCACGATCTAGTTTCGAAGAAATTATATTGATCAACATTAACTCGATCAATGTGTTCGGTCAATGTGTTAGTCTCAAGATTTAGAAGTTTTAATCATCGCAAATGTTTTAACACAGTATTAAAAAATCTATGAAGCTCCGTTCCTGACTCATGAGTTATTTTTCCCATATTCAATATGGCATTTATATGAACATCTGCAATAAATCGCTTATTTTCGTACCTTTTCTCGAGTTCAGTAAACAAGGAATGAAAAGTATCATCTGCAGTTTGAATCAGTTTAATTTCTCCTTTCAGAGAAGCTTGTAGATAATGAAGTTTTTGGGAATCACTTAAGCTATCATTTAAAGTAATTAGAGTATTAAATTGAGCTTCAAACGTACTCCAATCTTCATAAATGCCCAAGAACTGAGGAAGTGGAATCTCGGGTAACTTAAAAGAAGTTCGGTTCATTTTAAAGTTTATCTGAGCATCATTAGCAGGTAATGTCAATTTCGAAAGAAGGTATTTCAGACGTACCTCTATATCTTCAGCTGCTGCCTCCAAGTCCAGAAGCTGGTCAAGATTGTCTTCTAGGTTAACTTCTTCAGGTAACTCACAATATCCAGTTGAAAGTTCCGTAATTGCAGATTTGATTTCAACAATTTTGCTCTCCTGTTGAAGTGCAATCTTCGTTCTGCGTGGATCTCCGTTACCATCCTCTTTGCTTTCGAGTTCGAGGAAGTTCTCCACACGTTTCACTTTGGCTTTAATGGTTCCGCGCTTTCGATTAAGTTTCGTAATCCCTGAAGGATTTCATACCATGTGAGCAGAATGTTTGTGGTAAAAGACGACTAAGATAAGTGACTTCCAGAGGCCACTTTTAAATAAACAGACAATCGACTAATACTCTTCTTCCACAAACTGAAAATACATTAAAAGTAGAGAAGAGCGATACAAAGCCGGTTGCGTAATGTATTGACTAACGAGGTTGTTGATGGTAAATATATATCTTTCAATGTTTTATTAATATGGTATATTTCATCTAAAACATGTATCGTTGACATGCGCCTATGATTAATTTCATCAAGATAATTCAGTGGTAAATGTGGCTCAGCGTGTTTGCCTGCTGTGCTAGCAACCTGCGAGTTGATGTGCAAGTTTCATTCCTCCCTGGGTGTGTTTCTCTCACCTGTGTCAGTAAAGTTTTTCCTGTGTGTATGTCCATTTATTTGACGTTGTTTGGTGCAGCTTGGCCAATATGGCCCAAATGTGTCATAAAACCCAAAGCCAACCAACATGCTAATTCAAGAATCATTTCTTAAAACGAAACTGTTATAGGATACTCGTATTGTAAGTAGCATGTAGAAATACATATTTATCATTAGGGGGCTGAATTTTGATGATATTTGCTATACTGGGTCAATTTTCTATTTGGGTAACTTGAGACATTCGAACATACTTTTTATCCTAAGCACTCTGCATATTTTAACCCTCCTGGTGGTCGTCTCAACGAGATATCTCGTCATTTGCAACACTGAGCAGATTTGTTCTCGTCAACATCAAACACCTGCAATATCTTGATGACGAGATATCTCGTTTTAGTAAAATTGGTCACATCTTGATGGGCGAGCTATCTCATCGAAACCAGTTGGAGGATTAAGGTGTAGTTAATTTTCCATTTTCCTTCATTTTATGTAATACAAATAACATTTTTTCATTACAATTTGCTTTGATATTGTGTGATTGAGAAACAGGTCTAACCAAAGTAAAATAATTCAATTGCTATCCACTTTTTAAACTATTGGAGGCAAAGTTTAGTGCATTTCAATTTTGTTGGATTTAAATTGTTAAGATTAGAAAATGATTTTTTCAGTAGAGGAAGAATGCAAAGTATTTGAAAGCTTTTCTTTTCACATTGAAAGCATAATTTTTTATCTTTAAGGGAGTTTTGTGTCTTTTGGCCCTTTTGATCTTTAGCCGAACCTTTTAAAGTATTTTTCATTTTGTTAGAATGCTTAGTTGATGTTTAGTTTTTATTTTCAAATGTCACTGTAATCATTTGCTATTACAGGCTTTAGATAAGTTTCAAAAGGTATTTTTCAACCAACAATATTCACAAGTATATACACAGTTTAGCAATTTGTAAGAATACTAGAAGTTTGTTTGCGCATAGTAAATATTAATTCATACACCTTATCATCACTAGAATAAAGATATACAATAAGAAAATGAAGAATAGCGTATTTTAACTCAAGTTTTTCCTCTTCTTATTTTGGTCCTGAAGATGGTGAACGTTTTATTCAACAGAAATGGCTATATAAACAAGAAGAGCATCGGAAGATATATAATAAGCAAAAGTAAAATTAAGAATAACATATTTACACTCAAGTGTTCCTCTTGTTTTTTTTAATTCTAATGGTGGTGGACATTTTGTTCTTCGAAATAGCTGTAAAGCAGTTTTATATCATAAATAAGAATTATTTAAAGATTATAGACTTTGACTTCTAAAGTCAATCCATATTTACCTAAGAATCAGAACCGAAATAATTGCCTCAGATAATCAACATAGAACCCCTGAACTTCAGAAAGTAAATCTTCAGCCATTCAATATTTAAAATGACTACCCAAAGTACTCCTTTATAATTTATTACAGTATTAAAAATACAAATAAAATTCAAATTATCTAGTCAACCGTATTATTGAAGTATATTTTACGAGATTAGTCTGTCGAAACGTTCGGTTTCCTTTTCAGTTTATTGTTGAATAAATTGCAATTCCAAAGAGAGAGAGTAGGCGACAAGTATAATCCTTACGGGCGGACACACTAACTCGCTTGATGTTCAAATATTAATAGATTTATGTACCTCTTCAGATAGAGTTTAGTGCAGGTACTCAGGAAGTAAACTCAGTTCTACTCTTTGGTGAATGCTGAATAACTCATCGAATGGGTTATTAACCGAAGTCGTTCGTGATTAATTATTTTGCGAATTGCAAATATTCACAAACCAAACTTTCCACTTAAGTTTTACAACATGCATAAAATTCAATTGAATTATTGCTTATTAACTTTAAATAAATCTGGAATTGAGAGTGTGTATTACATTTAGTAAGTTTATTTACAGAGATAGAGAGGAGACATATGTTTTGTTATATAAATTAAGCTAACGGTTTATATTTCAAGATTTATTAACATGCAAACACTAATAAACATATTTGAATTTTATTCCCTCCTCCCTCTAAGAATAGCCCGTTGTGTTGCTCTAGCGTGACGTTAATTAAAATACCTCCCTCCCTCCTTTTAAGCTCTTACATTTGCACTCTTTGGCAAAGAAATTTCGATCGAAATGAAATTTGGCATGTGTGATGTACAGGAACAGATAAGGAAAAATCCACAATATCAAATCGAGTGAGCTCTTCATAATTGCAAAAGTACATCAGAAAGCTCACAAATTAGTTGAAAGGACCCTTCTTGTGGAATGGAGTCATAGTACTTATAGCGTGGCAAATTATGCAGAGCATTTTGAAGCTGCTGCTCCAGATCCCTTATATTGTAGAAGTAGTGCAAGTGACGGATTCACGCATCCCATACATTCTCAATGAAAGACATATCTGGGGTCTCGTTGGCCAAGAAAATTTTTCAATGCAATAAGGATACTACTGGAAGAGACGAGTCATGGTGTTGTAATCCGTTTTCGTGCAGAAAAATCTTATTGGACACGTGATATGAAAGTCACAATACCAGCCAAACACTGTCTTTTCCGTTAAGTAAATGGACCTACACCTTTTTTCATACAGAAAATTGAAACACTCTCAGGATAGTTACAGGAATCGAATCTACGTCACCTACAGCTCGCAGGCTGCTAACGCAATGGGCAAACACATTGAACTACGGTGGTCTCTACTACTACAATTGAAGGTCAACGACGAATAGGATAATTATAGCAGCTTTATATGATATCTCATCTGTACATTTGCAAACTGCGTTGACTGTATTTATACTTATAGTAATGTAGTGTTACTATGTTTTCTCATTGTAAAACATAAACCCTCAGTGAAATGTAAATGAATTTATTATATCGTGGGCTTAAAGCAGAAATAAAATTTCAGTAAAAATTATGTTTTCGAATGTTCTAAAATCAGTTTTTCAAATATGGTAGGCAGATAGTTAATTAACGTCAAGATGGAGCAACGCAACGGGCTATTGGCGACTGTCCGGCATCAATCCCAAAGGGAAGGATCCGAGGACAACTCCACGTAATTTTGATCCACGGTCAGATGACGATTTTAAATATGTCAAATCATCTTTTGTAAACACCACAGTAGAAAAATGCATGTACATAAGCAGTCGGAACCAATCCAAAGATAAAAGAAACTCACAGCGAAACCTTAAAAGATGTTGAACTATGCGGTAATCGAATATTCAGCCTACGCATCATCAACACGAATTAGAATTATTAGATTGATGTAAAATAAACTACCTAATTATTTTAATTATAGGTTCCATAAAACAAAATAAAAGGCCATTTTTCTCAATATATTTATTTTAAGCGTGAGCTTTCCAATCCATATCGTGATCCAACATATGTTGTAGATTAATAAATACAGCATAAGCTAAATTCTTCCAGCTTACTCGATACGTTGATGCAAGGGAAACTTTTCTTTGCACATGTTATTTTCACGATCGTAAATATTCATAGAAATTTAAAAACGCTTCCGCTGTTATTTTAAAGGAATTTAAGAAAGTGTTTGAGATGATAAATGGTCTAATCCAAAAAAATTCCTGTCTTTCAAAGGGTCATAAAATTCGTGCATGCTCGGGTTATCACTGTTTTGCTGACATTCAAACAAAAATAAACAGAACCAATCATGCATTATTTTCCAGATAGCGTGAAGTATTGATTTTTGGTTTGACAAAGATAGATGTCCCATGGAGATAAATTATTATACATGATGCAAAATGTTCGAAAGATAATACTCTTCATCAAGTGATCCTAAATCTGTGTACATCTCTCAAATTACATTTTTCCATGAAACACATCAGCTACATGTAACATCATATTTTAGTAACTTTTTGACAAACCGGAATGTTTCTAAAGTGGTATTTTGAAGAGATATTTTTAAAATATTAGCTATTATATGGCAAAAAATAGAAAATTGTTCTCATTAGATTTACAAATAATTTCTTCGATCCTGTTGCAAAAGAATATTTATTTCAGAAAGCTTTTGTTGCCAAGTTAGCTAATTTAATCATTTTTATGTAGATACATTTGCTTATAATAGCACGATAAGAAAACGGCAATCAGAGGGTTTTTCTGTCACGCTACATATAGGTTGGTTGGATGGTATTGGGGTTTTATAGCGTAAGGGCCATATTTGGCCATATGTATTCCGAACTTGACGTCATTTGGCATGTTTCTCGAATACGATTACAAGAAATCTCCAATAAAAATTCCAAAAATAAATTCTGAATTGAAAAATGATAGTTGATTTTCCAACGTTAGTTAGATTGCGTTGCCAACATGGCTATTGACAACATTTTAAGGTAACCCGGATAGGTATCATGCGAGAACATTTGGTTAGAAAAAGTAAAATCTTTGCTTTCTGTCTGGTTTGTTTATTTTACACTAAAAATCCCTCTCATACAAAAAATGCCCAGTTCAATAAGTAAAACGTTAAGAAATGAATCAAACATTTAAAATTCCAAAAGGTGTATTTGGTTATTTACGAAAGGCTCTACGGCCTTTATGGTCAGGATTAAAATAAATAAGAGTAGATAGTAAAATAAAATTTCATTGATATGTGCAGAGTACTGATGGAAAACAAGAATAAAAAAAATAAGTTGATTCTTACAGCACTAAATACTGTTTGATGATCTGGTTTATATCACAATAGGTGCCAATTACGATCAGTTTCTTTCAAAATTGAATTTTCTAAAAGCTGGTGCTGGAAAAAAACTCATTTTTTAATTTTGCTGAATCTTCCCTGCATTACTTCTAACGAGTTTTGACGTTCTTGACCAATAGGATCTTTCCTACGACTCATTGAACCAATGGATGGGTTTAGTTAATGATAAAATATGTTGTGGAGTAAAAGTAGCCCTAAACAACTTGAAAATCTCGTGACTATCAGAGGGTTAAAAGTGTTGTCACTACTCAATTTTTGAAATTTTTCACTCGTTCCTTTGGATATTTGAAATTCAACATACATCTTAAGAAGAGGGTCAGGCATTTAATACCAAAAGACAATTTTTTATTAACATTTAAGTTAAAAAGTATTTGTGCATGTTGTGTCAAAATTTTCCAACGAATATAAAGACAATATCAGAAGAGTAAAAATCCTTAGCCGTTGTTAATGATACAAAACTTCAAAAAATGACTAAAACAAGCATTAAATCGATAGAATATAGGCTCTGTCTGTTTTGACGGATCGACACGTCCAGGATCGTTGGTCAAACTACAATACAAGAGAAAAATTAGTCTAAATGTGTTATTTTTTAGCCGTCTGAGGAGTCTACAACCTGCAGTCTTCCCTGCATTGCTTCTAACGAGTTTTGACGTTCTTGACCAATAGGATCTTTCCTACGACTCATTAAACCAATGAATGGGTTTATTTAATGATTAAATGTGTTGTGAAGTAAAAGCAGCCCTAAACAACTTGAAAATTTCGTGACTCTCAGAGGGTTAAAAGTGTTGGCACTACTCAATTTTTGAAAATTTTCACTCTTTTCTCTGAAGCTTTTATTTGAGTTTACAACCACGTAGACTCATTATCACAACTTAATGAAACATGAAACAAACTATCTGTGTGTCGCACAAAAACTGTGTCAGCACGTACGATTTGATATCGTTTCCAACAGCGGGGAATTTTTTCAAGTAGTTTGGAGAGTGGGGGTACCAGCTCAGGTGCTGACCTCATCATCTGTTTAAAATCTAAGAGGCGTAGTCCTCGAGGATCTTCCCCATCAGGATTCATCCCTTACCGGAGTCTGTATGATAATCAAAAGTTAAAACATTCCCCTTGCTCTCAACAATAAATCTTGCGTGAAGGACTCTTCCCTTCTGAATCACCTCCCCAATTTTTAAAGGAGCCGTGATAGCCCATTTGGTAGAGTCGTGTATTAGCAACTGGATGATTGCGAGTTCAAAACTTAATCCAATCATAGACCGTCGCGTGCATGGGAACTGGCGCATGTTAATTCTATCGTGGTCTCAAAAGCCTTCAGGTTGCCGTGGTATGGAAGTTTGGAGAATGGGGTGCCAGCACATGTGTTGACCGTGTCATATGACCGTTAAAAATCACCAACTGTCGTCCTTAGATCTTTCCCTCCTGGACTAATCCCAGACCATCGCCAGCAGGTGTTGCTCCAGTACGACGTAAATTCAACTACCTACCTATCTCACGTTTAGCAAAAGTTAAATGTCGATTATCATAAAAACGAACGGCAGTCAAAGCGACCCCCGACGCAACCGATCTAGAGACAGAAATCTGGAATTCAAACGTGCTCATATTCGCAAGTCTATCCTCCTCTCTCATGAAAGAAGAGTGGGGATTCTTTCGCACCTGCGGAGATGGTTTTCTTCCAACACATTTACGGCGAGGCGATGTAGCGCACAGGAAAAATATCTCCTTGGGAGGCAGGGAGCAAGGGGGATCGATGGCTCCAAAATAGCTCACGTGCTCCCTGGGGGATTCGTGGGAGCAAATCCCCGTCCGGCAATAGCCTCCTCGTCCCATGGCCCATTGCTTCCGACTCCAGACGTTGGCGCGATGGGCCGGAAGGAAGGGTTCGTGTATGCAATGAGCACTGGGATCGTGGCTCTGTGGAGACCGTGTCTGCTTGTGAAATCTGTGCTCTACTAAAAATGTCGGAGCTAGGCTAAGACAGGTTACTTTAATAAAAAGTTGAGGGGTTTTGAAAAATGAGGAAAATACTCAGCAAATAAATTACCACTTGAAGAGAAAGATCTTGCTAGCTATCCTAATTTTTTTGGCTAATTTCTTTACATTTTAGTGTTACAAATTAATATTTTAGATCACAAATTATTTTAGATTCGGTATGTAGTTAACTATCATCACACTGTAGCAACACAACGGGCATTGGCTATAGTCCGGGATCAATCCCCAAGGAAAGATCCGAGGACAACACCACGTTACTTTGAACCACGGTCAGATGACGATGTCACACATGAGATGGTACCGCACTCTCCAAACTTCCACAGCACGCCAATTTAGATTAGGAAAACCTATTTGATTGTTTGGCGAAAATGTGTCTTTTTGATTTAAAGAAATTATTATTGGATTCGAAAATTATATATTTTAGATGTTTTGAGAATAGATTATTTATGCAATGTTTTTAGAATAGAAAATTAGAATTTTTCAGGTAAGAAAAATTAATTTTTATATTAGAAAATATTTTGGCAGAACATAGGTTGCTCTTATGAGTTATTGAGATCTTTACACTCATCAAATACAGGAAAAACTAGTAATGTATCTAAAATTTAGTGATTCTATAGATAAAACATCGTAATTCCTTGTGGAACTAAATAATACAAGATATTCAAAACACACTTTTACCCATAATGAATATAATTTATGTTGTAATTATAGATTTAAATCGACCTTCCGAAAACATATTTCATAGTCATAATAGATTTAATTGTTAAGGCAAGTTTTTTGGTGTACGTAGTTTCAAAGTTACGCTTTTCATTACTAATCTTAGAAAAACTAATTTCCAATTTATATATCATATTAGGATTAAATCTCTCATTCATTACAGAAAATTAAGCTCTAACTATGAAAAGGATATGTTTTTCTTTAAAATAGCAGTTTTTTAAATTATGTCTTTATGTTGAAGTTAATGCAAAATACATTATAACATTTTTATGCTTAATACTAGATGTAATGAAGAATAAAATACATTTCATGAATTTAATTTTCTGTACAGTTCCTCTGGTATAAAAGAATTCAATTCACTTTTTCCCGTAATATCAATACGCCAACCCACTTCAATTCTAGATAAGAATTAAAAATCCCGAATGCGTATTAAAAAATAAAAATTTATTCCATTGAAACAAGAGGATCGAATGAAATCGAAGCATCAAACAGAAACGAAATTCATTCCTAACTGAAAGGATTAATATTAAATTTTCGCTATCTAGCACAAAATTGATGCTATTTAAACTATTTCTGATGTTGCGACGTTCAATTTAAAAGTGTGTAAATAGCAATTTAAAAATCTCATCGAAACCACTTGGCATAACATACAATTCCACCGACTTTTCATATCTTGCCCTTATAAATGATCACATCCTATCGCAGATCTTTCTGTCATACATTTCTGAAAGTAATTCCCAGGAGGAAATCGTCTATTTGCACAACAAATTTATAGCGACGGGCAAAATTGCATTCATAGTAAAAAGTTAACATGTTTCGTGCACGACATAATTTTCTCGAAGAATGTACAGCAAATATCCGAAAAAATGAATTTGACTCCGGCTTGGGATTTGAATGAAAATAAAAAGGGGACGCATAGAAAGTTGTCTTAATTCGATTGGAAGTCTTATATTCATCCCAAAATTAATTGAATAGAAACTGCGGATATCTCTAGGGGATTTCATCATTACAATCTTAAGTGAAATTCGCGTCTGATATTTTTTAATAAGATTAGAATAATTCTTTAAGCACGCTTCAGAAATTTAGGATGGTTTCTTTTGTGCTACGGTTTTCAAAGATCGAAATAAATTTCTGTTTCCTTTTCTGCCCGATTTTTTGCTTTGCTTTTTTCCAATACGTAAAATGAATTCTTTGATATCTAAAGCGTGTGTTTATCACGATGCTTGAGGAATTCATAACGATATGTTACAACGAATAGTAACGAGTGAAACATGAAAAAAAGAGATTGTTATTAACTTCAGAAAAAAATCCTTATGGGAATATGCATGATATTACAACGTTGCTTATTCATTGAAATATCACTTATATTTTCGTGATTCATGGCGGCATGTGTTGTTTCGTTTGAGCTAAATGTGCATGGATGGAAGAAAATTCCGTCTGATCATAAGCTTATTGAAATTGTGTATTTGATAGTAGCTCTTCCTTGGACAATTGATGAATCATGAGCGTATTTTTATTTTCATTGGGATATCCTTTTATGGCAAAGCGAGGAAATCAGTAAGTTCTATAAAGAAGGTGTTCTGCAGAAGCGCAGTTTAACATCCGCACCTGGGGATAATGTCAAGAATGCATTAACTATATTATAGTGCATGCGCGAATAAAAAGAGGATGGTTTGATTATTTCAGATGATGGCTGATTATATCTAATCAGTCAAAGAAAATGATCCTACTATGACGATAAAACTGTCAATAGATAATTTTAGAGCGCCACTTTGAAGAATAGGGGTATGTATCTTATTGTTTTGAACAAACGGAATTGCTCGTTGGATAGTAATGCAAAAATATTGTCATGACATATAACGTTTTATACGGTATTAAAATATCACTAATGATTGCATTATTTCTTGATACATTATTTCTTGATTCCGGCGTATTAACAACAATTTCAAGATGCCTTCTATAAGCCAGGGAAGCAATGTACATAAAATGACCATTAGAAAAAAACAATTAAATAGAAGATGAATCACGAAATTTCCTTAAGATAATTCTAAAAATGTTCCCTTCGGTGCAGTTGAACAAGCTATGTTCCAAAGGCTCTTCCTCATCAAGGCAAATAAGGCACTTGTTGGAATCAGTTCTGTGAAAAGGATTCAAGTAGGCCTGAATTACAATGCGGCCTATTTTGGTTTTATCAAACTGTTCTAGGGATTTTTGAAGTAATGAATGTCATTAGGCTCACTCCGGAATTGAAAAAGATGGTGATTCATTCCAATGTCCCTCCATAAAATACACCTAAGTGTTCGAGCTTCTCTCCTGACCCTACACAGACACCTAGAGACGGTAATTGCAGGCAAAGAAACTGAACCTAATGTGATTGACAATTTAGCTACTTATCAGGCATTTCATTGCCATACACTTCGCAATGCGTAGGAACCCACTGCAAAGTGATGTCTGTGTCACTTAATTTCACGAGATGTCTGATTTCCTAGTTCTAATAAAGGAGTTGCCCGGTCATAATGATAATTACATCATATCACTCATGATAAAATCACAACACTAACAAAGCATTCGAAAAATAGAAATAAAAAAACAATATCTATAAATAAAAAACGGAATACTTAGCAAACGAGAGATTTTATATTAAGTTCCAAAAGCTTTGAAACTGGTGATTGTAAATGTGCGTAAATAAAGGTTTATTACGCGCAAGAGCCAACATGGCATATTGAGGACTATATGCTAACATCAATGGGAGACATGGGGTACGAATGAAGATTAGTAGTTAGGTGTACGTATTACACATGACGAACATAACTAAACAATGAGAAACAAAAATTAGCAAACTCCGAATTCGCTAAATTTTAAATCGAAGTTTTCTATGCTGTTTTGCTATATCCTGATATGTATAACAATGATGTAAGATTTAAAAATTTATAGATGGGCATAACCTGAATAGTTGTGAACCTATCATTATAATAATTGATTTTATTTCCTAGAAAATTAGGTCCGATAATTAGTGTGCAGTTTCATTTTGTAGAGAGTTTGAGATATATTGCGCACAAAATTCTACACCGTTTGACCAATCCAAACCAAATTTGGTACACGTATTTGTTAGAACCTTGTGGGTAACATAAGGTATATATTATCCCTCGGTCTATTTGAACTACGTATGCAGGGGGTTTAAAAATAATTATAAATTCCCATAGGAATAACACTGAGAAAAGACTGAGGTGTATAATAGTTGTTTTATCCACCAGTATTGATGGAAAATCAATTTTTTTCCAAAAACTTTATTAACAGAATTTTAATTAAATTCTAATACTTATGATTGTTATTTCTTTCCAAAATATCAATTATTTATAAATATTTCAATAATATGAAACGATTAAAAACATTCAATTTTGCAGAACATTTTGTACATTGTTGTTTTCCTTACGAGTCTATTTAATGCGTAATGCTCAAGCGAAAAACCCACTCTTAACAAAAGTAACTTCGCTACTCGATATCTGGGAACACGAAAATGTTTCGTTTCCAAATTTTATAAGGAATTACTTATTTTGTGTAAACTATCGCTAAAGACATGGATTCATTTCTTGGCGGTATATGTATATTTCGACCAATTTCCATAAAAGTAACTGATTCAATACATAATGATTTGTAGAATTCCTTTTCATAAAAATAGATCAATCGTACAAAACAAAACATTTTAAAATAAGACAGTAATGTCTTCATAAAAAGGTAACGCTAAAATAAACTTATTTTATAATAAGACAGTAAAGTTAAAATGAGATGTGTAACCATGCGTTGCAACTTTTGTAAATTTTGACGTAGGTTTCCATTACAAGTCAATTAAAATCATTAAAATTTGAATTTGATTTTCAAGTTTCAAATTGTATTATTGAATTGTATTGAAAATTGTACTCAAGAATCAAGAAAGAGCATCAATCTTTCAAAATAGGCAAGTAGTTTCCATTTAAATACCGGAATTGACTAGGGGTGAATTCCAGTATCTAAATGAACACAAATGACAAAGGGCCACAAATTATCGATTTAAAACTGCATGCCAGTTGCAGCAGAGCGAACTTTAAATAAGACTTTGCTGATCTTGGAATAATATTACAGTTATAAAATATTCTAACTAGGCTTTTGAAAAGTTGAAAGTATTTGTCTTAAGTGGCAGATGATCGACGTAGTTTAGTTCACGAGTTCAAGCTATTCTTTTGGAAGTTTGCTTTCTCAAATATTCGTTGAAAACATTGATTCTCTTTTTTAAATGCTGTAAAATTGATCCTCTGTTCTATGAAAATTTTTAATCGATTAATCGATTTTTTACGTCTGTACTGAAGACATTTAATTTGAAAACAAGCTGTTATTTCACATGCTTAATGGAATTTTCAAGGAAAAATGTATTTGCTTGAAAAGAAATTCATCATGAAAATCGTATCAACGTGATTTGTCAGCCTTTCATAATGACGGTGGGGTTTGGTATTTTCGCATGCCTGGTGCAAGAGTGCTGCTACAAGTCAAAAATATTGATAGGAAAACTGGCTGCAATAGTACGCTGTAAGTTCGTCTTTTCTACAAGAAATTAATTTAAAGAGCATTCACAATCATTCCTCAACTAAAAATCGGCTTCTGTAATAGTGATCTGATAACTACCTTTTGTAGTGTTTTATTAAACTATAGTGCAATGTATGTGAAATGGGGTTATAGGATGGTAAAGCAAGCATACGTATTTTGTCCAAAGTAAATTGTAGAAGCTATAAAAATGTCAAAATAGTTTACAAATTATTTTCCGTTGTTTATTTTCTATATATGTATTTTTGGTGATATTTACACTTTTCTATGATCGAGAAAAGAGATTTTGAGATCACTTTCAGTCAACGTTTAACCAATTCAAACATAGCAATACCGGGTAATTCTTCTAGTAATACGTAAGACAAAGGTTCTCGAGGTAAAGCTATACGCATACGAATAATTAAAATAATAGTTATTGGCCTTTTAGGGAACTCAGAGCTAAGAAAAATATGAGAGTCGAAAGGTTTTCTAACAGGTGTATTGGATAATAACCTGTTTGAAAAGCTCAACACTCTGGTCCAGTGTGTTGCCTCAATGTGGAAAGGGGTGACACTGCAAACATGTTGGTAAGGTCATCTTAAGAATGAAGGACTGTCCATGTTCTCAGCTAAATGCTACAGGGAACTTTTGAGGTAAAGTGGGACTTCAGGCTTCATAAAACCTCGTTAAAATGAAGCTGCGATTCTCTCCATATGAAAGATTCACGACTTTTCGAGAGTAGCTAAGAACTACTCAACCTGTATATGCTCCACTCTATCAATTTCTTCCCACATTTCATAATGTATAAGTATCTCTGTGAGACTGCTCTGGAATGATAATTAATCGGTCGTTGTGCTACATGTACAGTATTATATTCTGCACTTGGTCTCGGTTATATGTACTTTGAACAATGTATTTAACAGAAAAGCACAAAGGAAGATGATATAAAGGCAAAATAACAGTTGCCGTATTTTTTGACAAGTTAATGTGTATTTTCTTATTCTTAGTATTGCATCAAAGAGGTTAAAATTCGTTTAAAATATAATAAAAGATGTGAGATGTTTACTCAACCTTTTTCTTGAATATTACACTCCCTTCCTGGGATGGGCAAAAGAGATTGAATTCTACGATGCCTTTGATTTATCCATGCATCTAGCGGGTTATATATAAGATGAAACTTATATATAACCCGCAGAAACGATAGCAGGCTCGCATTCGCGACATCCTTCTACCCCTGAGTCTGATACTCAGGAATCTCGTTCATGAAACTCGGGAATCAATGCATGTGTTGGGCAGATCTTAAAGGTCGTCCAAATCTTGATGCACGTTGCATATACCATCTTGCTGGTATCACAGAACGCATGAATGGATTCATCTGTGCCAGGTGAAAAATCGTTCAAGAAGCATCTAGGTATTTCTATATTTTACAATTTCATCTTCCATCGGTTAAACTTATTAGCTATCTCAAGAGGTAATACTGTATCCCCTACACTCTTTTCAGCATTCCTGCAGCAGGTGTTTTGGCCCTAGGGTGACCGGACAGGTATATCCGATTGGATAAAAAATGCGATGAACTGAAGAGAGAATCTTCCTTTTCGTTACTGGTTTTTCAGTATCCTCAGAGAAATCCTTAGATTTGACCTACAAGGTATCAACATCGTACCTCCAATTCAATCTCAAGACTGGAACTTTTCTCTCTTACAGGACTATCTTCTGCTGCGTGCTCCCACCCTCTAAGGTGGAATTTTGTGGAGCTAAGAAGAATTTCAGACTCCGAAATGAATTTGTCGAGTTCTTTGCTACTTACATTGGAAACACAATTATCAACACAAAACGAGTTCATGTGCTTCTGAGCTGTTTCTTGTAAATGGGCTGGGTCAGTTTTCAAATAATATTCTAACGTTACACCCAGCAAAAAGGGCTAGAAGAAATTCCCCCAAAAAATCCGTTTATGCTGAAGTATCTTGGAATCTTCTTTCTTGCCTTTCTCCCACCATAAAAACTTTCAAAAATGGTCTATCATTCTCTTGAAGTTGGATCTGAAAAAAGGCTTTCTCAGTATTGGCAATTACTCCATATTTGCCAAATCGAAATCTATTTACGATGTATGGTATGAGCTCCACAACATCCGGTCCTTTTTCGAGACAATCATTCATGGATGGCGCATTCTTTTCTCTCGCTGAATCGTCAAAAACAGGTCTCACTTTCGCTGTAGAATTTTCTTTACAAACTGGATGATGGGGTGAGAAATGTTCGTTATTTTCCTTCCTCTCAGAATGGATTTCTTCTCTAATATCCTCATCTAACCAGTTATGGAATACAGCCTCATAGCTCTTCAGTTTTTCTAAGGATTTGACGCAATTTTTCAGCCTTTTATCGGCTATGTTCCTGCAGTTCAACAAAGGAGGATGATCTCGTATCCATGGAAGACTCACAGTGTATCTTCCTTCTTCATCTTTGGAAATGTTCTGCAGGAAATGAATTTTGGCAGATTCTTCAAGCTCTTTTCCCGTCTTCTTTTCCCCAAGTTTTCTATCTACCGTGTTATTAAATAAATTTAAAGCCTCTTGGTTTAAATATTCGTTTTTTTCTCTCGATGGGATCTCTTATGTCATGTATGTCTACTTTCCAAAGGTCTTTCAATTTTTCACTTTCAACATGTAAGGAAATGGCATATAAAGAAGTGTGATGCCAGTTCCCTTACAATTTGGAACCTTCCCCATCAAATTCCACCCTAATTGGGTCTTAATTGCAGCGAGGTCACTTGATAAAAGCTTAAAATTTCCGGTGAATAGCTTCCCAATAATATCTGTCCCAATTAGCAAGTGGATTACATTGTTCCCTGTTAATCTTTTCGTACTAATATCTGAAAACTATTCCATAGCGTTTTGCTTCTCTAATCAAGGGACCATATTTCATTTTTTTGGATCTTTGCCATATTTCATTTTCTGTACCATATTTCATTTTTTGGATCATATTTTATCTTGGTCAAACACTTCAGAGTTACATGAAAAGTTTTTGAAATATTTCTTAAAAATATTTTGTTCCGGTTATGGGTTCTAGTTTCTTCCAACCCCCCGAAAAGACTGATTCATTTCTTGTTGTCCCAAAGACTGGTAACCAATATCCTGAACTATCTTCTTTAAAAGGTACGAATGCTGACTTCCAGAATCAAATAAACATCTTATAAGGATCTCTTTATCATTATATTTAAGATTACAGTTAAAGTCTGCATTAATACATCTTGGTTACAAGTTTTGTTAGCTAAGGCTTGAGTTTTATCACTCGCTTTCTGCTTGGGGACATCTTCGTGAGTTTTGTTGGCATATACTGAGCACATATAGTAGAGAAACGTCTTTTTTGACATTCTGAACATCTTTTATAACATTTAGAGTCTCGAGCGAGATGTCAAGGTTTTAAAGCAAATAAAACAAACACCTCGTTCAGATAGAAATCCCTTTTTCTCTTTCATAGACTTATTCTTAAATGTGTTACACTCCTGCAAAGAATGGGTTTCATCACTGCATAACACATATTTATTAACCTTTCTACTGGTATCATTTAATAATCCTTACGCAGTGGGCACATTTGTATAAGGTGTAAAAGAGCGATAGCCAAAATTTCTGTACTGTCTGGCAGGCAACTCGAGCCCTTTCCCTTTATCGTCATATGAAGTGATGTGAGGCCAAAATCCTTTATCATTTGAAAGATGCTTTTGAATCAAAAATTGGGCTTTCTCACGTGACTCTAATTCTAATTTTACAATATCCAACAATTCAGAAATTTTCCAAATATCTTCAGATCCACATTTTTTAGCAATCTCAATTACAATGTCTGGAGGTAATAATTTGATTCGAATTGGGCAAAATAATGTTCCATAATTTTCAGAGTTCAAACCCAGCGATTCAAGGTTACGCACTTGTGTCAGACATGTGTCATAATTTTCTTTGTGAGTTAATATCGGAAATTCTTTTCACTGGGGTTAAAGATAAAAGTTCATTGAAATGCGAATTCATCACTAATGTTTTCTTTCCGAAACGTTCTTTTAACGTATCCAGAGCAACTTGATAATTGTCATTGGTTAAAGAGAAACCTTCGATTGCATGGGCTGCTGCCCCGGTTAAATATGATTTTAGATAATTAAACTTATCGACATTCGCAATATATCTTTATGGATAACCGAATAAAACTGATCGAAAAACCATTGCCAATCATTAGAATCATTGTTAAATTTCTCAACGTGGGTAATTTAATTATAGAACATTTAGCATTCTTCGAACAAACATAATACTTGTACCTTGAGCCACAATATTCGGATTGGTAACTCTAGATATCAAACTTGTTTTTAAATTCTCAATTTTTCGTTCTATTTTCACTTTACACACAATTAGCTTCTTATTGTAGTCATTACTTATAATTATTTCCTCTTCAATTTCATCCACAATTAATTCTTCAATTTCACTGTTTACTTTACTATGTTCAACCTCTTTAAGAGAAAGTTGTTCTAATAAAACATGAAATTCATCCTCAATACCATTTCAAACAATTTTTCTTCAATTTTATTGATTAATTTCGTAGTCAGTTGACGTATAACTGAAAGTTTCAATTTCGCATATTCCATATCGGCCAGTGTCGGTTTGCAAAATTCTATGTATCTAAAATTCTATACTGTTCGTTTCAAATTGCAAATCTTTCAATTTTGTAATAAATCAATAATTCTAATATTGAAGGAGGATTGCAAAAATTTATACAAATATATAAAAGGCATCAATATCAGTCAAATATATTCACTTTCGTTTTTGCCCAAGTCCCTGTTCGGGTGCCATAAATTATTTGTAAGAGGTTAAAATTCCTTTAAAATATAATAAAAAGTGTGAGATGCTTACTCACCCTTTTTCTTGAATATTACACTCTTTTCTAGGGCTGGGCAAAAAAGATCGAATTCTATGATGTCTTTGATATATCCATGCTTCTTATTCAGTCTTCTTTTGGTGAAACTTATATATTCATTCACACAATGAAGCTCAACCAAAATGAAAACACATCCTATAAATTTCGCTAATCTTTAATTGCGCTGATATGTATTAACATTATATTTATATTTTTAATAGAAACAGAACAGCACTTTCTATCCAGCTTAATACAGCGTTCTGTAAAAAAGCAAGAATTGTTCTAGCTGTTTTCTCCTACGTGATCATGCGCGGCCAGTCAGCAGAAACGTTAGCAGGCTCGCATTCGCGACACTTAGATTCTACTTTAACTATAATAAAGCGAAATATATTAAGTTACTCAATATCCTCTTAGGTCAGGTGTGTTTCATTGTTTTGCATCACTCAAGTACCATATATGGCCACTCCAAACACAAGTTTAAAACATGTCAAGAAACGTAATAAATACAAATTTCAGCAATTTATGATTTTAAATTGAAGTTTGTCAAGGTATAAACTCCAAATGAAGTTTACAAAATAGACACCAGTGATAAAAAAGATTAATGTTTGCAGTAAGTATCTTTCAAAAGATCGTTTAACCTTCTAAATATTTCAAAGATATATCTCGTCCAAGATTTGGTCAATTTCGCTAAGGACAAGATATTCAACGAGTCAAACCCAGAACTGGTGAAACTTTGGAATAAGTTTCTGCAACAGAGGTTGGATACTACAGGATGCTAATATAAACCACCAGGAGGGTTAAATTTAGATTAGAAACTCCAAATTGGATTTGTCTTTGGTTATTAAGATCTTTGACAGCCAGACAAAACGTTTCTAACAGTAAAATTTCTACTAGTAATAAGTGCATACATTTTTAGCAATTTTAGCACACATTTTAGCTTTTTTTTTTTTTATCGGCATCACTTTACAAGCTAAACTGATCTTTTTATTTAAACGTATATTACTTTGTTGCACAAACTATATTATATAGAATGTAACAAAAAATTTTAAAGTATTAGGTGCCGTGTTAGAATGTAGTGAGTTCAAATCTTACTTTGATTTCAAAATGCATCTGATCACAAGGAATTCATATTCTACTAGTTCCGGCGCCCATTGAGAAATTCTACTCTTGAAATCGCGTCGACCAGACTTGAAATTCTAGATTTTCTTTGAAAGTTCCTTTTCCAACACCTATTTACCCAAATGCTTTTTCTCAATAGTTAGGCTTTTCGTCTCTTTGTTGCAGTGCGAGAGATTTCCTTGGAAGAGAGGAGTGTGCCAAAACAGTTTTCAAATATACATCGGAAGTTGCATGTTTTATTTTTCCACGTGTATTCCGTAAATCCCTATATAAATATGTTTTGTTCCTACTTCGGCAATCTCTCAAACTTCCACACCGATAAAACATGTTTCGTTCCTGAAAATGTTATGGAAGAGATTGAATTTTAGTAGAATTTTATTTGTTTTTCTGAAGAAATTGCCATATAATAGTTTTTCCGTGTTTGCTAAATTCATATTCATTTTTTTTCTTTTCGTAACATCCCTAGTACTTCTAGTTTTTTGCTTATTGTTCCTTTTACTTACATATATGTGTAAGCACATGGCTTGCATTATTTTGAGATGTATCAATTCAGTATTGAGGTAGGACAATTGCATACGATCTTTTATACCACAGAGAGACTCAAAATATAATATTTCAAATACCTTTTCGGTTGTACAATATGTACCTGAAAGGATAAATCTTTTAAGTCCCCATTAAGTTTTCAAGCAGGGAAGATGACGTGGGAGAAAGTCCAGTACTGAAAGAAAGTCACTTCAAAGCTAGGTAGAATTAAGAAATCGGTATGGTTAAGTCCAATGCAAACTGGAAGACGATCATTGGTTCTTGTATACGAAGTGGGAAGCCTAAGTATTGCAAATTTACGGCAATTTCAATGTTAATTGGAGATAATGTCTATTACTATAGTCTCAAAAATTGGCAGTGACCATCACTGCATATTTGAAGTGTAACAAAACATGTAACAGGTAATTCAATACTTTTTGCACCACTTACAAAATATAAGTATGAGGGCCATTTTCTATTAAGCTAAATGTAGGTGGTGGTAGTGTTTCGGTGGAAGAATGTGTCTCCTGTACGCATTCCGAACGTGAAGTCACTTGGCATGCTTTCAAGCACGATTTTAGCACATCGTCAATAAAAATTACAAGGAACGATTTCCGAATTCAAATATGATAAATGATTGGTCAAGGCCCCCAATTACACTGCTGGCCACCCAAATTGCAACACCAAGAAAGACAAGAGATATCACAACAAAATTTATTTTGTAGATAACATGTTGACCAAGTATCAAATGATTAAATTTATAGACTTCTGTGAAGTGTGGTTCCTGCCAAAATCAGTAGCCAGAGTAGCCGCCATTGTTGGAGATCACCGCTGCCACACGCCTCGGCATTGATTCAAAGAGACTTTGGATGTGTTCTTGGGGTACAGCAGACCAAGCAGCTTCCACACGTTGCCAAAGTTGATCTGGTGTGGCAGCTGGGGATGAATTTTGGGTCAATCGTTGAGCAACCATGGACCACATGTTTTCTATCGGCGAAAGATCCGGAGAGCGAGCTGGCCAGGGAAGCAATTCAATCTGGCGATTGACGAAGAACCCTTGCACAATGCGTGCCACGTGTGGTCGCGCATTATCCTGTTGAAATATGGCTGTGGGCAAGCCCTGAAGGTAAGGAAGGACAACTGGCTCCAACACCTCGGAGATGTAGCGCTGGCTGTTTAAAGTACCGGCAATGCGTACTAGAGGAGTGCGAGAGTGATATCCAATACCGCCCCATACCATAATACCCGGTGCAGGACCAGTGTGGCGGTGCATAACGCAGCTGTTCAGCATCCTCTCTCCACGGTGTCTCCAGACTCGAATCCGACCATCGTGGTGTTGCAGACAGAAGCGTGACTCGTCAGTAAAGACAATTTCATTCCATTCTGCCGTCCACATCCTTCTTTCATCGCACCATTGGCGGTGGAAACGTCTGTGGTTCTGCGTCAAGGGTAGACGAAGCAATGGACGTCTTGCGGACAGACCACTCTGCTGTAAACGGCGTCGAATGGTACGCGCAGACACTGGATGATGCGGTACAGACTGAATGTGCTGTGCTATGGTTCGTGATGTGGCTGAGCGATCCGTCACTGCCATACGCACAATATGCCTGTCATCACGTGAAGTGGTGCACTGAGGTGGATGCGATCGAACACGTCGGTCCGTCGTACCCTCCTGTATCCAACGATCACATATCCGCATTACAGTTGTTTGGTTTCGTCCAACACGACTACCGATTTCCCTGAAAGATAATCCACAATCTCGGTAGGGCACTATCCTTCCTCTGTCGAACTCGGATACTTGATCAAAAGATGATCGCTGTTTTCTACGAGGCATAATTGATCGTTTTTTTGAAAAAACCACAAGAAAAACACAATTGCCGTACTTGAAATCGTCGAAATCTCCAAGCCTTAAATAGCGCTTTGAAGTGGCGCCACAGGCGCGCGTGATGTGCGTCTGCGCTGAAATTCTAATCATTTGCATATCTCACCTCCGCTAATGCATGTTGTAAATTTCATATTATTTGCATGCTTCCTTCAGGGTGTTGCATTTACGGTGGCCAGCAGTGTAGATTAAATCGTAATTTCGTTTATGCCAAGATGTTTTCAAACGTTGCCAAAGACGTCAATAAATTATATTTTAAGGTAACTCCTGGAAGTAAAATCGCATTCCCCGTCTGGTGTGTCTAAAAATTCTTCTCGTAGTAATTATTATGTATTATACTTCTATTATACTATTAAGTATTATTTCTTACCACTCAGTTTAAGATTGTAAGCTATAAATTTACCAACTACCACTTCTATACAAGAATCAATATATGTGTGACAAACAATGTACCGCAGGTCACTTATGATGAAACTAGCACAAATTAGATTATCTACATACAAATTCCGAAAGTGTTCTGAGAACCAAAAAAGCTGTTAGAGAATTCCGTTAGATTTCAATTGTATTAAATATATTCGAATAATATTTCGATGTTCATTTTGATACTCTAGTAATTGTTTTCTGAAAGTGCTAGTATAAGTTTTTGGAAATTTTTTGTTTGTTCTTACAATAAGTAAAATAAATATAGATATAGAATACTTGCTAGTTTGTAGAATGAACTACAACAACCTAAGATATCCAATATTTAGGTTAATTGCTCCTTAAAACTCATACCATTTAAAAATTCATGCTTAAGAAATAATTTGCCTAACAACAATGAAAAACATTAAACCATTATCATACTGTGTGTATGTGTGTGTGGATTGCAAATTACACTCTAAGCGGTTAAAGTTTTGGTTTAGTAAAGTTTAAGTTAAGTAAATAATAGTAAAGTTAACGTTTTAGTTAATAGTTAAGTAAGCTGTTAACTAACTAACGCTTTTTCCTAAAACATTTTACATTTGGCGAGATGCAGTTCATTCCATGACTATCACATACTGTTCTATGTGGTAGTCATGGAATGAACTGCCTCTCGCGTCTGAATGTCTGTTTTTATTTAATATTGCCAAGTGTCCACAAATAAGACTTTTTGTTTGTTTCCATTTCAATAAATGGGAAGCATTTTATCCCGGAATAATTACTGATGTCATAAATACAGTCAACATACAGTCATAATTTCAGTAAAAAAAATTAATCTCTGTGTAATCTTGTTATTCTACCCATTTGCAATTTTACTAATTATATAAGCCCAGTTATTTCTTTAATAACAATTTAATTTATGATATTTTCTTAAATATAAGATTCTATTAGAAGCCCACTAAACACAATTTTGAAATTAATTGAGGTTAAATTATTTATGTAAAATTGGAAGCTTAATATATTTAAAACCTAATTGACTTACTTTCAGTTTTCCCGAAGGATCAAATTCAATTAAATTTTTAAATGATTAAATTAGTATCGGATGAAGCTAATGTAACCTTTCTGGAGGTGTCTTTCCAAATAAAATGTCAGTATAACAAAAACTGTACCTCAGACATTAAATATTATTTTTAAAGAAGAGTGTCACTGAATTACCAATTAAGTCATAATAATGATTTAAATATACTGGTATATTTCGTTCCGTAAAATTGTGAAAACCAATGTGATATGACCTAACATTATTTGTTTCAGACATAATGAATGCATCAGTTCTTCTACCTACAAATGGAACTGCTACGAATATAACCTACTTACTTTGGTATCTTCTGACTTCACCGCCATTTCTATCACCAACATTGCCAAGTAAGAAATATATCTTATTTAAAAAATTTATTTTCACTTTTTTTTAAATTAATAAAATGTTTTCATAAAATTGATAACTCTCCTTTTACATATAGTTTTTGAATACCTAAACAAATATGACCGCTGATACTTTGAATCCTAGTGGAAAATATATTACATTACAAACAATAATATGAATTATTTATAAGTTCATGCTAATGTTTATGAAATAGGGATTTTATAATTAAACATTAATTCCATAAACATAAATGTTTCTTAACCTATTATGGCTAATTATTTTAAATGCTTCTAAATAATCTATCCTTAATTAGTAGCTGCAAGGTTTCATGATGGACTTTGTCAGTGAAAATTAATAGATGGAATATATCTTTGACAGTAGGATCAATACCTACTTGTGAGGGTTTTCTCCTCTAAGTATCTTAATCACTGTCTTTGGTCGAGAATTACGAACTGAAATGTCTAGACCTAAATGGATTTTCTGCGATTAAAACGTGAACATCACTTACCTGATCTAGTTTATATTTTACTTTAACAATCAAGGATTAATTTACTCACAATTTTAATGTGCTTTACTGTGCTTTAGATGCTACTTTGTCTTATCTTTTAGAAGAATAATTTATTGAAGAATATTGTTAATTTTGTTGTATATGTTATAACTTTATTTTAATAGAGAAGTACTTGCAATCATTAAAATCACGAAGGATTTTGAATTCAAATTTATAAACAATGAATTGAACAATTTTGAAGCACCCTATTGACACATTAATAATAAAATTCAAGGAAATTCAATGACACTGAAGTATAAGACCCCGGTTTCAAAATCTGAAGGCGTCAATAAATCTTTTGATATAAAGAGGTACTAAAGCAAAGATCCTTACACGTTACTTTAAGATTTGATAACTTTTTCGACAGTATTTAGATATGAGAAGCTCTCCTTCAAGTTAGCTGAATGAAGGTGGCGATAATGTTTCATCTGCGGAAAGTGTTTATGAACGTATTCCGGATTTGACGTCGCTCAGCTTGTTTTTTAATACAGTTTCAGTACATCACTAATAAAAATTCCAGAGAATAAATTCCGAATTGATATATCATAGTTCATTAGTCAACAGCAATTAGATTAAACGCCAAATATTGCAGAAATATCTATGCACTAGATTTTAAGGTACTCCCTATAATGCATGATGTGAGGACATTTGGATAGATGAAGTAAAATCTTCACTTTCCCAGTCTCTCTCTCGTGCGTTTGCTTTACATTAAAAATCTCTCTCCCACAGGATAATTATAATGAAACAAGAAGTAATTACACCTAAGTATAGAAAGAATTATTGAACTAAATTTAGTGTGCATATTTTTCTGCCGTTAATTTAATTACTGAAATAGTTCCATGAGATTCAGATTAATAGTCAGATAAACTTTTCTCAAAGACTTTAAAAGTAAAAATTCCTTTAGCGCAACAGTGACATTGTAGTTTCCTTTAAAAAGAATAATCGATGCGATCAATGAAATGATAACACCATGATGGGAAGCCTATCCATATTGCTTCAACGTAATTTCAACCCCTTAGATACTCAGTGTCAACACAGCTTGGTCAACTAATAAAAGCACTAATCAATACCAAATGGAATCACTTGTCATTGGAAACAAGGAATTGGAGGGGTCAAACAACCACAGTAATTGAATATAGGATTTGTTGGGGAAACTTGCTGGCATTGGTAAGAGCATTGGGTGTGGAACAATTAGCAGAGGGCAGAAACTTTGAGTTTCTCCGGGAGCACAGAAATCTGGGAAATACTGAGAGTGCGTGACAGGCGAAAAGCGGCACTTCAGCAAACCCAGAAGTTAAACCATCCAAAGTTATTCCGTATCCCATAGAATCGTCGTGACGACAACGTTCCCCTGATCAGCGACAGTGACCAGCACTCAATGCCAGAGACTAGTCGTGGAGTACCACTCCTTGAACTTCCCATCTATTCATATTTGACCCTCATATATATCAACAACCATGATACACCCATGATACCAACACGACAGATAGTATGAACTATTGACAGACAGTGCTTTTATTATTACTATTTAACTTTTAATCGCACATTGTACTCCTCTATCACACCTGGATCCTTCATTATTTTCGAAATATGCATTTTAGATTCATATTAGCGTCAAATTCTGTACCCTAACGGAAAATGATTGAGCTAATATTTATAATTATTAAACTCTCTCTGAAATCTTATGGAAAGGAAGTATTCACACCAAATTTGGTTGCATTTGATTTCCACACAGAGTTCCAACCTCTGGTATGTAAGTTACTCCCAATTGACTCTGTCTTGTAGAAATTCTTCACTCTATACTTTAATCGGATTACCTTGGCATTGGCTCTAGTTATACCGATTACGTGAAAAGTACATTGAGTTTCATCAATTCCATCAGTGTCGTACCCTGCACCGAATGAAAACACGCATCCGGTGGATAGTGAAATTATTCTCTTCTGCTACCATTAAGCCTCAACAGAACCCAACGACGACACGCCTTTAAGCAACAGATAAATTCTTTACTGAACCGTTACATCTCCCTCGTTTGGTTATTCAAAGATTACATAAAGTTGTGAACTATGCAGGGAACTACGGGTTTATTGTTTGAATGAATGATCAGTAATAATTTTAAATTTGCCTGATTTCGTTATTTTCATCGATGCTCACATTATCCGATACATATAACTTTCTAATAGGAAAAGGGTTTCTATGTTTAACATAAGCTGTCAAAAATTGAAATATTCCTTGGGAATGAATACATAGGCCTGTGTCAATAAATTTCTAACAATTCATTCGTATGCCCAATATTAAAAATGAAAGCCAATTTTTAAATACAATGTCCACACTTTTGTACTATCCATATTATATTACAGAAAATATTGTTGACTATATTGCTTGAAATCTTCTTTCCATATTTTCTAAAGGGAACGCCGTATTTCTATGATTACCATACCAATTGGTTGAATAATAGGAAAAGTTATGTTTGTCAAGACGGTCAAAACTGATTAGAAATCATGTAGGGACAACGGACATAGATCTGTGAACCCAATCCACATGGTAAAATGATAAAACCTTCATCTTGGAGATTTATTTTAATATTCTGAGGGCTTGAACGAATATATCCATTCTGCAATCTGCAAGACTTTTAATCAGTTTTTACCTTGACCGATGAAAGCTAACCTAAAATTCTTTCAACCAAGGATGTGGTCATTTAGCTATTGCGTGTGTTGTGGGGCAAAATAAGTACTACACTATTCGGAAAACGCGTGAGACTCAGAAGGTCAACACAAACATGCTTTATTTATGATTTCAGAAATATTAAGATTTTGATGACATTTTGTATAGAATCAAATATCTAACCATAATTGCTCAACGCAAATACAAATTAATAATGATTTCATCAACATGATGGACAGATCCTCGCCAGTTGGAGATTCATTGCAATAACTGACTGCATCGATAAGAGCCGAGTGCTAAGTGCCAAAGGAGGGAAAAGTCCAGTGCTAAGCTCTCAGGGGAAAAAAGTCGAAGCAATAGCGTTTGCTGAAATACTTTTAGAAATTAGCATAAGTTCTCTTACAAGATTATAGTGAAAAGGTCTCAATGAAAATAAAAATATGCTGATTACTTTAATTTTAAAGAGTGAATACATTAAAGCTCAGAAAAGACAGGAGTTTAAGGTAAACATAGTTATCCTATAATACTGAGGTCTGGAGTGCAGATGTGAGGAGCCAGATTAAAAATCATTTTAAAAAATTGCATCATCAAAGATATTTAGACAAAACAAAATGTTATTTGCAAATGAATAATTCATGTTACAAAATTCTAAAACAGCAATTTCTTGCCGAATATAAGCTTGTCTTATGTATTGCTGGCCATAGAAAGTGCCACACCATGGAGGACAAGAGATATCGAAGCCATATTTATTATACAAATAACATAAGGCACAAGGATAAAATGATTGAAATTACAGCTCCGTTTGACTTGAGGAATTAAAAAAAAATCAGTATTTTGTCTAGTTGCCATGGACAGCAATAATAGCTGTTACACGTCTTGGCCTTGAAAGAAAGGGGCTATGGATGTTTGTTTGGGTATATCAGTCCATGCTACTCACGTTGTCAAAGTTCATCTGGTATATCCACGGGAGGTCTGTGCTTTACCAGTCGTTGGGCGACCATTGACCAGACGTTCGATCTGGTGAAAAAGCTGACTATAGTAGAACATGGTGGACATTAAGGAATAGTTGACCGTTGCATGCCACGTGGGTTCGAACATTGTCCTTTCCAAAATTAGCCGTAGGCAAGCTAGGGTGAACAAAGATTAGGGTGAACGAAGATTAGGGTGAACAAAGGGCTACAAACTTCAGAGGTGCAACGGTGGCTGTTAAGTGTACCGGCAATGCGTTCTAGGTGGGTGTTGGGAGTAAAATCCAATGGCACCCCATACCATGACGTCAGGTGACAAACTGGTATGTCTATGCATAATGCAAGAGTTTTACACTCTTGCATTATGCATAGCCATACCAGTTCGTCTATCCATTGCCGCTGTGTTACAAAATTCGGAAACAACCATCGTGGTTCTGTAAACAGTGGATATTCGTCTGAAAAGATGATGTTATGTCATTCGTTTGTACATGTGTAGCATTCTACGCACCATTGCAATCGCAGACGCTTGTGGTGTAGAGTCAACGGTAGTAACAGCAATGGATGGCTTGAAAAAATTCCCTGCAGCTGCAGACGACGGCGAATCGTATGTCAGGCAATTGCTGATGCAGTTGTTATGTAGGTTGTTGAACTCACCCTAATTCTGGGGCTAGATTCTCGATGTTGCAGTACGATCTGTTTTAGCAATGTGCACCAGATGTCTGTTCTCAAGTTTGGGAAATGTGACGAGGTGCTGCAATCGTTCATATAGATCTATTCATCCCTCCTGCACCTATATTTCGATTTACATTTCTTCCTCTGCCAAAATCCGAAATGAGTCATATTTTTCGACGAGGCATAATTAAGCATTTTATACACAGGAACAAAACACAATTCTTGTATTTAAGACCAGCTCTCTGCTCTCCCTTTTATACTTATTACAGGGGGCGTCAATGGCTCATATAATTTGCATATAAGCTGCAGTGCTAATCATTTGCATTTCATTTCATGAACTATGCATCTTGCAATTTTCAAGGCTATTGAATGCTTCCTACATGGCGTTGCATTTTCTATGGCCAGCAGTGAATTTTTTATTCTGTTACACTTCAGTTAAAATCCAATTGCAGTATCAGTGGTGAGCAGAAAACAGAAAGACACAGATAACAAACACATTTATGTAACTTTCAAATGCATTCTTTGAACAATGATAATGCATTTAATGGAATGCATCGAAATAATTAAAGTAACTATTATTTAAATTATAAATTCTATTAAAAGATTATTCTTAGAATAATTGTAACGTCAAACGGAATGTTAAACAAAACTTTGGAACTTAAAATGCGAATATTGGTAAAAAATGAATGCTGGATAATAATTCCGAACACTCAACAAAAGTATTAAAATGTTTACAGAAAAAATTTAAACTTAAAATATTCCTGTGTTTTTCTAAGGAAATGACATTAAACAAATAAAAAGGTGACCATATCAGTGAGTCATATTCCAAAGTTGGCGTTATATTGGGTTTGAATTTTAATCAAGCATTTTACTTCTTTTTACCAACGTCGTGCAATACAAAATCAGTTTGTATTTATTTGGAAGTGACCTAAATAAGTATATTTGTATTAACAATCGTGGCTTTAACATCTTGAAGCCACCAACTATTCCTCCTATGCTAGAATTGTTACTGTTAAACTGATATCTATGATTAGGGAAATTGTCTCATTAGACAAACAAGACTTTAGAGCTGATTAGTATTAGAGAAATTGGTCACTGAACAAACAACACTTTAGGCTGTTTAGGATTGATCATGCAATTAAGCATTATTAAGCTAAACTCCAGTCATTTTAGACGTACAGATATCTTACGATTTAAAATTAAAGGATACCTAGTTAGGTTTTACAAGCTTATATGAAAGACATGTATATATTTAACAAACGTGGCACAGATATCGGCATTATTTGTATAGTGGAGAATGGAAACAAAGGAATATAAATAATATGAAATCAACAGATGGAGATTTACTTCAGAAATATGCTGCTTCATTTAAATATGTTTTTTAGCTATGAATCTGCATAATATTGCTAAAACTACATGAAAGAGCTTGCCACTCTAATGAAATTCTTCAGCAGTCTGATGTCAGATAGCAATGAGAAACTTGGAAGACAGAAATAAGTACAGAAAAACAAATGTGAGCGAACGCGAAAATATGTTTAGGTTCTCCAAACAATACCAACTTTCTTTCAACAAGTGGATCGGATGAAATTGAATTGAACGCTCAGAAGCTAATTGGGGTAAGATGACTGATATATGCAGCTTTTTTGCTATGCATTTTATTAGAAAAAATTAACATCAAGGAAAACTAAATGCTGTAATATATTTTTGGATAATTTTTTTGACTTGGAAGTAGGATATGTGAATATTGGTGCTATATTCATTATAAATGGATATACAAAAGACGTGAAATGTGAGTAACGAAACTTTGCCATCAATAAATATAACAATCAAGATAGTTTAGAGCAGATGTTATGTGTGGGTTTGCTAGTATTTTATATAACATGTGGAAGGAACTTTATGTTTATATGCAGTGCACAGATGCAGTGATTATTATATCAATACAGATTTCTTATATTCATACTTTTTGGGGGTTTTAAACATTACTTTCTAATATCAATTTTGAAAATTCCAAATTTTGGCATCAAATATAATTATGCACATATGCTTTAAGCGTAACTGAGAGAATGAGTTGTGCTTTATGTTTGATAAAATGATAGTCAAATACTACACATACATAATATTTGTAATTTGAATTTGTATGGAATTGATTCATATTTGCTTTATGAATTACATAAAAGTAGTTGTCAATGGACTACTTTCTCATAAAGAACTGCAATAACAGAAATGGATGCATTTAATGTTGAATAAACAAAATACACAAATAAATTACGAAAACAAGTTATCTTACTGCCATAGACCTGTGTGCAGGTAGGTAGATGAATTTACATCGTGATGGAGCAAGACAACGGCTATTAGCGACTGTGGTGCCGGAATCCAGAAGTGAAAGATCCGAGAACAATACCTCCTAATTTTGAACCTCGGTCAGATGACGAGGTCAACACCTGAGCCCATTTCCTGCGAACTTTGAAAACCACGTGAATGAAATAATATTCTTACAGCTGTCTGTATATTATAATTATTCATCACTAATCAAATTGATGTAGATAACAATGATCCAATTATGTTTCTAACTTGTTACGACTGTCCATACGGATTCAAATAATTCAGATAGAAATTTATACTTGCAGAATACATACGAATTTTATGTGAGCACGGTGTTCAAGTTGAAATGGCGAAACGACAGCGGAAAGAATTGTACTTAGTTCTATAAACATTTGAGGTCACGGTAACCCGGTTGGAAGACTAACGGATTAGCAACCGGATGGTTGCAAGTTGGAAGCTCAGTCTAGCCAAAAGACCGTTGTGTACACGGGGGTTGGAGCACGTTCAATATGTCGTGGCCTCAAATGTCCTCACGTTGACGTGTTTTGGAACTTTGGAGAGTGGGGTGCCTTCTCTGGTGTTGTCTTGTCATCTCATCATGGTTCAAAAATACGAGGCGTTTTCTTTGGATCTCTCCTTTCGGGATTATGGTAGTAAGGTAATTTGCATAAGAATATCTTTCTTTTACAAATGAACTACACACATATATCATTGTCCCCTTTACAAATACTCATCATCTATGTATTGAAACATGTAGTTCAATTGAAATTAAACTGACATGATATTTAGCATGGCATTTAGAATATCTATAATAGTACACCTATCTAAAATCTTCATGCTCACAAGCATAAAGAAGTCATCCAATTAGGCACTAGGCCACTGTATCTGTAGTTTAATATGGGCAGTATTTTTTAAATTCCATCCTTATATATTATCGTGGAAATGTAGTGTCGTTTTAAGAAATGTTCAGACTTAAATGATACACTTAAGGAGCTGAGCAGTTTCGACATTCATGTTTCGAAATATGAATATAACCGTAATTGATTTCGTTATCCTCTTCTACCATAAACTATAATTGTTTTTTTCAGACATATGAACTGAACGATGCAGGTAATGATGGTAATTGCTTCTCTTTTCATCCTCTTGAGAATTATAGAACACAAAACGAATGAATATAAATGATAGTAGTCTTCAAAAATCCTAATTCTAATTTACTTAAGAACAAAAACTCATATTGCAGTTTAAGATCGTATTTTTTTATGCGTCGGTTTAATGTTATAAAATACGTAGAACTATAGTACAATAATAAAAAAATATGAATTAATATATATCTTTAGATACATAGTAAAGTACTTATATCCACTTACTGTCAAACGTAGAAGAAAGCTGCAGTAATGGAATTTTGATGTGTAGATATAGTATATAAAGTGACTACGCTACACGATGAAACCACTTGCAGTGCCCCTAGCGGTTGAAATTGGAGTTAATATCTCAAAAACTTTGCAAGATGTTGAAAAAGTAATTGATAAAGTTATTGAGCATCATCTATTTAGTACAAAATGACACTTTACGTCAAGAATATCTGATAGAAAACTTGAAATGACGATTTGTTTGTATTCGTTTACTTTGATATGGTGTGGAAGTTTGGACACAATGGGTGTCAACTCAGATGTTGACC
Organism: Meta bourneti; assembly: GCA_933210815.1. Classification (NCBI taxonomy): domain Eukaryota; kingdom Metazoa; phylum Arthropoda; class Arachnida; order Araneae; family Tetragnathidae; genus Meta; species Meta bourneti. Next base: position 65,884,518 of record OW119923.1, on the reverse strand, counting down.
TCGTCATCTGACCTTAGTTCAAAATTACGATGTGTTGTAACAGTCAGCTTTTTCCCTTCGGCATTGATCCCTGCTAGTCTACAATAGCCTTTTGTGATGCCTCAGTGAGACGTAAATTCAACTATCTACCTTGTCGGTATTCGATTCCCGTCAGTGCTACGTCACTACTCCCGCCACAAAGCAGCACATTATTAGAAATAGGTAGGTCAAATGTAAGATCTGACATGTGCGAGAGATGCACAATCTACTACAGACAGTAATAAAAACAGTCCAAGTCATAGAAAAACTATAAATACCCATGTTTAGAAATAAGAACATGATAAATAAAGAACACATGAATAAAGACTTGAGAGATACTTATTTTATTATCTGAGTTCGATGTACCCATCGACAGCCAATAAACATATATGGTATCCCGGTCAGAGCTTCTCGTTGCACGTTCAGCAGCATTTCAGGTGTCAGACTGGTACAGACATCTATAATTTGACGTTGAACGTACGGTACAGTTGTCTGTTCGGTCTGTTATACCTGGTTTTTGAGATGCTAGACGATCATAGAGCTCGTATTACACAATTTACTTTTTGTAACGCGAGTAGTAGTCGACGGGAATCGAATACCGATAAATTATCGTTTCAAGCATTCCATTCGCTGTATTGATTTACGCAGTGTCCTTTCGTATTAAATCGGTGATGTTATATAACTTTGCAAATTCCTGTTTACTGCATATTGCATAGTTTTCTAGATAGGAGCTGTATTTTCTGATTTTCACCACCAGGGGCACTCGCTTCAAGTGGTCTCAACTTGTAGAGCCATAGTCGCTTTACTTTAGGAGTAAATTTCTTTCTTAACTAAAGCTATCTGCGTTGGACAGTAACATGGGTGTATAAAGATTTTTCTATGCACCTTGTATACCTACATCTATCTATCTAATATAATACAATCTCACTTGTTTTCTCTTTCAAATCCCTATTCTAATTCAGATACTTATTCCAATTTTCTTAGAATGCAGTTTAGGTTATCATTCTTCATGGTCGTTTTAATGAAATATAATAATATATATCTATCTGAATATATTATTCCGCGAGCGCCCCTGGTGGTGAAAATCAGAAATTACAGATTATATCTAGAAAACTATGCAATATGCAGTATAAACAGAATTTACAGGACTGAAGTATAATAATATATAGAAGTATAAAACTCATATACTCTGTGAAAGAACCTATTGGTTAAAACCATCCAGATATCTATATATTTTACGAACAAATATATATATATTTAATTGTCTTCCCCTTTACTATAAATATATCTATTCATTCTCATTCTATGTGCATTTATCCTCACGCTTCCTTTTTACATGTTTTCAATTCCTTTCTTTCTCTCCTATATCTCTCTATAGATATAAAAAGAGAGATACAAGAAAGATAGAGATATATTGGACAAAATAAAGTGAAAACACGCTTAGAGAAATTAATTTCACTTTTCTAACTGTCAAAGTTAATTGAAAAACTTTTTAAAGCTTTGTTTCCAAATGATTCTATTCAATTTTTTCCCCTTCCAGTACTTCGCGCATCCGTTTTCTAATGAATCTGTACAGAGAAGTGCACTTGTTGAATGACTGACCTTATCAGCCATAGGATCGCCCGAGCCTTCGAATTCCCTGTCAGGATGACCATTGCACTTGACATATTAGGTCCATCCGACGCGGTAATGACTGCGTTAAGTGGTCTTTCGAAAGCAGTGGACTCGAACTATCGTGTTAAAATTTCGACAATAAACTAAGTTCGGGCCACATCTACAGTTACGCATGGGCTACCAATTCAGCACAGGGATTTTACCTTAATGAAACATAGGTGGCTCGATTGAGTTACAGGTAACAATTTTGATCTATAATGCACTGTTTAATGTGACACAAGTGCTTCCATTCATCGCTAATGTTGTATGCCGTTGTTAAGCTTAAATGTAATATATTAGGTTGTTTGACTGCTTTGGTATACAATATGTATTATTTATAGTTTGCTCATTTAAAATGTACTAGTGGTCGCCCAGTGGTCGAAATTAGACCATAATTCATTTAATTTTTAAGTTTGAACGTTAATCAGGTTTTTGGTCAAAGAGTATACCTCTGTATTCATTGCATATAATTTTTTTGAATTTTGTTCTATTACGTAAGCTGCGAGCATATACAAATACGTCATAGGAAAAATGCGGTATAGCTTGGTTAAGCCATATCTAAAAAATAATAACGCGTTGTTTGACATTTTTTTGGGTTTTTTTATTGCTATACTGGCCACAGGTTTCCCCAAGGCTGCACAGTTAAATTGCCTATCTTTTTCAAATTATATAAAATTTAAATAAAAACTAAATCCAAAAAATGAAATAAGCAATACGTGCTTCGTATTTTTTATATATTTTTTTTATTGAAACAAAAAAAAAACCGGATGGTTAAAAAAATAAATGTTGTCCATTGAACTTGAAATAGTTCGACAATGAATTTAATGATTCAAAACTTCTGTGTAGACGATGTTTTTTGTAAAAACTCTTTCATCGTTTGCTAAATGCCCTTGACCGTTATATTCTGAAATATAAAATCTCAAACCATCGAATGATCGAACTCTACTTGCTGCGACGCACAATTGACCATGTGTAAACACTGGCTGCCTCAATAAAATTCCGAAATTTTTTTCGAATGTTTGTCCTTGAGACTTATTTATTGTCATCGCAAATGCAGGTATAATTAGAAATTGAGTTCTTTGAAAGTTAAATGGTAAAATAGTTCCGGAATATGTTAAATTTATACGTGGAATCAAAATTCTCTTATTGCGTGCGGTTCCAGTTAAAACTTATCAATCAATAGTATTACGATGCATAAATTTGATGCGCATTCTTGTTCCATTGACTAATGCTTTCTTTGTATTTAAGTTTCTGATCAGCAAAACCATGCAATTGATTTACAATACTAACTTATGTGGTGGCAAATTATGCCAAATCTCACACTCCTCCGTGAGCGCAATATGCTTAAAAAGGGGTACAAAGTTTTTTCTTCACGTATTAATATATAGATTACAGTATATGAACGTAAACAATGAATGTTTTATTTTGTTTAATTTAATATATTTGTAACGCATATTATACATTAATTTTATCTTTCTGCACTCCTTCTCCATATGAACTTTAATTATGCCAAATCTCATACTCCTCCGTGCGCGCAATGTGCTTAAAAAGGGGTACAAAGTTTTTTTCTTCACGTATTAATATATAGATGCCTAGATACTTGACGAAATTCCTAAATATTTTTCTTTAATAGGTTCTATTTGCAATCGCTATGCAGTTCTCGATCTAATTCCCAGGGGCATAATTATTAATTTAACACCATTGCACTCCTATCTCAGGAGCATGGGACATAATCTCTAAATTTGCTGATTGTGTATCTCTTCCTGTTCTGCTTGTCGTTTCGCACGTATGTATTTCCCTGTTTTGTCACAGGATTTCATTAAATTGGTCGTTTCACTCCTGGTTCCGTTATTCGTAATGCATCTTCATAACGTTGTTATGTTATGTCTTTATAAATCAGATTTTTTAAAGTTTTAACCACTTAATCTATTAATGCTTCATTTAAATCCGACAAATATATGTGGACTAATGCTGCAATAAATAAAGTAGACTGTTGAAAACATTACATTTTTGTGTGAATATTTTTCTAATAGAATAGTACAAATAATGGGTATAGTATTGTTTGATTTAATACTAAAAGTAATTTCTAAGTAATTGGAAATATTTTGTTAAGTGAATTATTTCGATTTCATTATTTAGAACACTTATATAATTAATATTTAAAAAAGTTATTAAGTTTCCAAACAACCTGTTTTCTATTCAGATGCGTCTTATAACACATCTGTAAATCTATGAAGAAAGGTGTGAAAGAAAGTTTTGATTAAGTTCGGGATTAAAAATAATTCTACGTAGTATTGATTAAATGGAAAGTTAAAAAACTTATTTTAGATATGACCTAAAATTCTATTTTTCAGAATTGTCTGGCATCGATACTATATTTAATAAATACACATTCATGTTGTATTATTACTGATAGCAAAATATTTTGAATATATAGATCTTTAAAGAATATTTCACTCCTTGGAAATTTTATTAATCCTTTAATTAATTTGGATTGCGCGTTTATTTTGCAAATTATACTTCTTTAAAGCTAAAATACTGATAACTGTAGAAAAATTATTTTATATATATTTTTCAACGGTTATTCTGTATTTATATTTCCAAAGGATTATATAAATATTGCTCTAAGAAGCAACTATATTGTTTTTCAAACTAATTTGCTTAAAGAAAATATTTAATTTTTAATTAATTATTTCCTTTAACTAAATTCGCATAAAATTCCACCTGAAAATAACAGGAACGCAAATATTTCAAAGGAACCTAATCCCTTCCCTTCTTACAACAATGTCCTATTTAATTATTGCTAAGTTTTTGTGTGGTTTAGAAATAAATTTATAAGTTCAAAAGATGCATTAAGCTTTATCTCCTATTTTGTTATACTGTAATTTAAGACGGAAAATTTAAAAACCGATAATTGCTACTGCTTCAGTTCCATTCCTTAACTTGCAAAGGACAAAAATGACACATTACATTTTTAGGTTCAAAATCTGGTCACATTGATTAAGTATATTTTAAAACATAATCAGCTTTTTTCGTTTTCTCGGATATTTTAAATGTATCCGTGTCTGTTTACTTAACAATTCATTTGTAAGTGAGTAGTATTTGTTTATTTTTCCATCTGTTTAAACAAATTTATAGTCGAAAAATTTACACAATGGAGATAGACAACAAAGTCAATTTAGTCATAAGCCATTTTGTTGAGCAGATATCAAAAGTTACAGCAATTGTCGGTTTGTTAGAGGTAATGTAATTCGATTTTTCACAAACGCGTACATTTTTGCCAACAACATAATAAAGATTCATGTGAAATTCTACTCTTCCATATTGCACTACTGACAGTAACACACAAATCCATATTCCTACACAAATCCGATTCGTTTGAAATATAGAATCATTCAATGTTTTCTTTCAACCGAAGGGTCGCCATGGCTGAGTGGGTTTGCCCACCACCCTGGCAAATTGAGAGTTGCACGTGGTGAAGTTTTGATTCCTTACCTGGGTGTATTTCTCTCTTCTGTGTCCGTCAAAATTTCTTTGTATGTGTGCATGTCCAGTACTTGACATTGTCATGTGTTTGGTGCAGCATGACAAAATATGGCCCTTGCACCATATAAGAAACCCATCAAACCTTACATGGAGATATACCCTAAAAGAATAATTATCGATGTATCTTGTAAAAATAGCAATAATGTTACAGTGTGGCGAAAGATAACTTTTTTGTCACCATCAACACTTTTTCACTTAGGTCGCACATAAATATGAAAAGCGTTTATGTAGAGGAAGGCTTCAAGTTTGACGTAGGGTGGAGACGTTCTGCTTACATCACTACAAACCCACCTCAAAGCATATTAAAATTATTTACTAACTCTTGAAGAGTAAGCTTTATCGTACATAAATCAAAATCACACAAAAGAAAAACGCTTTTAACAGGTTTCTTTGGATGTGGCATTTTTACTAATGTTTATTTAGCTTTAGAATGTATTACAAAAACTTATTCACAGATTACATTTCTAGCAATATTGACGGCATTGACCACCACAACCATCGTTTAAGTTAAACCTCCTGGTGGCTGTATAATCGACATGGTATCTCGCCACTAGCAAAACTGAGCAGATCATGAAGAACAAGATATCTCGTCATCAGAAAAACTTAGCAGACCTTCATAATTAAAAATCTGCATTATCTTATTGAGAGATATCTCGTCATTGGTGAAATTGGTCGCATTTTTTGATGGACTATATATATGCATTTGCCAGTTTCATGTTTTATCGTATATATATATATATATATATATATATATATATACGATAAAAACATGAAACTGGCAAATGCATTAAAACAGTTTTAGAACTTATTTCTCATTAATACTTTTTAGCCTTGCTCTTTCTTTCATTTTTCTCTTAACATAGTCCAGTCGCCAGTGTTTGAATAGACTGTACATGCATCATATCACAGTTCTAACAGCATCACAAAGAACAAAACATATTCACAATCTAGTCAGATAATTACAGAATTTGGGTGTCTGCCAAGCAAATTTGCCGTCATTATTCTCTCGACGACCTCTGAATCAACGGTCAAAATCGAATCCGCTTTCTTAATAACCTATAATTTAGTTAACAATATGTACTAGAAAAGCTAGCTAGCTTTATGAATACGCTATCAAAATAATAACCGAAAACACTGCACGTTAATTGATTGCTTTCATTTTAGTTGCTAAACTTGCATACTTTTTATTTTTGAGAGGAATTTCGAAATCTAAATATAATTGCCTTATAAAGATTAGTTTATTAATAAAGCAGAATTGCGCTAGTTTTGTTAGAAATTATGAAGAATTAGATGAAAATGATTGCTGCACGATATCGTAATGATTATATATAATGCTACCTAAGAACGATACTGCTGAAAAAGAAATCAACATCAAGCTTACACATATTTGTAAAATGTCCTTTCTTACTGAAGACAGTTCAATATATAATTACGGGGAAGTATAACTATGCTAATCGAGTTATGGTTGTTATCTTTTTATTGTTTGACAAAACAACAATTTCTCATTTAGGAGAACAATTTGAATGAACTTAATTTGATGATATTTTATGGTATCTCCTAATTTGACCAATATTTTAATTAAGTTAATATAAAACAGCAAATGAAAGAGCATTTACTAACTATAATCTTTGATATCGAAATTATAGGCTTGATAAGCATTCATTCCAATTTATACGTATATTTATATGCACTTATGGGATACTTCTATTTCTTCGAGGCAGTTTTTAATACACAACATTAAACTTCAAAGGAAACGTCATCCATCTTAAATATTAAAAGTACATCAAAAGTTCGATTAGAAAATAAATTAATTTTCTATTAAAAATAAATACACGGATTTAATGTCTCCTTTTTACGAAAAAATAACTTTTGTTTTCTTCAGCAAAATGACTGAAGGTACCAAAGGAGTGCGAAATCGGTCGTATAGAAGTCGTAAGTTTTTAATTATTTAACTGAAATTACACAAGGTCACCTTGTCATATATTAGAATAGATAAAAGAATAGTAATGAAGTCAAAACTTATTTGTTTGAACACAATGTACACATTTGAACACTGTACAAACTTTAAGAGGAGTAGAGAACTCACATTTTAACAGTATTCACATAGAAATACATATCCAGATGAGTTTCCGGAAGTACTGATATGCAAAAATGAAAGATAGTATTTATGAACAATATTTTTACTAGCCTTAATTTTACAGTTTAACAATATTTTTCTACAAAATACCGTGCAATGTTTCAGTTTCACACAAGGTCTGGTGCATATACAAAAAGTTTAGTGATTCGGCACACGGCTATCGGGTACCGTTTGCGGTATAATCTCACTGTGAATCGTCCATTTCCGCTGGTCACCCCATATGCTAGGTGCAATTAAGCCATTTCAGCATTCGTGAAATGATGCATTTTACCTTCTTTGGGCAATGTATCTGATGTATCGTAGGGCAATGCATGGCCAAGTGCCACACTGCCCAGCAGTTTCCTCTTGCTAATCGAGGTGGCGCTTGCGGATGTATATCCCTATTAGATACGGTTTTCTTAAATTAACTCTACTACCTCTAAGTTTGCACAGGGAGGTTTGAAACATCATTTGTTGCGAAAACCTGGTTTAATTTTTTTTCTTTCCTTTGGCTGATCACGTAAATGCAAGTTTTCTATACACAAAATTGATATTTCTAAAATATCAATCAATAGTTGTGATAAAATTCTCGGGATCATAGCGACAACATGCGTCAATTCCAATTCAGCTAATTTAGTGGGCGATTGTGCATCACGACGATCTGGAAAGCTCTTGAGCTACGTTCCTATTTAATCTGTAGAAATTCAACAATGAGATTTAGCTCAAGATAAGGATTTCAACAATAAGATTTAGCTCAATATAAGATTGCCCCTTTTATGTTGTTTCTTTTATTCTTACAAAATTTACTGTCTTATGTTGAAAGTATTTAAAGTTTTAATCTTATGAGATAATCATTCTTCGTCTTTCTTCTTAAGACTCTTAGTAAAGGAATTGAAATGTGTCCAATCTTTGAATTATGAACTGGATGAAGATAACTTATATCGAAAGTATTCATCGAAGTGAATCATACAAATGAACCTTTTATTCAATTTATACCACTAACTCGAAAGTCTTAAGTCAGCATGATACCGTAACATTACATTGGTGCTTGGCAAATATCAAGTACAATAAATACAAATAATTCTTTTTCGCGTCGAACTAAATTTCATCATCAGATAAAAAGTCAAGTGATGTTTTTTTTATCAATTTTACACTGCACTATTGAAGCCAGAACGTGTCGGAAATACGTTGCTGGTATGAAAAGAAATCCCGTGTAACAATAGGAGAGAGTTTGAGAGGAGGATCACATAGAGGAGATAATCTCCATGGTAACCGATGCAGAAATAAATGTTGTGGTTGGCCGTGGTAAGAAAAATGTACGGTGAAGAGGATTATAACAGCAAAAGGATGCAGTCAGCAAATAATGGGCATTGCGTGAATTGGAAGTCAAAAAACCTGAACGCGATTTTAAACAACAGAAAAGCAAACATACAAAATACGAGCAAAAGCTATGCATACAGACACATAGGTGAATATGTATTTTTACATATGCATGTGTACAGTTGTATTTGTTGTTCCTAAGAAGGTTGTATACGGTATCACAGCTTGGATATTCATATTATGATTGTTGTACATTAATATTTTATTTGATTACTATAAAAAACATCCTTTTTCAAATAAAATAATTATCATTATTAAACATTTTTAATAATTTGTCTGACTTCTTTATATTAAGTGAGTGACATGATTAATTCTACCGTGTATTAGCTGAATCAGAATGGGGAAACTGCTTAAAATTTACTGAATAAGACCAGGAATATAGTAATGTATTACGTTTTAATTAATTATGTAATATGCTGTTCTATAATATGTATATTAGCTTCGACAGACTGCTGACGCTGCTTCAAATTACATTCATCATTTTAAAATCACCATAGTGACAAAGCTAACCAATCCCTTTGCTACTAAATGTTTTTCCAGATGATTAGAATGGTTTCTAAAGTGAATGGAAATTTGGGAACAGCATAAATTAAATTTTAAGAATATTTCTGTTTATCGATTAATTTTTTGATAAAATGAATATGAACAGTTAACTGTTATTGGAATAATTAAAAAATAACTGTCCTTATAAATGAACTATTCATGTAAATAAATTATTTTTATTGTTTTATCTTACATTCGATAAACACGATAAGCTTTAAACGATATTCCGTAAGGGTAATGTGACTTTTTTGAATGAATTTAGATAATTATATTTTTAAGTAATCTCCTATTTATATAGTTTTAACTCAAGTATTTTTAAGCGTTTATGTTTTTTACGTAAATGTGGCTGAACTGTATACCCCACTACTTTATGCACAGTATATCTAAAGGTGTAATAGTATTCCTATTTATTTTGGTACACTTCTTTTAGTATAAATCATCTGAAAATAAACTAATTTTAATTAAATTTCTATTAAAATTGCATTAAAACTATTTATGTGCTTTTCCATGAGATTAGGCAATTCTAATTTATGTTAAATTAATATTTATATAATTTTAATTCCTTACATTAGCCTTAAGCATTTATGGATTTTTATTATAATTGTTTCTACATTATGAATGCTACAAATATTATTTTTCCGAATCAGTTCCAAGAAACCATTCATTCTTCAGAGTTGGGTCTGTTTCGTATCCTTACATATAAAATACATGAAATTTGTAACATTAAGTTACTAAACGCCACCTAATAATACAATACGTTTACGGTGCATTTTCAAAATTTCTTTTCTCAGTTCTTTGAGTTTGGAGTGTTCACGAGATTTTTGAATAGTTTAGCATTGCTTTCACCTTATTGCTTCACACATAATGACCTAACAGCCACATCTATTGGTTGAAAGAATCCTACGAATAATTCTGTTAGTCAAGATGTTAAAAATTGGTTGGAAGTCGTCTAGCAAGGAAAGCTACAGTTTGTGTGTTAAAATAATACATGCATGACTTCAGAGGGTTAAATATAAATTTCGCAAAGCGCACGTGCAATTTCATCTAATTTAAATGCGAACTCTTAAAGAATACATGGTTTTGTTATAAGTAATGCGAAACAGAAAGCAGTGAACACTTCAATGAATAACTAGTCAAATCGATTGGCTAAAAGAATCCCATTGATCAAGAGGCTGAAAATTGGTTAGAAGTTATGCAGGAAAAATTGCAGATTGCAAAAGGTTAAAAATAAATTTTTCAAAGTGCATCGTAAATTTCATTCATTTTAAAGAAAAAATTCTAACAGTAGAATACATAGCTTTTGGTGTAGGAAATGTTAAACAGCAAACAGTGAAAAAAGTTTCATTTCATCTCCTCTACAAGAAAGTTGGATTGAAAAATATAATGCTAGTTAAGACTTCTATTTCTTAAGAGCACTTCAAGAAAATGCAAGAACTTTAATGAGAAAATAGCGAGAAAAATTCCCATTAATTTGTCCAACTGTGTTTATGGATACACCTCAAATTGACAACTAGTCAACCGTGCAATAAGAAGAGGGGCTTTCTTCCTTTAGTTCCTCTTTTTTCATCCAGTTCGCCAACCTAAGGGAAAGATTATGTCCTAAGAGCCAATTAATGAGGTGAAGTCTTGAAAAAGAGTTATCAGTTAAAAAAGAAATTGGAACCTAAGACCCAGACGTGTATCTAAGGAATTCGTTAAGATGATTGGTTGTAAACTTCATGACTGTCATTCTCAGATTGCTGAAAGAGAAGAGGAAATGTTTTTCTATATATTAATTCACTCTGGTTTAACTGTATCCGGGAATTACAAGTTTAATGCTCTTCTGATTGAAATCACTGTCCATCGTAGAAATGTTGATCCCTCTCTTTCCTTTAAAAGGAATTGTTACTTAAAAGTATTAACGCTCTGTCAAGCAAGTTGTAATTAATATCAAGTCATTACATAAAGGCGGTTATTTCAGAGAATTGTCTACTATTAGATCAACTTAGGTGATGAATGTATTAGTTTATGAATTTAATTCCATTCATTTTAATTAGCATGATTAAAACGTTGTTGGATATTATGATTCAACTACGATGTCGAAATATATTTTCAATATTTTTTACGTTTTTTAATTTCCTCAGAAAATACTTGAATATAAAAATTTAGACTCATGAAATATAAGTGCACAATAAAAAATATGGGGGTCGAAATTGTAAAAAAGGAACATAATACAATTAAATACTGTAAACATAATTACATTACTTTCACTTTATAATTCCCCTTAGAAAATATTTTCAAATTTGAGCAAACTGGGCTACCAGCAGATAGAATATTTTGACTTGGTGAACTGTGTAACTACTCAGTGTTTAGTGTAATAAACAAACTTTATGCCTTTTGATAAAACTAATATATTTAATACAATGACTTTCAAACTATAAAACTTATCTCTCTGACCGTCACTAGGTTTCTGAGCAGTGTGTTTTGCTGTTACCTCACAATACAAATAATGTCTAAATAGACATATGTCTATTCATATAATAACTGAAATAATCATAGGAAAAATATATTGGTCAAGAAAGTCAAAACTGATTAGAAATCATGCAGGTAATTATTCTGGCTACTGGACTTATATATGTTACTGAGTAGCTAAAAGGGTCAGTGTAATATTTGTATATAAAGCTGTTGGTGTCTGTCTATACTCGAAACAAATCTAAACCATCGACCAATTCGCATCAAATTTGAAATTAAACTTTGCTGATCCTAAAATAATATCACGATTATACAATATTCTAACTATGAATTTTTTGAAAAGTTGAAAGTTTTTGTCTTAAGGAAGAGAAAGTCAAAATTGTTTCCTTTGTTAGTTGAAGTTATTCTTATGCAACTTTGCTATCTGAAAAAATTAGTTTAAATCATTGTTTTTCTTTTCTAAAAACGTTATAAAATTAACCTTTCGTTTTTTTTTTAAATTATCGATTAACTTTGCTTCGTCTGTACTTAACTCATTTAAATTTAAAACAAACTATTGATTCAATTGTGGAATGGAGTTTTCAAGGAAAAAATGCATTTATTTGTAACGGAATTAATCATGGCTAGCGTTTCAATATGATTTTCATCCTTTCATACTGATAGCGGAATTCTGAAGTATCGTATATCTGATACATGAGTTCCACTAGTCAAAAATATATTGATAAACTGAGTGTAATACTACGCTGTTCGTCATTTTTGCTGTAAATGGACATTCATAATCACTCCAAAATTCAAAATATACTTAGATAGTATCACTCTAGTATCAGCTTTTCTAGTTTTTCTTACACTATAGAACGATGCATGTGAAATGGATTATAAATGGTTAAGACAAGCATTTGTATTTTGTTCAAAGTAAATTGTAGAATCTATAAAAATGTCAAATATAGTTTCAAAATTAATTTTCTGTTCACTTAAACGATAGTTGCATTCATTTTTCTCTGATAGAGAACAATGATTGTTATAACTTTCAATCAACGTTTACCTTATTCAACTCGAGCAAAGCTGGGTAATTCCCTAATGGTGTATAATTTGATATTTACAGTTTTGCATGTGTTTTTGTAACTAAAAATTTACTTTTTACAAGAAAATGAGATACTTTTACATTGTGTACCTAATTTTGCTAATGTTAAGATATCTATATTAATCTTCTAAGCCTTCCGAGTATTGTCACGATGCTTTCCTTCGACAACAGACACAATAATCAAATAACTCCATCTATTGGTTGAAAGAATCTTAGGAAAGATTAAATTTGTTCAAAAAGGTCAAAACTGGTAGGAAGTCACGTAGGGAAGACAACAGATTAAAGAATGGATATATGCGTGTGAAACACTCAGAGCCATGAGAGAAAGTTGTGACTAATGAGATCCATAAGAAAACGACAAGAAACTTATTGTTTTTCACGAAATAGATAAGAAACTAATTTTAAACGAGATCGATCGAAAATAATGACTTACAATCGATTTCGTTTAAAATCGGTCTGCTTCAATGGAATAATTTAAATTTAAATAATTAATTTTAAAAACTGATACTTAATGCTATAAAAGTTACAATTAGTTAAAGTTTAACTTTTTATTCACAACAGTGTCAATCACTTAGGTTTCCCTTCAATAGATTCACTTAAGCTTTCATCGATAAAATATTCCTTGTAAAAACTGACATACATTTAGATATCGTTAAAATGTGTTACATCGACGCTTAGAAACATTTAATACTGTCCGAGAAAGTTGTTTATTTTTATTTCCAGCGTATTGTCAGTAGTGACATTATAGGATTTTTATGCTAACGATCATTAATTACATCCTTTGTAAAATATAAGTCTACTTATATTTTCTTAAGAAAAGATTAATGCGAGGAAAATGACACGGAATTTTAATTATTTGTTCAGGAATATAATTAATTTCAATGTGCTAAAGTTTCAATAATAAATTAACATTTGAAGGCAATGTTTTATGTCACTGAAGTGTTCTAAATCACTAAATGTTCTTTCCTCTGTACAAATATTAGTTAAATACAACTTTTTGAAAGCCATATTTCTTTTCTTTTCATATCCAAACTCTCCTTAAGAATAACATTTTTAATCTATCATACAAATCTCAAGAGGAATCAGTTCATGACTTCAGAATTCTTTAAACTGAATCAGTTACTTATTACAATTGCGTCAATGAAAATGTGAATCAATTCGGCATCATTCGTTAGCGGTCCTGCAATCAAATGGAATGCTAACTAATCAGTACTACGAATCACAAAGATATTATACATCTACAACTTAGATAAAAAATACCGAATATTGAGTATGAAAAGTAAAAATAAAAATTTAAACACAAAAGGACAAAAGTGCTCCCTCTTACCTCTTCTTGTGGAGTAAAATGGGAATCACGTTGAAATATTTTAAAGTTCTTCTATTTAATTATGTTGATATTTTTAATTATTGTGTTCTGCTCGTATAGTGATATACATTCTTTACGCTTGGATGTAAGAATTGGAGTAGGTTGTTGAATTCATGTCGCACTGGTGCAACACAACGAGCTATTGGCGACGGTCCGGGATCAGTCCAGAAGGGAAAGATCCGAAGTCAACACCTCGTGATCTTTAACCACTGTCAGATGACCAGTTCAACACCTGATCTGGCACCCCACTCTCCAAACTTTCACACCAAGACAGCATGAGGGTATTTGAGGTCACGACAGATTAAACGTACGCCAACCTTGCTTACACGACGGTCTTTGGTTGGATCTAGTCTCGAGCTTGCAACCCTCCGCTTGCTCTACCAATTGGGCTACTGAGGCCCTTTTAAGAATTGGGAAGGTTGTCAAGATGAGAAGATACCTTCACACAAGATTCATTATTGAGAACAATTGGGACATATTTAACTATGGATGGACATTCGGACAGATCCCTAAAGAGAGAGAGAGGGAGAAATAATTGAGATTAAAAGAGAGAGGTCAGGGTTGAATCCCGAAAGCACCTGATAGGGTTCCTTGATGGTGGTCGGTTTGGTGTGAACAGATACAAGGCATGCCGTCTCAGCTGCAGTGGCGTAGTTAAGAGAGGGTGACGACAGCTGCGGAGATTCCGAGCGCCAATTTATAAAGGGGTGGTATTTCAAAAATATTTATTTAAACGTTTAGTGTTTTATCTTGAAAAAATGTTTTATAACTTTAAGCACAATTTTGTGCCTTCCACAGTGTTGTGATCCAGTGCTGTGAGTGTGAAATGAATGCTTTTATGCACATCATCTTCAGATACCGTGTACAAAAGTCAATCCTTCCCTTCCTGACCCTGTCAACCCAATCTCAATAAATTGTATCTTTAAAATTAAAAAGAAAATGCTTCACTCTTTGAAACCTCAAAAAGGAACACAACGTAAGTGAATTTTGACCAGATCTTCGAACGAATGAAGTTTCGCAATCAGCGTAACAATATACATACAAGCTAAGGTCTAAAAGTAAGTCTTAACTGGAAGGTCAAACCATAATGTAAAAACATAAACACATGAAAAATTAGCAATGAACTGGAAAGAAACTATTAAGAAAAATATACTAAAATATAAGATTAAGGAACAAATCCAACACACGCGATTGATGCAATTATAAAACATGAAAGGAAATGTTACTTCTATGGAAAACAAATTTAAATCAACTATACTTTGACTATCACAAATTAATTAAATATAATTTAACTCTATGAACGTCATGAGATTTCCATGTATTATAGAATGGGTATTACTCTACAGTATACATAATTACTAAGGGTTCAAATCTATTGGCTGAAAGAATGCCAGGAAATATTATATTGGTCAAAAAGTCAAAACTAGATAGAAGTCATACAGGGAAGACTGCAGGTTGCATAACGAATACATGCGGAACCCATTAGGCTGTTAATATTATGTGTTTTATTTATATATCTTAAGAGGTTGATAATTTGTCACATAATACCATAATTCCTATTCTGAATCTTGTTCGTCCCATATATTTTTCTCTCACCGAGATTCTATACTGCATAACAAAAACATTAAAGAAATCTAACCTACTCGGAAACTTTGCTACGAAACTTCTCTAAACCACGATAAAGCATAGTTAAGTTTATGCGTCGACAAGCCCCGAAGTCTCTATCACTTAACTATTTTATTCAGTACAATGGCGAAGGTACCCATAACCAGAATGCATAAAATCCACCCTTTAGAATCCCAGTGAAGCAGACCAAAGTACATATTTTTACCCTTTCACAAAATCAGACGCGAAGACCGTTTTTTGTTGCTGGATCAGCCACGCAAAAGTGAAAAATTCCGTCAAAGACCGAAACTTCTTTTTCGGTTCGGTCCGCGAAACAAGTTTCTGAAAGTCCTGACACTAGAACGTCCACCCCAAGGGTGCACACGAATTCCCAAAGCGAAGTATCTTCTGCTGCTACGATCTGGCAAGAATTGCCCTGGGGCTATTCCTTTTATTCTCGACTCCCGTAGCGTCAACGAACCGAATATTTTATGCGTTAGGGGTGGACTGTTGAAAAAGCATTCGCTTTTGCTTCCGCCTACCCCCTTTCGATAGGTGGAAATTGTCTCAACTCATACCGTCAGGACTCTGATTGTTGGAGAGGCATTGTAAGTTTGTGACCGAATTCAAGGCTATGTGTAATATATTTTTCTAAATTTGTAGCATGTTTGAAATTTTATATATTTTAAACAAAAAATGACCTAATTAATTTAAAATATTTTCGCTCGGAATACTTGGTACCTTTCAGGAAATATTCATGGATCTTTTTTCAGCAAAAATCTTTGAAATCCGATATTCAACTGATAGCCAGTTTGTCCGTACGATCAATAGCTTACCCCAACCCTTGATGTTTTCTTTGATTATTTAATACAATATAGTAACTTGATAACTTTAAAGTTTGAAAACTGAGCTCTTAACTTTTTCTTTGGATATGTTTCGATCGTGTTTTTTTTTTTACATTTTTGTTCTACGTAAGTTTCATGCTTTATATTAGGTAATTTGTGTTGCTTAATTGTACTGATTTCTTTTATTTATCTATTGCACATTACGTATTTTTCAAATTATTTCTCAGCCATGTAACGAGAAATCTGATCAATTGTATGCATAGATAAATAAATAATTAAATGTCATGCAAGTGTGTGTTTTGACAATAGCATAAGATAAAAATGATTCCTAATTATTATATTTTTATTTTGTGATTGGTAAATTGTCTTAACAAATGTAAAAATAATTTTATTGTTGTAAGAGTATCATTGTCTGGAAGCTAAGACCAAATTTCAAAAATGCCTTGTATTAAAATTCATTTTTCTTAACATTTAATATATAACACTTAACTTTTAGCCTGTTACATTACCACACATGAGAATAACATATCAACAGCAAAATAATTAAACTCAAGGAGAAAAGAAATAAAAGTGTCCCAAATAATTGGATATATTTGATGAAAGTATATTTTTATAATTGTACTCGATGAAAACAATAACTAATTAATCTGTAGCTTTTCCTTTTAAATTGACTAACTGTTTCAACTTATACCGTAAAAATTCTAGATTGTTGGAGTAGCAGTATGATGCTCAGACGGAATTATAGAATATTGTATAAAAATATTCTTTTCTAAATTCTATGTTTACCATATTTTTATTCACTCTAAAATTAAAGGCTTCTAATCAGAAATTTTAATTCAAGGAATACTTATCTAAATTACTTCATACATTTGATGATAGCATGTTTCAATTATATCCTGGGATGAAAAGAATACTAGGTAACAGTTATTTTTACTTCTTTATTACGTTAGTAAACAATTATTATATTACCTTAAATATCCGATGCTTTGTAATAATAATAAACAATTATTAATTTAAACATATCATGAAATTAAGAAATTTATACTTTTTTAATACATATTCTAATGTAATTGCCTTTAATTACTTGACTTGTTTTAAAGTGGCATGAGAAAAAATACATTTGTTGCTAAGAAAATTGGAAAATACATTGGCGTTCAAAATTAAGAGAATTTTCACTTTTGGGTGATTATCTCTAGAACTACTGGACATATTTTAATGAAATTAGTTATGTACATGGGTTGAAATAATACAAAAAATAACCATACAACACTTATGGTACACACGCATTATTGTGCTTAAAACTGATTAGCGCAGGAAGGTCTAAAATAGAGGTTACAATATCGACACAAAAAATGTGTTAATAGGGGGTATGATCCCTCTTATACAGCTCTCACAACGTGAATTCATACTGGAAATGAGGCAGTTCATGAGTCCCTGTGGCAGTCGGTCCCACTCCTCCAGCAACGCTATTTTCAGGTACTAGATGGTTCTGGGAGGGAGAAGGCGAGTTGCAATTTATCATCCCAAGAGCTTCGCAGATATTTTCTATAGGGTTTAAGTCTGGAGATCTGACTGGCCAATATATCCGGCGAATATCCTCACTTTACAGATATTCATCGACCAGATAAGCCCTATGTGGACCAGGGTTGTCGTCTATAAAAATGAAATCAGGGCTAAAAGCACCCTTGAAAAGGCAAACATAGGACTCCAAGATCTCATTCCTATACCTCACAGCTGTCACTGAGCTTCTGTCAGAGATATGAAGGTCTGTGTAAACATCCAACATGATGCCTGCCGAGACCATCAAACCTCCGCTGCCATAGTGGTCTCTTTCTCGGATGTTGGAGGACAGGTAGCGGGTCCCTGGTTCTCTCCAGGTGAACGTATGTAGAGAATCAGTGGTTAGGCTGAACCGGGACTCATCAGTGAATAGAGCGGTCCCCCATTGATCCTTCGTTCAAAGTCGATGTTTTCTGCACCATGCTAAACGGGCTCTCCTGTGCGCAGAAGTGAGCGGGACGCAAACAGAAGGTCTTCTTCCAAACAGACCTCTCTCATGTAGCCTTTTTGAAACAGTAACCCTTGAAACTCGGCTTCCTGTGGCCACGAGGTCACGAGAGAGCTGAGAAACTGTTGCACTCCTGTTACGCCTCGCTGTAATGGTCAAAAATCGATCTTCTTTGGCAGCGTGGCTCTTGGACGACCTTGCCCAGGCTCTCTATTTACGGATCCGATATCCTTAAACTGTTTCCATAAGTTGGACACGACGCTGGGCGTTACATTCAAGTCTCTTATAATCTGTATTTGAGACTGCTCTGTTTCCAGTCTCCCGCCGATTCATCAACTCATATCATCCAAATGTTGGTGGTTACTCATTTTAACTTTGCTTTTGAATTTCACCGAATGTTGGAAAGAAAACACCACGAAATTCGCCGAGCTGTGCGAGCGAACGAAGTGCGGAAATTGTCAGGTGCGTTTAGAAATCCTGTTCCTTTAAATGCACCGCCCAAACGCACGTGTACGTTTACGTATTCGACACTAAATGTTTGCATCTTTGTTTGGAAGCATTAGTTTTACCTTTCGCATTCAGTACTTTTCGACAAATTCGATAAAATATGCAAATTCTCTTAATTTTGAACGCCAGTGTATTTCAACAATTGAATATTACGTTTTCTTTTATTATCATTAGTGAAAGGAATATTATATTTACTTATATAAGCTTATTTCAAATCTACAAGAATTACATTTGAGACTGTTGATTCATAGTAAATGAACAAACGAGGGTATTATTTATTTATCATGTGACCAAGTATCAAGTAGCTATACATTTTTTACCCATATATTAGAAAATAAAAATGAATTTCATTAAGACTCTCTGTTGAATAAATTATCTAATCGTAATATAATTTAGGTTTTTTGCCAAATCCTGATACAATTTTACAGTAATTTAGGTCTAAGGTAACAATTTTGGTTCACTGTTTGAATTAAATATATATTAATATTTTTCTAACTTGTCAAAAATAATGTTTTTAAGCGAGATAGGTTTGAACTTGCTAAGGTAGTCTATTTTGCATAGTTCTAATTGTAGATGCGGTAACATTAAGTTCATATATTTACTAACATTGATCAAGGAAAATTAACTTTTATTAGTAATGCATATTGTAGAACTTGACATAGATGATAAATTTTTATTAACTTTTTCAACTAACTAAAATTTAAAATTCTGCCCGATTTCTTTATTCCAAAACTAAAACAAATATTTATTTTTAAAGGCTCATAGTGACATCATGCAATTTTTTAAAAATTGAACTGAAATCTCACTACACACCCCTACACATTGATAAAATAATAATTATACACTTCTACAAATATTTTTTAAATAATACCTTAAAAGATATCGCACATTATCATAATGAATATTACTACACATACATTCAGTTCATTACAAATAGTGTGTGTGTGTGTGGGTAATGTAACTGATAGAAAATTGAATTAGTGAAGGAAGGAATTTAGAATAAGTTATAAATTATGACATTTAAAATACATAGCACTTAACATTATTCTAGAAGACTATAACAGAAATATATTTTATAGTCGAAGAAAAATTGTGTTATCAAGAACAATGTGCGAGAGTTTTGGAATATTTCAGTTGTCCTAGAAATTCCAATATAATCTTTATTTAAACGTTTCTAGAAACTGGCGAGAAACTTTTATATTTTGATGGTATCCAATGTAAAATAAAAGTGAGTTCTGGAAGTATAGAGTTTTTGAAACGTTTGTCATTCTTAGGCATACAAATAATTTCCAAGTTGACAAACACTATTCACGTTTATTAATTTAAAAACGAATATAGAATGTATATTTCATTGACAAATAAATATTTCCTGAAAAGAATATGGCTTTAAAAGATGTATTAGATATCATGATTTACTTTAAATCAGTAAAATTCAGTGGATGGCCGGTGAAAGAGCCTAGCTTCGTAAATTATTGTATCTTTTGGTATAATAAAACAGCTTCAACAAAAAGTATTGCTATACATACCATGAAGAAATATTTAAGGTAAGAGCGTGGACTCAAAGTGTACAGTTTACAAACAGGACTAATGTCTTTAGGACTTCGTTATTTAAAGAAAATATATCACCATTTACACCAGAACATATCAGTTGATAAACTAATTATTTAATTAGCAGTACTTATTGACAACTTTACTGAACGATGTATCAATACGCTTACGTTTAACACAATTAATGGATGACTCAACTAAAGTTTCTTTCTACGTGAATTTTGTTTAAAAATTTCAATATTCTTAGATAATCAACAACACGAAATCCTATGGTTGTTTATCAAAAATGTTTCTGATAAAATTATAGTAGTTTAATTACATTTGTAACTATTTATTATGTTTTTTTGTATATGTTTAAAAATTGAATATATACAGTTATTCATACATCTTTGACCTGTTTTCCATAGAATGTTCATATCTAAAAAATGACAATTTTAATTAATGTTATTGTACATAATTGATATTTACTATATTATTTTCGTCGGTGATCATAGTAACTAAATTAACGTTTCACTGGAATAGTTTCCCTTATTTTATTAAAAAATTCTTTGTCTTTTAATGTTAATTTTAACTCTTAATTTAATAGTTGATGTATTTATTTATAGCATTTGATACTTATTTGCAAATCTTAACCTTTTTCTTCGATTATATTTTAGAAAAACTAATCACAATGACTGTTTTATAAGTGAGCCAGAATAAACACGCAAACATTTTTTCGATAAAATAATAACCGTTTGGGTTTAAATAACAACCAATATCAAGACATAAGAGACTCTTATTAGAAGTGATAATTAAGTTATATAAATAAATATAATTTATGAACATTTTTATAACTATCAAAGGACTATATGCAATTATGTTTACAAAATCCATAAGCTCATATTTGTTTTAAAAATAAGCATAACATAAATTTACAAATATTTATAACTTAATTGACGAAAAACTAATTACAAATAATCATTTGACAAACAATAAAAGCTACAAATTTAATTGATAAATAACTGCTATTACGAATAAGTTTATGAAACAGAAATGATTTAGTAAAACGGTAAATATAAATATATTTTTGTTTACTTGCCTTAATATGGAATTACAGATTTTGGCATGTATAGTAATATTTGAGGCTAAAAGAATCTACAGATTTGGGATATTGGATTAACACTCTAGCACTCCCATCTTGTATGAGAATAGCAATGTGATCCTATAAACTTTCTTCCCTACACCTTATAATGGAATAATAATAATATAATATGTCTAAATAATATCATAATAGTACCGCGTTGTGTACACCGGTGTATATTAATACCATATGTTGATCGTATGATATTAATACCTCCAAATATGAATTGTTTTGTGCCCATTAATATTTAGTGTTGTTTGTAATGCATTGCTTACTTATTTTGGAATTGGTCGAAGAATAAAAACCTTACAAACTTCAATAATAAAGAGATACTTTGTCTAGAAATAAGACCATTATATATCTCTAACACTCCCATCTTGTATGAGAATAGCAATGTGATCCTATAAACTTTCTTCCCTACACCTTATAATGGAATAATAATTTTCCTTTTTTACATAAAATCTATCCGGTCTAACATAGCCCATAACTTCAATAAACCGAACGCGAAAATAATCACCATGTTCGAAGTCTTCAACAATACTTCCATAATCTATAATGGGATACAGGGGGCCGAGTTTAAAACTTCCACTTCCGATAATGCCACCAAACCCCGTCATAAACACCCCTGAATAAAAATGATCATAATGCTTTTTCTCGTCCCAAAATGATCTCGGACATGCAAAACAGCCATTTAATAATAATAAAAAGTAGTATGTTGATGATTAATATGGTCACAGCACAGGTTCATATTAAGGGGATAAAGGACTCAAAACCACTAAAATCGATTTTTTTAACTTTAGCGTTAAAAATTAATTGATACCAAATCATGTGGATTCCAAAAAGAATCTTTCAATTACGATCATTTGTGGGGAGTTACATATGCAACATCAAAAATATAGTAAAGTATAGCAAGTGTACAACAAGAACGCGTTTTTTTTCGATTGAGAGATCTTGAAATTCTACTAATTTCAGAATGTTCCCTACGCATCTGATTTCAATTTATTTACTTGAAATTTCTTTTGGACAGACCTCGAAATTTGTTATACATATCTAAGTACAAATAATAAATTCTTCATGCTCCCAAATTTTGAAATTTTGGTTTAAAATGTTGATTAACTTTTTTACTTGTAAAATTTTAGGTGTTTTAGTTCGATTGTTTTTGCTTTAAAACGGAGTGATGTACTGACTAAATGGAGTTATTTTGATATTTATGTATGTAAACTATTATGTGAATTAAAATTTTTACAATGTATGGAAAACTAGCTTGCCTATCAATTTTTGCTAATTGATCAAAATTTTTTACCATGTTTTATGTAATCATTTCCAAACGACTTAATATTTTGGAACAAGCGTTATGTATAGACTTTTTAGTAGAAAACAATCTATGCTAATTTCATAACAATAGAATAATAACTGCAAGTTTGTTTTGAAAGTACACCGTCCCTTTAAATCGAGTTGGAAGATCCAATACCATGAATTTTAATATCGAAGTACTTATTTTTGGAAAATACTTAATATAATAATTTGAAAAATTTTATGCAAAGAGATATTAATTATACTGAAGCGATGATTTAGTATTATGTAGAGTACAACTTTTTTTTACACTTTAATAAATTTAAATAGAATTCTGTTTTTTTCCTTAAAATTTGAAAAAAAAACATTATTTAGAAATAGAAAAACAGTCACTTCAGTATTATCTATGATGCGTGTGGTGTGGAACATGTTATGGAAGTTATATACTTGCCATGGTAACGTAGTTTCTCAGAAAAGGTATCTCGAAGTTAAAAATGTTGAGTAAACCGAGTCGAATGTTGAATGTATGCTATCTTTAATTGAATCTATGTGCAGTTTTAGTTATATTTTTAAAACTTCTAATAGGAGTTAAAACTAAAACGACGTTTAATTTGAAAGATCATAAAACAGCCTTTTTAAACTTACAAAAATCTCACAATCGATGCTTTTAAAAATTTCGTGTTCCAACCCCCTTAACGCCGACCCCCCAGGGAACTCAACTCATGTTCTGTAGCACTCGAATGCCAAATCCGGGTGCTATTCCGTGAATATTCGATCCAGAACCTACCCCACAGACCCCCTTCCATTCATTCCACCCACCATCTTCGCAACGGGAGCGGGGGTGTAGGGGACCACTGGCGCCGCCTGGTGGGCAGATCCGCCAACACCGCACTCCGTTGGATGGCCCGCGACGGAACAATGCCTCATCCGCATCGTCTCTGCATCCGCAAGGCGATCTGCTGAATCTCCAACACCCAGCGGCCTTCCTCTGCCCCCCGAGTGAAGCACAGCCCGAGAACAGTGACCGGGTGCAGGGGCTGAGTGAGACACACCGCTGATTGTGTGCGATCCCGAGGATTATACGTCCCCTCGTGCGCGCGTGAGTGAACGTGAGTGATGGATTGCCGAAGGGGATGTCGAGGATCCTCTTGGATGGTCTTGACGGCGGCTCTCTACTTGCATTTGCTCAACTTCGCCCTTAATGTCCTAGGTGAGTTGGAAGTGACCGGTGAAGTCGGTACTATTGTGTTCCATCTCATCCTCTCCTCTTTACTCTAACCTCACGCTTTACGTAGATTGCACCGCTTACCCGTCAAGTGTCTATCCTAACCTCACCGCTAATAGAAATAAAGGTCTGCGCATAAACTTCTAGGAGATTAATGTTCTGCAATTATTTTCATATTTTTTGTAAATTTATTTTTATGATGGTCTTAATTTTTGTAAGAGCCCGAAAGAAGTTTGGTTTGGTTAAATTCTGTACTATTCTGGAATCTTATATTTGGAGGTTAAATTCTGGAACTATTTATAAATTTACAATTCTCTTATTCAAATTTTTGTCCTGAGTCTAATGCGACCATAATCATTTCTATTATGTTTTATCCCCGCGTCCTCTCTCTTCAGTACTCACTACGTGAATCTCACAGCTTATCTAACACCTGTCTATTCTAATCCCAAAGTTCATAGAGAAATAAATGTCTGGATAAACTTCTAGAGATGAAGGTCATCATCGCCCTTGATTATAAGTCGAACTTTAAGAGATAAAAGTTACTTAATTATTTTCATAATTATTTGTAGAACTATTTTTATTATGATATATATTTCACCTATAGGGTTATGAATCCAATACCATTGAACTATTTATGAATTTATAAAAATTAATCTCTAATTCAAATTTGTTTCTTGAATTGGAAGTGACCTTTATTATTCTTATTGTGTTTTGTCTCCGCATCCTCCTTAATGTCCTAAATGTGTTAGAACTGACCATTACCAGTCCTATTGTGTTTTGTCTCCGCGTAGCCCCTCTCTGTATTCTATGAGCGTACGTACCTCACGCTTTACGTAGATCTCATCGCTTATCACCGTCAAGTACCTATTATAACCTCAACGCTTATAGAGAAAAATGTTTGTGCACTTAAACTTTTAGAGATGATGGTTACTTTATTATTTTCATAATTTTTTAAAACTTATTTTTAGGTTTATCTTTACCTTGGTTAGAGCATTCTGAATCCGAAATCCTGGAACTAAATTATTCTTTTATATACATTATATACATTTTTGTTTTGAATTAGAAGTGATTATTGTCATTCCTAATGTGTTTTTTCTCCGCATAGCCCTCTTTGTACTCAGAGCTCACGTTTAACGTAGATCTCATCCCTTATCCCATCAATTGTCTATTCTAACCTCAACACTCGCTGTGAAATAACTCTCCGTACTCATAAACTTTAAGACATGAAGGCTACTCAATTATGTCATAATGTTTTGTAAGGTTATTTTTAATGGTCTTAATTTTGGTAAGAGCATTATGAATCGAAAATCCTGGAACTATGTTTTAGTATTAATGTCTTATTCACATTCTTTGGTTGCATATTGTAAAGGACCATTATCAATACTATTGTGTGTTTTGTCTCATCCTATTCTGTACACCAACCGCACGATTTTTATAGATCTCATTGTTTATCCATCAAGTACTTATTCTAACCACAACGCTCATAGAGATGTAGACGTCTGTGCGTATAAATTTCTAAATATGAAGGTTGCTTATGTATTTACGTGAATTTTTGTTAAATTATTTTTCTGATAATTTTAACTTTGGTTAAAGCATTATGAATCTAAAGTTCGGGCACTATTTATAAATACATTTATTCACATCCCTATTTTGAATTAATTTCGACTTAATTAAAACGTTTGCGCTTAATTTATCCGAAATACAACATTAATTTTGTTTCAAAATGATTAAGACTACTTGTCTTATATGAAGAGTAGGATGGTAGTTAAAAAAATACTGAGTTGTGAAAAGTTCAGACTTATTACAATCATAGATCTCATCGCTTACCTATCAAGTGTCTACTTTAAGCTCAGAGCTCATAGAGAAATATTTCTGCTATTAAAGTTCTTAAGATGAAGGTTATTTAACTATTTTCATATTATTGAAGTATTTGTCTTATGTTCTTGTTATATTAACTGCCATTATGAATCAAGAACAAGCGTTGTAGTTAATATTAATATTAGTAGTTAATATTAATATTAGTATTTATAAATAGCTCTTAGTAGCATTTTTTATCCTTGATCTCTTTGGGATTGGTCAAAACATATAATTGAATAATCTGAAGTACAGCATTAAATTTGTTTCAGAACGATTACGGTTATTTATGTTTCAATACAGTTAATACCGGATTACTGGAAGATTAGAATATTGTTTCGAAGTGAAATACTGGGATTGCGAAAAGGTTAAACTTATGACAAGCAAGTAGTGTAATATATATGTATTACATGTTTAATTATCATAAGGGTTTATGTATATATATGACTGCAAGAAACCTTATCATTCCTTACTGTGTTGTATCCTTATTCTCCTCTTTACTCTTAACTCAACGCTTGTAATTCATCTCATCGCTTATCTATCAAGTGTATGTTCTTATGTTACGTTTTATGTACTAGCACAACTTATATTAAAAGTTTGCTCTTAAATATTTAAAAATGCCTTAAGATGAAAGCAATGGAGCGTAGGAACAAATGCTTTAGAAAATAGAAACACACTTTTCTATGTATATTAATTTAATCATTCCATTTCATTTAAAGGAAGTTAAACCAACAATAGCTTTGAGAAAAATTTATGTAATTTAATTGAAACAAAATGCCTTACTATCATTGACTTATATTTTCCCATTTCGGTTAAATGGCAATTAATGTGTTGTAATTGCATTAATATATTCAAACTTTAAATTTTATGGTAGTTTTTAGTTGTAATTACTCAAACCAAAACTCTTTATCTAAAGTTTCGAGAATTCTTTCTATTTTCTTTTGTACAGAGAATTTACCTGAAATTATGTTTTCAGCGTTTTCAAAAGTCCTAGAAAATCTGCAATGCTTTACAATGTTTGTTTACAAGCGTCAGAGAAATATCGACCAAACCCAGTTACTCATGACAACTCAATTTCACGAAGTATAATCAATTCGAACTCCTTAACCTCACGTGTGTGATTCACTTAAACACGAAACGCAAACTATATGATGTTCACCGTAAGGTGTTCCTCTACCCAGCAACAAATAATTCAACTTTAACCCAGATATGCCACACGCAGTCCAGTTAGCCACACAATAAAAAGCACACACATTGATACAAAAAGCTACATTAAACTCCTCGCCAACAAGTCGATCATGCGTGACAAATCATTCTTCAAAAGAAGTAATCTCCCTCGGACATTTCTACACTTATACTTTTATTCCTTGGAACGGAGGTGGTTAACAAATGAGGGCGAATAGATTTTCAGTCCAACGATTATATCTTCCAAATGACATTACTTATTACCCCCAAAGACAATAGGCAACCCATTAGAAGGAAAGGAATGGTGCCTCCACAATGACGATGGTAATAACTGGAAAGGAAGACCTCTTGTGAGATTTGTCTTGGATGACATTTCCCGATTTCTTTTGCCTCAGAAGACGTCCACAATCAATTATCAACGAGGAAAGGAAAGTGATAGCATTAGTGGATTTTTATTTGTGTTTCTGGAAGTGGATGGTATGCATATTGTTGCTGGGAGTGATTTGTCATACCTTTTTGTGCTCGAAAATTATTTTATAGAAGTTATGATAAAGTATCACTTTGAAATATGCAGGGCATACAAATATTGTACGAAGAATGGAGACAGGGTTACGATTTGGACGAAAAGGAAAATCGTCTCATCATTTTGCTGTTGCGCATATTTCAAGTAGTGGTTAATTTAAAACTAGTTTACTTTGTTTACTTTAAGGTTCCAAGAAGATTAATCAAATATAGCCCCATAGTACCGATTTAGGTCAACAATTATTTAAAGTATAATTTCAAAGCACTGAAATACAGTCGAATCTTGATTATCCAAGGTACTTTTGACCGAGGTCACCTAGGATAGCCAGAAACTCGGATAATAGGTACGTTTTAACACAAAGAGGCCAACGTGAAATACAGAAAATATTTACTGTACTATATGTTATTACTATTGCTACTGAAAGATTCATAAAGCGAGAAATCTCAGTATCAAAGTAGGCTCGTATAACATGAACACTCGGTAAATTGGAGCTCAGATAATCAAGGTTCTATTATATATTAGTGTAATTTTTTAATTTGTGCCAGCTATTTATTAGACATATTACATTATGTACAGCATCTCAAAAATGCGCATTATATACAGTATAATTTCTGATAGACTGCAAAAACCATGTATTTAAATCATGATTTTCTAATAGATTTGAAAATTAAGGAACTACTTATAATTTAAATGATAATTGTTTCAAAATATTCTTAATTTATATAAAACAATTTTTAGAATTCAGTTCAAAGAATTTTGCTATAAATTATGTTAAAATGGCAATAACTCTGACTTAAATTTCATTGCGCAAAAATTATTTCAAAGTATAAGGAATATTAAATGATTATACGAATAATTTTCTATTTAATTCTACAAACAGTATCGTAATGTGTTTTCATCCATAACATTTGAGAACGATGTAGATGAGTGATAAACATTAAATGTCTGAAATGGATTGCATATAAGTTCAGGAAATTTCAAAGCATATGAACAGATATAATGCAATTCATCCAAAAAACTGAATGTGAAGTATGTCTCCGTCAAAATGTCAAAGTATGCTCTTAAAATGGTTAGACTTATTTAAGAACTATTATTTGAATGTTCAATTATAGAGCGGAATCAATTTATTTTGTCTCGGGAGAGTATTAGCCAAGTACGTGTTCTTGAAATAATATATTATTGCAATACTTTGAAATTGGATAATTTAAAAGTTTAAAAAAGTCATTTTTGTTGTTATGGGACGATGTGTGTTACATGTAACGTGGAGTTTTACAAATATATCGTCGGCTGACAAATGAAATACATCAAGTCCTAAATTTCAAGCCATGCCTTTTTCGGATTTTCTTGAAGAGAATGTTTGGATCTCCAGACTAGAGAAGTGCAATAACATTTTCTTCTTAAATAAGACACTGTGCGTAAAGCTAAGGAATAGTATTGTTTCAATTTCGTTTTCTCAGAACTATGTTTTTCACAGCATGTTTCACTTGCAAGCCCATGTTAGGAATACTTTCGGTTGAAATAACTTCCCTGGCAATATGTATATCTCAAGAACTTACGAAATTAAACATTTTATTCCGATTTTACAATGAAGTCCTTATTGTTCTGGAAATTGTTAATTCTGGAAATATTGCTGAATTTAACTAAAACGAATAACATGAGTATTTCCAGGATTGTTCGGATGTAGTTCTATCAATTGCCATATCCTATACCTAGTTTAGATTAGACCTAATTTTGACTGATTTCCTGGGAGAAATCAGCCAAAATTAGGTCTAATTATAAGAAATCAAGGTTATTGCCCCACCTAAGTATTACGATTACATCTAGCGATTTCCCTCTAGGTTACTCAATGACGAATCCCGAAAATCTTCTTTCATTCCTCTCTTTCTTCCATCTAGTCCGGATGATCTCCGTAGGAATTGGATCTTCCTGTTTCCCCAGACCATTTACCTTGATTGAATATCTGCCTTCCCGCTTGCATCCCTAAAGACGTAGGATCAGGCAGTGCGTTGCAAAACAATTCTTGCAGAACAAAAACACAAGACGTCTGCTGTAGGAAACGGTTATGCCCACAAAAGTGAAAATTGAATGAGTTTGAACTTTTGTGTAGATGTAGTAAATTGATAGATTCTGGAATTTTATTTGACGTATAGAAAGTAAAAGTTTAAATTCGCACGTTTTGCAAGAATAGAGGTTTTAGTTTGTTTATTACTTTTGGAAAAAAAATTATTTCTTAAAACGCTCATTTGAATTATTTTATAAATTTTTTTTTATACTAACGCAGTACTTAATTGTAAACTTGCCTTGTCCTTCAGAACTTTTTCATACATTTTTGCGTGCACATGTGCGCATCGTCGGCTTACAAGTGGAACATAGTCAAAATTTTCGAGGTATGAATTCTTTAGCTTTCCTTGACCAGAATGCGGTGATAAAACTAATAAAATCCACTGTAATTTTTTCCTTTGCATAATTAGATTTCTTGAGAAACACACTTAGTGAGTATAGCATAGTAAGTAGAATTTTTCCCATTCGTTTTCTTAGAACTGTATTTTGACTTAATGTGTTTCGCTTGGAAGTCCACAATTTTTTTTCGTGAGTGTATATAACCTGTTTTTCTATAAACTTTCATATAGATATAGATGAAAATTATTTTCCAAGTTGCATAAATTAAAGCAAGGAAAGCAATTTATTTTTTTGAAAGCAGTTACATTAGAAGAATTACTTTATAAACTATATATATATTTCTCATATAATAGGTCAAGATCATAGCAAGGGAAAAATTTTTACTTTAATTTGAAGAATACGTAATTTTTTTCGCGTGACTACATTTTGAAATGGAATACCCGTTAATTACGCATACAACTATGATTAGCGCAAACCAGAAATGTGTAAACAAAGCAGAAAATCATCTGTTGTGTAATTAGTGGTGTACAATGTTCCACTAATTGGTTATTGAAAGTAATTCATAGCCTTATTGAAATCTTTAACGAAAAAGATTTCTGAACGTTGCTTAAGATAAATATTTCACGATTGTTGATGCATTTAACAGCATTTTTTATTAGACTTGTATCATATTGTAAGTGCAAGAATAATTCCTGAATATTCCATTGAAAAATGCTTCTACAGTGATTCTGCTAAAATACAACACTCATAGCATAAAATAAATCGCTCTGGGTTTCACAAGAATACTGAAATCATTAATTAAATAGACGTCTCGAATGTCACTCGTGTTTGAAAATTCAGTATACTGAAATAGAATGAAATTTGAGCTATTGATTGGAATAGTGATACAAATAAACCATTTTATTATTTTAACAAAGTAGAAAAAGCTGCTTGATCAGAAATATTTTAATACTTTAAATTTCGGTGTTCAATAATGAAGTAAAAGGTGACTATCATAATTCAATTTTGCTGATAACATGGAAGTGTAACTTATGTTAGAGAATATTAGTATTCCTACCATGAATCATGATTATGTGCGTTTTTACGCATTATTTTATTGAAACAATATAATTACATAGAAAATACACGTGTAGTCCTTACATGTTGTGTAAATACAATCATGTGATTACAATTAGTATTTTTCTAAAACGTAAATGATGTAAAGATTAAGCATTCACTTTGGTAAAATAAAACAGAGCAATTGTGGTTTGCAAAAAATATGTTCCTACCTTAAGGAAAGTCTTCTGACTGGCCTACGCAACCTCGACGAAAAGAAAACTTAATTTTATAAAATATAAAATATATATAAAGGGATTACACAACATTAATTCCATCTTAAATTTAACCGCCCCAAAACGTTTTGCAAGATAGTGCGTACTTCAAAAGAACCGAACGACCCAAATGTTCCATTAAGCATTTTTAATGCTCTAAAAATTAAAACGTTATCTAGGGTACATGAATACAAATATAAGAGGGTGGGGGTAGATCGCAACTTTATATATATCACGTGGTAAAGCGACAGTAAACCAAGTTAATCTTCTTTGATGCCCTTAACCATAATCTGAGTTATCTTCTTTCTCGCTCCGGCTCCAAAAAAGAAAATTGTTTCGAGCCGAGCCCTCAGACGTCGCCGACGTAAAATCGAACTTTCCAATCCATTAATTTTCAAACTTTTACGACCGTAATTCGTCAAAGATTGAGCAAAACAGCTAGGAAATTTAATTTTTTTTCCTCCTGCCCTCACTTCTCCTTTCGACGGCAAGCAGTAAAAGAGAAAAGTTGCTCCTCGCCCATAATAAGTTTGGGGATTTTAAAGTGCTTCCAGTTGCTTTACAAAAGAGAGCCCTAGCTACTGTTCCACCCATAAAAAGACGGCGCAGCAAATATTTATTACGTTTTTCCGGCTCTTTACTTTCCGTAATTGGAGAGCACGGGCATTGATATGTTTCTCGGCTTAGTTTTGCCTCATCAATTCCAAATTCCGTTTGTCCTGCAAACAGTTGTCCACTTGGCAGATATCTTTGAATTGAGACAGATTAAAGATAATGGTCTGGCAATCAATAGACATTTGTTACATTCTCATTAAACATAAACTTTGTCTTCTTTATACCGGTAATTTTAAGATTTCTCTATTCTATGCTGTTTTTATTATTAGTTTTGGATTATAATGTCGTCGCGCGTCTAACAAATGAAACACTAAGTCATCATTTATAAATGAGTTTTTTAATTTTTCTTGACCAGAATGTAGTGATCTTTAAATTAGTTAAATCCGCTAAGTCATTTTTTTCTTGGCATGCAGGTTTTTTTTTTTTGAGAAACGCACTTTGAAAACACTGACAAGCATTTTCTTCTTCAGGTTCATCGTTTGTCCGACAAACAAATTTCTACTTGAGAAACGACTTTTGTCTGACGAGCAGATTTCTCTTTAAGAAACACCGTTTATCCTATTATCAATTGTCCACTTGTCTTGTATTGAGGCAAATTAAAGATTATGGTCTGCCAACTAATACCCGTTTGTTACATTCTCATTAAACACAAACTTTGCTTCTTTCCATTGTTTTCTTTTACCAATAGTTGTACGATTTTTACTCTACTCTTTTCATCAATAGCTTTGTATTATAATATAGTCGGTTTTCAAGAATTCAACATTTTCATATACGGGTAATTTAGTTTTTCTAGACCAGAATGTGGCTATTATTCAATTAGTGAAATCTACTAAGCCGTATTTTTCTTTGAATGAAGTTTAGATTTCTTCTTGAGAAGTACACTTAGAAAACACAAACGAGCATATTTCTTTTTGAGGAATATTGTTTGTAGACAGGTATTTGGTTCCTTGGCTTTTTCGAAAGAAGCAGATTAAAGATAATGGTCTGACAACCAATGGCTGTTTGCTACATTCAAATTAAACCTAAACTCACAGATTATTCTTGTAATTCGGAGTACCCGACAGTGAACCATGTTTCAATGAAGCAACACAAAAAAAGCACTCTTACCGTAATTCACAAAATGAGAAAATATAAATTAATACTAATGTTACGTTTAAGATTAATACAGGGTGATAGATTATTTTTAATTAAAGAATAAACAGTATTTAATTCAAATTTTTAAGGTCTTTAATCCTAAATTATAAGTGCTTTTTTAAAACAGGTTTCTACAGTTTATTTCATACCTATTTCTGAACTCGAATTTACCCCTTTAAAGAGTTGAACTTTCCGCAGTCATACGTATGCGGAGATCATAAATTGATCACATCTGTGAAAGTGCGTTCTACAAAAATACAAGAAAAGACATAGCAGCGAAAAATTACATGCATCAATTCTCACACATCACGAAGATATACCTATCACGTTTCACGCATAATAAACAATTTTGCAACCAATTTTACCTACCCAATTTCTGAATAAAATTTCAGAACGCGTTATACGAGTTGAACTTTAAAGACGAATTAAAAGTTACTTTTCCAAGAATTAGAACACATTTACTAATTTTTAATTCAGCGGGGCTTTGATAATTTGAGTTTCAATTCCATGTTATCCGAGAAGAATTTGGTACAGATCTTTTTTAATTTTAAATGAAATTTAGAGCATGAGTACGCGCATTTATCATAAAAAAGGCAAGAAACTGATGCGAAACAGGAGACTGCTAATGACTTTTCAAGAGTTTAAAAATTAACTCAAGTTGGAAATTACTGCAAAATTATCGCAATAAATACATACTGTGACACAAATCCGAGTAGTGATTATTCTTTATCCTTGCTTTATAAATCTTTCAGTAGTAGCAACATGTAGTACAGTTAATATTTTCTATATTTCGTATAGGCCTTTTTGTGTTACTAAGTACGTATTTTCGGAGTTTCTCTTTATCCAAGGTAGGCTCGATTCACATTACCTCAGATAATCAAAATTCTATTATAATTCAATATTACTAATAATTTAAGTACACATTGTAATAATTTAGTGACACTAAATATTTATTGATATACATAACCTTTCCGAAACATCTCATATGCCTGATAAATAATTTTGTATCGCAAGCTAATGCCGGATGCAAGTTTCAAACACCATAAGGTTTGATTTATCAAGACGGATTATGTTACTTGACTATCAAGCAGTAAAGCATTATTACCGCAACTCACAAATTTGGCGAGTATATTGACTTACAGCATGACGAATCTTGAAGCCCATAATTAGAACAGTAAATTATTTCGTCATTAGTGTAAGGACTGAATAACAGACGTTTTTTGTAGTAAAATAAAATGCAGTTTCCCGAAAAATCTCTCGCAGAGCGAGTGTAGGAAGCATTTGAATTTGGAGTAGGAGGAGATCGCGTGTAGAGGCAAACTACCGGAAGATATTAAATAAATATTT
The DNA here is from genome assembly GCA_933210815.1 of Meta bourneti. Classification (NCBI taxonomy): domain Eukaryota; kingdom Metazoa; phylum Arthropoda; class Arachnida; order Araneae; family Tetragnathidae; genus Meta; species Meta bourneti. Next base: position 65,849,845 of record OW119923.1, on the reverse strand, counting down.
TCCGGTGGATGGAGAAAACCTTTTTCAATTTGTTTCGTTTATAGGTTAGTGGTATTATACAAGTGGATAAAGAAAACGAAACACGGGATGTGTTCATCCGTATAATCACTTTAGCAAGAACCTGCAATCTCATTAACCCTCTGCGCGTCGCGAGATTTCCGAGTAGTATACGCTTTTACCCCACAACACACAATGGCTAAGAAACTACTTCCATTGGTTGAAGGAATCCATGGATTTTTCAACCTTTAAAAAGATTCTATAGTATGTGTTCTTTTTCTTAGAATAGAATCCTTTGGAATGTTCTATTTTTTCTTTTCTTAGAACATAATTATTTGGAAAGATTCTATTTCCCTTAACTTGGAAGAGAATTATTTTGAAATATTGCATTGTTATTTTCCTTTGAATGGAATCCTTTGTAAATGCTCTATTGCATATTTCTTTAGAAAAGAATCCTTTGGAAATTGTGATAGCTCATTTTCTTAGAATAGTATCATTTGGAAGTTATTATAGTGCACATTTACTTTTAGTAGAATTCTTTGGAAAATATATTCTATTGCTCTCATTTCCTTAGAATATAATCTTTTGGAAGGATTCCACTGTTCATTTCATTAGAATAGAATATTTCGAAAATATTCTATCGGTCAAGGCGATCAAAATTGGTTAGAAGTCATGCAGAGAAGACTACAGGGGGCAAGGTGGAATCATGCGTGTGAACCCCACAGAGGGTTTTATTGAAACCGACCTTTTAATATATTCAACTTTATAGTATCCATTCTAGCTTTATTTGCTATTGCTTAACTTTTTCGACTGAATTATTTATGTAGAAAGGGTGTATTGTGAATGTTATTCTTATTCGAACACTAAAATACTCTGAGTTTAAACTTTCTTATAACAAATTGTTGAATCTCTTTGTTTCTCTTATTCAATCTCAAGGTAAGATATAGGGCTATTTACGCTGTTTTAAAATCAAGCGTTGTGAATTTGTTGGTTTTCTATTAATTTATTAAACAAACAAGTTATGAACATTAAATATACCCTCATTTACCAGACATTTTTTTAAATTTCCATTACAGTAGATCATTCTCATTGCATACATACATCCTTCAGTTAAAAATACTCACAAATTAAAACAAGAATTAAAACATAAAATACATCAAGGGAAAAATGCAGCAAACAAAAATATAAGAGCTAGTGAAGTTGCCGAGTAGCCAAAGGTCTCTCACCTGCCAGTAAGGTTCACTGAGAGTTGGTAAGCATAAGTTGGTAAATGTACTGCGTCCATAACTGCGCCATCCATACAAGGAAGGCACAAGAAGCTATTAGCAATACCAAGCTTATTTAGATGAGAAGCAAGGTAATCATGGTTTGTGGCAGGTATGAATTTTGCTACTGCCACATTTCTTAGGTAATCGGAGAAGGAAATATATGACACATTACTTGAGCCTCTGAACTGCAGCGAAAAGATCTAAGTCTGTTTTAAAGTTACATCTGCACCAAAAAAGCTTCTTGTAACTCAAAGAACCAGACAAAATATTTCAATTTAATAACTGTAAGATTCACACCACTTATGCATACATGGGTCTGAGAAATATGGAGATAAAAAAGAGACCCATTTTTCAACAAGATACAAAAAATCGGTGGATACAAAATATCGGAATCAAAAATGTCCATAGGTAGGCAAGAGGTTGAACAGATGAGGGCAAGGTCTTCTGAAAGGAGTGGTCTGCTTTGTCCTGATGTTCGAGCCAGACTGGATACTCTTGTTTTGTACTGAACAGTGCAATTCCATCACCTAACATTATTGTGAAGACATCAATTTATAACACATTGAGCCTTGCTTGTGACCTAGCCTTAGAATATATATAATAAATATTAGATAACATATACTTAAGGCCTTGCATCTCACTCAAAAGAACAAGGTAAGGAATACACTATATTGAGACTAGCATCACTTTTAATAAAAATTTTCTTTCGATAAAATAAATGGAGCAATACGATTTTTAAATGAAAGCTGAAAACGTGGCTATTTTTTTGTAGAATTCGCGTGACATTATTGATATGACCAATAAATTAAATATATCTATCATCGATAAAAGTACGAGTAGATACATTTAATTTACTGGTCCTATCACCGAGAAATTTCATAAGTGTCGATTGCTTTCGTAGACGAGGGAAACTTTGATTTGGGTAGTTTAAATTTGAGAATTTATTCTATGTATACCCAAACATACTTCGAAAGATTGGGATTCCAAATGACCTAGTTATTGGCAGAGAAGGATGGATTTTCTTAGAAGACAATGGATCAGATCATTACTCAAATCCAGCCTTAGGCTGTTATGAATTTAACGATATCATTATAATTATGTATGTTTCATACTCATAGCTTAGATTTAAATCACCTTGCAAGCCTAGAGTGAATTTAATCCGTCAAATACTCGTCGAAATCATCATAGTGCAGATAGATACATAGAGTTGAAATATACGGTGTTTTCCAGAAGGAATGAATTACTCAAAGCAATCGTTAAAGTCTCGTAAAAAGGTATGCTTAAATGTATGAAATCATTCAGTCGTAGCGCTTTCTAAGTATTAACTTATTAAAATGCTGTTAAAATACTGTCCTACGTTTTGTGTATGTTTAACGCAAACACATGCAGAATATAATTTGTTTCATGTCTTCCTGTTCCTACGAGTATACCGTAAGAAATTTTCGATAGTAATTTTCAAAAACAAACTTATATTTCGACAAATACTTTGAACACACAATATACTTAATATCTTTCTTACAACTTACTATGATCTTAATTTTCAATTCGTGTGATTTGAAGAACAATCCTCTTTGAATATCATCCTTTGTATGATATTTTTATAAATTTTTACGATGCTGGTAACAGAGGAATTTGTGGTAACCCGATAGCTCTAAGTGAGAATGCAGGTTCTCTGACATTTATATCACTTCAGAGTTTGTATTGTTTTCCAATGAACAGCGTTTAGTATTACTGAGTTTACACTTTGATTTGGTTTGTTGGTGTATACCTTTCCCCTTCAGGGGCCTCTGTGTTTCAGCTGTTTTGACTACTTTGCTAGCAACCTGCAAGTTGAGGCTTCACAGATTCGATTCCTGTAACTTACCCTGGATTGTTTGTGAATAGATTGTTTTTGAAAATCCAACTGTTTATACTACAGCTCCTTCTTGATGATTTGCTCAAATGAAAAGGAAAAAAAGCGCATGATGAAATCTACAGCAAAATAAAATCCCTTCGAGATAGATCCCTTCTAGAATAGTGCATTTAATATTCCAGTGATGCATTAATTGTCTGAGAAAAGTCCTTATCCCTCCAAACGTCAGTAAAACCAACTGACAGCCAGAATTATACTCCAACCGGCAGCACCCCTGTCAGAACTTTTCTGGCATGGGACGTCACTTGCAAACTTCTGCAGTTGGCTGAAAACATGTTATAATATTTTTGGAGTGATAACTGTTAGTATTGTTTCGCTAGATTTAACCTGTCGTCGATTTCTACCATTTGAGCAACATCAGTGGTCATGCGTGAGTTTTTCTCACGCTATCGTTCTCCGCTGATTTAAGAAGTCTGTTCGATATTGACATATATTTTATATGAATGAAATAGTAAATATTTATGAGTCAAGAACAACGGGAAAAAAGCAAAAAGCACGACTTTGAAATCTCGTCTCGCTCAGAGAGTCAAACAAGTAGTTCTCAAAAATAAAATAATAATCTCACAAGTAAAATATTACAGTTAAAATTGAGTGGAAAAGTCACTCAGATTATTGAGTCGCCAGTAAAAAGACAAAATGTGATATCAGTGATCTCATAGGGAAAGAAATACTGACAGGAACTATACATCCGGACGACCTTAGTACACTATTTGAAGTTAAAATTCACTTCAGTTCTTCTCAAACCCAGTAACAAATAACAAAGTGTTGATATTCTAAATTAGATACAGAGAAAGTGACGCTACTGTTATAGATTCTATGCAAATTCAAACTTTATTAAAAGCGTGAAAAAAGGCTCTTATAACCAGCGAGTTATATAACTTTTCGCTTTTCAGGTAGATATGTAGATAATTTAATGCACGTCCACTAGAGTAACACGACAGGCTATTTTTAACTTTTCAGAACAACTCTAAAAGCACATTATTTATGGTAAGAATAAATAGGGAGAATAAGTTTTCTCCCCATTGCATAATAATTATTAATTTCTTCACAGAATTCAGTCAAAAGTAGGTCCAAGTAAAGCGCAATTCAAAAACAATGTTCGCAGCAAACGATTGGCATGTACTGTTTCAGAAGTTATATAAAAGCCAAATGAATTATTTACTGTTTCTGAGAAATGGGTTGGATTACTTATGTGTTGACTCATTTTATGTTCCATGAAATGGATCATAAAACGGTGTCAAATTCTTTCAAGTCACGCAATTGTTTCGTTTAGTTCATCAATAAGAGAATATGCTCTTTCAAAAGCTCTATTGCTTGTCCATTTTATAATTTTTCCTGTGCAATCTTCGAGTTGTGTTGCGTGTAATGATTCAATGTATCCCACACTTCAGTCCGTTACCAAGACCATCTCTTAACTGCCTTTTTTGTTTGAAACAAACAAGTCGTTTCAATCTAAGTATGATTACAAAATGGACCAGCATTTGTAGTCAGAATTCTTTATGACACACGCGTTTACGAAAGTCCTGAAGAGCTTAAATTACTAGAACTGAGACTTTTGAATTCTTTATCAAAAGGGAGGAGAGCTTTTCTGCATTATTTTACGTAACTCCTACTCCATTATTTAATGCCGAAATAAAATTTGTTATCCATCCTTATTTGTAGTTTCACAGTTTTTAGTGGATACCTAATGAAACACAAAAGGTCCTAAAGAAGAAAAATCTGTACTGTTAGTTACCTTATTATGTAATACAACAGCTGTTGAACAGTATACATTCTACTATAAAACATTTTTATTTTCCAACTTACGTGACTTACTTGATGCAATATAATTGAAAATATTTTAGTCTATTTAGTTTATTTCTCTATGAATACGTTTTGTTATATGAGGACTTTGATTTTAGAGACACATTTTACTATATTAAGGTATGATCTTATAATTGATACTTTCAGCTAGCAATAATTTAAATTAAGCATGTCATTACTATGAATCATAATTAAACATTTTCAAATTTATCTAATATTTCTCAGAAACGATAAGAACTACACATTATTTTTCATTCCTAAGGAAATCTCTCAAATCAAGTTTTCTCTTAGGATGTAAAGAATAGCTACAATTATGAATAGGCTAATGGTCTTCTAAGACTATTTGCGACTACTATTTTCTTGTGAATGCACATTCGATCTCGTAATACTATTAAATAACGAATATAAATGGCGGGGATTTAATAGCATAATTAGAAGTATTTCTAACACACGGATTTTCAATAGTGGGTCATGGTTTTAAATAAAATAAGTACATAGATTGAAAAAAATAAGTCAGCTATATTATCTTTTCTTCAAATATCACAGACAACATTACAGGCACTTGAGGCATGCAGTTATACAAAATTTAGTTTAAGCACTTTTGTATTATTTCTGTGAATATTTATAAGCATATCCATTTATTCATCGGTAAGAATTGTATTAAAACAATAAATATTTTAAGGTAATTTAGTTTTCATTCATTGAAAAACTCAATTTTGATATTACCTTGTTCTAAAAATCTATAATTTACAATAATCAGACAGTAAAATATCATATCTCAATGAAATTTATTTAATAAAGCACTGTCCCTTTTGTCAGAACCGATAAAGTGCAATAAAAAAAGATTAATCTATCATATTCATTTAATAGTATTTTAATCCTGAGTAAAAGTAACATTAAAACTTTAAAAAATAACAATAACGCAATAAAACTTATATTATAGTTTTAACGATCATCCAATATTAATTAAAATTCCTCATAGCAATTGTCTTTCATATTCAAAAATTATAAATTGAAATATAAATATTCTCCTAACTGAAATAAACACTAATATAATGATACATCCCTAATTTATGATTTGTACCATTATACTCTTAGAAACACCAATTTATATCAAATGAAATTGACTCGCAAATTTGCATGGCAATTTAGTTTGATTTTTTTTTCAATTTTCTATTGAAATTCCATTGTTTATTCTTAAATCCTTTACACCAAGTACAAATTAAGAGATAAAAGCTAACATTCTAAATTTTACAAACGTAAGAAAAATATATCATTGATTCTATTTTTGATTCCAACGATTAACAAGTAAGTACTGAATTTTAGAAATCTTTTCACATTTCGAGTGATACATCATTAGATAAAAGCAAGACAACAATATTTAATAGGATTAAAATCACATTGTTTGAATTTTAGCATCAAATATGTACCATTTGGATGACAGGTTTATTTTGAATGATCGCAAATCTGGTTAACCATTCACACTTTTAAAGCGATAGCCATTAGTGATTTGAGGGATGCAAAACCCTTTCACACACAAAAATAGATTGTTACCTTTTAAAACCAAAGTGGATTGATTTTATAAAAACACTTTAACTCTGGATACTAGGCATGAGAAGAAACAAATTTGAAGAAACCTGGAATCTCGAGATGCCTTTCAGTTGTTTTCAATTCAGAAAATAACTACTTGAATTCTATACCGAAATTAAATTCCTTAACTATGACGTTACTTTTAAGCACGCTTCTTAAAAGGCAATTAATTTACTGAGACGCTAAAAACATCTTTAATGAGTGCCCATTTCGATCTTTACTTTTCATTAAACTTAATGAGTCATAAACATGTTTTATTGAATACAAAAACACAAGAGAAAATAATTTTCATAGGTTTCAGTCATTTTAGAAAAATTCATATAACTTTTATTCAAAGTTATGTCATTATACTTTCGGTAAAGATTCCATAGTAAATAGATTACTGTTTGTAATATGGCTGATTGATTTAAAGCACATATAATTTAAGTTAAGTTTGTGTAACTGATCACGTGGGAAAAATTAGAAATGTTTAGCTAAAGTAGTCAATTTGGAAAAAATCTATCCACTCCACACGCTTTTGTTGAACACGTTAAGTAATAATCGAAAAGAGGACGACGTGACTCAGTGGGTTAGCCCACTGCATTAGCAACTTTTGAGTTGTAGGTGGTGCATGTTCGATTCCTCTAACTTATCCTAGGTATATGTGTTGGTAGTACTTTTCTTGTGTGCATTTACTTGAAATTGTTTGACGTAGCTTTACCAAATATGGCACTTGCCATAGAATCCAATCAACTAGAAAACGAAAGGATCTTGTCTCGTGATGGCTATTTATGCACTTATACACGATTGCCTCTTAAGTTTCGTCTTAAAACCTAATGTTAAACATTAAATTATTATGGGGAAACACTTATTAAATTTACAGCTAATTCAGTGTGTGTGTGTGTCTAACATATTTTTCTGTTAACATAATCATTTAAGAAGTAAATAACTTTTGTCGTATATGCAACACCCATTGCAATATACTTTACCTTCCACATAGTGTGTATGTCTTTATTTGTTTTACCGTCCAAGTGGTTTCGACGATATATCTCGTCCGTCAAGATCTGACCAATTTTGCTAAGATATCTTGTTATCGAGATATTACCAATTGTTTGATGATGACAAGATCAAAATCTGGTTAGTTTTTTTCAGTGACGAGATATATCGTCCAACAAGATCTGGCCAGTTTTTACTATTGACGAGATACCTCGTCGAGACAACCACCAGGAGAGTAAAAACTTGAAATAGATTGGCTACTTTAGATATGTATATAACAGGAACATTCAGAGAGCTTGTTGGTACAAGAGAGAAATGATACAAAAGGCACTGGAGGTGAGAAGGAATTCTGAAAACATTTTACGTGCACACTCCACACGTGTACATGTAATTATATTTTATAAAAATTATAACTAGTTTTTTAAATCCTTCAGGTACGCAAAATACGCCTTTCATACGAAATTATGTCCATATTTATCTAAAAACTGCTTAAAAACATTAATTATTAAGGAATTGAGGTCAATATTTACAATCAAAAATCGAGTTTCACCATAAAAATCTCACACTTCCACTCAAGGATTTACTCTATACAATAATTAGACAAGTACACCTTATTCCAGAAAACACTTTAAGTAACGCATGACAAATCATTAAATGATCTACATTCAAAACTTTGAATAGTCTGTATTCAATTCAGATCACTTCTTAATAAAAAATAGCTTTTACGGATAAATGCCACAAATTTCAAACCCAGAACACTTGTATTGTACTTTAATAAATTCAAATTTAACTTAATTTTATTTCAAGCACAACCTATTTAACCCGCGGAGACGCGCGCTACTTGTTGTTACATGAAGACGCGCGCCGGGCTTCGTAGGCCCGAAGCAATATTTTCTTAACAAAACATAAACAAAATTTATTTTACCGTTAAAAATTAATTTAGTTAATCAAAACACAATATGAAAAATAAAAAAATTATTTTTCAGATAAATATAGCTTTTAAAATTCTACATTTTAAAATGCATTTTAAGTTTATAATTATGTCACATTGATACTGAAGAACGAAATTTAAGAAACCAAATTAGAAATAGTATTCATTTATGAAAAATTAAATTATTGTTACATTAATAAATTGAAAATAAAACTTACATTTCACTGACATTTATTGCAGAGAACATTGCTATGTTCTCCACATACATTTTTTCCACACTTAGCACAACAAATTTGTGATTTCCTGTCCTTTGAACTGGGGCATACATGGCACCTTTTTCTTGAAGAATTCTTTTGTCTTTTTGTCGGGGGTGCTTCACAATATTCACTCTGGCTACAGTTTAGTTTTTCTCGCATTTCACGTGGAAGCATTGGTTGCAAACTTCTTTCTTGTAGGTGGTCCTTCAAAGTTCTAACGAAAGTTCTTTGATAAACAAACTTCGTTTTCTGTATTGAATCGCCGGTGTTTTAGTTGACAATAGCAGTACTCGGGCATTTATTGTTGCAATATTTAATATACTGAAAAATACAACCATGGGCCATCTTTTGCTTATTCTAGCAGTAGAATATGTAGATGACATTTCATCCACTACATCTACAGCACTCTTTGTTAGATTATAAAATGTTATAATCTCTGGTTTCTTGGCTTCTTCTGTCGATTTATCAATGGCACTATCATTATGCATTGTAGATAACAGGACGACGCATTTGTTTTTCTTTGGCACATAGGAAACCAAAGTCATGTTTTTTTGAAATCCAAATAATGATGAATGCACTTCTCGATTCTTTCCACAAATAAATACTTTTGGTAGCTCTTTTTTATTTTTTCTAACTGTTCCAAAAAGTGTAATTTTCTTCTCTAAGAGATCCTTTGCCAAACTGTAACTGGTATACCAGTTGTCAACAGTAAGGTTTCGCCCTGAATTGAAGATGGGTTTCACTAATCTCTTGACAATTTTATCGGGACCATTTTCTGTCCTGTACGGACCTGTAGGTTGAGCTCCTGTATAAATTTCAAGGTTCCAAGTATAAAATGTTCTTGCATCCACTAGAGCAAAAATTTTGAGTCCATATTTTGCAGGTTTAGTAGGGATATACTGACGAAACGAGCATCTTCCTCGAAATGGCTCTAACTTTTCATCAATTGTTACATATTCGCCAAGACTATACAGTTTTTAGCAATTTTCAAGAAATCTTTCGAAAATATTTCTGATGGGAGCAAGTTTATCCAATTCTCTTCTAGAAGAACGGTTTCTAACATCATCAAATCTCAAACACCTCATTAGAAATAAAAAACGTTTACATGACATAGTTCTGTGAAAAATGTCAAACCCAGTACCATCAGTAGCCCAAAGATCACGAACATTTACATGAGAAGCTTTGTAGAGTCCTCCAAAATAAAGAAGTCCGTTGAATGCCTTTACTTCTGAGGTACTTGTGGGGCGAGCATCTCTTTCCCGTTCTAAATTACCAGCAATCGATTGAATATAAATATTCGTACACTCCACAATAGTTGATATTATTGTTTCGTCGATAAGCAATTGCCAAGAATTTACAGGCGAGGATACAGCTTTCGCTTCTCCAACATTTCCGGGCAATTTTGTCATGATGTTGTGAGCCAGAGTTCTCACATTTTTTCTTGGTTCTTTTTTATTCCATTTTGTTAATTTATCTTTACCAAGATAGTGATCCATAGATTCAAAAATATCTGATTCATTGCTTGAATCAATATCTTCTTCCGAATTTGACTGATGATCACTAAACTCCTCTTCATCAACAATTTCTTCATCTTCTTCATTAATGGATTCTTCATCAGTTGACACTTCAGCTAATAGCGTCCGTAATCTCTTCATTTCATCATCATAGCTCAAATAGCGAGACATTTTCAATCCGTCTGTTCTCCTTCGCGATCTTAACGAAAACGCCAGCGCGCGCGCCGGGCCTCAAAGGCCCGAACACCGTTTTTCTGAGAAAACAAGTGGGGGAAAATTCTTGAAATGCCTGTGGTTGTGACCTACATGACCTTGAATGCAGCTACTGTGAAACTGGATTTATTCCATTGAGGGGCTGATTTTCTGTGCCAAGTTTTTGTAATGCTCGGGCCTGATAGGCCCGGCGCGCGTCTTCGCGGGTTAATTGGGTATACTTATTTTCCTTTTTAAAACTACATTTTTACTGACAAGATAAAAACATCTTGGAACTGAAAGTTTGCTTACCTTTAAACAATCTGTTTTACTTTCGATAATTGTTTTAATGCTATTTCGTGTGTTCTAACAATCTGCAAAGCACTCAGAAAGGTAAACAGAGGATATATTGGCTGTAATATATGTTTTGATGATTTCAAACCATCGATAATAGTAAATAGAGCAGCAGCGATCTCTTATATACAAAACTGGTGAAGGCTTTGATCTAAGGATAAATTCCAATTATGGATTGACAATGGCCAGTGGGAAATGTCTTCTATTCTTTGGAGATAATAAGAGATGTGAATTGATTAAGATTCCGAGCATCATGGAGCAAGTAAATCGATGGTTGTGCTAATAACTATCGATCATTTTCAGAATCAGATATAAATTGCGAAGCATCATTATTGCGCTAGTTAAACTTTCAGGAGAGATTCAGAAGTTTCAGGAGAAATGATTATGCAATGTTTGAAAGTTTAATAGCACTTCATATATTGGATTTTTTAAAAGCTCTTCGTGGCATTTGATGTTATGGAAACACATAAGGTAATTCTTCTATATTTACATGAGTACTTATTATTTAATAAGTTTCCAATTTTAATTTAAAAGAAATAAAATGTTCTCCCTTTTCAGAAAATTATTAAGAAGTAATTACGGTTTGTTACAAGTTAAACATTAAAGAAAACTATTTACAAACCATAAATAAATAAATTTTCGCAAAACATGTGCTCCAAATTATTTGTATAAGATATTGAGATAAAATTTAATGCAGCTAAGCTGACATTTCGTCTAAATCTCTTCTCAATTAATTTTTTGTAAAATGTGAATTTATACAATTTATGTATCTTCAATGATTCATATGAACTCATACGTAATTTTATAAAATACGCAAATTTGATCAATAAAGTATAAAATGGATTTATATTAAAAATAAAGAAAGTTTTTGTATTTAGTAGAGCTTTGCAATTAGAACAGTAAATTAAAACTAATTTCCTTGAAACTGATAGCCTATCAAATATTTAAGGTAATTTTTAATAAACACATCCTTGAATATTTCTTAGGGATAATAGTTCCTATCTAACAAACGGCAGTAGCGACTATAAAAATTAATGACCTTCGAGTTTGACGTAATAAAGCATTTAATGCTTACTGAAGTTAAATTTTTGACAGCTCATATACTTATATAAATATGAAAAGATCAGACAATTTTATCGTAAATGCTACAGTTCAGTATATTTTGTCAAATAAAGGCAACAGCTGACTGTATAGTGTCACTCTAAAATATCAGACACGTCTCAAAAAACTGAAGTTTTAATTGAATTATTTCACACTTTCCAAGTCTTTCTGACGTATACAGAAGCTATAACTAAAATACACGAAATACACCACAGTTGGAAACACTCAATAAACTAACTTCCGCTCCTACTGAATTTTAATTTAAAAATCGAGCAGAATTCTTTTATATTATCTATATTACAGCAAACTTTCTAAGAAATACAATATTTCAAGCCGCTCAACGACGAAATGAATGGGATATTATTTTCACTTCTTTGCTAAATAGGATGGATAAAAAGTTAGGTCTCCTTGGGGATATTTTTCTACTCGGGCTCAACTTTTGTGGCAAGTGGATTACGGATGCTGGAAAGGCGTTTCAGTGATAGATCAATGTCACCCTGCAGGTAGATAAGCACACCCATTTGTTACGCTTGTACAGAATAAAAAGCTAGATCATATAAAAATTATACTTTGTTTTTCCTTTGCCTTCCGCATCATCCAACGAAATAGGGTTGGTTATTTTTTCCAATTTTAAACCATAGTTTGTAAGGTAATATATATATATATATATATATATATATATATATTACATATATTTATATATATATATATATATATATATATATATAAACCTAATTTAACCTTTCTTAAATTTCTTGATTTTAAAATTTTTGGATTTCTCTTTGTTTTGGTTTGTAATTTTGAATTATATATATATATATATATATTACATATATTTATATATATATTATATATTTATATATATATATATATATTACATATATTTATATATATATATATATATTACATATATTATATATATATATATATATATATATATATATATATATATATATATATATATATATATATATATATATATATATATATATATATATGGAAAAATAATCCAAATGAGTCTGTTGTAAGGATAAAAGAGCAATACTGCATTGCTCAGAAATCGTGACGCTGGGCGTATAAATAGATTTTACTCGAAAAACATTGTGTTGTGGTAACAGATCTGTTGAAATGTATTGTATTCTCATATTATTTGAAAAGTCTGATGAGGCATTCCACTGTCACGTATGGGACAATCATACACACAGATTTTTGACATGAAAATGTCTGTATCCTTTTTTATTCTCTTTATGAATCAAAACCATTTCTGAGCTAAACTGTCTTCCATCAAGAAAGCTTACCTCAAATTTTTGGGTATACCCGTCGCTTGTTTCTATACAAAAAGTGCTATTATGAAAACGTCATGTATTGGATGTGTGTGGTCACATTGAGATGTCTTATACTTGACGGCTTGATGTACCATCCCTTTTCTATATTAATAAATCATACTAACCAACAATTTTTTATCATCTTATTAATGAAATATGTATGAAGGAAATATAATGTTTATGTTCAGAAAAGTTTTTTATTAATAAAGAATGACAAAAGTTGCAGCCATTTTCCATGGCTAAAATCAGTGTGTAATTGTCCCATACGTGACAGTGTAATACCCATGATATATGTACCGCTATGCTAATAAAAAAGATGAAGTATTTCCACGTAAGGGCATGAAAGATTAATAATCCTAATACGATTCATATAAAAGTTAGGAAAACAAGACATTAATGTCCTAATACGATTCAATAAACTCTTGACTGAGTGCCAGTACTATTTTCGAGCATTTTCTTCAGATATACGTTGCCCCTAACAACATTTAATCATAAATTAATCAATTTTGGAGATATTAATGTTTTATTAGAAAGAAAATGCATAGTTGTTTTGAAAAATTGCAGTTGAAATTAGGAGTTTTAAATTAAATTATATTTAATACAGTGGTTGGCCTTACAATTAGGTACACAATTGTTGTTGAAATCGTCACATATCTATACTTTTTCACGAGCTTTTGTCTAGACTAGAAACATATTTTTTAATGTCTCTATATAGTTAAAGATCAGCTGACTCATCGTCTTCAATAAATATCTATTTCAGAATAAAAAAGATCCTTTATTAATTGTCATATAGTACATAAATCATTGTGTAATAAATCAATGAATTCTCTAATATTTTTAAGAATTATCCTACAGCAGAGTGTAAGTGTGTTATGTTTGTTTGAGGAATAGAAATAGTGTGGTAATTTTAAGTAATAACCATAACTGAAAACTCAATATCCTGAATCAACAGATAAAATAGCATTATTTATGAAAGTTCATGTAAGTTGAATTTCGTAAATTTGGAATTGAAGGGCAATTCATTATTCAAATGCAAGGCGTTGTTGTTCCTGTGTAACAGCTTTGTAAGATCTGCGAAATTTAAATGTATTTTAATTTAAAATGCATAAACAAAATAGAATCACTTCGGGTGTTCTATGATTATTTAACAAAATGTACACTCATTTAAACAGAGATAAATAATTAGATAAAATATCAAGTTTTGGTAGTGTAAAAATTGTGCTTATAATACAAAGCTTTTAATTAGCTTCCCTCTATTTAATCCCACTGGGCCTTACTCTATGAACTTAAATTCTGTATGCAGTTTTAAAACGTTTTTATACCATTTTAATAGGATGTTGTGCTGCTCCAGTGCGATGTTAATTCAACTATCCTACTACCTACCACATCATTTTTAAATATATATGGGATTCCCATTGGGAACTGTTTAATAAACTAAATTTTTTCCCGATGTCTAAGCCTTATCATTAGTCAGTGTTTCTGAAATTAACGAGGGACTATTACTTCTAGAAAAATATGCTTCCAAACAAATAGTTTCCTGTAGTAAATACATCTACTTCATTAAATACCCTTATATTATTAATCATTCACGTAATAACATTTTTATTGCTGTTTATAAAGCGTGGTTTACGTATCTTTGGATACTGTAATGTTTTAGTCTATAACTAAGGTCATGTGTATGCACATAATTAATCTATCATCTTCATTCTCAACCGATAACCATGTTAACCAATATATTACAGTTTGAACGCGACCCCAAATTGTCTTTTATCATGTCTAAAGTTCAATGTTTCTAAGTTGTTTATATCAGCATCTCAATGCTCCTCGTTCATCCTTACACCTTCCAAGTTCCCAGCCACGTTACCGTGGTGTTTAAGTTGGGTGCCAGCTCAGGTGTGACCTCGTCATCTGACCGTGGTTCAAAATTACGAGGGGTTGTCCTTGATCCTTCCCTTCAAGACTGATCTCGGATCGACACCAATACTTTGATATGATGCTCCAGTACGATGTTTATTCAACTACCTTCGTACATTTAAGTTCTCAGCGTACTTTAAAACCGAAAATTCATATTTACCTTGGTAACTGCTTATTCTAACTTGGGATTTAAGTTCGGTTTTTAGATAGTGATCGGCTGAAATAGTCCATTAGTAGGAAAGAGACTACAGTCCCTTTACCTGAAATTCCAGAATTTGCCGAAGGGTTAACACATTTACTGACAGATGTAAATAGATATAAACTTTATTAACGCCTAAAATCATACATTAATCGCTGCAGTTTTTCACGAAGGAGTAGCAACCTGAACTTTTTATAGTGGTAGCAAGATGTATAATACTGTGATCGGAAACTAATTTTTACTCGACTTATGAAACTATATCGAAGTCTCAAATAGTTATAAGAAAAAATTCATATATAATGGCATGATCCACCTTAAGAAAAACTGTAAAGTGTGTCTACAAAGGACGCAAGTCCATCGGACTAGTGGTCAGGCTGTTGGCTTTCGGATGGAAAGTCCTCTTTCAAATTTGGGGTATGGCAAAGATGTTTGTCAATCTGGAATTGAGAATCGTGAATTCATCCTACGTGATGGATCAGATCAGAGCAAAAGTGGCTTACAAATTCGCCATAATAACGTTCAGTTTACCTGGCATCAGAAAAAATCTACAAAAATGGCAAGTATATAAGTCCTTAAAATATCTTCATATTTTATATTAATTAATGAAACTAGTATATGAACAATTGAACTAGTATATGAACAACAAACTAGTGTTTGAAAAATATATTAATAATTATAAAGAAAGAAATTCATATCGCATTTGAGCTTTATAAATAATTATCTTCGCAGTTAAATTGTTTTGTATAAATTTTTTAAACGATTCTTTGCGACAGAAATCCTAATTAAAATGTTGAGTGCGTTTAAATTAACATACATATGACGCCGTTTGGCGCTATACTTATTAAGACGTATTAATGACTTTTTCCCATTCACAATCGTCAAAGAATGCGATAAAGTTTTTGCATACCTTATAATTAAATGATGCCACGTTACCAAAACCTTTTTGATAAGGAACACCGATAATAAACCACTTAAATGCAATCTTCGTAAAAACATCAAATATCAATTAACAAGTGGTGGTAATATCAGTATTCTTAATGATGATGCAAATGAGATTTAATGAAAAAATATTCCATTTATTGATACCGTGACTAATTATATCAATTAATCATACGCTACTGAATTGCGTCTTTGACAAAATTAATACCTTTCTACATTTTGTTACTAGAATTTCAGAACACAATGGACCTAGTCAATATTAAAATTTCATTCTACTAAAATGGATATTTTTTGAATTATTCTAAATGGGTGCTGAAAAATATTAGTTTTATGACATACAGTGGAAGCCAATGGATTGTCCAAAAAAAACTCGAATTGTGTTAGAGACAATGAGTGACCCTATAACAATTGTGGATTCAGTCGTGTCATCTGTAATGGCGTTTCATTAGACTAATGACTCTTAACTCGTTTGGTACGTAAGAAGGGATTCGAATTACTACTTCCCATGCTTCGTGCTCAAACTTACCACAAACCCATCGTTATTTCTATTTTTATCACGGACATTACGTTTAAACATAGTTATTGATTTAAAGTAAGCGATTTCTTCTAGAGCAGGGGGGTATGCAAGACTGGTTTTACGTAGATGATTTTACGAGATCATTACACATGAAACGATGTACCTTCGTATACTACTTAATTTATACTTATTTGTGACAGTCATTATTCTTCACTATAACACAAAAAACTTTCAGAAGGGAAGTTTCAGAAAAGAGGTGATTAGGTGAAATGAACGAAACATTTAAATTACATGACAAACGTGTGCGTTATGATGTATCAATAAATTGTGCAAATTATTTTAAGTACATACTTTAAAAATTGTTAGTCACCATTGCAAGTTATTATTAATGATCTTTCGAGGTATATTTTGAATGTATATAGAATTTAAAGTGAAGGTAATTCAGACATTACTTAGCGTTTTATTTCTATCAATCTTTTGCAGTTCATTTGTTTAGTGCTCTATTTTTCACTACAGCTTTAATTATTTTTACTATGTTCTTACATAAATTTATCAGATAACTAGAAAAATCGTATATTTTTACTATAAAATATACAGAAATTAACATTTTGACAGTAAATATTTGTAAAAGTTCATTGCTCGTTAATCTATAAATTACCTTCAACAATAGCGAGTAATTATCCATTATCAAAAACAGTGATTCTCTGAATGTGGAGTCAAGTTTCCAGCCTAAATCTGTTTCTAGTAATAACTTGTCATTACTAGAAACATAGATTGAACCATTTCTAATAATTACGTTATCTTACCACGTTTTTTCAAAATGTCATTAAAATCTTACGGAATATTACTGCCCACTGAATGCAATTTCTGCAATCGGTTCTGCTTCGAATCGAGTTCAAATTCGTGTTCATCTACCACAAAATGAATACCAAAAACTACACTTCGAAAAATATTCCAAAATAAAACAAGTGTCCTTGCTGTTGAATGTACAGAAAACCACTAATGTTTCGAGTACTTGAAATTAATGCAACCGGATTGCGTATTAGACAATAAAGCTTGCATCTACATAAAGGAAACGAAAATTACGAAAATGTTATATTGTTTTTACTACTTTTACTTCCCGGCTTCGTTGGAAAGTTTTTGCTGCCTCAGAAAAATCAAATTGCTGCTTATATGTTTCCCCAGCCATGTGTCGTCGAATAGATTTTAGAGCTAGTCCACTTCAGGTGATTAAATTGCTAGGCTCGTGGCAGCTTTTGATATTTTTATTTATTGATCTCATCTTGCGTAGGGCCACGGTAGCCCAGTTGGAGGAATAACGGATTATCAATCGGAGGGTTGCCAGTTCGAAACTCGGTCCGAAAGACCGTCATATACACGAGGCTGGTACGCATTAAATCAGTCGTGGCATTCAATTTCCTAACGTTGGCGTGGTGTGGAAATTTGGAGAGCGAGGTGTCAGCTCAGGTGTTGACCTCGTCATCTGATCGTGGTTCAAAATTACTTGGTGTCCTCATATCCTTCCCTTCAGAATTGATGCCGGACCTTCACCAATAGCCCATTCTGTTGTTCCAGTGTGATGTTAATTCAACTACACACCTACGTACCTATCCAATAGGGTCAACGTGGTTCGGTGAGATTGCTTACTACGCTAGCCCAGGTCGAACCCGGGTCCTAGCTAATATCCCGTTGTGTTGCTCCAGTGCGACTTTAATTAACTACCTACCTCTTCTTGCGTAATATTTTGTATTAAATTTTATTGCTATGGTGCTACGGGAATGACGTAACGAACTGGAAAAGTTGCGTTAACTTAGAAATTTCAAGAAGTTTGCAGGTAATTGAATTTACGTAGCACTGTTGAAGTACAACATGCTATTGATGAGAATTTGAGACCAATCCCTAAGCGAAGAATCCGAAGACAATACCTCGTTATTTTGAAACATTATCAGATGACGTGATCATAACCTAAGCTGGCACCCCACTTTTGAGGCATTTTGAGTTGACATTTGAAGTCACAACACCCATGTACACGATAGTCTTTGGTTAGATCGAATTTTGAACTCGAAACCATCCGGTTGCTAATCCGATATTCTACAAACTGGGCTATGTGGACTCTTCTAGAAATTCTGATTTTTATTCCGCCAGAACTCAAATTTTGAGAGTTTTTGCTGTTTCAGATAAACACATTTTCTGCTTTATTTATAAGATTATAAATTTAGCATGCAAGTGAAAATTAAGTGTCACGAGATTCAATTAGCATTTTAAAATCAGGGCTCGGATAATGGTTCTACCAGATGTTTAAAATGAAATTGGGGATTCTGCTATCATTCTCTCATTTCATCAAACAATAATTGTCAATGTTTCATTCGATTCCTTCAACTTGAAAGAAGCTATCGATCAAATGAATCGATCAAACGTACTTAACTCCCGAAATCGTATTCCCTCTCACCATTTCACTCATCTCGGCGAATCCAAAAGAAAGAAATAATTCAGATTGAATGAGCCGGGACCACGTCCCATCCTGATACGAGCTAAAACAAACGGACTAAGAGTAATTCCTCTATCTAAGACGAAATGAAAAAACAGGATTAAAGCCACTCCCATCCGTCATCCTCATTCGAAATGGAAGCGTTCCGGAATCAAGCAGTAAAACCGGTAAAAATAAAGGGGTGAAAAGTTCGAGTTAAAAAAACCTTGAGTGATGGTTCCCTAAACGAAGCTTGTCAAAAAATCCCCGAATGACGCAAGGAAAGTAATATTTTTTAGGAAGGTGGCAAGTATTTCCAATTCCAGTTGGCAACATTTTATGCATAGGCGATTAAGTTGTTGGTGGCCTCGATGACCGATGGGAAGGTTGTCAACGATTCGAGCATTTACTTTAAGTATATAATGAATCACCTTCGGTTCGAAAATTTCTACTTCTGCGATTTATTGCCGCCTTTACGAATCGCCTTATTACATATACGTTTCAGTCGACGGATGGGAAATATTGGAAAGAACGTCAACTCTGACCTATTTGTTACATCCCCTGACGTTAAATCAATTTTTGGAGCAGTGATGAATATTTCATCAGGTTTTCTAATGAAAGCTTTAAAAGGGAAGTAGCTTTTATTTGGTATTCTCGGAGGAGGCTGAATGGAACTTTGGAATCAATGGGTTCTCTCGTTTTCGGTTCGGGTAAGCTGTATAAAATATACTGAACAGTAAGGGGGTTACCACCATGACTAATTTAAACTTAGAAAGTGTATACACCAGTGGCGTAACTTCCATGGAAGCTCAGAAGCCTGATATCAATCAGTGAAAGAATTAAAATTTGGGGCAAGGAATATAATAAAAGTCGTTTAAACCTGAAGCAAAACGACGATTTTTAACGTAAATTTGAGTGATACGTCTATATTTATAGAGTCGTGTGTACCTCCGTAACAGTTGTTGGTGCTACCCTTGAATTAGCGTAACTTTTCATGTACTTGGTAAGCGTCAAGAATGTTGCTAACTTCTCAGCTAGTCTGCTCTCGTGGCGTGATAGAATATCGCCAGTGTTCCTTTCCAGAAGGGCCGCGGTAGTCTAGTTAGAAGAGTAACTGATTGTCAACGGAGCGTCGCGAGTTCTAAAAGTCCAACCAAAGACCGTCGTGTACATGCGGGTTTTTTAACGTGGGGGTTATTAAAAACAAAATATTATGAGGGGATTGTTTTGCGAAAACAAATCAAGTAACAAACAACATCATAAATCTTACAAGCAACCCCTCATGCGTAAGTGACATACATTAAAATACCCTTTGAGGGGCAAGCACAGATCCCCCATCCGTACTCCGGTAATAAATACATGGGATGACGAGTACCAGATTAAAAGTTTCTAAATATAAATATGTATTGCAAGCACTCGATGATTAATTTGCTTAAATGCGTAATGTTTCGTTTTTACGTACTTGATTTTTAAAAATGCATTGAAGAATAAAATGTTATAAAATTAAAACAGATCTTTGAAAATATAAGAATGTTCCATGGCCCCTTTTAACCACTCCTTTGTATCATGGTACTGTAGTTCTCAATGTAATGAACATGGATAAACCAAACTACTCATACATAGACAACAAAGCGACGAAATGGATTCTCGATTCAATTCAAATTTAAATAAACTGAAGTGGATGAATTTTGTCCGCATCAAAATAGTACTGTCACCCGCAGATGACGATGTGTTTTAATATGAATGTTGGTAACGGCTTGACTCATTTCCTAAAAAGCTTTAACCTTTTGAACGTCACGAGATTTCCGAATAATTAGTATTGCTTTAACCCCACAACACTCATAAAAACTAAATAACCACATCTATTGGATGAAAGAATCCTGGGAAAGATATTCTATTAGTCAAGAAGATGAAAAGTGATTGGAAGTCATGCAGGGAAGACTGCAGGTAGCGAGACAGTATATGCGTGTGAACTACTCAGAGTGTAAACTATTAAGCTAAAAAAAGACTCACTCATGAAATCCTTAAAATATACATGAGCGGATTATTTAAATTCTAACTATTGACGGTTAGGCATATATAGTTGTGAAGTAAGAATTAAATTGAAAGCGCCTGTATTTTATTTTTCCCAGTAAACTGCGTTAAGCCACCGTTCATCAAAATAGGTGTATGCGATTTTTCCACACAAAAAATGATTAATGAAACCCTACGAAAAGACAGGTGTCTTGTTTCCCATAGGCCTACTTCTCGTTCGCGAATCGAATTGTGGGAATGAAAATGGTTTTAGGACAATTTGTGACCTATTAAATATTTACGCTGTCAAAATATTTCTTGAAGACATTTTTCACTCCATTATGTACTAAGGTTTTTTAAAGATAAAATTAGGGGAAATATTCTTTCAAACTGTTACGTTCCAAGAAATATATTGGACGTAATGTTTACGAAAATTCTGTTCAAGATGTTTATGGTCCTTGTGTATTATTTTACTTTTATCCATGTTCTAATACATAACTTGTATGAATACAAGTATGTTATACAAAATATAAATGGAATAAAATATTTTTTTCAATTATTGCTAAGATTTTAATTTAAATTAATGCATGTTTGCTGTTAAGAAACTACAATATCTACCCAGTAGCATGTTCAACTTAAATCGACATACTGTTTATCTGGCTTTAAATAAAAAGATTATTGGAATTAGACCAAGGGAAAGTGTCTGACCGAAGGATTTTTCTGAAGGACTTTTATTCAGTTGGGGTGTTAAATACCATTATGAGATCTAGCTTTAATTACAGATTTTTGAGATTTTAAGATTAAGACTAAGTTAAAATAAAGCTTTTTACTCACACTGTGAAAAACGATTCCCACTCCTCAAGGAGTTTCCCCTTTGTATAGTAGCAATGTTCCTAATTTATTTCTTACCTTCAAATCCATAGAAATGGACATCACACATTTTGAATTACTGTCACTCATTATGTGATCCTTAAACGATAATATAAGAATCCTGTAGATAACTTGTCTATGCATAGATCGTCATTCAAGTAGACTTGCAATAATGGGACATTTATAAATTTAGGTGTGAACCGACTTCCATATGCAAATTTATGAACTGCCTAACACCGAGTTTTAGGATGAGCCTTATATATTTGGCAAATTTATTTTTATATATTAATAGCAGGTATTAATGTATTAATAGCAGGAATTCACTTCTCTTTAAAATAATGCAAGCATCATTTAAGTGTACGGAAAATAATTTTTAACATTGTTTAACTTTTTCATAGCTTCTACACTTTACTTCGGACGCAAGTATGTATACATGATATATCCATCCATATAATCCATTTCATATTCATCGTACTTCTCCTGTAAGACAAACTACAAAGATTTTTCCGAGGTCAGACTATAGAAGTCAATTTTGAATTTTGAGTTTGGATTAATTGCAAATATCCTCCGTACGTTCATTTTCAGTAAAAATGCCGACTTTTCGGCGTATAGTCTTGCACTTAGTTTTCTTTTGAATATTTATTTACTTGTGGATTATTGCACCTGGTATGCGATGTTTTCGAATTTCATCATCGATATGAGAGGATGGTAAATTAAATTCTTACGGCATTCGTGATTAATTTATTTCTATGCAAACATTTGTTCATGAAAATTCCATTCAGCAGCATGTGGAATAATGGATCTTGTGTTAAAAATAAACGTCATCAGTGTAGACAAAGCAAACTCACAATCGATTACAATTTTTCTAGAAACAGAATGTCGATATTACAGCATTTTAAAAGAAGAAAATCACTGCTTTCAACGAATGTTTCACATGTATCTAAGTTTCGTAAGAGCAGCTTCAATTTTTAGAGTAAGCAAACTCGACCTCCAGTCACTTAAGACAAAAAATTTCAATTTTTCAAAATTCTTAACTGTGATATTGCTTCAAGTTAAGAAAAGTCTTATTTAAAATCCTCTTTACTCCAACAGACATTCAGTTTTAAATCGAATCATTTTAAATTCAGAGATTCGGTTTCTAAATGGAAACCACGTACCTATTTAGAATGATAGATGTAATTACTTGACTATGCACAGCTTTCAATAACAAACAATGAAACATGAAAAACAAATGTAAATTTAAATGATTTTAATCGTTTTGCAATGAAAATCTATGTTCAAATGTTGAAATATATTTGAACTACAACGTATGACTACCCGTTTTAATTTAACGTAACCCATCTTATTTTAAAGTAATTTTTTTTAACTTTATCGGTCATTTTAAAATAAAAAATTATTTACTTAAAAATGTTTTGTTTTGTATATCTTACTTATTTTTATGAAACAGCATTCAACAAGCCATAACGTATTCAACCAAAGACTTGAGAAAAGAGTTGGTCGAAATATGCATATACCACCAAGAAAATACCCATGTGTAGTGACTTTGCCGAAAATAAATAATTCATTAAAATTTAACTCCTAAATAATATATCTGCAATATGTAAAATACTGGAACACATAAATTCAAACTGAAACGAAATTCTGGTCATTTCAAAATAAGAAGTAACGCATCTTACTTAAAAAGGTTTTGTTTTGTATATATATATATTTATTTTTATGAAACACAATTCTACAAACCATTACGTATTCAATTAAAGATTTAAGTGAAGTTAGTCGAAATATACATATACCGCCAAGAAATTACCCATGTCTAATATTTAGCAGGAAATAAATAAGTTCTTAAAATTTAACTCTTAATAATATATCTGCAATAGGTAAAATACTGGAACACATAAATACAAACAGAAACGAAATTCCGATCTTTGAAAAATGCAGAATTCTGAAAAAAGAGATATGCGCAAACGAGTCGAATTTCGACTGGCTGAATACGTTCTGAAATAGAACAATTCTACAAAAGACATTTAAACAATATTGATAAAGACAATAATTATTTATTTACAAAAAGAACACATATTTAAAATACTTCGAAATGCTCAAATATGACTGCAATATTTGGCGGTAAACTCAAATACACAAACACAGCATTCTAAATTATATTAAAAAATTAACATTAATTCTGCGTTGCCAGTTGAAAAAAAATTAACTGCTGTTTTAATAATAATTAATTATTATTACAACAGCTTTTAGGAAAAGTTATTTTTCTATCAATACGGGTAAAACGAAATGAGTTGCGTACCGCAATTATTGTTTTCGATTTCGAATTGTTTTAACACCTTCTGCACACCTAGGACAAATAGAACGGGGGTTAATATGTAGCCTACGTTACCCGCAGGGTTCTGTAGTATAAGTGCACAAAATGTGGTGGGGATCGGTCAAACGGTGTAGATTTGTATAGAGAACATACATACACACACATCCACTTTTATATATAGATACACAACATATATTCGTATTGGTCTGGTTTTTTTCAGTGATGCAGTATAATTTGGCGTAATCACTTTTGACGTAATGAATTGAAGTTAAATACATTTTACCTATAAGAACATACTTCGCTCGCAAAGTATTTTAAATATACAGAGAACCTTGATTACTCGAACCCCGATTAACCGAATGTCCGTGTTATCCGAACCAAATTTGATTCCCGAGTTCTTCCTCTAAGCTTTGAATAAATCTTCGAGCAGGAATTGGTGAGAGTATATTGTTTAGCACTATATATTTAATACTAGCTTTATGACTCTCTGTAGCAGTAGTAGTAACATGTAGAATAGTAAATATTTCGTGCATTTCATATAAGCTGTTTTGTTGCAATACATCCGTATTATCCGAATTTCTGATTATTCGAGGTGGCCTAAGTTCGCATTACCTCGGATCAAGGGGTTCTTTATTTCATTTAAAGAGGAAAGTAAGCACTTCCGGTCAGTAAGCTGTTGCAAACATAAAAATAAAAATTTAGAATTTATTTTTTAAACTGCTTTAAATTCTTGTAATCATTCTTACATAGATCAGCAGTATTACATGTTATACTTTTAACAATGAGCAGAATATTTAAATAGTTTACTTTAAAATGTGCATAGGTAAAAAATTGCAAACATTAAAACATAATATTCTGCATTCTAAAAAGTCACTTTTTAGAACTTTACGACAATATGCAATACACTATACATTTTACCTGTTAGAATTTATTCTTATGCACTCCATGAATGCTAAAAGGATCCATGTGAGAAATAGATCGTTGACATGATACAGTGGCAGGTTTATTAACTAGAAATATTCACAAAAGTCTATTTTTAATTCATAGTCCAATGTATGCATTTGCATTTTGATTTTCAATGATAAGATTTGCTGGATATCGATGCTTCCTTTCTGGTTTTGCATTACTTCGTGTTCATTTTGAGATCGATATACTGTTGTCCACTGTTATTTATTTTTTCATTTGAATGGGCTAGATTTCTTCTTGAGAAAACCATTTAGTGTGTTTAGCATGAGTAGAATTTGCCCCTTCGTTTTCCCAGAACTATGTTTTGGGACTTAGTGGGTTCCACTCGTAAGTTAATGAATCGTCAAAGACATCAGTGGACATGCATCAAACTCGAATGTTTGCTTCAGGCACTGTTGTCGAATAACGACTCATTTATAAAACAGGACGACTCAATTAAAAAATGCTTCTGTATATTCTCCCAGATTGCAACTTTATACACACAATTGCTACCATTTTTTTATCTTTTATTCTAAGAACAAATACCGTCTACTTTCAACCATAACATTTCGGAAGCATTTTTGGGGTTATTTAGAGAGTTTTTGAGATAATTCAAAAAGGGGGAGAATGTTAAGTAACTACAGAAACTTTGATGAAAGTTTCTCGACTATATTTCTTCATTTGACTTAGGCTCCTTTTCGAAGTCAGGCATGAGAGCTCTCGTGTTCATTTTCCTCACCAGAAATACAGCACGGTTTTAATTTTTCAGCAAACACCCCAGTGCTTATTTTTTCTTCCTCACATATTGTTGTGTGATTTTCCATTAGCTCTCTAGTTGACATTTTGTTCTCAGTTTTCTCAGTTCTTTGGGATAAAAACGAGGTTACGTTTTGAAGACAAATACTTGTATTTTCCTCTTTCCTTTATTCACCGGTCTGAAAACGTGAGGATATTACTTTTTTAACATAAATGTATAAGTAAACGATAAAACATGGCGATCAATCAACGTAATTCTTATTAGAATTGTGACTGAATGCTTTGTTGGTTGTTAAAACTGTAAATATAAAGCATAAAAGCTTGAATAAAAAATATTGAATATAATGTAATGTGCTTGTATTTTATCAATTTAGTTAGGAAATTGGAATAAAGAGATTTAGGATTCCCATTGTATTAATTTGATGGGTTTTGTTTTCATTCTATTTTTCAATACTTTGCGAAAAAACATTCCATACCGTAGCATTAGAAATTATCTATGAGAAGGATTTTCAGTATGAACTAAATCATACGGAGAGCTAAGGTTTTACTTCGGCTGCCCAATTTCTCTCGCATGATACGTAACCGGGTTACTTTAAAATGTAGTTTATCACCGCTTTGGCGACGTTTCGGATTCAATCTAGTTGGTTTTGGCCAATCAACTATTTTATGTCAATTCTAAGTTCATTCTTTGGAATTTTTATTGGCCGAAATTGGATTTGAAAAACAATCCAACTGACGTTACGGTTAGAATACGTACAGGAAATACATTCCACCCAGAAACACTAACGCCACCTTTACAAAAAAAGCCTGTTATACATATAATTCTCTAACATGACTTCTAAAAATAACGTCATTTGCATTTGTTATTTGACAACGACTTGGTTAAACATCACTAGAATGCTGACTAATAAAAATGGAAAGTAAACATTTATCCAGTATTTGTAAAAAAAACCAAAGAAAAATCTGCTTGTTTCAAATTCGTATTTCAAAATAACATTTTATTTGTCTAGGTATTATATACATAAGAGCGAAGGTTCAATCAATGACCACATGGATCTGTAGAAGAAAGCGATGAAACGTAGAAAAAAGTTCACTTAGGAGTGTGACATCCAACACCGCTTGATTAAGATATTTAAGTCAAAACACTATTTGTTTGAACTTTGTAAAGTATGAAGGGTGAATGTGTTTTTTCTAAATTAGTGCCATTGGGAGAGAAAATATTTTTAAATAGATGATTTCCTAACGTTTAAATGTATTCCAATAAGTTTCAACAACACATGAGGTAATACGAGCTCGTATAATGTTGCTACAGATTTTACTTCCATGGGTTCTGAAACCAATAAACCATACAGGATCAAGCGTACTACTGATTAAATGGCCTTATACACCACAAAACCAGAAATCTTCGATTGTTTTCAAAGTAGTCTTAAACGTGTAATTCATAAATTTCTTTCTACGCTTGTTAAAAATTATGTTTATTGATACTTATAATTCAACAAAATTGCCATAAACTATTTTAATACTAGGGTTGACATTCCCCTTATATAGAGTGAAGCAAGGATGATTCTTGCAGATAAACGAAGAAAAATGTTCTGCAGTTACGATGTGTTACTGGTGACAGCAAGCAGGGAATGAAGCTCCCTACTGTAGCCATACTAAGGATCTCTATTAAAAGGCGGAGCTCCCTAGATTTAGCTATGCGAGTATGTAGTATCAATAATAAATTAGAAGCTACATGGGATTTAACAACTGTTAAAATCTGAAATCAAAGACAATTTTTATAAACATTCAAGAAACAAAAATTAATTATGTCAAAGATAGCTAATTTTTATGAACAAAATATAGAGTTCCCCTATTCATTATAGCATATTATGGTGAGCTCATGTTTTTTTAGATAATTATTATCGGGTTACCACTGGGTGACAAACTCGAGTTTTGTACCCCTTCTCTATCTGGAAAGCAATAGGTATTTCGCTCCGTATGTCATTCTATCTCACAAGATATCTATCTATACTATCTCACGTGATACCGGAACTAGAAGCTCCTCCAATGTGATAAGCATTGCACAATGAGCTAAAATTACCCGTAGTAGTTCAATTTACTTCGCACATGGGAAACACGATGGGCAATCAACGACGGTCGCAATTTTGAGCCTACATACCTGTCAGATGACGAGGTCAACACCTGAGCTACAAAAAACTACAGAAGCTAAGCAGTGTGTAGCATTTATTCTTTTTCTATAATTTTAAACTCGATCCGTAAAATCGATGCTTCGGTTGTTCATCTTTTTCGAATAGCTGCACTTCGCAGCCATGTGTGCAAGTAAATAAAATTCCCCGAAATCAATAAGGGACTGAGGATGGCAATATCCATCCAGCAACCACTTCAACATTCCCTCCCAGTTCCTTACTACTATGGAGGGGATGGCCAAAGAATGTACTGAAGTAGAATGCATGCTCCAGAAGAGGGTCAATGGGCCAGAGATCGTCTGTTTCAACCGCTCGATACGAGAAAGAGACAATGCTGCCAATGGACATTCTACAGCAAATAGCTATTCACTGTTTGTCCAACCGCCCCGGAAGCATGTCGGTGTCTTTGTGGGTTTACCGGGATCATTTCCTCATTTATTTATTGATTCAAAGAATCACTCGGAAGGAGAGGGATTCGATCTCGGTATTCGATCTCCGTAAGGGTGGAAAAGAGAGTGTGCTTTCGATCAGATAAATGCGTGTGCGCTTCGGCATAAAAAGGCAAACTGCGGGGTTTCTTTTTTGGGAGCAAACAGATTTCGAGGAGCTATGCTTGTTTTTGAGCTTACGTTATCTTGGGAAAGGAAAAGTAGTGGACTTAAAAGCTAGAGATGGGACACATGTAGTTTTATAGAGATTGTGGAATAGGTTTGTAGATAGCTCGACCATTTAGACCACGTTATATTTCTTAGTAAATTGGACGTGTTAAATATTTACGTATCTGTTACATTTATCATTGGAAGGAGAGAAGTAATATATATATATATATATATATATTACTTCTCTCCTTCCAATGATAAATGTAACAGATGCGTAAATATTTAACACGTCCAATTTACTAAGAAATATAAGCTATTGTAACTATAAATAAAATTGTAAAATTTATGTAAAGAATAGGGACACGTCCCGGTTTTACTTTGGAACAGTTTTGAATTTACGGCAATATGCTTTTACCGAGATTTTATTAAATTTTCCTGTAGACTACATTAGTCACTTTTCCTCCAGGTTTCAGCATGAAAATATTTCGTTTCATGAACTCAGAACAAACAGATGACACTCAAAAAGGCCACCTAAACTTGTCCATTTTCCACTAAGATCTACTCCAGCTGCGTCAACCCTGTTGGTTGTCTCGAAGAGGGGTCTCGTCATTAGCAAAACAGATAAGATCTCGATGAACGAGATATCTCTTAATTAGAAGAAAACTGAGCGGATTTGATCTTGTTATCATAAAAAATCTACTATATATTGGTAACGAGATACCACGTCAGGGATCAGATTTTGATATATATATATCAAATATATATATAAAGGAAACCCGAGAGAAATTTTAAGATGACACATGATAAGTACATGATTTTGATATATATATCAAAATGATATACTTAACTGCAAACTCTTAGTTATATCTTTCAATGATATTGGAATGTTATCTTATTTAATATAATTTTACCTTTTATAACATTAATATATTTTAGTTTTAAAGTATTACAATTTTATAGTCAATTTTATGAACTGTATACAAAATAAAATTAATTTATAGCTCCCCAATACTTTTCATTAGAATGTTAATAGTACAAAATTTTCTCAGCCTATTCAATATACTTCCTTTTCCTAATGTTATCTGCATATGAGCAAAAATGAATCACTTGAACAATTCAGGGTATATTTCGCAAATTGAATATTTTACATAATGCAAGACCCAACTGTATAGTACAATGGAGCATATATTATTGCAGAGAGAGATAAAATGTAATATACCTAGGTACATAGTCGGGAGAATACATACTTGGAATCGTTACGTTCTGGTAAAAATGTATTTGAATAAATCCCTTTAATGTTTACATTCTAATATCGAAAGATTCAGAGATTAAATAAATAGATGACTTCTGGATTCTTTACATTCACGCTGGGTGCACTAAAATAAGGATTGGGTATTAAATATTCAGAGGCAGCACAGACTTTTGTAGTAAAAATACCTTGTACCACCTTACGGTAGTTTGTGAACTTCTTTACTATTGATTTTATCTGAGAAGGGCCCATATTTACTGGTTTTATCTGTAGTAGAAAATCGGATAGTGTACTTTCAGATGCTAGAATACGTGATTTACAGTCAAGATAATTAGCTTCAATAAAATTATTGCACCTAAATGTCATTACATACTTAATTTAAATTGCTCTCCATGATTATTATTTACACTGTAGTTAAGATTTGAGTTGAAACAGGCTGTCAAAATGTCGATCATGTGTTATTTAAAAGGGATTTATAAATAAGGTAATACTTTAATTGTTCAGTTATATTAAGATCAATTTTTTGAAAATCTTGTAGGATGGAAGATGTTTTTAAAGATACTATAATTTGTATATATTATATTCATAGACTCATCTTGACTTTATTAAACACTATTATTTTGACATTTAAGTCATTTAAAAGCTTCCCTTATTGTGTTCCCTTTTAATGTGCTAATTAGCTCTAAGAGAGGGCTTAGGTTACGAAAATGGATTAAAAGGGCTAAACAAAATTTCTTTAGAGCTGATCTTCACCGAGCCAACTTTATTAAAGTCGATTTAGCGGGTAGGTGAATGCTGTATAATTAAATGCTAATTACTTATGATTAGCTAATTATGTGTTACCTTCAAGTTGTTTGTTAAATATATTCACTTTATGCAAATACTCCATCGAATTCTTTTGAATTTCCTTACCTTGTTATGAGTTAAAGTTATGTTGTTGTTAATAACAAATACCAAACAGGTCATCGAAGGACGTGGAAAATAGTTTTAAATACCTTGTTTGAAAATACCCAAGTACTTTTTCCACTCAATATTTACGTGTAAAACATATTTTGAAAATTAATAGAATTAAATAAGTTACTCGTAACTATGCAATGCAGTTTTGAAGACTCAATATTATTAATATTACCATGTATTGAGATCTGATTGAAATTACTGAAGTATAACTAGTCATTTAATGTAGACTTAATTGTCTTTGTGTGAGTTTTTTGAAAGATCATATGAACTCGTTACTCAATTTTTCTCATGGCAACTATCCTATTCCGTCTATTCTTACACGTACATGTAATTTATCTAGGTATTTCCTATTTTTCCAAATGGAAATGAAATAAAATTGAGCAAGGTTTATTAAGATTATATAAAGCTCCACTACAGTAAATATCTTTCACAGAAATGCGATAAGTAAGGAACGAAAATTTTTTAAATGATTTTAAACATGTATTACAGAAAATATCCTCACAAAGAGCAAGCATGAACTATCAAAAGTCTGTTATTTTAATCAAAATAACAATTCAGACCATTATTTCTTCCTAAACGTACTACCCTTCAACTTAAAGCATTAGTTTCCTCTTGTTTATAAGACACAATGCTTACATTAACTAAAATACATGCCACATATTAAAATGACTCCATTACGAGATTGTTTGATCTAATTAGCCGTAAGAGTACAGTAGAGAGGAAAATCAAACCTAGACTGTTTAACAAATTGCGTTAGGCTAGGAATAACTATTATATACCTCGCTTTACATATGCTTTCTTGACAATTCAACCATATTTCCTAACCTCAAATTACTGAGAGGAGTTCAAGAGTTTCATTTTAAATATTTAAACGAAATAAAACAATAGCCACACTCATAGGCAACATTTTTGACTTAAGTGGGTCAAGGCCCATGTTGACGCCTTGACTAATTGACCTGCAAGGGAACGAGGTGACTGACTATTCTGCGAAACTTGCTTCAGATTGTGACAAGGGGTTGGATATTCTTGCATTTTATTCATATTTATTACGACAGTTAAAACGAGTCAATTCAGAAGTGGGAAGATTATTATGCCGGTTTAATAAGGGGTGAACACATCAAGAAATTTAACCTCTTATTAGAACTTAATCGCTTCACGGCAAACAAATACTTAGTATGGTATATGACGGGTTATAGGCCCTTCTCTCACAATTCGTACAGATTCAAGATCAAGCGCAAAAGCCCCGTTTGCTCTTGTGATGAAGTAAGTGATGCAGACCACTACCTCTTCAACTGCATCTCCACCGATCATTATCAAGTTACTAAGTTGGCTGATGACACCATGACTAATTGGTGGACGATGTTTTAAATAACATTCAATATACACAATCAAGATGTGTCTGGGTGTAGCTGGAGCGGTCACATATACTTATTCATTTAATTTATTTGAAGTCAATTTGATCTCCTCGTCTCTCCTTGAAAAGGTACTAAACCACGTGGTGGGTCTGGAGAAGTGGGCATGAAAACAATTTCATTTTGTATAATGGATAAAATTTCATTTTGTATAATGGATAAAATTTCGTTTTGAAAAATGGATAAAATTTAATTTTGTATAATGGATAAAATTTCGTTTTGAAAAATGGATAAAATTTAATTTTGTATAATGGATAAAATTTAATTTTGTATAATGGATAAAATTTAATTTTGTATAAGAACTGGATTTACTTTCAAATTTGTATTATTTATGCTGTGCTAATTTTGTACATAAGATCAATAATTTAAATCGGGACACACATATTAGTGATTTTAATCGGAATATTCGTATGCTATCAATTAGGGTTTCATATCTTTCAATGGAATATCAATAAAAACCGGTTTTGAAAATTTTTGAGAATTACCGTTAATGCACATTATCACTGTTTCTGTTAGTTATATTTTGCTATACTTTTAACTTTATTTGCCTTTATGCCTTAATATCATACTTCAGTCATCACTGTATATAACCTAAATTCCTCAGACTCTATTTTTGCAATTTCGCGCTTTACTTATCAGCTGATGAAATTGCCCCCTTATATATTTGGAATTAGTTTCATTGGGTATTGTAAAAAGTAACTTGTACCAGTATGATATAAATCCTATACAATCACAATCAGTTAGTCCTTCCACTAAGGTAAAAAGTAGACCTCAAAATCGGTATTGGGAAAGTCCGTTCCGTCGATAATTTATCGGTATTGATGATGTCTGTAAGTCAAAAACCCTACTAGTAATGAATTTTCATTCTGTTTGTAGACTGCTTAATCCCACGCAGTCGAACCGGCATAATCTGGTCTATTTCACAGTCCGCAGTCTATTGACCACTTCTGGCAGCTGCAATGCGAATGAAAACAGCCGACTGTTTTACGTAGAAATATCACGGCGCTGCCATTTTTTCCACTTCCATTTTCCACCAACTCGAACCTCTCCCAACAAGAAAAGACTCCAGCCAGCGAAGAAAAAAGAAAACTAAGAAGAATGTTCTCCATAAATTCTAACTCCAGATACGGTTTACTCCAATGTTCAGATAACATCTGGAGCAGAGAAATAACATTTCCATCTTCTGTGTATGCTAGTTGGTGTAGCTGACGTAAAATGCACCTCCACTAAGCCTTAAAAGTTGATTCTTTATTTTATTTTCCACTCCTCGCTATTGTCTAGAGAGAGTTAACTCTGGAGTAAACCATGATTTAAATCTCGGGAGAAGCAGCCCAGGGGGAAAACAGACTTTTTTCCTTTTTTCCCTTCTAGAATGTTCGTTTGGTGTATGGATGTATAAATTCGTTTATTTATCTCTTGGAACGCTTCGGGGCATTAAAATTGCCCCGCGAGAATTGAAATCGCCAAAATAATTAAAGGTAAGTAGAGATTTTTATTTTCTCTCTCCCCATACAAAATAACGAAAAGATGACTTAATTGTACTCTGGGACACAGCTTTACGTAGGTTTTAGAGCAAAAATGTTGTATGTTCTTTGTATTAACAGACGAGACTTATTCCAAGATACAAGTATATTTAAGATATGAATTTTACACATATCGTTAAATTTACTATTTTAAATGAAGGAAGCAGTCTGTTAAAATATCTAAGTACTGCTCATTCATTAATATTCATTCCAATGTCAGCGTTTGGACGTTTAGTCCTTCAAACATTCCGTTGGCAGGAACGTGGCAGCCTCAGTTGTTAGCTTGGAGAACCATGGGAGGTTCTGCCACACTGCACCCACAGTAAACTGGGGGCCTTTCTGGATCACTTTGGGGAAGCTGGCCCCACATTTACGTGGAGGAATTTACATTGGGAGGAGTCAAGCAGTCAACAATGATTGAATATGGGGTGAGTGGATTTGCTGGCATTGGTCAGAACATTGGTTATGTAGCTGGATTTTATTGAGGGTGGAGCAACCGATAAAAGGGAAAAACTTGGAATGTCTCGGTGAAGGCCAGATATCTGGAAAATGCTGAGAATGCGTGACTGGCAGAGTGAGCTCTCTACAACCCCAGAAGTTAAACCTTCCAAAGTTATCCCAGTAGAATCGTCATAATCACAGCGTTATAATCACAAAGGCCTAATGCCAGAGACCAGTCGGTGAGTATCACCCTCTTGAATTCCCATCTATTCATTTTTGACTCCTCACTATGTATATCTATAACCATGGTGCTCCCGTATCCAGCAATACCACATATTATAGTATGAGCTATTTACGGACGTAGTGCTTTTAAGATCACAGTGTGGAACTCATTCAAGCATCTGTTTTTAAATGTGATAATTTTTATTGTACATGTATATGCATAATTTGCAAATGAAAGAATAATTTGATATTTAACTTTCAACAACGCACTGTACGCCTCTGTCATGACGTTATAGGGTTACAGGGACGTTATACAGGGTGTTTCAAAACCTGTAATAATTTTAAAGGGAGATAAGAACATAAAATTAAACCCTATTCACACACAGATACAAGGAAATCAGCCAGATATTTGATGTGCTAAAGTGAAGAAGTGAAACTAATGAGCATACACGAACAACTGCAAATATATTTATTAGCCAATTTGAAAGTAGTTGTACATTTACAGTCTCAGCGTATGTGCTCAAAGTTCCAAGGATCAAGATTAACACACGTATGACATCGTAAGTGTACGAAAGGAATGGGATGGAATTCTATGGAAGGAGTACGAGTTGATCTTTGCCCACCAGTATCGTGCCTCTGCTAGTGTTAGTGTTTCTGAAACGAAACGAGTTTCCTGTACGTATTCCTTACTTGACGTCACATGGCTAGTTTTTTTAAAAACGATTTCAGCGCGGTATCAATACAAATTACGAATAATGAATTTCGAATTGATAGTTGATTGGTCATTTGCCATTTGCATTAAACACCAAACATCGCAAAAACGGCGATAAACTGCATGTTAAGGCTATCCCAATATATGTCATGCAGAAGCATTTGTGTAGTAAAATCTTCTATTCTGTCTAGTTTGTGTAAACTAAAAATCCCTCTCGTACAGCACAAGTTCGATTCCGGTAACTACCTTAGATATATTTCTCTTTTATGTCAGAAAAATCTGTCCTTGTTTGGGTGTATGCCCATTTACTTGACCTAAGAATCATTGCTTGGCCCTTGCGTCAAAAAACACAAACGATCAAATATAACTGAAGACATGATTTGCATTCATGAAATAAAGTAAAGTTCAGATTACGTTAACTATTTAGAAACTTCATTATACAATTTCAGCTATAACTGAAACATATAGGGCAAGAGGTTTCACACATTATTTAAACTATTGTCTGCGATGACTGTTTCATAATCTGTTGATATCCGAAAACTGGCTTAGAAAAGCAGATAATGGAAAGGATCATTAAGAACGTTTTGATGAATTGTGAATCTGTTCTTAGTTCACATTCAAAGAGTGAAACCATTAATAGTTAGGGAAATTCCACCACATGAGATAGATTCAACCTATTTTAGTCAACTAATCCTATTAGCATTTTGCTGGAAATCAAAAACTGTTTGAAGCTAGTACTAAAGCCGACAAAAATAAACGTATCGCATTTTGAATTGTCATTAATTTGAATTAGTGTCAATTATTATAACATTAAAAGTTATTTAATTAATTTTAGAGGTATTAACCTTTTTGTGAAGTGGTTACTTTATTTTTAGAGATTACAGAGGCTTGTTTCGAAATAAGAATTGAACACCGAAAATTGAAAATGTCTCGTTTAGCAACTTTTACGTTTCTGAAATATATCTGTTCCTCTTATGACTTGTAATTTACGTCGTAAGAGAATTAATTGATATTTTCTTGCTCAACATTTTGTATAGTGCATATACTAATTTATAATCATAAGCACCCTTCCATTTGTAGATTTCGTGTTGAAAAGTTTAATTATATTTTTGCATTTAATCATTTAACATTTTAGGCATTAAAATGTGTTTACAGCCATCAATTTGTATCATAGCGTTTGAATTGAGTTTTCCAAACTACAGGATTTAACTAATTAACGGAACATATTAAAATGCAACTACGTAATAGATACATCGCCTTTAACCATTTAACACTTTAGACATTCGAATGTGGTTACAGCCATCATACCAAATCATTTAAATTGAGTTTTCTAAATTAAATGATTTAACAGTACATGTTAAAATACAATTAAGTTACACATTTGTAAACAATATGGAGGCCAATTCTTATACTGTACAATACGCCGTACGCAGGACGCTCTCTTTCCTTCCCATGGTCTGGGGGTGATGCAATACTTTGGATTGTGCCACAGCATTTGATTCAGTCTTTCTCGGCAAGCGTGAGCGCAACTCGACTGCGCCTGGTACCGTTTTAAAACACTTTATCCAATCTATCCATATATTGGAAGAAAATTTCACAATGGTTTGAACTAAATACTTAAAAAATAGTTTTATTGTAAACTCTAAAACAATACATAAGTAGCTCATTTAAATTCTCTTATCTGCAAGTCGTAGTCTATGTTCCAAATTGACTTTATCAGAAATAATCCTATTTCTTTATAGTTTATTTTCCAAGTCTGAATCTCAACTCGTCGTGACTAGCTCAAAGCAGTAAAATTATTAATAGAATTATTCCAACTTCTGTCACGATAAGATTACGAAAGTTTTATTCAAAAGAAAAAATATCTTAGCCACGAAGTATGCTTTCATTATCTTTTATAGTTTTTTTTAAACTTGCTACGATATGATTAATTTTTTTGGATGGAATATGTTGTTTTCCTTTTGAGCAAAGGAATAAAATAATTTCAGTGTACTTTAAATTCTTATATTATTAGGATATTATTAATATGTGACCTTGTGAATAGTGCCCCTCCCAGGTGTGCTGATAATATGCATAGTTGTTGCATATTATAAATAGTCATAATTTCAGTACTCTTACAGTATTTGCTTAAAGAAATAAACACAGGAATCACGAACATAAATTCTCAGGTTTAGTTTTTTTCGACAATAGCCTCATATAGTAATTGTTTATTTATAGTTATTTCATTAAAAAAATCTTTGGTTTAAAAATAAGTTACGAAAACGACGCTGCTATTATAACAATAGAATGGTAGTTTTTAGGTCGTAGGGGTTGAAAGAAGGATCATTGAGGTAAAAATATTTAAAACAGTCGGTTTAATCATCCCCAAGATTAAATTACTTTTATAGTTACTGATACAGGGTTGACATTGTTTTAAATTATGACATTGTTTTAAATTCTGGCATTGTTTTAAATTGTAAAGATTCCAAAACGATTATTTGGCCAAATATGGCCCTAGCGCCATAAAGACCCCAAACCAACCAAAACGATTACTATCTTTCATCGCAGAAAGAGGAATTTTCATATCTGCATGCAAATCCAAAGACATACATTTTCATCTCAGTTATTCAATAGCTACTGTCACACGCAGAGGAATCCACAATCGCTCTCGACGTTTCATGACGATTTTAGCTGGCTTAACTTTGTTATCCACCTCAAACTTATATTAATGCTCCATTGAGCGACGCAGCGTATGATAACGTTTCAAATGAAAAATATTCGGAAGAGGGTAACTATTTTTCATCGCAGAATGAAAAATTTCCAGATCTGCATGCAAATCGACGCTCATGCGTTTTCATATCACAGTTATCCGATAGCTACTGTCACACGCAGAGGAATCCCCAATCGCTCCCGATGTTTATTTCATTTCTGCTTTCACAGCATTTTTCGACTGGCTCGACTTCTTATGCTATTCACGCACTCCCTTCTATGTTATTCACTCTCTCAAGCGGAAACTAGTGCAGAAAAAGAGCGAAAAGAGACACTTCAAAAGAAGTGAGTTTGTACCATTTCCAGGAATAGCCCGTCCGCGATACGCGATCTATATGCATAAATGTAAACTGTATGAAAATATGATAAACGCTCCGAAAATACTCGGTACCCAGGAGGAGAATGGGAGGAAAATCATCCTCGGAGCACTGATTCTTTTTACTTTTTCGTCATTTTGTTTCATCAGCCTTTCGCTCAAATTTACTTTCCCTAAAGGAAGAATGAGGAGAGAGGCTACAACAAAAGTGCAAAAAATGAATAGGATGGGTTGGGGAAGAGAAATAGTTTTTATGTATCTATATTTTCCTCCCTTTTACACTGAAACATCCAATATTCGCAGCTGTTGCCAACTGCTCCTCTCGAAACAGCGCCCGAAAAAAGCCAAGAAAAAAAGCTCGAACTCATGAAAAACTGTGTATGAGGACGACTAGTGAAGAATAATGGTTGCATGAAGGAGTTGTCGAAAAACTGTTCAGTACGAAATAACGGTTAGAAGCATGTGGGAAAAAAATAAAACCCTCCTTTCTTTTTCACCCGCGATTCTTTAAAAGAGTTTTCAGCACAGATTTCACACTAACACAAAAAATATAGATTTTACGATGATGCTTTGTGTCTTAGACAATGGGAAAGGCAAACACCGAGCCA
Organism: Meta bourneti; assembly: GCA_933210815.1. Lineage (NCBI taxonomy): Eukaryota > Metazoa > Arthropoda > Arachnida > Araneae > Tetragnathidae > Meta > Meta bourneti. The sequence goes on along the minus strand of OW119923.1, from coordinate 65,810,719 downwards.
GAAACATGGGTCCATATTCTTTTTTGTTTGCATCGTTCAAAGTATACAAATCCCCCTCCAAGATTCCCTCAAAGGGATACAAACAATAATCTTGGCAGGGCTCCTTGGTATTCCACCCTTCCCCTACCATACCCTAAAGACGTTATCTCTTTCCAGTTCATGTGATAATAATGGTAAGACCTCACCACTTTGAATGAACCCCGTATTTTCGACGCAGTGCCAAGTGTGCCTGAAAGGAACTTCATCGGGATGAAAAATTGTTATTTGCTTTCGAGAAGGGGTTGGAGTTGCGGAATTACTGATATCATTTCTACAGGCCTGTTTTTTTATTTCAAATTTTTTATCGTCAAAAATAACGCCTTCTTTTATTGTGGATGTCTAATTAACTTGACCGTAGAAGGCTTGATTAAAGGAAGGGATGTCGTGTTATTAAACATTAGCATTAGTTTCCCAGATGATTAATTTGCGTCGTAAAAATAAATCTTTTCCCCTGGTACAGATTATGATGCTCAATTTATTGTGTGATAATGATGTCGTTTTAACATGGACTCTTTGCATTGTTTAAAGAATAGTGCATTACTCTCATCTTTTGATCTTCAAGAGAATTAAAACGAATATCGCATTTTTATGAGGTAGAATATTTTTATAGTTACATCATGATTTATAATTATGCATTGTAATTAAGTGCGAATCGTATTAATTACAAGATAAGTTACGAATAGATAGCGATTTTTAGCTATGAGAAACATTAAGGATTCATGCCAAAATGTATAGTTTATCAAAGATATCACGAGTAGATTGTCATTTTTATATTACACAGAGTAATATTTTGGTGGGCATTGAGTCGGGAAATTGCTATAAAAAATCAATATTCCCAATCTTAATTTATTTAAGTTAATCCAGAATGAAACTTCCGAAGCAAACAGCCTTTCTTTCAGGACACACGTGGAGGACTACACTAAAAATGTGAGACTATTTTATAAATCATTATAGATATCTGCTGATTAAGAATTCAATTCAATTGTCCATATTTTGCATTAACGAAATTGTGTTGCATATTGTTTAACATAATTTTAAAAGATCTCGATTTCCAATAATATGCTAATATTTGGAACCCCTGTACTATTATATTCTGCTTTATAATTTTGTAATAATTGATAGCTCAGCTTTTTAAAAATGATATTACCTGCTAGACTCTTCTCTTTGCGTAAGTATTTTTGAACATTGAACTTTATTGAAATACATTGGAACGTAAATAAGAAGATATGGTATTCAATAGTAATTTGAAAAACAGAAATGCTCACGATTTGTAAAACAAATGTGCATGAATGCGAGAAATAGTTTCATAGCAGGAAACCTCCAGAACTCAATAGAAATATTCAAGAAAATTAGAAACCAACGTACATTATTGATTTTCGCATACTTCCGAATCCTCTTGTGATCAGGGTGGAACTTTAATCAAATACATGTTTAACAATCGTAAAAATGGCAGATCCTCTCTGAGACACGAACCAATTCTTGTCGAACACCTCTGATTACGTACAGCTGCAGGCTCTAACAGACTACATAACAAACTACCATTTTCATTGGTAGTTCCGTTGATAGATGACGTCTCTTCGATAAGTGATAGATTGTTCTGGTCCACCCTGAAGCGGTTAAGTCTTCCCTCATACACTGATTTTCCTTTTCTCTATTAGAAAAGAGACAAATGACTACACTAACCTCCATTGTGATGGACACAGATACGAATTGTTCGAATGGGAGGGCAGGATTGGGAGGAACGATTTCTCAATCATTGGTGACATGATTTGTTTGTATTTAATTTACGGGACGAGAATTCTTTGTTTTAGCATTATAGATAGGAGAGTAATTATGATTTATTCGTAGCTTCAAGAATATCTAATGTTTACACATACGCTCTAGTCCGTTGTTGATTAGTTAAACCAGCAAATTACTTACAAAAGGGTTTATATGAGTTTAAAATAGGCAAAACGATTTTAAAACAAGTGGGAAATTAGAAGCAAATATTTCATTACAGATTACGAGACGAGAAGGCAGTCGACCATGGGTTTTCGTCGATTTTAGAGAAGGTGTGAAGCTTGTAAGGATAAGGCTGTTATACGCAAAAGCATGAATGACGATCATAGTGGATTGTTCTACCACCTCCCATCACGTTACCACCATTATCGCTTTTGGTTGGATTGGGGGGTTTTATGGCGCAAGGTCCATATTTCTCCATGCTGCACCAAACACAATACAATATCAAGTAATTGACACAAGACATACAATATCAAGTAATTATAGACTCATCTCCTCCTAACTCACCTAAAGGTTTAGAGCTTTTTAGTAGGAGGAGGGAGAAAGATTCCCGCTGCACACGAAAGAGGGCCAAGGGAAACCCGACCCCCCAGACAGATTTATTAATTTTCAAAGCAAAACCAATACAAGGGGCAAACAAGGCCCAAAAAACACTAAAAGATACAATAGAACAACAGAAAGCAACAATAAATAACCCGGAGTCGAGCAAGAACAAAAATGAATTAAGTGCTCGATTCCGAGACAAGACCAGACTAGAGGACCGAACAGCAAGTGAAGGGAAAGGCTCATAATAGGCGCCAAGTAAAAAAGAGGCTCATATAAGACGCCAAGTTATAGTTTTAAAAGAAAATGGGCTTATATGAGGCGCCCAATCATCATATTATTTCCCTCGTCGTCGAACGAGCTCAAGATTATCGGGCTTATAAGAGGTGCCCTAAAAGGATAGATGTAATACGTTTAAGCAATCTCCGGGCTCGAACGGAGTAACTGGTCAAATATCAAGTAATTGACGCACACACAGTGAAAGCTTTACTGACACAGAATACAGAAATACACCCAGGGTGGAATACACCTGGCAGGAATCGAAACTGCTCCGCCTACAACTCTAACGTTGCTAGCGCAGTGGGCATACCCACTGAGACCACGACGGCCCCATTATCGCTTTTGGCAACGAACAATAAAAGAACCAGAATCCACGCTCAAGGCGCCAATTGTGTTTGGTTCGGTTTTGTATTTTACGCCGCAGGGGCCACATTTGGCCAAGCTGTGCCACGCAAATGACAGACAAGTAATTGTGAAAAGAATGGATTGAGAGAAGACAGTAGAGAAAAGATCGCTTGGGCATCCTGGGGTCGTGATCCCCATGTTTATAGAGGCAGTAAACCCCCATGGGTCCAATTGTGGGAGAGATTTATTTACACTAGTGGTCGCCCAGTGGTCGAAATTCGACCATAATTCATTTAATTTTTAAGTTTGAACGTTAATAAGGTTCTTTTGTCAAAGAGTATACCTCTATATTCATTGCATATAATTTTTTTGAATTTTGTTCTATTACGTAAGCTGCCAGCATGTACAAATACGTCATAGGAAAAATGCGGTATAGCTTGGTTAAGCCTTATCTAAAAAACAATAACGCGTTGTTTGACATTTTCTTGGTTTTTTTATTGCTATACTGGCCACAGGTTTTGCCAAGGCTACACAGTTAATTTGCCTATCCTTTTCAAATTATATAAAATTTAAATAAAAAATAAATCCAAAAAATGAAATAAGGAATACGTGCTTCGTATTTTTATATATATTTTTTATTAAAACAAAAAAAACCGGGTGGTTAAAAAAATAAATGTTGTCCATTGAACTTGAAATAGTTCGACAATGAATTTAATGATTCAAAACTTCTGCGTAGACGATGTTTTTTTGTAAAAACTCTTTCATCGTTTGCTAAATGCCCTTGACCGTTATATTCTGAAATATAAAATCTCAAACCATCGAATAATCGAACTCTACTTGCCGCGACGTACAATTGATCATGTGTAAAAACTGGCTGCCTCAATAAAATTCCAATTTTTTCGAATGTTTGTCCTTGAGACTTATTTATTGTCATCGCAAATGCAGGTATAATTAGAAATTGAGTTCTTTGAAAGTTAAGTGGTAAAATAGTTCCGGAATATGTTAAATTTATACGTGGAATCAAAATTCTCTTATTGCGTGCGGTTCCAGTTAAAACTTCGCAATCAATAGTATTACGATGCATAAATTTGATGCGCATTCGTGTTCCATTGACTAATGCTTCCTTTGTATTTAAGTTTCTGATCAGCAAAACGATGCAATTAACTTTCAATACTAACTTATGTGGTGGCAAATTATGCCAAATCTCATACACCTCCGTGCGCGCAATGTGCTTAAAAAGGGGTACAAAGTTTTTTCTTCACGTATTAATATATAGATTACCACCAGTCGTATAAGTTAACTAACCCTCTTGGTGGTTGTCTAGCCGAAGTATCTCGGCATTAGCATTAATGGCCAGATCTTGATAGATGAGATGTGACCTTGATCTCGTTATGATAAAAAAATCGGCAATATCTCGTCGGACAAAATATCTGAACAAATTTGGTCAGATCTTAATGCACGACACATCTCACCGAAACCACTTGGAGGGGTAATAGACTCGTCCAAAGTCAAGTGCTCGACTGCCCACTTGCCGGAGTATAGTGCTACTCAAGAAGGCAGTATCTCCAATTTTAGTCTGGTTTTGCGGTTTGTGTATCGGTATCTGAAATTTAATTACACTAGATAGCAATATATTTACCTAATCAATTGTTGATTGAGCGCAAGGATTGTTATGAGCACGTTATGAGATAATACATACTTACATTCGTAACCGGGTCGTTCCTGATTGGTGTGCTGAGTGTCCACGTTGTGAGAAAAAATAAGGTCGGACAAAGGCACAGTATGCCTACAACTTTAGACAAAATACCCATCAGTGCATTTTCTAATAATATCAGTCAGGGGAAGTGGTAGCCCAGTCGGTAGAGTCGGATTAGGAACCAGAGGGTTGCGAGTTCAAAACTCGATCAAACCACAAACCGCCATGTACTAGGGGGCTGGTGAACGTTAAATCTGTAGTGGCATCAGATGTCCTCACGTTGGCGTTATGTGGAAGTTTGGAGAGTGGGGTTCCAGCTCAGGTGTTTACCTCGTCTTTCGAACATTGTTTAATCTCTTCACAGTAAATTCAGCTACATAAAGTCGTTCTTTTAGGAAATAAAATCTTTTGAGAAGAGGAGGCGGCTAGGTGGAGTTTGCACTTGGACAGCTTATACCCCGAGGACGGCACGGTTTGTAGTGTGTAACAACCGGTAATATTAAATGATTAAACTTGGACATACTAGTACTTCCATAACTATACTAGCACACATCTAAGCATTCCCAAATACGGGTAGATAATTTAACATATGTATCTTAAAAGAGGATGTACAGTGAAAGCAATATTCGCATCCGTCCAAAATAGGGGCCTCCCTGACTCAGTAGGTTTGCCAATTGCACCAGCAACCTGCGAGTTGAAGGCATTGCAGCTCGATCATTGTAACTTACCTGGGTGTATTTCTTTAATATGAGTCAGCAAAGCGTTTCTGGTATATGTATGTCCATTCACATGACATTATCTGTCGTGTTTTGCACAGCTTGGCCATATATGGCAATTGCACCCTGAAACCCAATCCAACCACCCAGCAGTACAAAATAAAAACTTTTTATAATAGTAATAGGAAAATGCATAGATATTATATTTTTATTGCAAGTTCAATAATGTCGATGTGCATTTCGTATCTATTATATAAGGATAAATATTTATATTTTCCCATTCAATTTTCGCTTAAGGTTTAAAAGTACATTATTTATTTAATACGTTTCTATTTACCTTGTGTACATACCCCATTTCCAAAAAAAATTATCCAAGCATCAGGATCAAATCGAAATTGGGGACATGAAGAACTATTGTACTTTCTCAGTGGTAAATAAAGTCTTGAGGCTGTAACAAAGCTTTTACATTTAGTGGTTATGCAATTGTTTATAAAATGTTACATTTTAAAATAAAACAGTTGAATTGAAATAACTAAAAAGAGCCATTACGCATTCTTTCTTACGGAGCTATTTCTTTATCGTGAAATGAAACAAAGACCTCATATCTTAAATGGAAAAAATAACATCGTACGGTAAGCAAATTCAACAATGACAAAAGGCGTTCGAAAGAGAATCGGAAAAACAGAGTGTCTGGAGATTAAAATAATTTCATCGAAACGCACATTTATTTTAAGCGGAAGCCAATATTTTATCGAGTAAATAAATGGAACTTATATTTATTTACTCAAGAATTTGTCGCATTGCAGGTATGATTATGAATTTCTCATGCGTTGATGCTCTGCGTTTTGATATTTTTATCAGTTTATTATTGAATTTCAGCAACATTGTTCTCGTTCAAGGTTAAAGATTCCTTGTCATTTTTAATGCGTCATGAATCTTATTTAAAGAGTTTTTCAAAATCATTTATGAAGAACTAATATTTTGAAATTATGTATTTATTGTGAGTAGGGGATTCATTTTTTAAACATTTGGGTAATGACTAGTCATCAAACTTGTAATTAAAGTTAAGAAGACTATTTTTCTTATTGTCAAATATGAATATTTAGGATGTGTCGTTGGCTTACAAGTGAAGCACGCAGACGAAATTTTTTAAATATGAGTTCTTTATTTTTTCTAGATCAGAATGTAGTGATCTTTAGCCTAGTGATACCAACTAAACCAGCTTTTTTTTCGCTTGGATGAAATTCTGATGACTTTACATAAACTGGATGTTTGTGCAGTTTCAGATTGCAGTTGTAGATTTTAGTTGTAGTTATAATTGTAATTTAAATGTACTTTTCAAAACTAAAGTTGCATACTTCACTTACCCTTCTACATAATAGAAACGCATATATATACCGCTTACACGGTAACTCAAATTTTTCAAAACTGATTTTTCTATTTTTTCTAGACCAGAATTCGGTTTGATGAAGTATGTCCACTAAGTCAGTTTTCTTTGCATGAAGCTTAGGTTTCTTCTTAAGAAATACGGTTCGAAAGCAAGCAATGATTATAATTTTGTCTTCGTTTTCTCAGAAATTTTTGAGTGTATTCCACATCTCAGCTGATAATTTTTAGTTTATTGGAGTGGAATAGCAACAGGGGAATTGAAATTATGCTTTCTAAACATATAATAGGGTATCTGCAACAAGACATCTTAATTTAAAATGATCCGGAATGTTAGATGAAAATTAGTTGAAGCGCAGTTTTTGTTTTCTTGAACGTGCATTGCACAAGTATATTTCTATTTTTTCGATAAAAAATTAATTCAGTTGAATAACATCTTAAAACGGGATCTTTTATTGAGACTCAAATATATTTATTGTTCGTTTCCGGTGAAAGATATCAGTTTTATTCTTGACTTAAAGAAACGTACTCAACCACCTGAACTGTTATCTGCATATGCAATGGATTATCCAGTGCACCATAGGTCATGGACGTCCCTGAACTATTTCCCTGGATTCTGAAACTTGGTGACACTTATGTATGTGATACTAAGTGAACCCTTACACTATGCTACAGATTGCCCTCTAACAGAGCCTATCCACCTGAGCAACTCCAAGATCATCACCCCTCCAGGATGACTCAATTTTTTCATCGGGCATAAGCAATGCATGTCCAACATTTACAAATCAATAGACACTGGTAACGTGGGATTGGGACTTCAACGTAACAGCCTAGTACCTTGGAGACGTAAATATTTACCAACATTCGCTTAATATTCAATATCCGGTGAATGGACAACCATATAGGCATTTCTTTGAGAGGACATATAATACCCTGGCTTTGTAAATAAGTGTGTCCTACTTTAATCGCCCAAATAAAAAGGCCAGTCGACAACCTCCCCAAGGAAGCCTACTAAAGTGGTCAATCTTCATAGAGTTATGACAAGGATGCGTTATCTGTAAACGTATCTGGTGCGTGAATGTGTAAGAATCTGTGAAAGAGAAATTATGTAACGAGTTCCAAGTTTGAGGAAATAGGATATCGTTGTGTGTACCATATTGTGCATATATATTGGGTATAGAGAAGCTTTTCTGGATTCTATTCTGCAATATGCTGTAGTACAGTACTTAAAGTCCTAAAGGGCACGTGGTATTCAAACTCATATTGAGGACAATTACGTAAAAACAACAAAACAGAATGAAATTGGGTAACATTTAAATATTAAGCCATGCGATCGTTTGACATCGATGCACATTGGAGCAATTGGTTTGAAGTTAATTTGTGAATTGTTAAGTGTCACAGTCTGCTGTACATCAGAAAATGGTAGCTGTATGTGCTGTCTTACACTCCGCATCATTTAAGATCGCATCAACCAAGGTTCGGCCTCTAGTCGTCCAATACCTTGGATTAGTCTTAGCTCCATGCAATATTCGGAATGGTCGAAACGCAGAGCATAGTAATGATTCTACGAAATAAGTGGGCTAAGATATCCATAAAATAACACCAAGTCTTGGTAATTCAGTGCTTATCCGTTTATAACATACATACTCTACATACTACCACGTTCTATTTGCAAAAATGGAAGCAAATATTTATCTTACTCTTTTATTTTGTTTGGACGAAATAGGCTGGGTGCATACTAGATTTTGCACAGAATTCTGTAAATTTGACACTTAAAAATACTTCAAATATTATATTGAGTATTGAATTGTTTTCTAACCTTAAATGTGCTTTAAAGTGTGTTCTTTATTACTTTCAAAAATGAAGTCTAAATTATCATTTTCTACAGGGTTTCTGTCTTTTACAGAAATGTGTTCTTGGAATATATTCAATTTTGAGAACCACTGAACATTAATATTTATATTTTATACGTAGAATTAAAGTGAGTGTCGGGATAGGTAGTGTGGAGATCCGAGCTGATCGCCTGAACTTACACCTTGGACCGATCGCTAGGGTGTTACGAAGTGATACGGAGATTAGGACTAACACAATTTATTTCTCTACCTAAAAACTATGTACAGCAACCGTTATCTCAAATTCATCGAACAGCCTACACGCTGCCACTTGCATTAATTCTGTAAAAAACTGCGCTCGCTCCACCTGCGCGTGGAAGCCTTTGGTTGGGTTTTATCGATTGAAGACAGAGTTTTATACATTAAAATATATTTTATTACGTAGCCAAGTCTTATGGTTTAAAAACATACATTTTAAGAACAACAAGAAGTCTGATCAGCTCATGATCCCCAATCTTCCTTCACTTTTATACATTCAAAGATTTACATTCTTCAAATTTATGTGCCCCACACGGCACTATAATTGGAGGTTTGAGACCGATTCCAACATGCGGCCCCATCGGTTGTAAAACCTCAGCAGATGTATTACAATTCAATATATATATTTATATAAATCTAACAAAATATTTTTCTAATAATATTTTTAAACTTATTTAACAATAAAGGCTTTGTTAAAAAGTCAGCCAAATTATTTTCCGATGAAATATAATTTACGTTAAATAGCTCATCTTTTATTAATTTACGAATAAATTTGTACTTGATATCAATATGTTTAGTTTTCTGATTTTCCTGACTATTTTTTGAAAAATAGATAGCAGATTGATTATCACAATATACTTGGGGTCTTATGTAATCACACAAACTTAATTCATTTATAATTCTACTAAACCAAATAACTTCTTTAGTGCAATCGGTTAGTGCAATAAATTCAGATTCCATTGAGCTAAGAGCTATGCACTTTTGTTTAGAAGATTTCCATGATATTGGGATGTTACCCAAATAAATTAAATAGCCACTGCTTGAATGTCTGTTTGTGAGACCACATCCCCAATTTGCATCAGAAAAAGCAATCAAATTTGAACTTTTTACATTGGAAAGATTAATTTTAAAATCCTTTGTAAGAAAAACATAGTTCATAATATCAACAACGTAAGACCAGTGTTTGTAAGTATAACCATTACAAAACTGAGACATTATATTAACGGCAAATGCAATATCTGGTCTGGATCTATCTGACAAAAACGATAAACATCCTATTAAGGAACGATAGGGAAATTTCCTCATTAAATCATTTTCAATTATTTCTTCCTCTTTAACCTTGTCAGGTAAGTTACAACCAATTTTAAAAGGTAAATTCACAAAACTTTTAGGAAGATCTTTGAATTTTGACATTAATTTTTCAATGTAGGTAATTTGATGTAAATAAATCGAATTTTCAATCTCTTGAAAGTTTACGCCTAACAAATATTTAGTTTTACCTAGGACTGTAAGATCCAATTTTTTGTCCAATAATTCGATTACGTCATTTATCAAATGTTCTCTTTTTGAAAACAAAACCATATCATCTACATAAACAATTAAAATTACATCTTTAAATTTGTAGACACAATTACACCAATTTAACTGAGAAAATCCTAATTTAGTTAAAATACCGTCTAATTCCAAATTCCATTCTCTACCACTTTGATGCAGACCATATATAGCCTTTTCCAATAGACATACTTTGTTTTCGGATCCTTTCAGCACAAATCCTTTTGGCTGTTTCATGTATATAGTATCCTTAAGGTGTCCATATAAATATGCACTTTTCACGTCAACTTGACAGTGATACCAACCCAACATAGAAATCAATAGTACAAACAATAATTTAACAATAGAAAAATTCACAACTGGTGAAAAAATATCTTTAAAATCAATGCCGGGTTTTTGCTTAAAACCTTGAGCAACAAGACGAGCTTTATACCTTTTAGGTATATTGTTTTCGTCCATTTTTATGCTGTACACCCACTTACTTCCAATTATGGTTGTATTTGGGGGTGTGTCCACTAATTTCCATACTTGCCTATCCTTCATTATCTGAATTTCTTCATTCATGGCAGTATTCCATTTAATTTTATCCTTACTTGCCTGCGTTTCTTCATAACTTTTGGGGATTTCGACATTGTAACACTGATCATACATGTCGTACATCTGTTGGTCTAAAAAATTAGATTCATCACTAGAAGTAGATGGCACATTAGAAATATCCACATTAGGATGTTCTGTTTCTGGCTTAAAATTGAAATTTACAGGATCAAACCTAATCTTATTTTTAGTACAGTACTTTTTAATATCATTTAAAGATCTCATTCTCAAATTTTCAGGAGAATAATAGTATACATCTATCCTATTGCTTTTATTTCTAGGTTTTTCGATTCTTCGCCAATTTGAAATGTTAAGACTTTTTAAGTCCTCAGTTTTAACTAAATCTTTAGAATCTAAAACTTGAGTTTCACTTTCCGATTTTACTTTTATATTTTCATTTGATTGATAAATAGGAATATTAGAATTAAGATCGAAAGAAACGTACTCAAAGTTTTTACCAAATAGTACATCAACAGCTTTCTTACTTTCGTCGATATGAACATGGACTGTTTCAACTATTCTCTTCTCGTTTGGGATATATATTCTGTAACCTTTAGTTTTCAAACCATATCCTGTCAAAATACCAAGTTTAGCTCTGGGTTGTAATTTATTTCTCTGTATTTTAGGAATATGAACATATGCCAAAGAGCCAAAAATTCTAAAATGTTTTACTGATGGTTTGAAACCAGTCCATATTTCGTTAGGAGATATACCCTCAGTTAATTTGTGTTCGCATCTATTTTTAGTATGAATAAATGCTAAAAGTGCTTCTGACCAAAATTGTGGTTGTAAACCACTGTCTTGAAGCATAGCTCTGACACAATCCATGGCTGTTCTATTGAACCTTTCTGCAATGCCATTTTGTTCAGGGGTATAAGTTGAAGTTCTTTCGATTTTTATTCCTAGATCATTTAAAAACTTTTTAAATTCTTTGTGACAAAATTCTAAACCATTGTCAGTTCGGACACATTTTAACTTAATATTTAGCTGTCTTTCAGCTTTAACCAAGTATTTTTTAAAGTAATCAAAAACTTCATTCTTATTTCGAATAATATAAACAGTTACTTTACGTGAAAAATCATCAATAATAGATAAAAAGTATTTGTTTCCACCTAGAGAGTTAACTGGAGCAGGACCCCACAAATCCATATGGATCCTTTCCAAAACATTTTTAGTTTTCCTTTCGTACATATAGTTTCTTTTTAAGGATATTCTAGTGGATTTAGCAATAGCACAAATCTTACAATTTTTATCTATATTCTTACAATTAAGTTTTTCAATTCCTTTTACACAATTAATTTTACTCATATTTTCAATTAAGGGCATGTTAACATGACAAAACCTACGGTGGGCTTTTTCTAGATCTAAACCAGTTACATATGTATAATTTTTAATCTTGGGATAACCTTTCAAGATATACAATTTTCCAATTCTGGGAACAGTAAACAAATATTTATTATAACTATTATAAATAATCATTTTGTTATTTCCCCATTTAATTTGGTTTCCCACAAGGTCAATACGAGCACCACTAATTAAATTTCTTCTCATATTAGGCGAGTATAACACATCTTTTAAAGTTATATCATAATTTCTGTTTCTATCTAAAACTGTAAATTGAATATCACCCATACCTAATACTTCCGAGGTGCTGTCCTTGTCTCCGACTAGGATCTTCTGTGGTGGTAGTTTTCTGAATGTCGTAAACATATCGCGTTCTTTACAGAAGTGGGCAGTTGCAGCAGAATCAATGAGAAATTCCCTCGGTCTTTCATTTGGAAAATTTGAAACTGCATAGGCACGTTGAAGATCAGTTTTTGGATTGTCCTCCATATAAAATAATTCACCACCAGGTTTCTGCCGATTGCTTTTCTTGAAGCACTTCGATTCGTAATGTCCCGACTTTTTGCAGTAGTTACAGAATGGTCGCGGCCCCATACGACAAACTGTCGACTTTCTTGGGCTTGAAGGAATTAATTCAGGGTCCAGTACGCATCTGCTGTGATCAGGAGTAGACGCCCGTGTCTCCTTGTATCTAGATGACTTGTTTCTTGTAGCATAAGCATCGGCCACGATACTTAATTTTGTGTCTTCGTCCTTCCGCTTCAGGTCGATCCGGCTGGATTCTGTTATTAAATGTTTAGACAAATTGTCTAGCGTGAACTCGTTGTCATCCATCCTGTATAGCAGTTGTACCAGATTATCGTATTCGTGAGGCAAATGTCTTATTAGTTGAAAGCAAACTAAGAGGTCTGGGATTTCGAATCCACCTTCTTTTATCTGTAACAGCTTCTCATGCACTCGTTTGCAGAAGAGTCCAATGGATTCGTCCTCCGGCTGGTAGCGGATTGAAAAGAACTCGTCCACAAGGCCTGCCAATCGTGCTCTAGATGCTGGTTCAAAGTTGGTCTTTAATATATCCCAGGCTTCCTTACCGTCTTCAGTAGATGAAATTAAGACTTGATATTTTCTGTCTATGCCCTGGTAGATAGTTGTGTATGTCCTCTGCTTCCTATAACGATAGTCTCTTTTTTCTTTTTCTGGAGCATCTTCCAATAATAGAGGTTCCGTTTTAGTGATAAAATCCCAGCAGTTCCGGTCAATTAGCAATACCTTCATGTCCGTCTTCCACGTGGCATAGTTGAAATCCGATAACTTCGGGAAGGAAAACATGGACATTTCTTGAATACCCATCATACTGGATACCGGTAGTGGCAGAATTCAGGTTCAGCTTAAGGTCTGTGGCCCATAACCAATTGTTGGGTTTTATCGATTGAAGACAGAGTTTTATACATTAAAATATATTTTATTACGTAGCCAAGTCTTATGGTTTAAAAACATACATTTTAAGAACAACAAGAAGTCTGATCAGCTCATGATCCCCAATCTTCCTTCACTTTTATACAGAGCCGCGGTGGCCCGGTTGGAAGAGTAACGAACTAGCAACCGAAGGGTTGCGAGTTCGAATCCAGCCAAACACCGTCGTGTACAAAGGGTGCTGGTGCACCTTAAATCTGTCGTGGCCTCAAATGTCCTCACGTTGGCGTGGTGTGGAAGTTTGGAGAGTGGGGTGCCAGCTCAGGTGTTGCCTCGTCATCTGACCGTGGTTCAAAATTACGTGGTGTTGTCCTCGGATCTTTCCCTTTGGGATTGATCCCGGACCGTCACCAATAGCCCATTGTGTTGCTCCAGTGTGACGTTAATTGAAATACCCAAAATACCCAAAATACTCACTTTTATACATTCAAAGATTTACATTCTTCAAATTTATGTGCCCCACACGGCACTATAATTGGAGGTTTGAGACCGATTCCAACAAGTTACTAGTTCAAAACTGCGCTCGCTCCACCTGCGCGTGGAAGCCTTCAGTTAGTAGTTCAATTCTAACTCACTCTCGCTGAGTCAGGAAAATAGTTTCTACCAGTCACCGGATTTCAGCGGACATCTGCACGTGTGGTTAAGTCGATCATCAGCCGTTTGCACATCCTCACACGCCGCCGCCAAGAGGAAAACAGATTTTTTTTTCCAAAAAAATCTGTTTTACTAATAATATAGTCCGAACATTTGTGGCAACCGGTCAGATCAGGAGTGGTTACCCTCTCAACCCAAGAGAAATCAAGGGATCCAAAAAAAAATTATGCATAAGAACATTTATACTTTGCAACCACTTTTCAAGCTAATATTAGATCTTAACATCCAAATGCTATATCTATTTACACCACAAACAATCAAATATTGATACTCCCGAACTCCAATACCTTTTCATTCTAAATTGATCCAATCTACAAAACCTAACCTAAAGTATTGCAAAAATAACATTCGACTAACACCATACATATAAAATTAACCATTATTTACACTATATTTAATATACATCTTAACTCTCCATATTTAGTTATAAAAAAAATAACAATCTCATCCAAATATGCTACCAAGCCTTTATTGATCGACCTCTCTTTCCAAGCGGGAGAGAGCATCAGCTCCCTGATGATAAATCCCAGGGCGATGGGTCAACTTGTAATTCCACCTTTGAAGGGCAAGTGCCCACCTAGTTAACTTGGGGCTCTTAGGAGTTGTCTCGACCAGATATTTTAGCGGATTGTGATCAGTTATGATCTCCACAGTGTTACCCTGCAACCACTTATCAAATTTTTTCAGTCCAAATAACACGGCATAGGCCTCTTTCTCAATGGTAGACCAATTCTTTTGGGTGTTATTCAATTTTTGACTAACAAAAGCAATTGGCCTATAGTTTCTATGCTCGTCCTTCTGGGTCAAACAACATCCAATAGCGTAGTGGGACGCGTCTGTGTGGACCTGGAAGGGTTCGACGGCATTGGGGGTGCTTAACGCAGTGACCTCACATAACGCATTTTTCAACCGGAGGAATGATTCTTCCTCGCGTTTCCCCCAAAATACCTTTCCCGATTTTTTCCCTTTTGTCAACTCCGTTAAAGTGAAAGAATGTTCATTCTATTGCTCTTCAATGATTCCGGGACCTTGCCATCTGGCCAATAATTTGTTTGTAGAATCTGGCAAGAGCACGATGACTTTATCTCCCGGCTTGAAAGTCTTTCTTGTAGACCTTAAATTATAATAATGGGCCATTTTCCCTTGTTGTATATTAGATGTTATCTTGGCTTTCTCTGCGGCCTCCTCCAGTCGGGTTTTCAACTTCTCCAGATAGACATGTATTGGGGTTGTATCCAGCTGCAAACCCTCGTGTCTTCCCGTCCAGGTATTCTTTAGAATCGACAAAGGACCTTCTGGCTTCCGACCAAAGAGCAATTGAAAAGGTGCTACACCCGTTGTACTGTTCGGGACCTCTCTGTAGGCCCATAAAATGAACGGTATTTTGGTGTGCCAGGTCCGTGGTTCTTCCTTAATGGTGTGATGTAACATACTCTTTAAAGTTTGGTTAAATCTTTCCACTAACCCGTTTGATTGTGGATATAATGGTGTGGAGAACCGTGGAGTTGAACCCACTCTTTTTTCAAATTCCTGAGTCAATTCAGCGTTGAAATTTGTACCATTGTCCGAGGCAATTACGTTTGGCACTCCAGTCCTCATAAAAATAGATAATAAAGCTTCACACGTTGCTTTGGCTGTAAGACTCGTCAAAGGGATCGCCTCAGCCCACCTTGCATGTTGGTCTACCATACACAAGATAAATTTGTGTCCTTTAGAACTTGGAGGATCTATCGGTCCTATGATGTCCACATTGACCACTTAGAAGGGCAATTCTGGCCGCGCAATGGGAGTTATTGGGGCCCTATCTTTGTGTTTGACCCTTCTCGTCAACTGACAACCTTCACATGCTAAACAAAACTGTCTCACGTCTCTTGATAGCCCGTTCCAATAGAACGAATATCTAATTCTTTCTATTGTCTTCCTCGCTCCCATGTGTCCCCCAAACACTGAGCAGTGGGCTAATCTAAGAACCTCTTTTCTTCTACGTTTAGGAAGAACCAATTGACATACATTCTCTCCAAGAATCTTGTCTTTATGAAAGACCAAACCATCGTTAAAGAAAAATCCTCCACTACCTTGCTTAGCCTGTTTTCTGGTCTCTTCCAGCTCTCTACACTCCTCTTGCTCTTTACGGAAGCTTTCCGTCTTCGATATCCCTTCTTCCTGGTCTCCGTCGGTGCTTTCTACCACTAACACTTCTGTGTCCTTATTCACTTCAACGGAATTCCCTTCTGTGTTCCCCTCTTTTGTAGGTGGTTCCAAGATGTTTCCACTACCAATATCGGTGGAAATTAATTCCTGCTTTCCTCTAAGCATGTCTCGGATATCTGATGGCAACAGCACATCTTCCACCAATGAGGGAGCAACTGCGCAGAGGACTTCTTGGTGAAGCACATCACCCCTACCTCCTATGATCAGTCCTATGGGAACGTTCATTAACGGGCATTTCTCCGCTGGACCGAAGATTCCTTTAATAAAGATGGACGATTTCTCTTCCAGCGACAGATTTTGTACAATATCTTTCCGTATGACGGTAATTTCAGTCCCAGAATCAATTAGGGCTTTTGCCTCCCTCCCGTCAACACTAATTAAGATTCTTTCTAAGGGGCAAAGATTGTCTCGCCAGGATCTTTCCTTAAAGGATACAACTTTAGCTACCACCGCCGTTCCGCCAGTATTCAGTGTTCTTTTCTCATCCCCCACACCGCTTTCTTCAGTTATGATCCTATTCACGTTCGCTTTCCTTCTATTATCGTGATCTGATCTTCCTTTATCCGACTTTGGACAGAACCTCTTCATGTGTCCCTCCATTCCGCATGAGAAACAAACAAGCCTGGAATTATGTTTCGCCGGTTCTGGTTGAGTTCTGTGATAGGTTCGTTTGGTGTCCTGCTGAGATATGTGGTATCCACCGTAACCTCTTGCATCATACTGGGTCTTGTATCCCGAATTTGTCTTCATGGTGGTACTTGGCTGTCTCTTGTATGTTCTACGAACACATTCGTATTCGTCTATCTTTTCAGCCAGCAATGAAGGTTTTGATATTTTCCCCCATTCATCGATAAAATGGTCCCTGGCTTCCTGTGGCACTCTTTTCTTGACTTGATCGGCTATCATCAATTCCTTCAGACTCTCAAAATCGGAGATACCAAGTCCTTCGATCCATCCTTGAAAATAATTGGTTACTTCATAAGTAAAATCTTGCCAAGTTTTATCAGGACTTTTTTGATGTTGAATGAACTTCTGGCGAAATCCCTCTGGATTCATCTTAAACTTCTTTAACAAGAGGTCTTTAATGTGTTCATAATCTTCTAATCCCTCTTCCGAAACCCTCGCAATCAATTCTATTATCTCCAAAGGCATTAGGGTCAAAAGACATGATACCCAATTTCTTTCATCAATTTTCCTCCGCCTAGCTTGACTTTCGAACAGGGAGAGGTATAAAAGGATATCACCCTCTTTCATTTGGAATTTGGGCATGTATTTCGTCATGTCGACATGTATATCGGTAGGACTACTTCTTCCTTCTATGGAATCATTGCTTATCCTTATTCCTGCTTCTATCCTTAACTTTTCTAGCTCAAATTCTCTTTGTTGTTTCTTTCTCTCCTTTTCCTCTTCTCTCTCCTTCTCTTCTCTCTCCTTCTTCTCTTCTCTCTCCTTCTCTTCTCTCTCCTTCTTCTCTTCTCTCTCCTTCTCTTCTCTCTCCTTCTTCTCTTCCCTCTCCTTCTTCTCTTCCATCTCCTTTCGTGAACTCACTATCGTTTCAAGCATCTCCATCACGAATTCGACTTCGTATGACTTACTTCCTGTTATGAGATCTTTCAGTCCTATAACTTTAATATTTGGATCAGGAGTTTCCCCTAACTCCAATGCTAAAGTAAATAGATCGCATTTCTTATATTTTCCCAAAAAAGCCATATTCACCAATATATTTTCCTTTCTAACTGGTATTAACTAAAAGACCATTAAAATAAAAACCCT
This sequence comes from Meta bourneti, assembly GCA_933210815.1. NCBI lineage: Eukaryota > Metazoa > Arthropoda > Arachnida > Araneae > Tetragnathidae > Meta > Meta bourneti. The sequence goes on along the minus strand of OW119923.1, from coordinate 65,792,465 downwards.
TTTCAGCTACTGATTGACTACCCCTAGCATATATCACAATTGTTTAAAGAGAAAAATAATGGTTCACCCTAAACTGATAACGATGACATGTGAACAATAACACTGACGTGTCACATGAGTTAACGCTCAATTCGTAACTCTGAAATTCCAGCACTGTCGTGCTTTAAAAATACCTTCTGCCACTCCTGGTGTATCACAATTCTTCAAGAGAAACTATAATCAGCACTTTTGGCTAAGAACACTGACGTGTCACCTGCGCTGTCGCGCAATTCTAAAATTTGAAATACGGATGTATTTCCCGCACTGCCGTGCTTCAACTACACCTCATCATTTAACAAACAAATATGCTTCACCTAACATTTATTTAGCAATGGATCCCTGATTATTTCTCTTAAAAGAAAGGGTAAACAACACTCACCCGGTTCGTCTGCTTCACCAGGATTTCGCGTAGCCTCGCCGTCCGTTTCCTCAGGATTTCTCGTCTCTGGTCCAATCTTTACTGTTCCCGGTTCGTCTGCTTCAACAGGGTTCCTCGGAATTTCTCGTCTCTGGCCAATCTTTACTGCTCCGGGTACATCATTTTTACCGCTGCCACCATCTTATGTCGGGATAGGTAGTGTGGAGATCCGAGCTGATCGCCTGAACTTACACCTTGGACCGATCGCTAGGGTGTTACGAAGTGATACGGAGATTAGGACTAACACAATTTATTTCTCTACCTAAAAACTATGTACAGCAACCGTTATCTCAAATTCATCCAACAGCCTTCACGCTGCCACTTGCATTAATTCTGTAAAAAACTGCGCTCGCTCCACCTGCGCGTGGAAGCCTTCAGTTAGTAGTTCAATTCTAACTCACTCTCGCTGAGTCAGGAAAATAGTTTCTACCAGTCACCGGATTTCAGCGGACATCTGCACGTGTGGTTAAGTCGATCATCAGCCGTTTGCACATCCTCACAGTGAGGTCGTATATCTAAAGACATTCTATAGGTAAATTAATACTAAGTTAATGTTCGATGACTGAACTAGTAGAAATCTCTCATCTCAATTTGAAATGAAAGCGTTCTAAAGGTATGCGGAAAGCGTTGTATCAATTTACGCTTAAGAAAAAATAAGTGAATTAAAAAATAAATTTACTTCTTTAATTTACACTGCATATAATACCACAAACAAGTCATCAATACAAAGCGTTTAGGCAAAAGTGAGAGCTCTTTCACATGCATCTCTTCTCTCTTACTTATTTAAATGCGAAGCTTCGATTAGAACCATTACTGAAAACAAGACCAATAAGTCCCAAGGGTAAATATAAGGTGTTCTGTTTTAAAATACAATACCGATACCCCAAAAGATAATAGACTACTTTCGTCAGTTAAAATATGCGTATAAAGATTCGTAACGAACTGAAAAAAATAGTGAACAGAGGATTAAGTAAAGAGGTGGTGAACCATAACCTCTTTTTCTTAAATTAAAATATTTCTAAATCCAATAAATGAAAAGGCGTTCCCATTCTCGATTTTTATTTTTTAATAATTATACTGTTAGTGAGTGTAATAGTGCGTACTGTAGTATCAACAGACATTTTTAATAACTTGTACAACACTGAAAGTAATTGTTCACAGTCTGATAAATTGATACTAATAACAGTTCACTATAAAATGTTAATCCCAGTTATTTGATTTCTATCACAAATAAAATTTGTAAGCAATCAGGTTTAATAATTTCTTAAAGAAATTGCATGTTTAACCACATATTTACATCTAGTAAACTTTTTCAAAATTCATGCAGCCAGTTTTGATTTTATGGAAAATAATTACTCTTGAAGTTAGGGGTAAAATTATAAATATAACCCCAAATCAAGAAATTTTAATTTCATTGAGAAATTTTTCCCAAGAAAAGCTATATTTAAAAGGAAGTTTTATCTTTAAGTGATTAATCAGAAATGTAGATTCATATCTTGAAAGTTAAATACGTAAAAACTAAATTCTTTAAACTACAAATTAATACTGAATTTATTTTTGATAAACTATTTATTTTCCAGAGAAATTTTCAAATGTATGTTGATTTGTGAATGTTGCAAACTTTATCATAAAAACACATGTTTTATGATGAATTATATTAACATTGATTTATGTCAACTGCATTGGTGACTTTGTTTTCAAACTGATCCCCATTGAAGTGCTATCACTAAAATTTTACCGAACATTTAAATGTTTACATATTTCTGTAGTTTTTGAAAAATGTCAATTGATTTTGTCATTTTTTACATCAAAATAATCCTTGATTACTGATGTACTTACGTAATTAGTGTATTAATATTTAAAAATATAACGTGTATGATTGGTATTCTAATATTAAGTTAGAAGTTTCGTGGAAATATTGCAATACACATTATTGTTGGGCAAACTATATTACCCGAGCATTCATCTTTCTAGACGTCTAATATACGTCTAGAAAGAAGAATATTATTTATGTTCTATTTGTAGACATAACGTGTAGTCTTGCCGAAGTTGTATATTCTACAACAGGAATCGAAAAGTATGCAAAAATATTTATTGATACCTACTTTCCATACTAAAAAAAACGAATTTTATCTATCATAGTCTAAAACTTTTCTCGTGTCGTGATCTAACTTAAATCATTTTAAATTGAATCTTCCGCCAGTAGAGATTTATTGCTCCTACATCATTATCAATCTTTACCTCTTTTGTCGAGTCACGTAGCACCAGCTACAAACGCCAACTAATAAAAATTGGGCGTGAACATTGCCGTTACTTGCAAATGAAAATATACTAAACAAATGTATGATTCTGTATTACTCTTATGTTTGGCATTAAATTATATTTTTATTATTGTTTGGTAAATTTTTAGAATCCTTTTTTCAGATTGTCTGGATGCAAGTAATAACTGAAACTTTTGTTTACTTGAAATGGGTTGTTTTCGCAGCAAGAAAAATAACTTCCATCTCCAGAAAGTGACTCTAAATCCATAAAACACAAATAAATGAAACAGCTTATTTCCTACACTAAAAAGAAAACAATATGATTCAAAGGTTTTCTTAAAAGGGATTGAAACATTTCACTCCCCTCCAAATAATTTAATTGGATGAAATAAACTCAGATTACGCATGCACCTAAAACAACTCCTTGTGGAAAGACAAAAGAAATGAAATGAAAACTAGGGAAAGCTATTTAGAAAATAAAGCTGGAGAATCTTCAATTTACTTAAAGATTGTGATCAGTTCAATCGAGACTAACTTCTTGATGAAACTTCGCCTGTTTTCTAATAGCTATTTGAATTCTCATGCGGCTTTAATTCCGTAAATTCTTCTCAGTCTGGTCTTTTTTCCATTCTAGAAAGGTTTGAAACAGCTTTAAACACGCGTAATTTAGATCTGAGAACAGCTTCTAAGCGGTTTCGACATCATAAAACTGCATTGATCATTAAATTCGCTGCAAAGGAGTAGCTATGCCAGTAGGATTTGCATAATTTATACTCTCTTTTCCCCCGGCTTTGAAAAGAATGCTATTTAACAATGAGCTGTTTCACTAACACTGAGATTTTTTCTAAATGAATAATTTCTCATTTTGTAGTTCGAATTATTTTTAGTGTTTTATCCACACTTTCTGTGTTAATCGCGCTCATGTTAACTCTACTTAAATGAGTGGCAGTCTAGATTTGAACTTCTTTTATATTTTATGAGCTGTAATTTTGTTCAAAGAGCGTTCAGATTATTTTCAGGAGTATTAACATATATACCTTCACTTAATACCATTTATATTTAGGCTCAAAATCTTTTACAAAACGTGTGCTGTCTAATTAATAGATTTTAAGATTACCTATACTGCCTAACATTATCCCTTTTCTAATCTAAAAAGAAAAGTAGTTTTTAACGTTGATGTGCAATAGAATAAAATGTGTTCTTAAAAGTTCTGTTTTGAGTATAAGAAATTTCATGTTTGTTTTATGCGATTTGAGGAATAATAATCGTACCGTTAATAAATGACATTTTAAATGCAGTCCGATAAAGGCAATAAAGGCATAACAATTTTACTTTGAGCCAAAATTTCAAGTGCTTTCTATTACTAATTTATGTACAAATATAAATCTTAGCTAAGAATTTGTTTTTCTGAGGTGGTTAGCGCACTATATGTACACTCATATCCAACAGTTTAGCATAATTGATGTTCATATGAATATTTCAGGAAATCTACATCGGAATGGAAGGAAACGCAGTTTGCGTGTGTAATAGGGTTATAAAAGAGAACAATGCAAAACAAGGATAATGACTTTTATCCAAAGAAAAGGGTTGAAAGAAAAAGGTTCACAATACGAGTGTCAACTTTAGTGAAACAGGATGATTAAAACAATGTGATGCTGAAGTGCAATACGGTGTGTGGGAACCTCTGGTAGCCACGCATGCTGCATAACGATTTTCCATTCTTTCGAAGAGGGTATAGATGAGTTGTGTGGTCAGAGTTCCAAGCCTCACGTAGAACAGTTTTCAATTCCGAAACGGAGCTTGGTGGGTGGCGGAGGGCTGCAATATGTCTCCAAAGCATATCCCACACATGCTCTATACGATTCAGATCAGGAGAGTTGTCAAGCCACTGCATGTGGTGGATATTTTCACTTTGAAGGAAGGGATCGACCAGGGCTGCACGGTGAGGAGGCGCGTTATCATCCATGAATATGAAACCAGGACCAACGGCACCTCGAAACAGGCGAACGGTAGGCTTAAGGACTTCGTCTCTGTATCTTTGACTTGTAACAGACCCCGTGTCAAAGATATGGAGGTCTGGGCGGCGTCCAGCACGATGCCTACCTAGACCATGACTCCCCTGAAGGAAAACTATGTTTTTTCCGTGATGTTTTCCCGGGTGAAAACACGTTCTACGTTCTCTCCAGATCGTGGTACGACGAGAATCAGTTTGCAGACTAAATCTGGACTCGTCACTGAACATGACATTGCCCCACTGTTGTCGTCTCCACTGTCGATGTTCCAAACTCGAAAGTAAACGTTCGCGTTTCTGTGCAGACGTCAGTGGGATGCAAACTGCTTGTCGTCTGGCATAGAGACCAACGTGTCTGAGTCTCCTCTAAACTGTTTGTCTCGAAACTGTGACTCATGGGGCCTGTCAGGGCTGAACCCAGTTTTCTGGCAGAACTGTTCCTCTGACGTCACGCAGTAATCGCCAAATATCGGTCTTGGCAAGCTATTGTTACCCTTGACCGACGTGGTACTGGTCGTAGGGTAAAATCTTCAGTGGTTTGAAACCTTTGACGCAATCTGGAGATCACACACTGAGGCACATTCAGAATTCGAGACTCTTCTATTTGGGATCGACCGGATTCCTGCATTCTAACAATTCTTCCCTTCACAAACATATCCAGTTGGCATCTTTGTGACATCTTTCGTCCTTATTGATTGTTAACAACTCTCCGTACCACAGCAATTGCGAAATCTAAACTGGCCATACCGGTAGAGTCTGTTTTATATTCGATCCGACGTGCGCAGGTGCTTTGCACATGTCGACTGAACTGTTTTACATATGCACAATGTTTTACCTTCGTCCTACGATTCCCCACAAGTGAGTTCGAACCATTGTATCCATATTTACTCCCATTTTTTCGCACTTAACGAATTATGCTTAACTTTTGGACATAAGTGTATTTTTGAAAGCAACAGAACATTCTTTTATTAAATATATCACAATACTTGGGCAAAAAATTCGCTAATAAAATTGCTAGTTGTGCAAAATAATCTATCGTCCATTTTTGTAGTTACCAAATATAGACAAATCAAGGACATCAATGCCGAAAATAAAATTTATTGTAAACGACTATTTTTTATTGAAAAATAAAAGCACTTTTCATAGTCGAATGAAAATGTCAATAATTGATGAAAAGTTGTTATTTCTCCAATGCCACTTGCAAAATATTAATACTTTTGAGACAAAGAATAATGCATTTTTAAAAAATACTAACTAATAAAGGTACTTAAAGAGTGACATAAATTTATGATTATATTTATGGGTGTTTGTAAGCCTTTCTATTCCATACTGACAGAACGCAAAGCAAATGTCAGCCAACAGTTGATTTACCTATTCCTAATCAATTTCAAAGTAACGGTTTTATTTTTCTACTACTAATAATAAATAACAAATTTTTATTTTTGTATGTAAATATAAATGGCGTTCAGAGGAATATTATAAATCCTGGGGTTTGTCCATATATGTGTTCTTTCACCTATGAATTTGCGAACTATACGAGCAAGAAAATTATTTTCAATCTGTTAATGAATGCATCATTAGGTTTCAGAAAGCTTTAATTATATTTTAATTTTATAATAATTTACATATATGGACAGACTTTGTGGAATTGCACAAATGATCAAGAGTTTAGCATTCAGTAAAATTTATTATGTCTAATTTTGCATTAAATTCTAATGTGTTATAAAAATAAAATAAGTGTTTTGGTAGAAACAAGGGGCATTCTATCCAAATGCAGATCTTTGTTGAAATAATTTATATAAAAATACACAAATGCAATCAGTCACCAAAAAATAAAGATATATCTCATAGAAAATTTACGGTTTGGTTTGATGTTTCGATTCTCGCAGCTGACGAAGAAATTGATGTTCTTTTAATTTCAAAGTTTGACAGATAACGGAGGTTTTAAAGCTTCACAGCTGAAGCCTTGCCTATCGCTCACCTACTACAGCCTTACAGTTACGCAATTAATTCTTTACAAGTGTATAATAAAATAATTTAATTAGATTTTCCTTTGAACATAGTTATTTAAAAAAGAAATTACTCTAGTTAGTCCGAAATCCATTATTTATTGAAGTTACCTTCACAATTAAATATGTTATATAATAATTAGAATTTTGTTACAATATTTAGCATATTTCATTGAATACAGATTTAATGAAGTGCATTTTATATACTTTAAATAAGTATGCAATTTTTCCAAAATTTTGTAGAAAGAAGGAATACAGATTGAAACTCCGATGCACTGAGAATAACGATGAAAATTAAATCAATTAACTATTTATAGCTAAGGGAGCACAAAGATACTGCGTATATTCCATTTTTCACTCGAATTAAAATAGAAGTTATTTAGAAAAGCACTTTTAAAAACGTGAAATTTCTCTTGTCGCATAACAAACCGTTCTTATAACTACTGTGCTTTAAATAGTCCACATTCATTTGGTTCAAATGAAATAAATTGTAAAAGTGTAGGTCGAGCATTTTATAACGAGGCGTTGAAAGTAAAAAGTCAACTCATCCTTTCCTTTTAATCAACGTAAAAAGCAAAGTTTTAAATCTCCTTCAAAGGTGACAATGCAGTTTTTAATGAACACAGAACTGGCAAGTATCCAAAATTCCATAGTGGAAACTGGTTACAATTTTTTATACTAGAATGTATTCATTAGTAACCTGCTTTCACTATAAAACACGCTAATTACAAAGCAAGTAAAACGAGACCATGATACGTTACAATAAAGGCTTTGCATTTTTCATTTACGTACAATGTATGTCTGTTTTGGAAAAAGCTGTTATTCAAATCAATTAATCTTAGACTTTAAAACTGCTTATTAAGAGGTTTTATTTTAAGTTTTTATTTTAATTTTTGTTTACCAAATTTATTTTAAATGTTGAAAATCCGCTGAAAAGAAAATTCATTATATAGATTCGCATCCGGGAGGTTTTTCTAAAGCAAAAATTAATCATTTTCAAAAACAATTTGATCTACAATTCATAAATCTGTCTAGATTTAATTTGTCATTAATTGGGTCCGCAATAAACAAATAATAATAATTCTTTGAAATTCGCATCTGTTTCAAAAATTAAGAAACAAAGTTTCAAGATGCGTATATGAAAAGTTTCAGCATACAATATACATCAATTTCGGTATTAATATATACGTTAGCATTAATCATATAATGAGTGAGAGGGAATGCATAATGCAACATTGCTTAACCTTGCATGTGGCCTCATTTAAAACTTCCAACGCTTTCAACACTAAACATAGACACAATATGCAGTCCTTCCTTTTCTGGCACTTGCTACATTGAACAAGTTCTTACACTTGTATATATAAGCATATAACTATTTCAGACTGTAACGTTGTACAAGTTAACATTTAAGTCCATATCTTTAAAAACTTACAATACTATTAATTTAATGAGTAGTAAGATTCATTAAACTCCTGGGGAAGATATTCAAGTGCGAATTCTATTTAACTATGTAATAAACTATTTGATAATAATATGTTAAGGGTATTACAACATTTCCAGATCAGTGCATTTAATTAAATTAATACATTTAATGTAGTCAATGCAAAGTCTGTTAATTGAATACGTACATTAACAAAGCTTATATTTAAATACGTCAACGTGCTCAGAACAGAACATATAACAGTTTTTATTTTGCCATATAACCTTTTACACTGACTAACACAAAAATTGCTAAAGAAAATAAATTTCAGTTGGGTTTTATAGAACAAAGGAATGGCCATTTTCAGTCATGCTGCACCAAACACAATACAGACAACATCTATCAAGACAAAAAAGGAATTCACCAAATAGATATTTATCCTGCAATTTAACTCGAAATTATACTTAAGATTAAAGTTTCTAAGCTTGCAAAAAATATATTGTTTTGCAATAAAGCTGATATTACATTTTTACTAACTTGAAATTTTTAGTAAGAATGTTATGTATTGTTATGTTTTGGGTAGGTAGAAAAATACCACGCATTGGAGCTACAAAACGAGATATTGGTGAAAGTCTGGGATCAATCCCAAAAGGAAAGATCCGGAGCAAATACCTCATAATTTTGAAGCAAGGTCGGATGACGAGGTCAACACGAGCTGGTACCCCACTCTTCAAACTCTCACACCACGCCAAGTTATGTTTTGGTAAAATATTACGACAAACCAAGAGAAAACTTTATTTCATAATATTATTTTATACATCACGTTTTACTAGGGTGCAACACACCCTAATCGATAATGCTCGCAATCAAACCCGAAATATTCGGTTTATTGTGCTGGGTTTTACTGCGAAAATGATATTTGACCATGCTGGATCAAACACAAGACTGATAACGTCAAGTAACGGACTTGCACATACATGAAAAGTTTTAGTGACACAAGATAGAAATATACCATGGTAAGTTACAGGAATCGAACATGTGCAGCCTACAACTCGCAGATTGTTAGTACAGAGGGCAAACCAATTGTGCCGCCATGGTGGGCCCAGTTCTCTGCGTGGTACTATCTTGCAAAACTTTTTCGAGGAAGAAAAATATCCCTTTACCTTATGGTTGTTTGCACTGAAATTCCTCTCAAAGCTAGCAATGAATTTCCATCCATTCAAAGGAATGCACTACTCTAATTTAATTTAATGCTACATTCTAATACAATATTAAAATTAAGAAGCAGGTACTTTAAAGGTTTATTAAGTTTAAGCCATCGTATCACACACTGGACATTCATAATTATGAAAATAAATTTAAACATTTTCTCCATCGATCAGTTATCGACTTTTACTTAGCTAATGGCATTTTGTTAACCGAAAATCGATCAGGTAAAACTTTGAAGTACACTTTAAAATCAGAATTTTAAAGGAAGAATTTGCATATTTCTAAGGATTTAACTGACCTACGATGCATTACATTGTAGCATAACACGTGTTCATGACAGTGTGATGGAATGCTTAATACTTCCTCGCGAGAACTTTAATATGCAGTAGGATTGTTAAGTAACTAATCACTGAGCTGAACTCTCAATATATCTGGAATACATACGATTACAAAACGATGATTAAATCTACACAAGGAATTTCTAGTGGAGATGAATGGACGAGTGCATTTTAACATAAAAATACTAGTGATACACTAATAAATCTATTTGAGATATTAAAAGAGAGAGCGAGAACAAAAATAACATATGTATCAGAATTTAAAATAAGTAATTGTATTATACGTTCGGAGATTATTTATACATTACAAGAGACATTACTTCGTAAGAGCTATGTGCAACAAAATCATGACAACTTTTGTAATTTGCAACTATAATTTTTCCAATCTTATGAACAAACGCAGATATAAAACTGTTAGTAAATACGACCAAAATAGAGAGGACAGATTCATTTCGTACGGTCATTTTTAATATTATTTGTGCACCAAACATAAAACCATCTTCATTTCTTACAGAAACACCTTTATATTTTTCTTATATTTTGGTACACGCGTAATGCACTTTAGGAGTGAAAATAGATGTATACATTTATACATATCAACCAGAGTTGGCCTCTCTCTGTTCTCTATACAAATCTACGCAGTTTGACCAATCCACACCAACATTACACTTATTTTTGGAACCCTGCGGGCAGCGTAGGCTAAATATTTTTCACAGTTCTATTTTCCTTGGGTGTGCATAGGGGTGTAAAATCCCGTTCTCTAGACATAGCACTTGCTAGGGGACGCTCTCTCCCTGTCTGGCTGTGCAGATGACGTCAGAGTTAACATCCACAGGAGTAGCCTCTCAAGAAGAAATTGGAGGTTTTTCCAGAAACTTAGAGTATGGTGCAATCGCAGATGGGTGCGGTTGCGATGAAAATCATTCAATTTCATATCGTCTATGCATCCCATCTGCAAATTCTTAAATTGTAGCTTAATTATTGGAATGTAAATTTTAATGATAACATCAGATTATTTTTATAATCTAATATATATCGAATCCTTAAGGTACTTTTCAATTGAGAGCCTCAGTTACTATATGGAAACCACGTACCTATTTAGAATGATAGATGTAGTTACTTGACTATGGAGTACAGCTTTCAATAATATCCATGAAACATGAAAAGCAAATGTAAATTAAATTGATTTTAGTCGTCTTGTAATGAAAGTATGTCAAAATTTAGAAATATCTTTGAACTACAACGTATGAATACCCGTTTTGATTTAACGTAACATATCTTATTTTGGAATAACTTTATTTTAACTTTACCAGTCATTTTAAATTAAGAAGTTATACACCTTACTTCAAAAGGTTTCCATTTATTTTTATGACACAGAATTCTACAAAATATAACGTATTTAACCAGACTCAAGGAAAGTTCGTCGAAATATACATATACAACCAAGAAATTACCCATGCCTAGTGGTGTTTGGCAGAAAATAATTCATTACAATTTAATTCCTAAATAATATATATGTAATATGAAAGTAATGGAACACATAAATGCAAACAGAAACGAAATTCTGGTTATGGAAAAATGTCTAATTCTGAAAAATAAAAGATCTTAGCGAGCGTGTCAAATTTCGACGTCATGAGAATTTTCTGAAACAGAGAAATTCGAAAAATACGCTTGAAAAATATTGATAGACAATAATAAATTATTTACAAAAGGAACATACATTTATAAAACTTAGAAATGCGCAAATATGATCGCAACATTTCTGTCGAAATCAAATACACAAACACGGAATTCTAAATCTAATTTATAAAATAAAACATTGATTCTGGCTTTGCCAGATACCGAATTGCAAAATTACGCTTTTGAGATCAATGAGTTTTTGTTTTGACTTTTCGTGTTCCATTATAAATTGCAAGTTGCATAAAATTAAGTATTTTAAATATCCATTTTTCATTATTCAAATATTCCTCACTTATTTATATTGTGGAAAGAAATAAAAAATCAGTTCAAACATAATTATAATTTTAAATTGTTTAAATATAACGTTTCGGAAAAAATGTTTTTCGAGCAATACTGGTAAAACAATTTTATTAGAAGATTTGATTTTCGATCAATACTAGTAAAACAAACTGAGTTACGTACCGCAATCGTTTTATGCTCAATGTTTTTCCTATGGCAATTTCGAATTGATTTAGCCTCCTCTGCACACCTAGGTTGAAGAGAATGGGGGTTAGGATGTAGCTTGCGTAACTCGCAGCATTCCGATATAAAAGTACCAAATTTGGTATGGATTGGTCAAACGGTGTAGATTTGTGTGGAGAACATAGACAGACAGACGACAACTCTGCTTTATATGTATGGGTATATCATTTCATAGGTATCGTTTCATATATATATATATATATATATATATATATATATATATATATATATATATATATATATATATATATATATATATATCGGTCTATATATATATATATAGACCGAACTCTAGTAATCCTTAGACTCGTGAAGTCCAATAAGTTATTTTTTCTTTGCATGAAGGTTAGATTTTAGAAGAAACTTTTTTGGGAGTAGAATTTAATCTTCGTATTCTCGGAACTATGTATCTGGACATGGTTTGCTCCACTTATGAGCTTACGATATGATGCTTGGGACAAATGAATTCAGAGAAATATATTTATCGCTTCTAATAATTTGCTATAATGGTATAGCCTATTTTTGCTTCAAGGTATCCTAAAATCGTAAACGGATTCCGTGAATCATAATATATGCAACATTTTAAAAAGCAAAAATATGCTTATTTTAATGATACATTCAATCTTATGTGTGGTCTGTTTTAAAGGAATCTAAAGTCGTCAATGGATGACTTTGATACACTAATACATAAAAAATAAATAACAATTACGAAAAGATGCTTAATTTGCAACGATTCCGAACAGCGGAATTATTAGCATGGATAATGATCCACTTATTAAAAAACATGAGCTTGCATGGGTTACAGCGCGTAATTAAGGTTTCACAAGTTCATGTAATTTTTGCTGCTATTTCGATTCCTTAATTCCCAATGCTTACTTACTCTTTCATCCACGCAGTAGCCAATTTCCCTTCTACATTTCCAAAAACCAGTTACATGGTGATTTATGCTAATAGCTCATACAAAACGAGCGAAGACACAGATCAAAAGAATGCTAAAATCCAATGCAGCAATTCAAATCTGTTTTTATTATTATTTTTTAACGTTCGATTCCCAGAGATTTCGGTTTGAACTCCATTCTGTCTCTTCCCCGAAATTTGAACTCTCCTTTAAATGAGCTTAAATGAGATCGCTGTTATTCATGGACTGCTCATTTAACTGGGATGTATTTAATGTTTTCTCCTAAATTGCATCGTTAAGTACAGTCCCATTCTTTTTCATGTAGTTATTGATAGTTACTTAAATTCGCTATCACATTTTTACTGATGTCGTCAGAAAGGACATTTTTTGTCACGTTCACCGATTTGCGTTAATCGTTTCAGTAATAAAGACACATTCTGGAATGATCTCCATGCATTATTGAGATTTAAGCATTATCGATCTTCGGTAAACTGTACTCAGGTGTTGAAAGTTGTAGTTTGTATTTTTGTCATTTAGTACATATTTAGATAAAAGCTCTGGATTAAATAATTGCTGATATTAAAATAGAGAGGCTATTCATACTTACTGAAAATAAATACCAGCAACAAGCATTTGAAATATTTGGTAAGTTCAAAGTTTGCTTTATTAAATATATTGATTTAGTTTGTCACTCTACTGTCATATTTTACTACACGAGAGATAATTCGAAGATCTACGACAGGAAGTTGATTCCGCTTCACTACAAATTTCTATGACAGATCAGAATTCGAACCTGGAGCCTGTTGAACCGAGTTCCAGAACACTAACCACTCCTCTACTACACCGAGAAGCTTAAAGAATTAATTAGGGACCCTGGGAACATAGAATTAGACCACAGAAGTATGTTCTGTAATGAAAAAATTTTAATCGAAATATTTAAGATGATCAAAATTTTTCTGATTGTGTGAAAGAGTGCTTAGTACTTGAAAGTTAAGACCACATAAGCTCTTAAACACTGGAGAGACCATTATAATTTTGAGACTTTTTAAAACTAAAATATTACTTCCTTGAAGAATTTGAAAAAAGGGCTAATAATTATGTTTCCCGAAGCTTTCAAATAAATAAAAGTTAGGGAAGGTAATAGTATATGGTTTAAAAACACAATAAGGTGATTCGAAACAAATTATTAATTTGTTTCTATTAATTTGTTGCGAGTTTCATTTATAGTTTAAAACAATATTCACATTACATGCATTCAAAAGCACAAAAATTGTTTACTTTTTCCACATAGGTAATATTTTTCAGATCTTACACGGAATCTCAAACACATTTTCATAACATATTACTATGCGATATTCTAATCAATGTTTAATTTTGTTTGGGAAATTTGGAATTGTTGTTTTCTATGGTTTTGGACAAAGTACCCAGATTATAAACTTAACTCGTAAATATAGCATTAACCATTGTGTCAAATGTAGCAACGAGGTCTGATAAAAAAGTGTCCCAACTATTGAACAGAAAAAAGAATCTGCCTTACAAATGTAGACCAAACCTTATCCCTTTGGAAGAAAACCGTATATTAGTCGACACACTTCTCTCAGGGTTTTACTGCTGGAAGCATTTTCAAATGTCACTTTTTAGACCCTCAGCTTCGCAGTTTTCTTTATTTCTCAGATATTGCCATTTAGGTGCTATCTTCGGTCTGGAAATCGGCCTGAAATTGCATGAAACAATGTCTCGAAAATAAAACTGTCGAGTCATTGTACAGCCATATTTGGACACAAATAGTATCTTGAAGTGTAATTCGGGATCTGCAAAACTTTGGTGAGATTTGCGAGGGTACACGTAATGAAATAAGCCCTGTTCAACGAAACGTTTATGATACTATCAGGTTACTTCTGGATGTCGGTACCTTCGTTGGTCATGAATAAGACTGGTGCTTTCCAAAAAAGATGACTACCTTCTGTTTAAACCGTAGTTTCATAGATTCAGGATCTCCGATCTCCCCAATGCTCGGCCAATGGCATTACAAGGGCTGATTCATGAACCACTTTGCGTTATCCTGGTGCACAAAGGGGAGTGGGTTCACGTAACACCTCACATACATACCAAACATTCCAGGCTTTATTGTTTATAAAAAGGTCACATATATATTCATTCCAGACGTGTAAACATCTATGACTTTTTGAGGATTCAAACCAGGAACTCATCACCCTGACCAATAAATATTCCGATCGATTGACTGAAATTAGAAGCATTATTGTCGCTTTTTAATTGTCTTGTGCTGGGGTCATTTTACATGGAAACAAGAAAAGCAAGTACAATTTCATACGTATATTGTGTCTAAACACACTAAGCCTTCTACTTAAGGACTGCAAGATCTTGATCACATACTTAGGTGCCAGTATGATTAAATTTGTATTCACATAAGCCTGAAGAAGGGCATACTTGATAAGTTACGAATCCGCCATTTAAAGGGACAGTTTATTCGAAAACCTAAAAACGTTTGTTTATGCAATAGATAACTTCAATGTATTATATGATCGGCTTAGTGCAGCGAAAACAATATTGAAGTTAAACAAATCGCCTTTATGGTATCCTATGACGTAGTGTGACGTCAAGCGTCATTGATTGTTGGGATTATCTCTTGGGATGGATGGTACTTTTCAACGAAATTTCTATTTTTCTAGAGTATTTTATGCCGTAATTTGAAACAACGTGAAAGGTAGCTTTTCAAATGAAATGCACCGTATATTTCAACGATTACTTTTATCGTTTCTCGAAACATTTCTAACCCTTCATTTACGAGAGAAAAATGTTATTCAGAATTTTAAAGATGCAATATTTTCTTTCTTTCATGTCCTAGCGCTTGGGTTTTTACACCTGCATTAAACATATGAAGGGAATATCGAATAGAAGGAAACTAGATATCGTCAAAGCAATTTGCCTTTATTGGTTGATTTCTTTGTGCGTATCTTAAAAATATCAATATAGACATACTTTTTACTATATATTCAATTATTTTGGGGACTGTCATTAAATACGGAATAATGATATTGGATAGTTCATTAAAAATCATTAAAATATTGATTCAAAATGCAAAAATAATTTAGTTATAGAAAAAGTAACAAATCCTTTTGCTAAATCGATAAGATTAATAAAGAAACCTTTCTGCAACACGTATCCATTATATTTGCATACATATATGAGTCTTGAAAAGTGTTAAAAAATGCTAATACATTTATTCAAGTGGCATTACGCTGGGTAAGACAGTATAATTTTTATACATTCTGCCAAAAGTTAAGCACGAAGCGGTAAAATGAGAAAAAATTGACAAGTACAGCTTTCATTGACACGAAATGCGGCAGGAAAGTAGCAAAGATGTTTATGCATGAAACAAAACAAAGAATTACATACAAAGATGAAAACAATATTGAATTTTCATAAATTATAAGATGAAGTCATATTGGAGTCAATAACAAAATGATGTTTGAATCCAAAATAAACAAACAAAACCGATAATAATAGGGTATGTGACCACCCTCATCCTCATACAAAGTTTAAAGCGTGTGACCATGCTTTCCATGAGGTAATCAACCACCCCAGAGTCAAGTAATCGCCATTCCTCTTGTAGTTTGCAACTCTGTGAGAGTGACTGGGAGTGGGAAATGTGCAGACACGGCGCGGCCGAGGGCATTCCAAAAATTTTCAATGGGATTAAGGTCGAGCGAGTCGGTCAATCCATACGCGCAATCCCCTCACTCTACAGGTAGTCGTCGACGATGTTGGCTCGATGGTGACGCGCATTATCATCCATTAAAACGAAAGCAGGACCAACTGCTGCAGCGTACAATCTCACAGTGGGTTCTTGGACTTTATCCCGATACCGGACAGCCGCCACAGAACCCCGTTTATAGATATGCATGTCGGTGCGATATCCCAACGAAATCCCTGCACACACCATGATGCTTCCACATCGGAATGCGTGATGCTCAATGATGTTATGGGGCCGATTGCGTGTGCCTTATTCTCTCCAGACCCTTATACGCTTGTCATCTGACTCCAGAGCAAATCTCAACTCTCGTGAACATAGCGTTAACCCAATCAGACACAGTCCAATTCACATGTTGCCGACACCATTTTAATCGTGTCCCTCTGGATTGGACGGATAGAGGAACACAAACTCGTGGTACCCGGGTGTACAGTCCATTCATGTGTAGCCTTCGGCGTACAGTAGTGGCACATATCGTCTTACCAATGGACGCTGCAACCATAGATGTCACACGTGTGGAGGTCTCTCTTTGATTCCGCTTGGCTAAAACAGCAATATATCAATCTTCCGCGGGGGTCGTAACTCTTTGGCGATCGGCCACAGGTCTTCGGACAACTGTTTGGCTTGTTTGGAATTGTTTCCATAATCCTGAAATGACGGAATGATGAACGCCGAAGAAAAGAGCAACATCTGTGATGGATTGTCCTGCTTCAAGGCGTCCCACAGAACGCCAGCGCTCACTATCTGCCATTCGTCTTCTGGAAGCCATAGAAACACGTCTGTCTTGAAAACTAATCGTACGAAAGTTCTAAACACTTTTTATCAGCACTTACATAAAACTCCTGTAACCCTTCACAATGCTGGATTCTTATACGACTGCCTTTTTTGCATATTTCTCGACATGAAACCGTGATTGGCTGCTATAGAACATATTTTCATACTTCCATCTACCTCTGCAGCGAAATGCAGTTTCTCAAATTCAGATTGGCTTCCGGAAATTAACATCTTACTATACGCGCTTAACTTTTGGCAGTGAGTGTACATGGACAAATTATGTAAAACTGTAACTTAATTACTAAACATACTTAACATAATTATACTTGTAATCATACTTAACATTATTATATTTGTAAACATACTTAACATATAATTATACAAATATACTTATTGTAACTTAAACTTAATATTACAATTTAAAACTAACTAAAAATTAGACTCTGTCGACAATAATCTATTGTTTTAAGTTTTGTATCATGAATTTAATTGTGTCAAAGTAACTTTATATCACAAACGCATCGAGATAAATGTACTTTTAGGTACTTCTGATTCAATCGACTGAACCATTCTTGTACTCAACTTATATTCATCGTTCTTTAAAATGTATTATTTTTGTTTAACCAAAAGTCAACTACAATATTAATTTCCTAACTTCAGTTACTGCGCTATTTCTGATCTTTACTAACGAAATACCTATTGCATACATAAATTGTGATAAGAAATGAATTAAAATTAAATTTTCAGGTGACCGAACTTTAAAAAAGTCTACGACTGCGTAGTTGAAAATGTAATATCTCACAATCTATTTTATTATAACAAAATATATTTCCAATGTATTAGCATGCTAATTTTGCATGCTTGTTAGCGCAGTCAAAAGCGATTGAACGAAATCATCAAATTTAGATAATACGAATTTCCATTAATATGCTGCTTCTTACCTTAACTAACGAAATACAGCTTTCATAAATAAGGATACGATATTAATAAAATTACATTTTTAAATGCCCCTCTGACCTTTCGGAAACTCACGATCGCTTATAACCGAAAATACAATTTCCCACTAATCAATCTTTTCTATTGAAATATCTTTCTAAAGTATTATCACGTTAACATTGCATGAGTATTAGCGCATTCAAATGCAATTAACTCATCACTTTTCCCAAAACTTTCACACCAAAAGGCAAGTATGTTTATTGCATTAGAAACCAAATTCAACTTTTGTGAGTGAAAATGTCCTCAAAAAATAAAAGCAATGGAACCGCACCTTATATGAAATAAAGCATTTTCTACAGCTCACTACATTACCTGGAATCTCGAGTGCAGGATCATTTCCTTCTATCCGAAAGTTTACGAAGTTCTGGAATGTTCTCCAACTCACAGGTTCCGCATTCTGATAGTCCCCAAGGAGATTGGGGATTGGCCAGAGACGGTAAGCGATCCCGCGGAAGCACTGCAATTTCTTGGCATAATTTGCATACGTAATTAACTGGATCTCTTCTTTTATAGAGTATTGTCGAACGAGCAGAATTCTAATCGTTGTTTTATGAATGCGGAAGAACTTTCAAAACAAAATTAGCTCTGTGCATAGGATTCCGTTGGCAGAATTATTTGATTATACATACAATGCTGGCGAGAGAGAGAAGAGTCTTTACCTCTGGCATGATAATCATTCTTATTAATAGGAATTACTCAATTTATTATTTTCCCGTATGCAGGCAGGGCTTTTATTTATTAGTTCTAATAATTAGTCTTTTGACTTAATATTAACTTGTGTGGGAAGGAAAGAGTAAATTTATAGTTTTAATATTTCATGAGTAAAATCTTTTATAATTGTATTTGTAATACGTATAATTGAATACACATCCTGAAAGCAGATATTTTTACTATATATTTCTTTTGATTAAAATAATCCCGTGGTACCCTTGCAATCTCCCTTCCGTCATACCCTCATATGCTTTTGTCTTTTTCCCTTCCTCGTATTTGACGTTGTTTGGTGAAGCGTCTCCAAATATGGCCTTTTTGCATAAGACCCCAAAATCAACCAACCTGATTAACATATATGTGCATTAAGTTTTATGCATTATGCAAATATGCAAACGTAACATATGTACTTATTAATCCTCTGTTAGTCGCACTGTTCCTGACCGGTGCACAGTGATTTTTTTCAATGTTTTAAATGTTATCCAATGAAAAGAATATATTATTTATAAATATAAATTTTCAATTTTTTAATTTTCTGTTATTTAGTATATCCTAAAATGTCTTACGTATTTTTTAAAATAAATAATTAATGCTTGTTAATAATTTCAGTCCGCCTTGTTACTTCACATATGGACTTTTGTTTTACCTCTTTTGACTTTAAAGTTCAGGCTGGTTACCTATCCCTTGGTTTCGCAATTCATTTCTATAATGTACTAGCATTTTATATTAGATAATTTTTTTTTAAGATTTAACCATTTCAATCATAACTTCCTTTTAAATATTACATACAGAAATAATAATTTTGTTTTAAAATGGAGTTCCTTTTATTTATTATATATGGGTTTTTTCTAATACACGACTAATTGAACATTATCATTGCGGCAACACAAGGACGGAATTGTGAACCATTTTGCGTTATCATGGTACATCACGAGGGACTACTACAATTTACATTTCGCATACATGCCACACATTTTAGGCAAAACCCGTTTATAGAGAGGCCACACATTCATTCCAGACGAACAAACATCCATACCTTACATGAGATTCAAACCAGGAAACTTTTGATTCAGATGCCAGAACACTAACCTCTAGACCGATTGGCCGGCGGAGTTTCTTTATTTGAAGATTTATTTTAATACAGATATGATTGAAAAGGGCCTACTCCACACACACACAATACTAATATTTAATTTTTGACCATTGTCTAAATCCCTGTTGATGCAGACGGCAGTTAAACATTCCATTTTTGACCATTACGACTCTCCGTGTTGATGCAGACGGTAGTTAGACATTCCATTTTTCAAAATTGTCTAGAAAGTTCCATAAAACCTCACCGAAATCAACATCATCTCCAAATTATCATTCCCGAAACTGCGCCCCATTCATCCATGTAAATACACTGACATACTGTAAACCAATCATCCGACAAACATGGAGACCACGCGAGTTCATTTCACCATCGGATCAAATCCTTTCAAGTTCCCTAAGAAAGCAACGGGATTTTAAAGTAATAAACAGCTCGGGCATTTCATTAAATTCCCGGAATTGCGTGGTTTCCGCACAAAGTTATTCCCTGAAGTTTCCCTTCCATTAACCCGGAAGCAATCAAGCTCGGCATTATGCAGCAAATTGGCAGATCGCGTATTGAATGGTCCCTGTTTCCATCCCATAGTACTCATGACCGTGCAATGCGTATTAGCCACAACGCTCCTTGGGATAAAATTATTATAATTCGCATGATCTTTCCCTCCAGTTCCATTCTTTATCATACGCATTTGGAGGAGATTATTTTGAGGGACGGATGGATTGCAAGAACCGTAGAAAGCCAGGTTCAGAGCCCATTTCCTGCTGGAGAAACATCTGTAATGTCGATTTAATAATAATCCCTTAAGGTCTCAGAGGAGATTGGAATGGAGGTTGTTTTCTGCTTAGGATGATGAGATTGCGCAGCAGCTGCATTTTATTATTCAATGACGAGTTTGGGAGGTATCATGTCTTTGAAAATTGTGGTAATTTATTGCTTTCATATTTTAATGACTTCAATAAGTACTCCCGAGAAATAAGTTAATGCACACATTATTGCTCCTCATTAAATTTGATGAGTAATATTTTATGGTTATGTATAGTAAGGTAAAGGTAAACAGAAGGAACTTCTAAGGATTGGGGATTTGATTCTAATTTAAAAGGCCAATCAACGTTTATGTTGATATCCAGTTTTGAAAGGTGGTTCAGTGGGTTTTGCCACCTCTCTAGCAACCTTTGAGCTGTAGGTGGGGCAGGTACAATACCTGTCTGGGTGTATTTCTTTATTCTGTGTCAATAAAACTTTCCTTGTGTATCTGTATATTATTTTACTTTGTCTAGTAATTGGCGCAGCTTGACCAAATACCTTACGCCATGAAAACCTGAACCAACTTGTTTTGAACGCTTAGGGAAATTGAAATCCGATTGACTATTTGATTTATTGGTTCCAAAAGAATTAATGCGTACCTCTTTGGCAATATACAATCAGTAATCATTACAATCAGTGAGTAGAAATCCAAATTTCGGGGGTTGTTTGTTGGAGAACTACCTCGAAGCCCTAGGTTAGGTCTTTCAAGCTCACATAGGATAACAAGACCTAAAATGTACTGGAAAAATCACAGCTTACATTTTCAAACAATTATGTGGTTTATGAATTATGGGTTTGTCAGACCCAGACCAATACATTCTTTTTTCAAATGTGGGTCTGTCACCTCCAAACCGCCCATTCAAAAGTTAAAATTAGCATCCTCTGCTAATTAGAAATTTACAATCAGTAAAATACATTTATCAAAATGGAACAAAGATGTAGTATAGTAATTTTCTAAAGTAACTATTTAATTATGTATTATTCAGGTATGCGTTAGTCAAACAGATTCGGAATGCATGCATTATATATATATATATATATATGAATCCTTGATTATCATGCATTATTAATAATTTTGAATATCTCATGACGTAAGTCCCTTAAATTTATATTCTGTAATGCTGCGATTAACTTTTCTTATTTCAAATCAGTGTAATCACATTTTTAGAGTAATCAAATCACAAAGTATGCTGATATTATTTTCATAAAATCTAATTTAAGAAATATTTATTTTAAAACACTTGTGTTTAAATTTAATTTCCATTCAATTTAAATTAAATCTCTTCAGAAGAATGCATTTTTTAAAAATTATTTTAAAGTAAAATGAAATATGACACTTTGTGTTAAAATTCTTGTAAATGCTCACAATATGTGCATGTGTCATGAACCTTTGTTAGCACTGTTTAAAATCAAGGTGCTGTAAGTAAAATGGCATCGCGCAAAAGCTAAGAGAAGAAAGCTTTTAATATTTAAGGGGAGATTTATTCAAAATTAAAATAAGAAATATATTTACTGAAAAATATAAAAGCTTCATATATTATGTGCCAAAAAAATCGAAATATCAGTAACATTCATTTGCAACCATGAAATTTGGTATGCAAAATTATTTGTACCAGACGTGTAAATTATTAAAGTTTGGGCACCTTGAACTTCAGGGGCGTTCCCTGGCACAGGTGAAGAGGTGTCAGAGGCTTGTTTCCAATATCCTGGTTTGGTGTTTCCGTTGGAATGTCTTCAGATGCGACCAAGAGTGTCAGTGCGACACACTCAAACACCGTATGCTCAAATTAGACACTCTGAAAAGAGTCACATTGTAAGACCCCGTAGGTTGGTCATGTTGATAAATCGTTTCTCACCTGAGACGTTCACCGATTGCCGTAACAAGGCACTGGCTGCAACGTGTCAGTAAGTCACACATGCTCGTCTTGATGCACGAAGCATCTGGTCAGCCCAGAAGGACAAATGTGAGAGAAGATAGATTGGTAGACGACGCCCTCATTCTAAACATTCAACTGACCCGAACTTGAAAGGGGACATATTGTGGGAATCCGTAGGTTGGTCTTGTCGACAAATTGTTTCTCATCTGAGACGTTCATCTATTGCCATGATAAGGCACTGACTGCGATCAGTCTGAAGTCACAGATGAGCGTCACGAAGGCTCTGGTCATCCAAGGACAAATGAGAGAAGGGATACCCTGATAGTGGACAAAAAACTGCTCCAACAGTTCCCTTATCGACCATCCAAGGATGCGTATAGTTCATTATACATCCACCTGTAGCACTACAGACCATTGTCAGACGACTGGATTAGGCAGACTACATTCACGTCACCCGTTGGAACGTCTGACTTTGACTACTGGACACTGTCGGCGCATGGAGTATTACCCTGCCCGAGGATCTTGAAAAGGCAAGGAATGACAGCGTATTACATTTAAAGACGAATTCGTCTTCTATCTTGGGGAAGAAGATCACCACATTCATGTGTGGCGGGGCGGGAACCCAGCCAGCGCTACTGCTCTCTGTTTACTGCCGCTATTGTAACTCATTGTGTAATGGTGTGGGGAGTCACCACTTATGACAGACGGTGCGAGACAAATTGACAATACAACGATACGTTCAACAAATCCCACAAACTGTTGTTTTGCCTTTCGTGTCAGGTGTCCAGGGGCTATTTAGCAGCACAATAACACTCTACTGGTCAAACAAGGCTTGTCTCTTCCAGGCATGCCTACGTGGTGTTGAAAATATTGCTTGGCCAGTGAAATCCCCAGATTTGTCTCCCGTTGAGCACATCTGAGATATGCAAGTCACCACCGGGATAATAAGGAATCAATCTGAAACGGCAGCTACTGAGTACTTGGCATAATTTGCTACAGAGCAGCATAAAAGCAATCACTCCAAGTTGTGGCCATCAATATTTCTCGTTTTTTCAATCGAAGCCGCATATTGCCATGTTTCGCAGCCAAAGGGGGCTTTACAATTTCTTAATTTATAACCTTCGGTTGTACTTGTACAATAAAGAACCCTCTAGATTTGATATTTTAATAATTTCTTTATCTCTTCGTGGACATGACGCACTGAGTTTCATTCAGATCGAACATTGACTTCTGGGCATTCTGTCTTAAAACAGAGTGTATGTTAAAATTCAGAGTTGTTTTGATATTGATGTATTCCATTCAGCAATATTTCTCTTTTTTCCATTGCATAGAACATTGTTATTGATAACGAAATCCGATAATCAATTTATTGGTACTATTTATATATCCTGAATGGTCTAGACTAAATTGTACTCGTTAGACGATAGATTGAAACTATAATTGGCCATTGATAAGAAACGTAAGTGTAATAACAGATAACTTTATAAACTAATTTTATTTCTCCATATGTGAATAAGGTCATTAATGCTGTAAGATAACTTATTATTGGAAACAGGAAATATAATTGAAACGAGAGTTCCGCTGTCCCCAAAATAGCCAGTGTGAAGATAAGGGGACTATGATTGTTACGTGAAATACCGGAACCTTTCAACAAATT
Source organism: Meta bourneti (assembly GCA_933210815.1). Classification (NCBI taxonomy): domain Eukaryota; kingdom Metazoa; phylum Arthropoda; class Arachnida; order Araneae; family Tetragnathidae; genus Meta; species Meta bourneti. Next base: position 65,767,982 of record OW119923.1, on the reverse strand, counting down.
ATACCCGTTATAAAAACGTTTATAGGGCTCTTTACTTGTATGGGTGAAAGATTAATATTGAGTGTCATCTTGTTCAACGGTATCAGATAAGGCTGTTTTTGTTCCTCAAGTACATTTTGGAGACATGCATTGATCACGAAGAGCTGAAGACACTTGTTGCAACCCGTGGTACATTTTTACTAAAACATTTGCTTCCCTTGAATTTAAAAACGGGTTGGATTCCGGACCGTCACCAATAGCCCGTTTTGTTGCTTCAGTGCGACGGTAATAAAATACCTACCTACCTTGAATTTAAAATATAAATACTGTATACACTTAAAAATTAAAGGACATTGCACTCTAGGGTAAGTCTGAATATATAAAACTATTTTAAACGTATTTTATTCAAGTTGTGAATCCTTTCATTTTTTACGCTTTTAATAGTTACGAGTTGTTTTTATTTCTAATGCATATACAAACTTAAAAATGTAAACGGTAGAACATTTTACTTTGCATTTCAACTCTCTAAAGACAATTTTCCCTTGTATTTTTATCCCTTAATCTATTTATATTCTTAACCTTTGGAGAGTACCTTTAACTAATTTCAAAATGTAAAACGAGTACTAAATATACATTAATTTATAATATTTTCAATAGACAAAACAACTATGCAGAAAGCAAATTAGAATGTTGCTTACGTATTACAAATTTAGCATAAATTACTTTAATTTATTGTGTAATGCTGTCATTTAATATAAAGTTAAACTCTTCGTTACGTATTCACTGGAAATTTCAAGTGCATACTTTGTTATATTTTAAATGGATTTGGAAGCCTTTATGTATATTGTCATTTTTCATCCACACTTTCAAGTCCCCGAATTTTAAAGTACCAAAATATTTACATATCCCTTCCATTATTGTCTTGTAAACAACACGCCTTCTTTTTCTCTCAGTATGCATATTCAATGCTGCAATTTTATATTCAGAGATATTGCCTTCCAAAATGGTTTCCGTGGACTATCAAAAGTGTTTTCGCACGCATTCCTTACCTTGTATTTCTGGCACATTCAATAATCTAACAACCCTCTTTTCAATATACGCAGTTTCGTATGAAATAAAAATAACGCTGTTTTTCTTGAGAATCAAGATTTTGTGTTGAATATACATATATATATACTTGTATATATATTGTTGAGTGAGCCCACCTTTACTATTGTACTCCACAGCGAGTATTCCATTTCAGTGGCTTCGAATATTATCAGAAGTGACTTAAGGTCTTTTGATTCTGAGTGACTTGAAAGACGTAAGTGCGACTGCTCTGTCAACTATTTTAGTGGCCATACTATCTTGAACTACACTTTTGATCAAGTGCAAGACCTGATCCAAACATCCTGTTCGATTTCGAGGTAGTCTGTGAGTTAGAAAATAACATTGTGTATCCGATTCGGAATACCATAGGCTTCCTTCATTCTACTCCCATAGAATGGGTACATTAATGGAAGTAAGCATGGTGTAGAATATCCGAAGTGTGCAATATGCTTACATTTATTTTAGGGTTTCAGAAGATTGAAAATCTTTAGAAACCTGAACACAACGCCATGCTTTATGTTTCATTTTGATACTACATTGAAATGAAAAATTCGAGGGAAAATATCATCACAATGCGCTTTATACTTTTCTTACAATTTTATTTAAAAGTGACCGTGGAGATTTTTTAATGTTTTTGCATATTTTCAGATGTATTTTCCCTTTCAAGTTATAGCAATAATGTATTAGATGACATTACTAAGAGATGGGAATATTCAAAGACACACGTATCTTTAACTGTACCGTTTTTACCGTATTACAGAAAAACTATCTGTATCAAATAGATCGATGCAATTGCTAGGAATGTTGAACAAGCAGGTGCATCAGTTTCACTGTCGGAGATTCCAAAGGTTACAACCTTCGTATTAACCTCTTCTCATGAAATTCATTATCTGTCTTTTATGATAGCTTGATACTTCGAATTCGTGAATTCTTGTATTCCTCTTTAAATGAGCCCTAACATGAGGTGGTGTATTTAATGAGTATGATTCTCCAGCTTAGTATACAAAGATCCACTTACCACAAAATCGTGTGGCTCCTCAAAAACGCCTAATCCATGCCACGTCAGTTTGGCCATTACTGCTGCATCCTGATTCGGTGGAAGCATTTATCTAATATTCCTTAAAGATACGTTTAATTTATTTTTGGAACACTATTGTGCATGTCCAATGCACAATAGTCTTGCAATTTCAGTGCAAGATGCCAATTTACAATACATTAGATTATTTCAGACAATGTACTGGTTTAGACATATGGATTGGGCCCCAAGACAGTCAAATTTAATGAAATGGAATTTTTCCCCTTAGACATAAAAAAATCATGTATGAGACTTCCATTATCTTAGGTAAAGCATTCATCATCAGAAATTTTTTTTCGGAGCAACTATTAGTGGAATCCTCAAAGTATTTAAAAAGTAGTGTGATGTAGTACAAGGATGTTCATGCAGTAAGTGCACTATCTACGAAACGATAAATATATTTTCCACAAAGTACTTAATATCCTTTATGAAAAATACATATTAAATGTTATATATGACGCCTGGTTATTATACACAGTAACCCGTTATTAATATACACATCCGTTTCCAGTTCACATAACCATCGTGTACTCAAGTCAATTATCATTAATTCTTGCATTAATATTCCATATTTTTCATTTCCTTGGCGGCACCAGTTTAACCATAAATATCCTAATCTATCTCCTCTCAGATTAACTCCCCGATTACTTGAACTATCTTGTTTCCACAACGCCGTGTATTCCCATCAAAGATACCCAAACATAATACCAACGGAAAATTGATGCACACCCATTATCGAATCGCCTACCTATTCTAAGCGACAAGCCGCCCACACCCCACGATGGAAACCGGGAATTAAACACAATATCCAGATAATTATCTGCGCCGCTTGATTGCCCTCCGATTTTCCATCCGCCTTCCAAGTGAATTCGTATTGAATGTAACTGCCATTATGGCACCACAAACGCATAACAGATCGCACTCAGTGTGCTTCTCATTACGAGGAAAAGTAGCACCAATTAGCTGGCAGTTGAAGTAGGGCGGATCGTCCCGATATTAGCTTGTATTATTAATACCGGTCGAGACACCGTTAAAGCAAGGAGTTGGCCTCTGGTGATTGGTCCTTAATGCTGTGCAGGGAAGAATGTCTCAGCCGTCATTGGCGGACCGATTGCGGATTGTGTTTCGTGGTGGTCCTTGCCGGAGATCCGACCTTAGGCTATGGGACGCAGGAATGGAAATTTAAGGATATAATCAACCATTTCTCCGATAGCTAGCGGATGGAATAACTTGTTCCCAGGAGCTAAAGGTCACAATGTGTTAAGGGAATTTTTAATTTAAATTGACGTTGGGAGTAATCACCCCATGTTCCATGATTGAGAATGCCGAAGTGCTTTGAGGGAAAGAAACAGTGTTTATATTGATCCTAACCCGTTGTGTGTTCTATAATTAATGTGCAAATCACTTGTCTGGAATTAATGGGTGGAATACAGCAATGAGAATCATCTCAAGCGTGTTGGTGTTGTATCATCTATCGGAGGACATGAATTTATTAATCGAAATGTCACTGGAAGTGAATTGAAGCAGAGTTATCAGAAGCTGAATCAAACACCTTCAGAAAAACTACGGCATTTCGAATAAAATTTATCCGGAGCAAGAAAGTGTTTAACAAGATAAAAAAAATTAAAATTAAACAATTCTTTAAATATAAAATTGAAGTAATATATAATTGCGTTTGTCTGAAAAAATGGCTTGGACTGATAAAAAAAATAACGCATTCTATTTTATGAATAAAAAATTAATTAAAAATGAGAATTCAGTTCTCAGTTCCAGAGTTAAAAAATATAAGTCACCTTTTTAAAGTTCATCTTACTACCCAAAAAATTGTTTCTTGTTTGTGGTCTGAGAAAAAAGTATTGTGGTTTGTAACGTTTAATTTTTTTTTCCACTTTTGTGTATGAACTTTACTATCCATGATGTACGATGTCTCTTATTGGAATGTTTTTCATGATTATAAGCTTTATATAGTCGGCTTACAAGTAAAACACACAAAGTCAAAAAACATAGTTCTGGGAAAGTAAAGGGGGAAATTTTTTAAGCAATGCGAAAATTGCAATTTTATCATTTGAACAATTATTTATTACTCTTTTTATTTTCACAACGTTTTAATTACTCAGAGAATAGTACTTTTATAATGATTATGTATTGCTGAAAACTTATAATGAATAATGTACATTTATTCATTTGTTAATGCGTTTCTCAAGTGCGTTTTCTGTGTTTCTCAAGAAGAAATCTAACTTTCATTTAAATAAAAATGATTTAGTAGACTACACTAATCTGGAAGGTTGCATTCTGGTATTGAAAAATTAAAAAAAATTATATTTGAAAAATTTTGACTCAAATGCCATTTTGTTTCAAATGTAAACTGTCGAATGTATATTAAAATGTCTCTTTTATCAAAATCATTCAAATATCCTAAGTTGGCCATCAGCCAGACATGTTTGGAGACTTTTTCTTGATCCAATTATAACCATTTGCTACCGCAAGATATTATAAATGCCAAATAACATAAATTTTATAAAATATTTCCTTCATTCAGTCCCAAGTTATTTAGAAACTTTCTTTTCTTTATAATTTGAGTTACATTTTAAGTTATATTCAATTCTAATTTATCTTTGCATTACCTGACCAACACTTGTTACTTAAATTCAAAGACGCTTTAGTGTATATGTGTTGTAAAACTAATTATATGTATACAATTTAAGCTAGGATATTAAAATATATTGGTGATCATGTTTGAGGAAATACATGTTGTTTTGTATGTATAAAATTTAGCATTTTTAATCAGATAATATATATCTTTTTCATGTCTATTCAAATAGGAAACGAACGCACGAATAATTTTGTATTTTTATGTTTATGGGCATATCAAATATACAAAATTCCTAAAAACTGCAGAAACATAAGTTAAGCTTAAGTGCTGTTCAGGCACTTGAATAAAATTCATACGTACTATAAGAGAGTTGCTCTAAATACATATTTAGGGAAGTTAATTGCACCATGCATTTGCAATGTAAGTAGTTAATCTTGTTCTGTGAAATTTTGAAAATAAATAATTAACTTTATTATCCATTTATATACAAAAGTAAAATAATGCATTATTCATTAATTCTATTTTTAATCTAATTATAATGATTAATGAAATCATTCTTTTATAGTTTTTGATATATTTTTACTGAACCCCCAACAGTAACTCAGGTTTAATTTCAATATTTAATTAAGGTAACAAATAGTGAAAATAATTCACTTTAAATTAATTACATCTTTGTTAAGCTTCAAAGCATTCACTTTGTACTGTTTCATTTCAATCTAAATTCTATTAAATCTCAGTAAAAGTCAGAGTAAATGGTCTTCAGTTTAAATTTAAATTCCTTTTAAATGACTACGTAAATTTAATGTGAGTGATTCATTATTCCCACAAAAGGTCAATTTCTTTGTTTCTTTTACACACTTCTTCCTTATTCTGTTCGATAAAAAATTACTCACTTTTCAAATAACATAAATAACAATTTCAAGTGTTATTGAATTAAGGTGCGTGTTTAAGTTTTAAGTGAAAGTAAGAGGGTGTTGGTAAATTAATAAGAAGTGTAATTACATTTTTGTCTAGTATTCTTGATTTTTCTGCCTTTTTTGCATAAAATCTGATACAATGTTTTCATAATAAAATTGTAAAATCTGCTGACGATTGGGGAAACAGAAATTTAAAGGAACGTCCATTAAAACAAAAATAATCTAGTTTCTTTAATTTTAACACATATTTTTAAGAAGTTATTCAGTATTAACAAAAGTATGTAAGACTGAAACAGAAAGAAAATATATTTACTACAATAAACATCAATAATAATAATCGCTCCAAAATGGCCGCCCTCGATCCAACCAAAGACCCTCGTGTATGTGGGAGCTGGTGCAAGTTGAATCTGTCATGGCCTCTAATGTCCTCATGTTGACGTAGTGTGGAATTTTGGAGAGTGGGGTACCAGTTCAGGTGGTGAACTCGTCATCTGGCCGTGATTCAAAACTAAGAGCTGATCAGATCTTTCCCTTGCGAATTGATCCCGGACTTTCACAAACAGACCGTTGTGTTGCTCTAGTGCGACTTTGATTCAACTACCTACCAAAAAGGGTGTCCGTGGCTCGGTGTAGTTGCTTAATGCGTTAGCAGCTTGTAAGATTTAGGTGGCACGTGTTCTATTCTTGTAACTACCTTGGGTTTATTTCTCTTTCGTTCTACGCATGGAGGTGACGAATCGTACAGTGACATTCACAACGTCAGGAGAATAATTGAGAAGAGGATGGTGATATATCAGGCGATGTGTGCTACCACTGTTCACCGACGATTTCTGCGGTCAGAAGTTGTAGCTCAATGTGAACTACATCCTTTACCCTATGCCATAGACTTCAGAGGTGTAAATGATGACAACTGAAAAGGCAATAGAACGCTAACTTGGGAGCAAATCCTATTTTCTGATGAATCGAGACACAATCTTGTGATCCATGACGGTCGGTTTCTTGTTAGCAGATACAGTGAAGAACGGCATCTGCAAGGGTGTATTGCACAGTGTTCTAGTGGTCCTATTCTTGATGTAGTAGTCGATTGCTGTTGCTATCTTGTGTGGATTTCTCTCTTCTACGTGTCAGAAAAACTTTCATTGTAGTGTACGGTCATTTATTTGGCGGAAAACATTGCTTGGTGCAGCTTGGTCAGATCTGACATTAGAGCCACAGAAAACCATTGATTATATATATATATATATATATATATATATATATCATATGCGAGATAAAGCCATAAAAGCATCGGAATATATGTATATATTTTTAATAATATACATCTTTATACTATACATGTCAAGCAGGAGTACAAGAAACTTGGTCGCATATCTATGAATCGATAATATAGAATGTCAAAAAAGTGATATAGCTGGCTGTTTGAGCAGTAGATTTTGAAAAAAAAATCTTATGAAAAGACTATTTCCGGTGCTTTATCAGACGGATGAAAAAGCGGAAGTGAGACTTCGCAAAGCAATGCACTAAAGAAAGAAAGACGAAATTCCTCTTTCAGTTTTTGTATACGTTTTGTTTTTGAATTTTGAAAGTTTTATTGAACAGCGTATTTGAAAGGGTATAGACACAGGGATTGTTCCCGAAATGAACTATTAGGCGAAATAATATTTTCGAGTTTATCCCAGCAGAGTTGGAAAAAATAAAGTAGATAACTCTTTTTTTTATTGAGTACCGATTTATGTATGAAAGTGGGGGAACATAGAATATTGTGTGTGTTTTCCTGCAGGATCTTTGTATCGATAGAATATAGCAGAATTTCATTTCTATATAAACTTTTGGGAAAATTTTGATGAAGTATATTTCGAATGCATATGCTATTCAAATGGTATTTATTTCATTAATCGTGCTTTGCAGATAACGTATTACATTTACAGACCAATAAAATATTTTTCACGTAAGAGGTATGAAACTATCTCTACCATCCATATCTGTTGCACAGTAGCTTATTTAATGTTACAGGTTTCTAATTTAGTACAGAGAATAATCAACACGATTTTTTATATGGATTGCAAAATCCATACAGTGTAGATTGTGATGTACTTGACAATAATAGCTGATGAAGGCAAACATTTAGAGATTTGTTCATTGATTATTTTTTATAGCTCTAGGGCCAAATTTGGCCATGCTGCAATAAATAATTTATTTTCTGTCAAGTAAATGGATATAAGGCAAGTAAATCTTTTAATGGTACAGAAGAAAAAATACAACCAGAGTAGTTAGAGGAATCAAATATGTGCTGAGTTCGCTCTAATATTGCTAGTTTTAGGTGGTGAAAGGGGCCAAATCCAGCAGCCTAAATGCTGTGTTCAGTGACTAAGTCCGTTAATCATTCATTAAATTGACTAGAAATGCATGCACTTTATTTTGAGGGTATAATTACTCAATATAAAAATTGAAAAACATTTATACCTTTGAACCTACAAAGCCTGTTCGGACATTTTTTTGAACGAATTTAATGGACTGAAGCTCAATTTTTTAGATGAAATTTTTGTGTTTTAAATGTTCCATTTGATAGCCCTTATTGTTAACTATCTTTCTACACCTTAATTTCCATGATAATAATGACTTTTGTAGTATCGACAGTGGTATTTTGTCCCATTCTTTGTTCCACAGTTTTCCAGTCCTTGAATGGTTTTCGGTCGACGTTTCGATAATGCCCTTTTTAAAAGTCCAAAAGCACAAAAGTCCATGGGTGAAACATCTGGAGATTTAGCAGGAATATCAGTAAAGGGTATTGACTTGATACCAGTTTCTTGTTCCATTTTTTCTGAGAATTTAATAGTCGATTTAGATGTGTGGCTGCTTGCTTTACACTATGCAGTTCTACTGGTTGTTGGCACTGTGGGTAAAGATGTGGTATTTCTTTTTTGAATATTGGGGATAAAATATGGTCTTTATAATATGTGGGAATTGATTTTTACATTTTCCCCCCTCTTTTTACTTTTAATTTTCCATTATATGCAAAACCGGCAACAATCATAAATCTCTTAGAGAAAGTTCTCATGTTCACTTTGCTATAGTCCTTTGACCTGGCGGATTCTCTTTTAAAATTAAAGATCTTACCTCACAAATATTCTCAGAATTTCTTTTTCTTTTATGGAAGTATTTTTCCACTTTTTCGTTTTTTTCCTTTCTCATTAATAATATTACTTATCGTGCCTTTAGATATCGAAAAACCATGACTTTTACAGCGATTTTGAATAATTGAATAAGAATAATTCTCTTCGGAAAGAGAGGAAACATAGCCTTCCATCCATTTCTTATTTAAAAGCGCCATTTTGGAAGTAAACAACACTCTCAGTTAGCAGACGATAAGTTATACTTTAACTATTTAACTGGCTGTGAAAATAAAATTTTTTCGTAGCATACAATTTTTTTTTACACCTAGCTCATCAAAATCGTTCAAAAAATGTCAGAACAGCCTCTGTATTCTTAGAAACACTAACCATTTATTTTCTGTCACACACATACACACTTTCATCCGTTTTGGGTCATATTAGTTTTTCTTAAATTTCGTTTGGTTTTTTTTCTTCAAATCTTGACACATCCTGAGTTTTATTTATAACATTTACATACCTAGCGAGAATGCGCAGAAAATCTATACTAAGCAAAACAACATATCATCGGCTTAGAGCAGGAACTTTATTAACTGACAAAACAAAAACTTATTGTACAGTTATTTAACGACTGTTAGTTTTTGACAAAAAAAATGATAAAATTTTCATAGAGCAATGTTTCTTCGAAACTTATTACAAAACGACAGTGCATTTCTCATCGTCATGAAAGTAGGCATTTAGTGTCTCCGAAAAATGATCAGTTCATGTTCATGTCAGTTCTAAGCCGACCATATGGTTTCAATGGAAATAGATTAAAATTTTATATGTACATATTGCTTATTACCACTACATGACATATACAAACTATACATTGAACAATGACACTTGTTCACACAAAAGTATCTGCTATGATAACGTATTTTTAATGTAATTAACCTTCAGCAAAATTTGCAATTTTTACAACACCCCCTTAGTAAAATCGATTATTAGGGCAGTGTATGAGAGAATCAGCGTTTTTCAAAGAATGTTTGAAAACAGCAAAGAACCACTACAGTCTATTAAAAAATAAGGTTAGGATAAAATTTCCAAAGTGTTGCCATATCCTGGCCGCAGATGAGAAAAAAACCACAAACGATTTTCAATAATTATCGGACTCTCCATTATGCCTTGCATTCTTTCATTGCCTAATAAAGGAAATGTGTTTATGGATGAGGTTGAATTTTATCTTTAAGAACTTTTAGGTGTTTTTTCATTGGTGTCTTAACGTTGAGAAAAAAAGTATTAATAAAGACAGAATTTTTTAGCATTAAATAGATATTGCATTGTGCTACTGTTTTTAATTTTCGAGAAATGCATTTAATGCGTTGAAAATTGAAGTTTTACCAAACAATGACAAATATTTTGAATAAAGGGATTTGTTTCCTGTATTTTTAGAGACATTTTCTTTCAAGTGAAATGTAGATGGAGGTAGTGTTTCTGCGATGATACGTATTTCCTGTATGAATTCCGAACATGACGCCAATTGCCTTATTTTTCGAATAAGATTTCTGCAATTTTCCATCACAAATTCCAAAGAATAAATTTCGAATTGCTATACAACAGTTGATGTGCTAACATCAGCTATATTGAATACCAGAAGTTGCAAGAACGGCGATCAACTACATTTTCAGGTAACTTCGATATGTATCATGAGGTAACATTTGGGTAACAGAAGTAAAATCCTGACTTTTCGTTGGATTTGTTACACTGAAAATCCCTCTCATATATTAATACTACTGTCAAAGCAATACAAATATTAGTATTGCATTGTATTCACATGCATGTATATTTCATATGTTTATATATCCATTGACAAGTAATTTGAATAAAATAGCAATGCAAGATTTTTCATAAAAATTTAAAGTTATAACCTTGAGTACTTCATTTTAGTTTTAGTTTTGATTACCAGATACTTCTTACGATTAATCATATTTAAGAATAGAAATACTTAGAAATATTAATTTGTTAATTTTTTTTGTAGCACAGCCCATGATAAATGTTTCACAATTTCATTCTTTGGATGTAATGAAATTAAGATCACTGTATTTATTTTCCATTATGATATTTTAAGATTTTTGATCTACGTACTTGAATAAAGACAGTACAAGATAAAGCATTCATCATACATAATTAATAATTAAGCTTAAAACCATAATACATTTAAAAAGTAGAATTTATTTTTGAATTAATCATTCTTAGAAATGACAAACTTATAACCATAAAAACTAGTCAAAATATTAGTTATATCTGCAATAACTTCAGTTTTTTTCGTTAATAGTAATCGGAAGAAAGTATTTAAATGTAATTTTAAAATTAATGTAGCAAAATTTTGCTCCTGGGAAAAACATTACAAGATTCATGTTTTTATAACAAGAGAATTACGATAAGACAAGACAGAAATATCTCAATTAACAAAATCTGTATCACTCGAACAAAAGTAAATGGACGCTTCCCATTAAGGAGAATTATTGGTTCACTGTTCAAGTAACTGTCTGATTTACCTCTAATTCAGACAGAAAAGTTTTTTCTTTGTTTTAATGAACGTTAAAAAACTACTGAGCGTGTAATTCGTGACATAGGTAATTTATTTCTGGTAATGTGTAAGAAAAATAAAAGCTTCTATTGGAATTACTTGGAATAAATTTATTTGTAGCGAGAACTTGTAATGGTGTTGAATAAGAAACACTTTTCCTTTGCTAAGAATATGGTTCTAATTATAACTATATTAAACATATGAGCAGGTAAGGTTTTTGCGTATCGAATAAATAAATTTAAATCGTTATAGCTTCATATGTCTAGAGTTATATATGCCATCTCTATATCTCTTTAAATGAAAGATAAAAAAATAAGATAAATATTAAAATTTCGTTTTACAGTTTTACTAACTGTTTAGTTGAATGTATTAGTTTCTGTCGAAAATGCAATTAGGAATGATTAGAGTTTACTAAGAGTAAGGACTTAAGATTAAGGTGATATGTTTCGTGCTTTCTTAAATTTTTAAGCACACTTGTAAGAATGTCGTTTCCCAGAATATTAATCTCTAAAATATTATAATTTCTCGCATTTTAAATTCACGAGTACATCAAGCATATACGTTTTCATACGAACAAAACTTAATTTTTAATTTAAAATCCCTCTATAATACATCCGTTTCAGTTACATTAAATATTTATTTACTGAGAATTTTGTTAATATAGTGAGATAGAAAAATGGTAAAGATGAATAAAAAGTAATAACTTTCCAACAAAAAATTTGAAATATCTACTCGAAAGCTTACTCTTGACTTTCCAAAGTGATTATAGTTTTTTATTCGCTTATATATTATAATTCAGACACCATTTTATATCTATACTTGTTTTCATTTGATTTATTGAACCGTGAGGTTATAAGTTTGTAGATGTATAATTGAAAATCTTTAACAAATATTTTTATTAAATTCCAATTAACTCCAAGCTAGCGTAATTTTAATTAATTTGAACAAGATAAAAATAACTTACAGGTATCTTCCTAAAATAAAGATAAATACACTTTCTGATAACATGGAATATTTTGTCCTTTGAAGAAAAGTTTTTGACAAAAACGTGAAAGCATGAGTATTAATTGATCGCGTTGTATTTGAAAAAACAAAATGCAAAAATATACTACGTAATACAGTTATAATTAACCAGGTAGAAAATTTAGAAGGAGCAGTTTTTTTGATTGAAGTATAGTGAAGGCCGCAGCATAAGACATTAGTTAAGATGAAAGAAATTATATACTGATAAAATAAAGGCATATTGTGCAGAAGGCACTGTTATTATCTATGAGTTTGTTGATTTCTCTGCCAGACTCGATAAGGTTTTTGATTGGAAGATCAATATATTCATCTATTAGTAAAATCAATGAAACTTGATAATACTTATACTATTCTTGGTGGTAATATAATTGTAATTATTGACACTATAGAGATTATTAATGGACTTATGGTAATTCTCTTACACACAAAATGATAGATATTTGGAATAGATTATAAATAAACAGATATATTTCATTAATCAACATTTATTGATTACCAGCCGTACTATCCGGACTCATCCCAAAGGTTTTGCTACTTTAGACGAACCATGTTCCACCTTTGTTTCCTCAGTATTTTCTTTGTGTCGTCGAACAGTTTTTGAGCTTTGTCCCCTTCATGTGCATGTTTTCTTTCCTATTCCGACTGTTCGGCTCATGACAGATTTTAATGTTTTGTGCCCATTCGAGATTAACACTAGAATTACGGAAAGGGTCATTTTGACCTCAAAGTAGTTTTAACGGTATATAACTATTTTATTTTTTCACCTATCATTTTGATATTTTGTTACTTTTCCTAATACTTAGGGATGTTGACACAAAAAATTTCATTCATTTTGAGCTATTACTTTTTCATAGAAAACTGTGTATATCTAGAATTACGGCTAGGGTCATTTTGACCCCTCCCAAAACATTCCTCTTTTGAGTTGTCCTATGACCGAGATACAACCTTTTGTTGGCTAGTGTTGACTATTCTTCTGCCTCTGGACATTCAGGTGGGGAAAAGGTCTGGTATGCCAGTGCTAATGCGTATTTCACAAAACGGAGCGTGGGAAACTTGCGCCTTGAAAGAAGCATGTGCTGAATACATGTTAGCACTCCTTTCAGTTTGGGGACGATATTTTCTCACGTGGGATTCATTCGAAGCTGGACCCATTTGCTTAAGATAGTCCGAAGGTTCGCCCCTGTTTTAACACTGTTGCAAGCACTTTTTTCTCTGATAGCCATGCCTCGTAGGAGAGGTCTAACAAGTGAAGAAATTCTCAAATTAATGCAAGATTTGTCTACCGCCAAATCTGAATCAGAAATTTCTACGGATGTCGAACCTCAGAATAGAATTAGTTCAAATATATCTGATGAAGATGACATGAATGTTGGTGCTGTAAATGAATCCGATTCATCGAATCAAGAATCTGTACAGGACATAGAAAATGTAAATAACGTGGTCAATGTTGAACAAGAGAATAATTCATTTCCTTGTTACAGGAATGAAAATATCGTACTTGAGAGCAACCACAGAATAACAATCATTCCAGGAAGGGGAGAAATCGAAGGGAAGATAGCAATTTCCAAATGAATTGTGAAGAAACAGCGAATGATGGAACTGTTTGGAAAGTAGATCATTCGGCTAGTTCTTCTGGAAGACGCCCTCAGCAAAATGTATTACGTGAAGAATCTGGACCAACTGCATATATTAACGCTAAAGTAGGGAAATAACCTAGGTAATGTGCAGATCAACTACGCCGATCCATTACAGTGCAGAAAATTTTTTCATTTCTCAAATTACCTAGGTAATCTGCATATCACCTAGGTAATCTGCTAAATAATCTACACATTATCTACTAGGCACTCGTTAAAGTGAAAATAAGATCTTTGCTCGAACAGCAATGTTTTCGTATGCTTAAATCAATACTCAGACAAACAACTCCAGTAATACTAGGTACTACTAATATAAAAACACACCATACTTTTATCCCATATAGTTATAAGTAATTTCATATAATAATCAGTAGATGTAAATAAAATATACTGACAATTGTTGAAACATTATGTTATTTATTTATATTTCGATATCTAAAGAATCAAGTTGTTAGAATCAATCAATCAACAGAATAGTTGATAGAATCTATCAATGACCAGTTGAATAGTTGATAGAATCTATCAATGAACAAAGTATAATACAAAGGAGGGAAAGAAAATTAGCGAAACAAAGTTTTGCACTTTAACGATTCGAAAGCCGTTAATGTGCACATTACCTAGGTAAAGTGCAGAAAACTCTTATTTTGTAGATAATTCCGCACTTTAACGGAACAAATCAGCTAATCTGCAGATTACCTAGGTAATGGGCACATTAACGGCTTTCGAGCTTTAACGGTAATATATATACTATGAGAAAAATTAGATGGAGACCCAAGTAGTGCTTGGAAACTCTTTATAAATGAAAAAATGTTAAAGTTGTACAACAATGAACTCAAGCCAAGGCACGAAACACGAAACTCAAATTGGTGTCGACGAGTTGGATGCTTTTATTTCACTTTTATATGCTCGTGGAGCATTGGTTGATAAATGACTGTCAGTTCTAAGCTTATGGAACAATACTTGGGGACCGAAATTTTTCAGCGAAACGATGACTAGGGACAGATTCCTGGAAATAATGAAGTATTTACGCTTCGACTTGAAATCAACAACGTCACAGAGACTTACCACTGATTTTTTTTTAACACACATAGTTTGGGGAATATTTATTTGCCAATTGAGATACGGGATTCATCTCGTATTAGATTATTGGTAATATTTGAGCATTTGTGTATATTGAAGCAAGAATTGAAGACTTGTTAGAAGTCCTTATTACGAAATAGATCTGAAACGGACTATTCAGCAAAAAATATTCGGAGTTAGTCTGGAAATTAATGACATTTAGGTTTTAATCAACAAGTCTTGTAAACATAATTAATTGATATACACCTTCGCATTAAGTACGTCTACCATCTCACAAGTGCTCATAGCCCTATTTTGTTCTAATAGAGCCCTCGTATGTGTAAAGCTTGATGGTTTGTTTTATTATTTTACAAATTTTAACCGATTATTCAGTTCTTAATCGTCGTCGATAAAACGTTTTTTTAACAAATACTTTGAAACTTCCAAGATTTGATTACGAAATGTAGGATTTAGGTGGGGAAAAACGGCATTCAAATCTTCTAAATTTTTATATAATATCGTATTAGATTTTTAAAATTTTTTGTTTTTATTCATCGCGTCATTTACACACGAAATTGTTTTCCCTTTTTATAATTTCCACGATGAGTCAACGTTTCCACCAGCATATTTTAAACGACCATTCGATAATATTTTATATTAAGAGTGACAGAGTGACTGACAAAGATTTTTATTTTTTTTACTCTTGTAATTTGGATTAAAAGGTTTTAATTTTCTTACTCTTTTGTAATTCTGATTAAAAGTTTTAATGTTCTTACTCTTTTGTAATTTGGATTAAAATGTTTTCTTTTTCTTTTCATGTTGTGTATCGAATTCAATTTTTTTATTGTTGGTTTGGCTGCCTACTTTGATTTTTCATACCTATTTAAATTTTTTTTTGCTTTTAGACGAGGTCCATTATTGGACCTTGTGCCATAAAACCTAAACCAAACACCTCGTAAGTACAGGGTATTCCAGCATCTTAGCCACTGCTTCCCGTTTGCACTAGTTGATGACCCATTGCTTTAGTCTGAGCACGTGATGCAGTGACTGTGTATTCTTCCTCGTCTAACTATCGAATATAAGCAGAAGATGGAAGCTTTTCTTATTCCAAGCCAGGCCGAACGAGCCGCTCCTCCTCTGAATAACACGCGTTTTGACGCTCAATTTATCGTGAGCAGTTCATCGCATGGCAGTCACGTACAGGTCTACACAGCCGGGCTACCAATAATGGATGTTGCTGAATACAGCTTGCGCCCACCATATCAACTTCCGCAAGTGTTGTCGGATGGGACATGGCTCTGAGGCGAAATATGTGCGCTCATGCCGAGGGTGCAAATGCTCCTTCAAACGACCTCAGATTTGTGGGCGATTTATGCCGTTCTGAGGCTCGAATTAGTTATTTTAGCTTTGTTTTCCTGCAAATACACCTTGCGCGAAATTTCTTTGTGTAAGCGCTGGTTTTTTTATGTTCTATTGAGAAATGAGAGTGCTGATATTGGTTGAAAATTTCTTTTCACAAATGATTTTTGGGTTATTTAAATAAAGGAGTTTAATGTCCATTCCGTATTATAATCCGCTTAATATGTAACACCAGTAAAGAAAACCTCACACATTTGCTGAAACATGGAAAAATCTACTTACATTTAAATGAAATAGCATTAAATTCTATTATTGTAAAAAGTAATTTTTTTTAAAAATTCGTAATATCCCGTTGTGTTGCTCCACTGTGTCGTAAACTCAACAACAAACTTACCTTTAAAGTTCATTTTAGTTATAGTAAAATATACTGTCCTTGCATGAAAGTTAACCTTAAATAATACGTTTGTCATAGAAGCGTTCTATACATCGATCTTCTAATAAAATAGACAGGGCATGTGGACGGAGTCACGCGAGTTGACGCATCGACTTGGGTCGATGAGCTATATCGAAGTGCAAACTTTTGTTTTTAGTCACGCTGGACAATCATTTTTTTTAACCAGTCACTAACATCACACATTAGGAATTATGGCTTTTTCCCACAACCACTCGACCGATTTTCAAATCAAGCTACCAGAAGCAATAGCATCATGCTGCACGTACATACTCCGTCTATTTCATTGGAACATCGATGGCACTATACCAGTCAGTATGGTAATATTTATGTAGGTATCGAAGGTACTATGACGTCAGTATGGCAATATTTATGTAGCTAAGATAATAAATGATATGTTACATGTAGATTTGATAACTAAACAATATGTTATATCGATATTTCATAAACAAATACATTTTTGTCCATTCGACAAACGATGTAACTCTTCTTTTGGTGCCCTTTTCATTAAAGAACATTGCCCTTCAAGTTTTCATTTCTTAATATTCCTTTGCTCCCTAATTACTTTGATTATTTGATAATTCTTATGAAACTAGACATCAAGACTCTTAAAAGCTCAAAAGGCAAAGATTTGATTATCTAAATGACTGAATATTTAATATGGGGAAATGCCCCAAACATGAGGAAGTCACCCCGTTTTACTGTATGTTAGATGGAGTTTCGTTGCCTCATGGTTGTTTGGAGAGTTGGGTAAGGTTTCATGGTGCAAAGGCTATATTTCGCCAAGCTGCTCCAAAAACAAGACAGACAACACCAATTAATGGACATTCGCACCCAAGAAAGGTTTTACAGGTACATAACAGAGAAGCAAGCTCATAGTAAATTGCATGAATCGAATATTCACAGCCTAAGACTAATAAGTTCAAATGAAATTATTCAGTAGTTTGATTAAAGCAAAAAGTAAGAAATCTAGAAATAAGCACATAAATTAAAATATGAACGAGAGCAAAAATAGGATTAGAGTTAAAAAATACCGGAAAAAGGAATAGGATGAATTTGAGGTAGACGTTCTGAATCATGGTAGCCTGCACTAGGCTTGCTGTTTTGCTATGTATTTTTTTTTTCAAAATAAGAATTTACACCAGCATAAGTAAATTAATGCTGCTAAATGTTTTGGATAACTTTATTTTATTTAGAGTTATGAAATCCACACACACATTTATGTGAACATGGATGCTGCATTCATTATAAATAGATTGAAATAGGATATGAAATGCGAATCACAACACTTTGGTAACTCTAGATATAAACAATTAAGAAAATTAAGCGCAAATGCTATGCATGGGGCTGATAGTAGCAACAAAACTGCCACTAAACTATTTTACTACAACCGGTATGTTGCTAGGTAGGTAGTTGTATTTACGTCGCATTGGAGCAACAAAATGGGCAATTGGCGACAGTCCGGTATCAATTCCGAAATAAAAATCCGTGGTCAAGACCTCGTAGTTTCGAGTCACGGTCTGATGAGGAGGTAAATACCTGAGCTGGCATCCACTCCCCAAAGTTCCACACCACGCCAACGTAAGGAAATGTGAAGCCACGATAGATTTAACATGCACCAGTCCCCACGTAAACGATGGTATTTTTTTGAATTGAGTTTCGAACTCTCTGCCCCAACCGGTGTGTAAAAAGATTATTTAGTGAAACCAAACCTCAAGTCCCAATACAGCTCTAGTCATGGTTTGAAATCATTGCTTGGGCGTCGCAATTTCAAGACGATATCTAAAACTTTCAACAGGTATATAAAATAACTTTATTTCCTGAAACCAAAACCCAGGTCTCACAAAATTCCATTGTCCTCGTTAGAAATCACTACGGCGACGTCACAGTTCATCATCGCTACAAAACAAGACTCGCAGAAGTAAATCAATTTAACGCCAGGAGAACGGAACTTGATTTTCCAACTCCAGACCCCTCTTTTATCTGGGATTCCTGGAAACACACCTGGGGGTCGAAAGCGCCGCAGCTTTGATTTCTCATTGCTGCCGATGAATACAGGTTTCAAATTCAGGGATCAGTCAACAGTAAAAGGGAGAATCCAATCCTTCTATTACGTTCTGGGGGATGGGTGCAGTGCCTGGGTACGTCTACAACAGATTTCCAATTAAAGGATGCCTTTCTTTGATTCCGTCCGGTGACTCCGGATCTGGAAAAAATGATGCAAATTCACGCCGTGTGGGAAAGCGTGAAAATTCGGGAACAAAAGCTATGCGTGGAGTCTCCGGAGACCCAAGCAGACGAGATACTTACAGGAAAATTTTCGGATGGATTTCAGAGTGGTGTAAGTCCGGTTCTTTGTGATGGAGATTGGAAATGGTCGTAGCTTTTCTTAATATTGGGCCATACCGAAATTAATGTTGTTTTTAGAGAAAATTTGAAGAAATCGTATTCAACTTTAATCCTCTGGTCGTCAAGAGATTTCTAAGTAGTGTAGTACTGCTTTTTCTCTCCGACGAAATAACCACATCTATTGTTTGAAAGAATCCTAGGAACGATTTTATTGGTCAAGAAAGTCAAAACTGGGCATGTCATTCAAAGACGACTGCAGGTTGGAGGATGGATATATGTGTGAACCTCTCGGAGGGTTAATATAAGATACATTTACCACTATTATTTACAACCTTGTTTCTATCTTAACTTTAAATTCCCAACACCTTGGCGATGAGAGCTCTTGTGTTCTTGAATGAATCAAACACATATTCCAAATTCAAAATAATTCTATTAAGGCGCTTTTGAAGGTTTTTCTAGATGTTATTCTGTTCGTTCTAGATCTGGAGAATATGGTAAAGTCATAATTTTCCCGTTCAAATTGTCTTGATTTCTGCAGTGTTCCTAGTACCGTATGAGGTCGTGTGATTTCGTGATGATAAAGCGCCCATTTCCGTTAGCTAGTGCAGGTCTTTTATAATAAATAACTTGCTTTTTAGCCAAGTTAGCTGCTTACAATATTTCTTTCCAGTAATAGTTTGATTTTCAGAAAGCAGCTAATTGTACAGATAACGTTTGATAACCATACTAACACTTATTTTTGCAATTTAAATTCTCGTGTGAAAATTAAATCGACAATTACTTAAAACTGAAAATTCTAATAAATCACAGTAGTACGATTACGCAATAAATGTAAAACACTGCATCGTTCAAAAACATACGACTTAAGGAATGACCCAATAAATGCCAGGTTTTCTAAAAATAAGAGGACTTGTAAGCGTGATATATTAATAGAACTGATAAAAATAATTGGTTAACAAATTTAAGTATACAATTATGATTTAATTAATTTTTATAATAATGGATAAAAAACTGTAATAGTTTAGGCTAATATATTACAATAAAACAACGTTAGATATATTATATCTATACATATTTCCTCTTATGAGGAGCAGAAAATGCCTAATTTACATTTGTAGAAATAACTGAAACTTCCAAAATAACTGGATTGTTTTGTTTTAACAAATTTGATTTAGCTGATTAAGAAATTTGAAAAAGTTAACACAAACAAAATTTTCTGCAATATATCAAGTCTATTGTTGTTGTGCCTATTGTTTTCTTATTATAAAGTCACTACCTAGAAATCCTAAATACACGATTGATGAGTTTCTTTGTACACTTACAAAATTATGTTTCTAAACCCAGGATGGGCAAACCTTATTTCGGAAAAGCTTTGAAATATACTTATGATATCGTCAAATTTAGGAATAGGTAGTATTTCAGGAAGGTAAATTGACATTTTTTTACTTAACCTTCCTGTAGGCCAGATCACTCAGTCTTATGTGGAAGAAAAATGCATCCCAAATAAGCACGTTTGATTAAAAAGTGTCGGGATTTGTACAGAGATTAATTTCCCCTTCTGCGGTTACCTTGAACCCAGCACGGTTATTTAGGCGGACAATCAAAGAAGTAACAGCATAATAATGACAATAATAATACGTTTTCAACAAGCACAATTAAAGATTGTTTTCTTAGGAGCATCCGAACTTTGAATGCAATAGAGGCTTGTATCCGTGACTCTTTTCCGGACAACCAGAAGGCAGATGCTCCCGTAGTCTAGATAAGCTTAACAAAGACTCAGGAATGATTCCCCAATTGTAAGATACTTATCATAACATGCAAAAGGAAGCAAATTGAAGAAATACCTTTTCATGGTTGTCTGTTTCCCTCAAGATCTCTCACTCAAATAGTTTCCAGCCATTCCTCATCAGAGGACAGGACGAGGGAAAGTAAAGCAGTCGATCCCAGATCTTAGCGCCTGACACAGAAACATACCGCTTTCTGTACAGAAATTTGAGCCACCAAATATCGTGCTTGCCGCTTGGAGGGTTAATAATATTACTAAAATGTTTCTTTGGCAGCCGTTGGGTGTATATAGAACTAGTGAAGTGAACATGATTTGCTCTGCGAGTCAATGAATGTCGTTTAGCAATCTTTGGAAATTGGATGGGGGAGTGAACGGAGTTAGAACCCTTTAATATTATTTATAAAAATGTGAGTTAATTTGATAAATAATAGAATCATATTAGTTCGCAACTGAAATTTATTCGAATTAAGGGTGCTCAGCTCTGATCTAATTATATACATATATATATATAAAACTGAACTCAGTATATTCCGAAAACGATTGCGTAAACTTGGGAGGTGGTAAAGTACGTAAATATAAATACATTTAACATTCCATAATAAAATTAAAGTTAGCAAAGCTAATCGAAATGTTAAAATGGAAATTTAGCAATTGAAATAGTGTTACCGTTTCTTAAATATAGCTACAAACCTTACTGGTGTGCCTATGTATGCCGATTGATTCTGATTCAATTCCTATTTAATTTTATAATTATTCTTACGGTCGCAGTCCTACATATAATATGTAGTGCTATACAAAGAGACTGAACCACTTATCAGTGAAAAAACAGATGTGTGTAGATATTTAGTTGTAACGGACAAATCCCCACAACGTTGTTTGCGTGTCGTTATATTTTAATATAAAGATTCTGATTCAGTCCTCCTATTTAATTTTACAATTATTCCTCCTGCCATCAGTCCTATATTTTAGGCGCAATGGTATACAAAGAGACTGGATCGCTTTTCAGTGAATAAACAAATGTAAATATTCAGTTGTAACTGAACAAAGTATTCCCATATCGGAATCCCAATAACTTTGTTGGCGTACCGTTGTGTTGCGATAAAGATTCTAATTCAATCGTTCTATTTAATTTTACAATTATTCTTCCGGTCATCAGTTCTATTTTTAACGCGCAATCCTATACAAATAGACTGAATCGCTTATCGGTGAACAAACAAATGTAGATATATCGTTGTAGCGGAATCAAATGGCAAAGTATAAAGTATCCTCCATATCGGAAACAAAGAAGCGCAGTAACTCGCTTTTCCTCGGAAATTTTCGGAAACAAGCTCAGATGTGTATCTCTCGACGCGTCAAGCCAAACCCCCTTTAATTATTGCGGAAAAACAGCGTCAGGTCCAAAATCTGACGCGGCGACAGGCTGACGCTGTGGAATTGATCGGGATTTCTGGGCGAGGGCAGCCAAGAAGAAATAGACACGCAGTCCAAACTACGTAAATGAGTATCCGAAAATCGAAAAGTCGGGGCTACAGGCTCATGTACAGCTGGACGAACGCGGTAATTGGGAATATCCGAACTTCAACTCCACCAGCGCGGCGGGTTTTAAGGGAAAAAAGGATATGTAACGGAATGAAAGGAGTCCAAAAAAGCAATGGGGTTTCTATCGAAATAGCATTTCGATCGTAAGCTGGTTTCGGAGTGGAAATCACCGTCTTTGGAAGTTCGTTACATTTATTTTCTGCGTGGGTGCGGATTTGGATGTTGGCTTCTGTTTTGGTAGAGTCTCCTAAACCTTTAAGGTTCTGATTTTGTGGAGTATTTTTAAATAACTATGGTAAAGCAGTGCTACATATATTTTAATGCTGATAAAAACAAATGTTAGATAAATTGAGGGTGAAGGAATGATATTTGCAATTGCAATACATTTAATCTGTCACACTGCAAACACGTATATTAAAAGAATTCAAATCAAATAGTCATTGGATGGGTGAGGTAAAGTAAATACAATTTTTTAGAGGATACACATGATACGCTATTTTTTATTTTGCTTACAAACAGCTGAACAACTTTTGTGTAAGATAACTTCTGAGTTCAAAATTCATATCACCAAAACAATGCAATTTTCAACTGTACCTTAAAATAATTTAGAGTTAACATAAAATTTAAAAAGAAGTGTGCAATAGTAAATAAAAAACTTCATTGTTAAAATTTATACACGTTCAAAACATTGATTAATTTTAAATTTCGAACATAAAATTGACATTTGAGCTGTCTAGGTTAATTTTGCATGGTTAGTGCAAGACAAAACTAAAGCAGAACACGCGAATAATGATAACAGTGTTTAATTTCAGAATTACAGAATCAAATTACTTTACACAGGTACTTCACAAATATACCTTCGAGTTGTAGGCGGCACAAGTTCGATTCCTGTCGGTGCATTCCTTCCTGGGTGCTCTTCTGTGTCAGTAAAGGTTTCAATGTGTGTCTGTCTATTACTTGATATTGTATGTCGTCTCTGGCGCAGCATGGTCAAATATGGCCCTTGCGCCATAAAACCCTAAATCCAGCAAAACCAACTTCACAAATAGAAAAGTACTTTTCAAATAGATTGAATTCAAGATATGTATACAACAAAATTTATTTTCCTACATTGAAGACTAAAGTTCACTAAGATATTCCACGTATTTGCTTAAACAAACTTCGCTTGAGTTTAATATAAAAGTATATTCTTTGAACAATTTGTAGAAACAGATTTCTCAAATTTTAATAATAGTAATAATAGTTAATAGTAATAATAGTTAATAGTAATATCAATAATAGTTAATAATAATAGTAATAATAATAGTTAATAGTAATAATAGTTAATAGCAATAGTAATAATAGTTAATAATAATAATAATAGTTAATAGTAATACTAGTTTAATAATAGTTCTCAAGGGCCATATTTCATAGTGACATAGCAATTTTATAGGAACTGTTCACACTATTCAGATTTTCGTTTGTTGCTCTAGATTGGATCCAGGAAAAGGTAATTAAATACTTGTGAGTTTTCTAACTATAGCCAAAGGAAAAATGGATCATATTGCAACACTAACAATTCCTTTTTTGACATAGTATTATAGTTATACTTATAAAAATTTTTTCCCGATAAGTTTTTATAACATAATATTTCAATTAATAAACCTGTAGACAAATGTAAAAAGCGTTTTATTATTATATAAAAAGTTGGATTATTGGAAAAGTTGGACTCCAGAAGTTCTATCGAAGGACGTGTTAATGTTTCAAGACAAAGTCACTCCCTAACAAGTTCACTTAAACTGTATTTTAAATTGAGAGACCCCAGTTTTAATATTTTTTGTGCTGGTTTACCAATTATATGGGTATATTGGAAAATGTAGCAACCGATAAAGCAGCTCAAGCGGCTGAATTCCTTTCCAAGACATGAATCATATTAAAATATCCATCAAAAATTCATGGTAGAATACAAGGGATATGCAAATTCAAAATAATGTGAAACTGGCGACACTTCGTATAGGTCAAACGTATTTACCCTCACAGGCATTTGCTACATTCAGAACAATTTCTGACATGTCTGACGTGTGATAAAATCTTATGTGTCAGATTCATTTTAGTGAATGCCCTGTTTGAATACTATTGAATATATTATTATATTCAATCCCTTTGGTGCTACTAATCCTACTGTTACTGTTTTACAGAGTGATCCCCTTAACTTATAGCTCTTAAAAACTAATAAAACATGGCTCAAAAGGTGATTAAATTTTTTAAGCATAGAATAATACATTTAATAGGTTGGTCGTTAATTATGAAGCGCTTCGTCCTTGTCCAGGGAATTTAAAAGGTTAACCTACTTGCAAAATCATGGAACAAAAAATTCCTGAAACAGTCGTATATGGAGCATGTTAAAAAGTTTTTTCTTGTTTCCGAATCATGCTACATTATATCGTTTCAGAAGCTTAAAAATATCTTACTAACAAATCTTATAACTTTTAAGTCATAATTCCTATGCAGAGCTATATGTTTTAGAGGAAGTAAGAACAGGATGATACTGATGATCCATATAGATAATTTGGACTGTTTGTCTCAATGGGTTTGCTAACAGCGCTGCGAGATGTAGTTGGTGCAGGTTCTGTAACTAATCTTAGTACATTCCTCTCTTATGTGTCACAATAATCTTTCTTGTGTGTATGCTCAATTGTCGATTTATTTAACGGAAAAACATTGTTTCTCGCAGCTTGGCAAGATGTGGCCGTTGGGACATAAACAACTAACCATAGAGATAGTTTATTCTCTGATATGGCATCTAATACAAGAATACAATATATACGCTCTAGGCCTCAGTACTAGACTTGGAAACGAGTTTTAGTACCAGACCATAAAATGAAATATGCATTGCAAGTATTCACTTTTGTTTTTTGCTTTGCAGGCATGCAGAACTTTTTATAAACACAATGGAAAGATTTATAACTTTAAACTCTGAAAACCGAATGCATATTAAAGAACGAACAATTTTCATATTTAGGGACATTATACTCTGGTACGGAGTACTAAAGAAACAGTGACAGCGATATGCAAACCCTGATGTAAGGATCGTAAATTTGAAAATTTATTTCTCAGTATCAGTGCACTTTGGAGAAAATCAGCAATGATCAGTGATGAAATCTATCACCTATCAAAAATAACACAATTTATTAATCCAATTTTTGACCAATTTACCGCAGCAATAAAGTATTCGCAGTTAACTATAGATTTTGGAGAAAACAAACGACACTAATCTTTATGAATTGCGTATTTTATATAATTATGCATGTAATTAGTTTGATATAATTATTACAATTTTAAATAATTTATTCTTTAAAGTAAATAAATTTTACATAACAAATATTGATGATTTCTTTCAGCATTGCTTGAAAAGCGAACAAATCCATCGATCTAAATCTTGTCCAATGCAATGCATAAATAAAGTAAGCACCTATAGGTTCTGGAGAGAAACAAGAGCAGAATGAATGCTACTGATCTAAATAGATTCCGTTTTCTGTGGTCAGCACAGAATCTAATTAGCCCTCGTGTAGCACGTAATTAACAAAAATCAACCAATTTACAGTCATGCAATTATTAGTTTTAAATTATGCATTCATTAATATCAACTTATTTTGATGAAGAGACATAAATTAATAAGACCAGAAATGCCTGGAAACACTCATCGAATCCATCTATTCAGTTCTTGTTCAATGCAGTGTAACAATAAAATATAGACATGCCTAGGGTTTCAGAGAGACAGGAAAAGAGTGGATGCTACTGAGATTGCTTTTTCTTTGATCAGCACAGGGTCTTGTTAGCCCTGGTGTAATCAGTAATGAACAAAGAAAACCTGATCAGTCATCAATTATTAGTTTTTAATTATGCATTCTTTATTTTATAATTATTGCAGAATTCATATTTGAAAAATAATAATTGCATTGTAACTTATTTTGTGAACAAACAGGAACTAATTCTGACAGCAATGTTTGGAAGCACTCAGAAAATTCATCCATTCAGTTCTCGTTCAATGCAATGCATCAATAAAATCTGGACATACCTATAGGCTTTGGAGAGAAACAAGAACAGAGTGGATGCTATGATCTAAATAGATTACGTTTTCTGTGAACAGCACAGGGCCCAATTAGCCATTGTGTAATAAGTAATGAACAAAGATCATACAATTGATCTGTCATACAATTATTACATATTTAAATTATGTGTTCTTTAATATCAAGTTCTTTAGCTGAACAAAGAGATTGAGATGAAATCTGCCAGCGTTGTCTGAAAACAATCATCGATTTAGTTCTTGTCAAATGCAACGCATCAATAAAATCCGGCAACGAGATGGAAACAATCACAAGTTGATTTATACGTCGGAAGGAGTGCTGCAGGAGAAGAGGGCCTGATATCTTAACGTGTCCTGGATAATCATCGTCACTCGGCGGCCTGGGAGAATTAATCTTTTCACTTCATTGTTAGGCACCTTGATTTATGGGGCTGTGTGCCCTTATTCAAAAGGATCGTTACGGCACGCTTACTAAATTCATAATGCAAAAGTGGAAAACCGAAAACTCGCACGAATGGAGGGAGATAGTTTTGAATGAAGTCAATTTATCTCGTTGACTTGCTATGGAGTTGTTGAATTTGAACTTTGCTTAAGCACCCAGCTGATTTTATAAGGTGACACGACTTTCCTCTTAACTTAAACATTTTGTCGTTTAAGTAAGGAAGCTGGAGCTTATGTTTCAATGTATGCGCCATATGTTTACACTGCAGTGCGCCATAAAAAATGGGATAAACGTGCCCATGCAAAATATATAGCAACGTCCCATATGAACGTCATTGATCACGCCTGCCAGTGAATATAAAACGATAAATATATGTGGAGGCATCTAGAGGTGTTTCCGCCTCGAAAATAGTAAGTGATTACGACATAAGTAGTTTTAAAATAGTTTAATACGCTCGTGAGATGGATCATATAATTTCTGAGGTAGAAAAGTTTGGATTTCCGTACTATTTCAAGAGTGTTTCGTGATTGTAAGTGATCTGGCAAAACATGTAACTTACGAAAACAGTGTGGCCGTAAAATTACTCTGGTTGAACGTGACTAGCGTTTGCGGTAATGAGTCGTTTCATTCGACAGGCGTGTAACACTACGTCAAATGACATCGAAATTGAATGCTGGGCTCTTAATAAACATCAGCGTAAAGACTGCAAAACGTTCCCTCAGATATATGGGATTTAGAACTCGCGTTGATTGACTAAATAAAGCACTGTTTTTATATATAAAGATGAAAAGACAGCCATATTTCATTCTTGTTAAAATCTAAAATAAATTATACCCAATTTACAACATTTTGAAAAAATACTAATATAGAAAATAAAAATAAACTAATATATGTATTATATAGATTTTAAATATATTTAAATAAACCTGAATAGGTACAACAGTTATCGTTTGCTCTTTTGATTCTTATTTAGTAATCACAGAACACTTGTATAACATTGTTAGTAATCTAACACTAATATGTATATCTTTTCGTTACAAAAATGGAGTTGTATATCAGTACCTACACATTTACATTACTCATACAATAAAGTTACCCCGTTTTACTATTAGAATATAAATTTTTCTGGATCTACAACGTGAAACATTAAAATTCAACACATGTCATCACTACAGTGAAGCAGAACGTAGCAGAATTCAAACATTCTTACAAGCATTGAGGAATGCCCATGCATTCTATAATAATCATATTTTAGGTACATAACATATTTCACTATTAGAATTTAAATATATTTTCGATCCTCTGCAGTGAAATTTTAAAATATAACACATATCTCCACTAACACTGACAGTGAAGGTAACCCAATCCAAACATTTCTGTAGGCCTTGAGAACCGCATACATTGCGTAATAATCATATTTTATATACATAACATCGAAAACGAGTCATTAGCTCACCCTTTGACTCTAACTCAAGCATTTCCTCTCTAATATAGCCAATCCCTGTTCGGAGTTCAGAGTAATAAATAGTGTAGCATGTGCAATATACTTCGCTCTAACTGGGACTCATCCAGACTTTGAACGCAATTACTGGATATGTTTCCCTTTATCAGGAATTCATGGTTTCCGACATTATCGGTGACTGGTCGCAGCTGATATGAATGCCGCGGCTAATCGGATCCAACAAACGCGTTAACATCCAAAGGGCACTGAGACGTGTTAACGCGATGGAGACGTTATGAAATTTTCGGATTTGAATCACAATTTTCGAGGATAGATGGAGTCTGCGATTGTCTACAGGTGCCTGTTGTTAATTCTAAGGATTATGGTAGCTGGGAATGCTTGGCAGCCTGATCAAGTTAACAACTTTGACGAGTCTGTAAATATTATGCAAACGATCTCACACTGTATAGAAAAGAACGTTTGCAGTTGTATAAAATGATTGAGATAGATTACATTATCTGAACCCTATAACTTATATATTTAACTACATGAAATTGTTTACCACTGTATTTTTTTCCCTGCAATTGAGTGCAGGTGCTTTTTGCGAAGATAAGGACCATGGTCGTTTAGAATCTTTGGCAGCTTGATGAAATTTAAAACCTTTTTCGAGTCTGTGAACACCATTAAGTAAATTTTATTTCACTATATAGGAAGGAAAATATGTAATAGAAATGCATTGTGCTTGGATATGATTTTATTGTTTGAGAGGTATAACTTCTATATTAAATTACATGAAAATTTATAGAGGTATGTGCTTTTTGTGTGAATTATAGTTCGATTATCAAGGAATATCTGTAGCTCTTCTAGGGGCGATGGGAGGTCTGGTCCTCTAAAAGGGTTGCAAAAACCTGCAATTATCTACAGTTGACTGTTATAATTCTAAGAATTATGGTTGTTGAGAATATTTGGAAGCCTGATGAAATTTAAACATTTGATGAGTCTATAAATATCGTTGTGGGAACTTTATCTCATTGTGTAGAAAATCAGGTTTACAGTTACATGAAATTCAAATGCATTTAGGTTGGAAGATTTTATTATCTAAGAGGTCTAATGCCCATATTTAATCATAATAACGTGCGTATCCTTATGTGTTTTTCTCTTGAATTATAATTTGATTATCAAACAACATCTTTAAATCATTTTAGGGGATGTCGGAAGCTTGACGTCCCTTATCTTCTAAAAGGGTCATGGCAAGAATATATAAAAGTTTTATGTACATTACACTAAATAATGTAAATATTATTTCATTTGATATTCTGATATTAAGGAGTGCTTTAAATGAACAGTGTCCAACCTCCCCTTAGAAAACTAGAAGCACTAAATTTTTATTATGTGCAAAATGCATTCATATAAAGTGATAACCATTCATAAATTCTTTTCTGAAAAATTATTTTTAGCGAATTGCCTTAGAACTAATTAAAGAAATAAGTTGTAATATTATTTTAACAAGTTAACTCTATTCTAGCTATCTACATTTTACTTGTCAGTAAAATCTGGTATTTAATTGCTTTGTCACATAGGATTCATATTATCCGTGTCAGTTACTAACGACTAGCATGTAATAAGCAATTGTTTGAGCTGTTAGTCGAAAGGTTTACTATGGTGAGTTAACAAGGAAGATTTATATTCATGACATTAGAAAACATTTCATTGTGCTCAAGCATGTTACTATGTCTTTTGAATCGTGTTAATTGTTTGTACATTGTTGTAAAAATAGTTCAACATTGATTATTTGAAGCTGTTTTGTTTGGAGAAGATTTCGTCGTACAATTTACAAAGAACAGCTAATTATACTCAGGTATAAACAATACGAAAATTTGCATCCTAGATTCGTCGAAAATTGAAAGATGAATATTTTAAAATTACATTAAATATCAAGTAATAAATCCATAAATACCATTTCTTAGTTTGTACTAAAAACAAAACCAGATCTTGAGTTCTACTTTATGCAAAATGTTTCGTAAATATGCGAGTACGTCTGCATAATTCTAATATATTTATCTGTATATGATACTTAAAACAGAGCCGTGGTAGTCCAGTTGGTAGAGTCAAGGATAGCAACTGGTGCGTTGAGAATTCGAAACTCGATCCAACCAAAGACATTCATATCGTGGGAGATGGTGCACGTTAAATCTGTCATAGCAACAAATGTCCCCATGCTGGCGTGGTACAGGAAGCTTGGAGAGTTGAGCTCAGGTGTTGATCTCATCATCTGACCATGCTTCTAAACTACGAAATATTGTTCTCGGATCTTTCTGGGATTCATCCCAGACCGTCACCAATAGCCCGTGTTGTCTGCAGTGCGACGTGTAATGTAACTACCTACTTATTTAAAACATGGGAAATGTTACTTATACAAGCAGAGATGCAAATTTTAACTTATTAAAATACCTTACGGCATCTGATTTGCCATTATTTTTTAAAGTGTCACAAAATAATTTTGCATATTTTATGAGATAATAACTCCAAATGCATTCTAATAGATATTCGCAATAATTACGTCTTATTAGTTTGCGTTAAACAATATTTGCAATTCAAAATCTAATTTTGAACCCACCAAATGTTTTTCAGTCGTGCATACAAATTGTTTTCGGAACTTGGAGGCACAATATTGTGATGCTACTTACCAAATCAATTTTTAACATTGAAGGAAATAAAATGAATATATTTACGTACTTTTAAAATATATATTATGTTTGCTCTTAAAATACCTTGTTAATATACAGTGCCTTAGTTTCTAAGATATAATTTCGAGGTTCACTTGTAAAATATTAATGTATTTAGTTATACATTAGTTTGTACATAGTTTTAAAAAATCCTAGAGTAGCTTCTTGGAGATTATGAAATCCAATAATTTTGTATACAAAGATCTATAACGCTGTTTGTTCACAAAACAAATATATTAGCATTTTGAAGTGCCATGAACTTTTAAAATCTGATATTGATTGTGATAAGTAAATGGATTAATGTTTTGCGCAATTAAAAAATTGGATACTGGTAAATATTATTAATACATGTTAATAATATTTACGCTATGAGTTTTGTTAATGGTACTTGTTTAATAATATTCTTACAGTATTATAAATGCTTCTTTTTTACTTTCAAGAAATATAAATGCGTCAAAACTGGATTTTATAATTTTGAAAACTCTTGAACTCTGAAAACTTATTTAAAGATAAAATATTTCATAAAAATAAATTAATCTCAAATATATATTTTTTGCATTATGAAGAAAGGATATAGATTAGAGAAAATGATAATAGATTTACGAATGGCATACGATGAGAAATAATATTATGAACAGAATGTTTTCTTATTAATTAATCTATACTTTTCTGTCTACTTTGTGATCAAAGTTGATACATTTATGAATTCACTAGGAAATAAGTAATTATCTGAAAGGTCATTAAAGTTTTTCTAAGAATCCATAATACTTTTAAACAAAGGAGTGTTTGAAGAATATAAAAGAGCTTTCATTAACGATATCCTGCAATAAAACATTTGGTTTCATAGCGTCTTTAGTATTTGTATTAAATTTAAGAGAGTATTTACACATGGACATATCGTCGACTTACAAGTGAAACATACGAAGTCAAAGTTTTCAAGATACGAGTTTTAGCTTTTCTAGATCAAGATTTTGTGATCCTTAGAATGGCAAAATCCACTAAATATATTTTCTTTGCATGAAGATGATATTTCTTCGGGAGAAATACTTTACTAAGTTTAGCTCGGGGAGTAACATTTTTCTCTTTCGTTTTCTCACTCTATGTTTTGACAGTGTGTTTCATTTGTAAACCAACGATATTTTGTAATAAACTAATCCTTTTTCAATAATTAATTTGACTTATCCATTAATGATCAACAATTCAGTGTAATTTATTTTTGAATTTAATTTGCTTGTACGTGAAAACGGAAAAATACATTTTTAAAACATTTCGTTTGACTTAGATTTCGATCGAGTAATTTTTGCTGCAAATGATATTGCTTTTGGTAGAGAATATAAAAGATAAATGAGTTTCAAATGTTTCATATTTTATTTAACAAATTCTCTATTAAAGTGACTTGAAAGTGAAACATTGTACAGTAATTTAAAATTGTAAAATATTTTTAGTTAGTAGCTTATGTTCTGTTAATGGATCAATTTACCAAATCACATTAAATAAATTGTGAGGATAAGATTTATATTCTCATGGCTCTCATATAAATAAATTATTCTTCCTTCATGCATTTAAAAGGATAGAATTGATTTTGTACACCAACGCTTTCACCCTCTTTTATCGTAAACGAAATGTAGGTATAGAAAAGATTTTAGTACTTTTTATGTCTTTTGAATGTGGGATTATTTTATTTTTGTAATTTTCATATATTTTAGTAGCTTTTTTAATTTCAATAACATGAAATATTGAACTCAACATTATGCGTATTAAAATTGTTTACCAATGTGCGAATGTAGTTTGAGATCTTTTTAAAGCCATCTTTTAAAATAAAAAATGACTAATAAATTGAGTATTTCTGTTATTCGGGCTTAGAATTATCTTTTGTGAAAATAATAAATTGTTCGATAAATATTGTTATATTAATGAAAGCCACCCAACAAGTAATATAGTCAAGACTTATGAGTATGAATCATTATAATTGGTATTTTAGAAATTTTGTTTTGCTTCGAATCTCTTGATTTCAGTAATTTCATTTCGTTTTAAGTCTGTTAATGTTAGTAATTGTTTTTGTTTTGAGTCTGTTAATTGTTATTTCTGTTAATATTTTATTTTCAAATTGTTTTGAAACGTTGCATTCAATTTGTTTGTTTTGTTATTAAATCCCTCGTATGGGGGAGCATGCGTCTAAAGGCGCCGATCTCAAGAAACTGGTAGATTGAAGTTCTTCAAATGAGTTCTCTTATGGCGCGAAGTCTGTTGGCTACTTGAAGTTTCTTGGTTTCTTCAATACGGCAGGTTAATGAGGGCCAGCGTCTCTAAAGTCCTCTAGGAAGTCATGCCCTCCTCCAGTTCATGGTGAATGCAATATGGCAGCACCTCTCCCCCATCATGCCTCGGGTTAACACTGAAGTTGCCACGTTATATGCTCAATGAATGCTTGCAAAATTCATCCATACGCTAAAAAGATACATAGCTGGAATTGAAAAAAATATTTTTCCGATGCCAGCGTAATGATGTCCGCTCAGCAATGTCACATTATATACTCTAACTATCACGTAATAGCCCGTTGTGTTGCTCGAGTGTGACGTTAATTAAAAATACCAAAATCACGTGGTTTTATTTTACTTTGGTGCACCAAATTGAATATTTTAAAATATTCGGCTTATACAACTATCAACATCTAAAGAAATGGATCTAAATTTGGTATCCCAGTTTGAAAAATGAATAAATTCAACCATCAATTGCTGAATATAGGTTGTATAAAACGCACAATATGAATTCATTTAGCAGATAAAATAATAAAACATATCACAAAATATATCCCTGTTAAGCAAATAACATTTGACTCCGATATTGAAAATGCATACACGTTGCTTGCAAATAATCTGTACAACACAACATTAAATTTTAATTCTTTTTGAAATTTTGTATCAGGGTTCTTTGTTGTTGTTAATGCAGCAATCACAGGTGTAATTGTATTTGAAATGTCACATTATTAACTTCTCTAATCATCGCATGACTTTGAATTCCTTCGGTGAACTGAAAATAGAATAAAATGCAAGCAATTCTCTTAAGTGAAAATTTTGGTTTGTTCGGTTTTACGGCTCAAGTGCCATATTTGGCCAAATTGCACCAAACGATGTCAAGAAATTTTACATACACACACATGGAAAGTTTTACTGATCCAGAAGAGAGGAATACCCTAGAGTTAAATCGAACCTGTGCCACCTACAACTCGCAGTACGCTAGAAGGTAAACCCATTGAGTCAAGTAAATATTTTGGTTAGTCGGTAGTTCAATTCACATCACACTGGAGAAACACAAAGGGATATTGACGACAGACCGTGATCAATACCGAATGGAAAAATTTGAGGACACTCGTAATTTTGAACCAATGTGTCAGATGACGAGGTCAAAGCCTGACTTTCAAAATTCCCCCCCACGCCAACGTGAGGACATTTGATTTCCCGACAGATTAACGTGCACCAGTCCCCACGTACACGACGGTCTTTGGTGATTTGAGCCACAAATTCACAACCCTCCGGTTGCTAATACGCGACTTTATCAACTGGACTACTTGAAAGTTTTGGGAAATGCTGTTTAGTCCGCTATCAATATTTAAAGAAATGCATATAACTCTAGCTGAGTTCGTAAAACAAATCCTATTCTATCTGTTTTGTTCTAATGCAAATTGTGGAATCCAAGTTGTCTTAAGCCAAAACCGTTCCCGTTCTCTAAGTGGATAAAATAATAAAACACACCATATATAAATGGTCCCACTGTTCTACAAACAGCATTTGACTCCGATATTCATTATGCATACGCGTGGCTCGTAAATAATTTACACAACACACAACTCTATCGTAAACTAATATGCAACAGAAGGAGATGCCCCGCTTTAGAATAATGATCCCGCTATAATTAAACTCTAATTGGAAGCCGATGCCCGTCCCGATATCCCAGGCCCCTCATCTGCCCGGATTCCCATATTCAGTACGACAGCGATTCGCAATTTACGAGGTCAACCCGCTAATCTATACACGGTTCGCAAAGTTTGCATTTACCATCCAGTCGAACATGCGAGGCTCTTTTCCAACAGCAGTCAGCTCTTTTCTCCCTAATCCCAGATGACTACACCGAAGTCGATGAATTAAGCTTATCTTTCGTCTCGGACGTCAGTTGCAGGCTGCTTCGAAGGAAATATTTTCGTAAATGAGTGCCGCGCTGCCTTCCGAAAAATGAGACGAATTGGGGCGAGAAAATGTTTTCCCGACTCTACGAGATAAGCCTTGGCTTTGTTCGCTTAATCGTGATGTATGCAGTCGGATCTTTGAGGTGGCTGTAAGCTGGAATAAATAGTAAATTCGATTTTTGCCTCACTTGTTTTTGCTGATACGGGTATCGAGGTGTGTATGTAGTTGGGTTTCCTATGGATAGATAGATTGCATGCTCTTGAGTATGCGGATAAGCACATGTATGTTTTTATTTTTCAGGTAAAATGTGTATAAGATTGCATATTTTTATTTTCCAAATACAATGTGGACGAGAATCTATATTTTTAAAATATTTGGCATGTACGAGGCCATTCGTATATTTCCCAATGCTCTAGAAGTCTGAAAGATGTAGACTGCAGATTCCATTTCTATAATTACCTTGTGAATATCTCTCTCTTATGCATC
This sequence comes from Meta bourneti, assembly GCA_933210815.1. Classification (NCBI taxonomy): domain Eukaryota; kingdom Metazoa; phylum Arthropoda; class Arachnida; order Araneae; family Tetragnathidae; genus Meta; species Meta bourneti. Next base: position 65,732,102 of record OW119923.1, on the reverse strand, counting down.
ATTAAATACCAAATGACTAAGACGAACTCAATGAATTAAGCTCTTATTCTCGGATGTCAGTTACAGTCTGTTTGGAAGGAAATATTCTCGTAAATGAGTGCCGCTCTGAACTTTTGAAAAATGAAACGAATCAGTGAGGGAAAATGTTTTCTCGACTCTGCGAGATAAGCATTGGCTTTATTCGCTTAATCGTCATGTATGCCAGTGGGATCTGTAAACTGGACATTTGCTACACTTGTTTTTGCTGATACCAGTATCCATGTGTGTATGCAGTTGGTTTTCCTAGGAATGAACTAGATTGTATGCTCTTAAGTATGGGAATAAGCATGTATATTTTAATTTTTCAGGTATAATGCAATTGGGAAGGACGTGCATATTTTTATTTTCCAAATATAATGTGGAGGGGAATCTATATTTTTATTTTTCATGTAATTAGTCATGTAGATTACCTGTTGTGTGTACTATCAGCCTGCGAGATGTAATCAACCCAGATGTGATACATGATACTACCCTGAGTGTATTTCTCTTTTCTGTATCTAGAAACTTTCTTAGGTGTGTCGTTCGTTTCCACCCTATATAGGTAGGTCTATCTTCTATGACTTTCCTGCGTGTGTATTGCAATTTGCTCGACGTTGTTTGTCACCTCTCAGCCAAATATGGCCATAAAATCTAAAAAAAACAACCAATCTATAAATAGATCATAATCATCCTTGAGTGTACATATCCATTACTTGACGTTGTATGTCTTGTGTTTGGAGCAGCTTGGCCAAATATGTCCCTTGAGTTGTAACACCCAACATAAACAATCAACTAACGAATAAATTAGATTGTATGCTCTTAAACATTTGAATTTACTTGCATATTTTACTAATATTTTCATATAAGTGTTCATTTGGTGTTTGCGATGAATAGACTAGATTGTATGCTCTTGTGTATGTGGAAGGAAATGTATATTTTAATTCATTTATCCGTAAGTAGAAATGTGTGTTATTTTAATAATGTAATATAGATTATATTATATGTGTTGAGAAAGTGGAACCCCCAGCAAAATATTCATTTTTAAGATATACTTATAGATTACAAATATCTCAGTTTGGGAGTACATTTCCTAACGCTTTTGAATATAAAATGAAACCCAAATAACTAGATGTCTGCATATGATGAAAAGTCGGAACCACAATAATTTCGAATAATTCATCTGTACCTTATTCAGAACCTCAATAAATCTAAAGGCCTAATATGTATTGACTTAAATTAAAATGAAAGAATATTGATGTTCCATTTGCGAAAGAACCGTTCTCTGATATATATTCCTTAAATATACAGTGGCTTTATTTTCCATAATTTTTATAGCCTAACACATAAACGTAATAGTTTTAATGCAAAATTTAAAAATCGCAGATTGTTTCGTAGCTCCCGTGAATTTTTAGCAATCAAGTCACGCAATTGATTAATTTGGATCGACCCAAATAAATGGAACATACGTATAAAAATACTTTCACTATAGTCATATTTTATTGTTGCCTTTACAGGTTCTTATAATTTTAAATATATATCAAACTCTTTAATGAATACATTTAATTTCTAACCGTGTGAATTGTAATGCATATACACATACGTATCTGTTAGTTAATGACGTGTATTCCAGTTTAACTATGATTTTGTAGTTAAACAGATAGTTTCTCGCACTGCAAAGAAATATTTTCAAAACAGTTTATCTAACTAGCAGAATCCCGCATTGCAGTCTTCTAATACTTCCACTTCTCCATATATTGATCATTTTGTCGAGTCTGAAACCATTATAACATTTTAAGTGTCGTATCGGAAAACATTTCCGATAATTGATTTACCATTTATTTTGCAGCGCGATTGAAATAATAATTTTAATGAAAAATTTTCACTGATTACATTTTGGTTAATTATCGAAACTTGTGCAACTCAACGAAATAAAAATTACATGGAAAATTAGTATTTGCTGTGGGTGGAAGACATCTCTTCTAGCTCCTGTATAAAGTTTAAAATATTTTAAATCCTATATTTGAAGCAAAGTAATAGCACATATCTGCTTTGTAATTAAAGTGGTGATATTTTAAAAGAAAATTTCATATCTTCTTAATCGTTAGTTATGAAATATGTTCATTGTAAATATTTTCAGGGAATTAAAATATCTTTATTTTGAATTTGTATGAAAGGTGTTCACAGACATTTATTTAGTAACCATGCCTTGAACAAAATGTAGTATTTCTATAGTGATTATGTGAACAAAATGTAGCATTTTATAGTGATTATATGAACAAAATGTCTCACATCGTAGGTACTTTTTAAATGGTGCATTATAAATAAGAATAATTTGGGATATATCAATATTTTGCTTTTCTAAAATTTAAATTTTCTGTAAAATATATTTTATTATATAAAAAGGTAGATTATTATCAAACACTTTAAGACTATAGTATTACGCATCGTCAAATATTGACAGGTAGAAATACTGATTGACGACCGATATACTTGGAAAATAAGTTTAAGCTTTCAAATCGACCATAATTTATCTGGGGTATATTAATAGCTTTAGTAAATTCCATTATACTAAATGATGGATTTGTAAATGAATTTTGCATTGTTTCCTTGAATTTAAATCTTCAACTTTAAATTTCTATCAAATATGGCATTTCTACAAAAACCTTAGTTTATAAGGGGATATGTAATATCAGTTAAGGTATCTTTATGTTGAAATATTCTGCTTCGGTTGGGGTGATGGTAACTGGGGATTTATGGCGCAGGGTCCAAAAAATACAATCTTGCCTAATTCAGCGTTAGCAAACCATCACATTTTTTTTATCTTGATGGAATAAATTGTTCTTTTAATTTCACAAAACAAGTTTGGCTTAGCTTTATATAGATATAAGATATTGGGGGTCGTTCTGTACATTTATTTTTGGTGACAATATAATCATTCAAACTTAAGGGGGCACAGTACCTTTAAAACTTAAAAAAATCGATTTTCCAATTTTAATCTATTTAGATAGTTGATTGTTATATTTATGTGTTACTTAACTACTATTTTTTTGTTTTAATTTAAAATAAAAGCATTGTGTGTTACTCATATCAGCCATTAGTTTTATAGAAAATGTACAGGATGACTCAGAATGTTGCGCACAAGTTATGCTTGTAAAAAAAGTTGTTAAAAATAATCTTATGTAAATTCTAGTAAAATATTATTTAATTTTTAAAAATCAAACCATTTTTTCTGCATTGTGTAGTATAAAGTATAAATAAACTCTGCAAAAAATTTCATTATGATACACATAAAACCTTTGGTGATACAGTTTACCGAATTTAGTCTATTTTACCTTTTGATTTGTATGCTTAAAGGTACTGTGCCCCCTTAAAAAATGGACTTTTCTTAAAACAAATTTTTATCGCAACATCCGAACTCGAATCGTACTTTTAATTTCATCCACATAATTTATTCTAATGCACACGCTTCGATTATATGGATACTTTCCAAATCATGTTCATAAATTTTAATATCCCTATTTGACTACCAAAACTCGTATGTATATTCATCGATAATTCCGAAAACTTTATGGTCGCAGTAGCCCACTTGGTAAAGTCGTAGATCAGTAATCGGAGGATTGCTAGTTTAAAACTCGGCCCTGGCAAAGTCCGTCATGTACGTAGGGGCTGGAGAACAATAAATCTATAGTGGCGTTAAATGTCCTCATTATGGCGTGGTGTGGAAGTTTGGAGAGTGGGATGCCATCTGAGGTGTTGACGTTGTCATTTGACCGTGGTTCAAGATTACAAGGTATTGTCCTCGGGTCTTTCCCTTCGAGTTTGATCTCCGAACCGTCACCAATAGCCCGTGTGTTAATCCCAGTACGACTTAGATTTAACTACATACCTAGCTAAAGTTTTATTTAAGAAATATAAATTAACGCATTTAGCGCATTTTATAGGCAAAAGCATGCATTATATTACTACAATAATGCTTTATATTTAGTACCATTCAAAGTTTTCATACATTTAATATTCGTTAGATAAACCACATAACTGTTACAGTGGTCATAGCGTTTGTCTGCCGCCAAGTAGGTAAGGGTTCGAATCTCCGTTAGTAAAGTGTCTGTAGGTAAGGATGTTGGTGATTGTTTCTGTTAAGAGAATTGTGGCTTACCCACAGGGTGTTCATTCATAATTCGCCACTAGTGACGAAGAAGTCAATCGTCGGTCATTAAAAACAAACCTTTTTCATGAAATCATAGAAATATCTTTTAAATACTAACTCAATCAATTTTTTATTAAAACTATACCTTAAAATATGGTTTGACTATAAAGCATTTTTTAAGTTCTCCGAACGTATTGCGCTATGTTAAATGTAATGCGTAAAAATACAAAAGGAACTTTCTCCACTGTGCCATTTCTTTGCCACTTTAGAAAACGAAACACGCTGCTTCTTCGCAACGCCATAATTGGAGAATCGGTACACCATAGCTTATCGCTAAACACTTCCATCACTTTTTCCACCCTCTCAGAGTGGAAGCAGCCCAAACGCGTGGATGACCGTGTCAAAATATATTTCACGGCTTGAAAAACAATTTTTCTCTTGACAGAGACCCAGCCGACAATCGGTCATCCGTCAAGCAGGCATTTGCATCCGAGAGATGTCAGCCAGAATGGGAGGCCGGAAAAAGGAACTTTCACGCTCTAGAAACTTCTTTCCTTTAGTCATCGGAGCCTTCCATTTTCTGACATACCGCTCAGGATACGTCACAAGAATCTCCGAAATATTAAACTCCGGGAAGCTTTGTTTTTTTTTCCGCGCCGTGAGAGGAGATATGAAACACGTGCTGTGGTGCTTCGTGTTGTGCACTTAGTGGGAAGTGCAAAAAATCGTAGCATAAACTCTGGACTATATTAAACTATTTTACTTTTAAATGTATGCTATGCTGCGAAATATGAGAAGTAGAATCAACAAGTTCAGTCACTTTGAGTTGACAGTTGTTACACGATGCGTATATAATTATTCGATATTTAGAAAACGGTAAGAACACTCAAACGATATTTGATTTTGAAATTATATTGTTGACGTGATGTTAAAAGGGCAGTGAACATCAAAAATCCCCAACATCGATAAAATATCACTTTTTAAATTTTAGCGTTAAAGATTAATAGATTTCGAGTTCTGTGGTTAACAAACATAATTTTTTGGAGGTTTGATGGAGGTTCATATACAACAGCATCAAAGATGTAATAGGTAAGTATACTAAGCCTACTAACAGATACGCGTTTTTATCGATTGAGATTATTTAACATATTGCTTTCAAGATGTTTTGGCATGTGGTTTTAATTTATTTACTCTTTTGGATAGTCCTAGAAATTTATTGTATCTCGTATATTCAAGTAAAAATGAGAAAATAATAAAGCTTCCAAATTTTGAAATATTTGCTTAAAATGGTGGGTTTAGGTGTTCTAGTTCAAAATGCTTTTTGATTTACAATTGAGCAATACACTTACCAAATGGAGTTAATTTGATTTATATGTTCACAAACTATTATGTGAACTAAAATTTTGAGAAAGTATGAAAATTAATGCTCCTAACAATATTTGTTAATTTATCGAAAGTTTTGACCACGTCTTATGTGATATCATCCGAATGATATACTTTTTTGAACCAAATTTATCTAAAAATCGTATATCTTAAATTACGAATTGCCTGTTCAAAATTCAACATTTGGTCGCAAAATCAAAATTGACTACCTTGATTTTTAGGGGTTTCTGTTGGGTTCTGATCGGATTCCTGACATTCTTATTACTTGTTAAGTAGTTTTTATTTGTATACTTGGGTAGGACGGGATTATACAAATAGTTGAAAAATACAGAATAAAGTTTCATGTACCAAATATAATTTTTTGTGCTTTTGTGTAAGATACGTAATTTGTTATATGAGGGAGCAAATATTATGTTTATATGACTTTTACTAAGTCTTTGTTAACCATTTGAGGGGTTCACACGCATATATCCTTTCTGCAACCTACAGTCTTCCCTGGATGACTTCTAACCTTCTTTGATCTGTGGAATCTTTGGTACGTTTCTTTCAATCAATGAAGAAAAATAATACTACACTACTTGGGAAATCTCGTCGCGCTCAGGCAGTTAAACATTTTATCTTTTAGTAAATTCGAAGTTGCATTTATGTTTTGAAAACTCAATTCAAGCCTAGTAAAAATTATAACTTAGAAATTGTCCAATTGGAATATTTCTCAAAGAACTACTCCTTATTTTCACTCAATGAATGGATGAGTTGACCCGTCTGTTTCGTGTTTTTTTTTTGCTGGAGAATCAGGATTAAAATTTCCCAATTATACAACACATGATAAACCCGCTTAGAAACCATGTACAATGAAAAGAGCAAATGCGAAACACGAGCAATTATTTATGCGTAATATTCAAAGCTTATTCGTTGAAAAACGTAGACTCACGATTCGGTCGTTACGTCTCATCGTTTTTAATGTAATGACTCATTTCAAGACTTAATTGGGGTGTAATACATTGGGTGATTATTAAATTTTCGATCAAATTACCGGCAGTGTTTCGCAACTAATGGTCTCTCAACCCTCGAATATACTCCAAATTAAGCCAAAAACTACCTCCTCGCATTTTGCTGTTTAATGATCTAAGACATCGATAAGATAATGGGAGCACATGTTTTTTCAATGTCCGATTTTTCTGTCACCACATTTCTCCCTCTGGAGAGAGGAAATCCACGATGGTTTCAATTAATGGTTTGTGACAGTACATCCCAACTATCGCTAGACATGCAATAACAAGCTAATTATCTACCCGCCGAAAGATCAGGGATCGAATTTTACACATCGGATGAATGACGAATAGCTGCAGACTTCCGTTTCACTTAATGACTCTGCTAATCAGCCATTAGTGCTGGTTCCGAGCCTAATGCTCTCTCTGGTCGCTTCGAGATGAGATGCCTCATTACCAATGATCTGGCGATAAACTTTCTAAATTTGCTACCGCTGGTTTAAGTGCGTCGCAATGGAGTTATTCGGTGACTCGAAGGCAGGGGTCCACTTGGCTACAGCGTTGGCTGCATGTGACTGGCAATAAATCTTTGCACTCCGTGATCGATCTGCCATTGGGTTAAGTTTCTGGTCATTGAGCCGATTTCCTGAGAAACACTTGTGATGACAATGTATTCTGCAAATGGTGAGGAAAGCGTAACTGCGCAAAAATTACTCCTTTGTTTTCACAATGTCAGTGAGCTCCATCTTGACAACTGGTGTTCTTGGACTATCTTCAATGACGTATGAAGATAGTGTCGATCTCTTGATATGCATATTGTGTGGTTTCTGGTTATTGAGATGATTTCTGGAGGGACTTTGTAATGATAATGTATTCTGCAAATTTTTAGGAAAGCGTAACTGCGTAAATGTTAATCCTTTGTTTTCACAATGTCAGTAAGTGCTAGCTTGACAAACAAACTTGGATTATCTTCAATGACGTATGAAAGTATTGATCTTAAAATGCATATTGGATTAAAAACTTCTGCTCATTGAGCAGATTTCCGTAGAAACACTTCTAACATCAATGTATTCTCCAAATGGTGAGGAAAGGGTAACTGCGAAAATATTGCTTGTTTTCACAATGTAGGTGAGACATGCTTCATACTGTGTGTTGTTTTATTACATTAATCACTTATTAGGATAGTAGAGGCTTTAATATGCATATTAAAGTTATTAAAAAATTGTTTTTTATAAGTCTGTAATCTAGCTAACCTAAAGAGTAAGAGAGTCAATTAAATATATATGAACAGCGCTGAAATCCTCAGAGTACAAATAAGAGGAAATAATAATTAAAGCTACCCTAAGAATAGATTTCCCCGAGAAACAAGATGAAATAAAAAAGTGTGCAAATGTTGGATGGGCTTGCTTACTTTACCAAGTGGAGCAAAGGCAGGAGTCACTTAAAAAGGGATGCTTTGAGTTTTTTTCTGTACTTGTATGAGGCCGGGCCGAATAGATCAACACAAGTTACCCCCGAAAACTCAAAATACAACCAGAAAGAAAAATCATAAAAAATATTACTATTACTAAGGTTAGGAAGGAAAAATCAATAGAACAGCCAAAGGAATTACCTAACCGTATGTTGCCGCGCAAGCCAGGAGAACAAAACACTGCCAGATCCGTCCTATCTAGAATAGCGGATTTAAAAAGTGCAAGAGGGTGGCTTGGAGATAACATGAAAGATTTGTACAAGTGAAAGGGAGAGGAGAAAGGTAAATTTTAACAAGAAATTAAAATTGTGACAAGAAATTAAGATTGTGACAAGGGTGAAATTGATGGAATAAAAGAGAGCAAAAGTGAAAAATATAATTATTAAATTGAATAATGGCTCCACCTGGTTGTGAATATAAGGAAAATAAAGTTAAACTATTTTTGAATGAGGTCGAAAAAGGGATTATAGAAAAAACTTTTAAAGAAAACTGTTGGGAAGTTGTTATTTAAGAGTGTAGTTTTAAGAGTTTTGAGCTGATTATCAATAGTAGTTTGGTCCCTGCTGATATGATGAACTATATGGATTTGATTATAAATTAAGTTTCAGTAGATACTGAAAGAGATATTAGAGTCCCAGGGAACAAGCTTGTTAATATTAAATTGAAAGTAATTTCTTTTGTCATAGATATTGGTTATAGATTTAAAACTGGCATCAATATGAATGTCAAGGAAGTTAGTAAATAAAGATGAGCTATTTGTTTTTTGAGGATGAGTTCAGTGGGATAAATATTTTTCCAAAAGTCAGTGAACTCTGTTGAGTTAAAAATGTTTAAATCATCTATGTAGCTATAGGAGCTAACAAATTTAGATGTGTGCGATCTTTCATAAAAGTGGAGGTAGAGGTTAGCTAAAATGCTGGAAAAAGTGGTAACGTGGTATTCCTTGTACTTGTTGGAATAGATGTTCACCATTAAAGATAAAATTATTGAGGACACAAAGATTGATAAGGCTATTCCAATATTGTTGAGAAATATTAAGAAGGTTAAATTCCGTGTAGTAGGAGTTAAGAACATCTATAAGGTGATGGAGCGGGATACTAGTGCAGAGGTCTTTAAAATCGAAGGAGTCAATTTGTGAGATATTGTTATTAGAGGAAAGAAAATTAAGAACTGGAGTGTTATTGTTAATGATCCAACAGTTTTCTTTTAACGTGATAGCTTTAAGAATGATTTTTAAAAATTTAAAAAAGATTTTGCCTGGTTTATACATGTAATTTTGGTTAGTGCCACAAGACTTTTCTTTCTGGTTGTACTTTAAGTTTTCGGGGGTAACTTTTGTTGATCTCTTCTACCTGGCCTCATACAAATACAGAAAAAAACTCAAAGCATCCCTTTTTAAGTGACTCCTGGCTTTGTATATATATATATATATATATATATATATATATACATTTAAACAAAAAGATCTATGATTACAAATCAGATTCGTATTGCATAAGTAATTCGCTTAAATGTATTTACTTCGCTATAACGGGGAAATATATGTATTCGGCACTTGAAACTGTTTAAGAAGTGTCGAAAGAATTAGACACACTATGAGTTCGGCTACACTTTAAAGACCTTAAACATTTTTTAATTTAAATATTTTTTCCTTATAGCTGATACGTATATGCACTTTCAGTTAAAACAGTTTCGCTGTCTTAGTCAAATAATATTCCTTTCAATGTCGATTATAGTATTTATTCTTCATTCAGTAACAGTTGAAATCCTATTGTACAATTCAATTACAAACTTCATATATATTTTCATGATTTAGCTTTCTTTCAGACATTTTATTAAACCTTTTAGTATATATTTCCGATCCTTTCATATGAAAAACAAGTTTCCAAATAATAAAATTGTAAAATACATTCTTTTATACAAAAGAAGTAGTTATTTTTCTCACTCTAGTATAATTTAAAGTAATAGTATGATACATTAAGGTTTTAATTTCGAAAGTTTTGTGATATACATAAAACTAAGAGTTATGGAAATTTAGATGACTTTGGTCATTATTCTGCAAGATGCACATAACATTTTCATACATTTTTTAATTTTTCATGTATAATTTTAATTCAATGCTTACATTTTGAACATTTAAAAACATACTGTAAATGTGTTTTACTAATTTTAGAGATCGAAAAATAACGAATCATATTTCTCGAGATTAAATAGGACACTTAATGTGAGAAGCGAATTATTTTAATACTGAAAACGCAAAAATAATGCTTTTGTTATCAAATTGGAACAGCACGGAAGCATAATTTTTTACAAAATCAGTTTTCCAAGCTTTGGAAGTTTTCCAGATAAAAGCAAACGGAAGTAGTGAATATTTTTTCGATTAATGGATTGAAATTGTGAGCATCTTGAATTACAGTAAGTGATGGTTTAAATTGAATTGAAAAAACAATTGAAAGGAAATATTTACAATTAGACAACAGAGTTTGGTGCTAAAAGAAATATACATAAAAAGGTTTTCAAAAGAACACTTAAATATACTTGACAGAAAAAGTATTTAATGGATGCTTTAATGCTATTTATTTTTAAATCTGTATTTTCATACCTTATGATAGAAATAGATCACCAACTAAAAATAAGTTAATAGAACAAATATATTTACTAACGAAATAACGCCTAAGTCAATCATTTCATGTTATAATTGAATAACAATGATCATCTAACATCCATATAAATATACCAATAAACTGAATCTCATTTTGTCCATATTTTTGCAAATCATTACAAAAATTAAATCGTAATTCATTAATAACATTACCTTCAATCACTAACCTAACCACTACTTTATAAAATTCATTACTTCTATGATTTACATGATTCTAATTTGATAAAAAAAAATAAACCTCCTAGGTAAAACAAAATTTTCATTTCCATTTTTAAATTCAAACTGACAGTAATGCCGCACATACCTATTCACTATCTTAAAAATAAACAACTTTTATTCAATAATTTTTCTACTTTGATGAATAACGAAGATAACTTATAGTTGTAATGCAACACTTTTTAAACTCAAAACATATTTTACATTTATCGAAGAAGGATCCCCATATTTTAAAAATCACATCTTAAAGGTATGATAATAGTTCTTTTCCTCATATGTAATAGGAGAAAATAATTATTATCATACTCTTCAGAAATATATAAGCAGGTCATAATTTGTTCTCTTTAGAAAAATGTACTAGTGAAAAGGATTAAATACAAAACTATAAACTGTTTTACTGTGTGTATTCATAATACACAGCGTTTAAGTAAGGTTACTTTATGGTTACAACGTTAGAAAACTACGAACTTCAAGAACAGAGGAAAAGTTCCTTAAAAGACAAATAGAAGTGTTTGTATTGCATTTGGACCGGATATGATGAAAGTTCGCAAAACTATGTGGGTTCGTAAAATAAGAATTCTTTAAAACAAGCGTTGACTGATCTAAATTATAAAATATAACTTGGGAAACATAATGCTTTATACACCATCTGAGCAGTAGCTGTTTCCCCCACAAAGTTTTGTGGTAGGTGTACAATTGCAATAGGTATATATTATAATCAGTGGCCTCGACATATCAACTGCAGGGAATTCCCAGTCAGTGTGGTGCTCATGGCAACAAATTGGTACATGGCACAGCTAAATTGAATTATTCCAACCATGTCCTCCCATTGAATGTTATACAGTTAAAAGGATTATAAATGCAAAAATCAAACATTCTCGATTTAATGTTTACAAAGTATAGCTAAGTAGAAAGATTGGAACTCCTTACAAAGATCTTAGTTGTTATAAGAGTCGCTTGGTTTCGTGTTCTCACTGGAAACGACTCCTGCAAAATCGCCTACCGAAATGGCTTGCCAGACTCCAACTTGCCATATGTGTGGCCCTTGTGGTATGACAAGAACTCACTTCAATAGTTGACTGATCTTACTGTTGTCAGACTGAATATAAAACTGCTGAAATAGTTAAATATTTTATTTCTGTTTCTAGACTATATTGGGCTGCCAGACAGATTTATGGCTAAAAGGTTGAGATCTGACGTAGGATTTAAAAAAATGTTTGGTAGTTAAATAATTACATCTTTTGACTGAAAATGTCCTATAAAAAGTTTCACTGATCAAAAGATTCAAAATAGTTTGTACCCAAGCATAAAATTATAACTTCCTGTTTGGAGAAATAAGTTCATCACACTCATAGGATTGAATAAAATTTAATGTTGGTGAAATATAAAAAAAATCAAATTTCATCTATCAATTAAATTAAACACCTCTACAGTAATATACACTTGAAAAAAGGATAGACGCACATAAAATGTTTTAATATATCTGTAATATTAAGATGAATTAAAGTATCCGCATATAGTTAAAAATACAGGTAGTTCTCTTAATTCTTACACACTACATAGGAATAAATTAAAAATTTCTCTGCGCTTATTCAACTTTTTTATGAATAGAAATACTCCCAAGAATCCACTGCATTCCCAGAGCCTAGAAACATCACGGTGATTGTTCGTGACATTTGTTGCTGAAAATTGAGATAAACCACTGTTTTTTCCGAGAGCCATTCTCAGATGAGATAAGATTGACTTGTTTCGCTTTCTGTTGCTTCCCATGTAATGTCTGAAGAGAAATAAACAGATAAAGGGAGACAATTCAATCAATTATTTAACCAGATTTGTTTTGTTTGCAACAATGTCTTTTATTTGATAGGAATTCGATTTTGTTCGAAAGAATGTGTGAAACGGTTCTATCTGGGAAGCGAGATCCCGTGAAGGCGTCACCTTTAGTTTAACGTGATTGTTTATCATGTCTGCAGCATGAAGCGATGGCAAATCACTTTAGAAATTGCGTTTCTGCGTTAATGCAGTTAAACTACATTTTCGACTGTTTACTCTTCTCTAAAGGCAGTTTATAGAACAGTTTTGAAAGTAGTTGAGCCAATTGTGTAGTGCTCACTCATTCACATCTCTTTGTTCTATTTGAGCACATAAGTCACGAAACGTTTCTTTGTCATATTTATAGATATAATAGTTGTTGCAAGGTTTCTTTTGTGAAGAATATAAAGCTGTTATTCATTTCGAAGTGGATAAATTAAAATTGTAGTATTTTTGTGTATTCGATGCCAATATTACTACTAGTTTAGTATTGTTTTACATATAAAATAGTGTAGATAAATGGTAGCATACATAACGCATTTTATAAACAATCAAATGTATGTTTACTAGCAAAATGAAGAAAATTGTGATGTTTCGCTATTAATTTCAATATTAATTGATAAAACAATGAAATATTATTAATTAAAAACATTCGAAGCATCTATTGCAGATTAAGAAATAATTTTCATTCACAGAAAATTTGTTTATTTAGCTGAACTACTGAACTTGCAAAATAAATACTGGTTTGGAAACATTACTACTCTATGTACTTTAGAAACGTTACTGAAGATAAAATATTGGTTAAGAAATTACTACTCTAGGTTGTTTAGAAACATTAGTGTAGAAAAAATAGAGGTTTTGAAACATTTTAAAGCAAAGAGTAAATATTTTTCTGTTGCTTAAAGATTTGTATTATTTTAAATGAACTAAAAAAATACCACTCTCAAACTTTTTTACATATATCCTAATAATAATATTTGTAACTTTATATGTAGATTATCTTGTGGTCATAAGTATTTGTTCATCTTTAGAGAAGTCAGTGATTTCCTTAACACACTTGTTAGGTAGGCGTATATCTAAGATAATATATGCAGTTATACACATAGAATTATTTTATACAACTAAATTGTTTTAATTTAATTTAAATTCAAATTAATTTTTTTGATGATTCTGATTTTCAAATATATTTAGTAATTGGTATTCGACTTATACATAGAAAGTTGACCACCGAATCCTAAGGGCCTTAACATAGAATTTTTCACTCCAGCATACAATAAGATATGTAAAAGTATTTGTTTTAAAACTAATTTTATCTGTCCAACTGTAGAACAATTTTCTAAATTTTTATCGTCTACAATAAAAAAATATTAATTAGTGTATATACCTTTAACCAAAAAGCATTAAACTGTCTAAATTCATCTTAGAATAAATGACTAAATATTCTGTGTTATTTTGAATAACGCAATCGCATTTCAAGTAAAGTTCTTAAGATACAAAAGAAAATATATTAAATAAAAATATCCGCTAAACTTTGAAGTGGGCAACGTTCAAGACGTTCCATTTCCACAGATAAATTCGACCAAAAAGTCTTCCGAACTCCGTACGAAAGAAACAAAACAACACGTCCTTCCCCTTAACGTGAAATGCAAATTCTGCACCTTTACATATGCCCGAGATTAATTAAAGACTCCTTTCCGAATATGTCATGCATTTCTCCGTGCTAGGCTCATTCTCATGGTAATTTTAAAATCCGGAATATCTTAAAATCCTCCCTGGTGGTAAATTCCGGGCCAGAAGTTGCTAAACAACGGCGACACACGCATGGGGGAAATTAAACGAAAGATTCACGCGATTTTACTGAAAGGATTCAAGTGGGTTAACACCAAGGTTAACTCCTTTGGTTTACGAGTAATTTTCACTCAGATTAGGATTTCATTCGAAATTAGAAACTGTTCATGACGTGGCCGAGCTGTTTCCCATGTCTGTCGACCTCAGGTGTTGCGAGCTTTGAAATGTGGCCTCGTTTGAGAATGCTACAGTTTCTGTCAATGGTGTCTGCGGAACGGAAATTGTAGAATTTAAATAAATCTCGAAAGGGTTACTAACACACTTGATCGGGAAAACACAAGCTGGTATCTAAAGAGAATCTTGGCAGATTATAAGTGATGTGCTGAGGCGAAATTAATTATGCTTTGAATTTGTCAAGTGCTGCTAACGCCTAAAAAAGATATATTTGATTTGTGCTTCTTTGGAGTTGACACATTCTCGGTTGCAACATGAACAGTTCCAAATTTAGAATGCAATCCTAATCTGAATGAAAATTATTCATAAACTGAAGAATTAGCAAACCGAAGCTAACTTAAATATTTAAGAGTAGTTTTCAATCAGATTAGAATTACATTTGAAATTAGAAACTGTTCATGAAGTGATCGAATTATTTCCCATGTCTGTCGACCTCAGGTGCTGCAAAGTTTGAAAGGTGGTGCGTTGGGAAATGTTATCAATAGTTTATATCAATGGTGGCTAAAGAATAGAAATTGGAGTATTTGATTGGGGTAGAGCCTATAAGAGGAGAAATGGAATTTTTCGGGTAAACGGCTTCAGACCTTGTGAACGCTGAGAGGGAATGACCTGTAATGCGCGTGCTCATCGATAAACCAAAAGTTAAAGTAGCTCATCCCGAGACCTGTAGAATCGTTACTAGAAAATATCAGCCAGAATCTACTACATCCCAGCACAAAAATACCAGAGATGAAAGTCGGTGAGCACCACTCTCCTAATAATAGCTTGTCACCAATTCATCTTTGATACTTAACATCACATATCCACATGTATGACATTTCTACACTGTACTTTATGATATATAATGCTAAAAGATGTTGGACTGAATGATTAAATGACATCATCTCACTCCTATTTATAAAACAAATTATTACACAAGTTATTTTCCTTAAAATTATTTAGAATTTTAATATTAAGTACATAATTTTTGATTGAACGCGTATATATGTGAATATTTCAGAAAATCTACATCGGAATGGAAGGAAAAGCGGTATACGGACATAATAGGGTTATAGAAGAAGAAACCAGTGCAAAACAAGGATAATAGTGACTCTTATTATCCAAAGAAAAGGGTTGAAAGAAAAAGTTCACAATACGAGTGTCAACTTTAGTGAAAAAGAATGATTAAAACAATGTGATGCTCGAGTTCAATACGGTTTGTGGGAACCACTGGTAGCCAGGAATGCTGCACAACGATTTCCCATACTTTCGATGAGGGTATGGATGAGTTGTTTACTCAAAGAGTTCCAAGCCTCACGGAGAGCAGTTTTCAATTCCGGAACGGAGCTTGGAAGGTGGCGGAGGGCTGCGATATTTTTCCCGAGCATATCCCACACATGCTCTATAGGATTCAGATCAGGAGAGTTGGAAGGCCACTGCATACGGTGGATATCTTCACTTGTATGGAAGGAGTCAACTAGGGCTGCTTAGTGAGGAGGCTAGTTATCATGTATGAATATGAAACCAGGACCGACAGCACTTCGAAATAGCTGAACGGTAGGCTCAAGGACTTCGTCTCTACATCTTGGACCGGTAACAGACCCCGGGTCATAGACATGGAGGTCTGTGCGGCCGTCCAGAATGATGTCTGCCAGATCATGACTTCCCTGAAGGAAAACGATATCTGATGCTTCGTGGATGGAAACGCGTTCCATTTTCTCCTCATATCGTGGTACGACGAAATCAGTTTGCAGACTAAATATGGACTCGTCACTGAACATGATATTGCCCCACTGTTGTCGACTCCACTGCCGATGTTCCAAGCTCCACTGTAAACGCGTTCGTTTCTGTGCAGACGTCAGGGGATGCAAACTGCTGGTCGTCTGGCATAGAAACCAACGTGCCTGAGTCTCCTGTAAACAGTTTGTCTCGAAACCATGAATCCTTTGGCGGCTGTCAGGGCTGAATCTATGTGTATATGTATATGTATGTATATACATATGTGTATATATATATATATATATATATATATATATATATATATATATATATATATATATATATATATATATATATGTGTGTGTATATGTATATACTCATGTCCAAATTTATCTTTACGTACCCAAAAATAATATTCCATGAAATATAGAATCGATGTAATCGATTTTTGCAGGGAATGCGTGAGAGGCAAGCCTAGTTAGCATAATCCAATCAAGAGTGATTAAACGGTTTCTGATATGCAAATCAAGGTGTTACATCATCCGACGGTGAATCAAGCGCTTTGCGCTAAGTGAATATCTGAGTGAATATATATATATATATATATATTAAGCTTTTTTGTCATAAACATTTTAACTCTGAGAGATTAGGTAGTTAAAACTAGATAAGTCTAAAAAGTAAGTCTATACACATTACTATAATTAAGTCGTACTATTATAATAAACAAGTTGGTCTGGAAACTACTTGTAAGGCATGACGGAGACAATTACGCTGCTCTTTTCTCACGGCTATAATTTGAATCAAACATACGGAAAAGCACATAGTTAAGCATTTTAACCGAAACAAATTTAATGAAAACTATTATAAGGAAATACAAATCTTAAATAAAATGTGTGGAAATTACTAACGTTATTCTGCTTGATAAGATGTTTTACGCTACGGCAAAAATAACGATATTTGTTGCTACATATTTTACTGTATATTTTGTGTAACTATGTATTCAAAAACCTACTTTCCCCCTTAATTTGACTTTGCCTATTCAAATGCTTAAGAAGACTCGAGAATTCTGTTCGAATACACTGATAGCAAACAATTATATACAATAATTATTTTCAGGAATAATAAATCATATGCTCTCGTACATTTTGGTTGTTTTGAA
Source organism: Meta bourneti (assembly GCA_933210815.1). Lineage (NCBI taxonomy): Eukaryota > Metazoa > Arthropoda > Arachnida > Araneae > Tetragnathidae > Meta > Meta bourneti. The sequence continues at coordinate 65,714,525 of OW119923.1, read as the reverse complement.
AGTATTTATAAAAATTAAAAATATTATCGTAAAAGCTACGATTCTCAAAATTTCGTCGCTTAATAGAGTTTTAGTATGGCCTAATAGGTTAGAATATTCCATAATTATCACCAATTGTCGATGGTGATTAATAGTCAATTGGCGGCAATACTGGGTTCTTGAGTTTTACCATAAATTGAATATTATATTAAAAAGTATTCTGCTTAGCGGAAAATTCCTTTTAAGGATACGGTTGTATTATTGTCAAATTATGTATCAAAACGATTAAACAGTTACCCCTAGAGACTGAAAATTCTTCGAGTGCCTCATCATTTTTTTCCTAGAACAATAACTTATATTTATCGAAAAATCCTTTTGAGTTTCTCTCTCACTTTTCATATCACAAAAGTCATATCACGAAGCTTTGTGTGGATTACTCAATTTCTCAGGGGGGAATTATTTTTTATGTATATGGTTTTCCCATATAGCGTAGATTGTTCACACTAAACAAAAATAATTCATGTAATCTGCAAATTGTATTCTGTAGAATGAGGGTGAATATTTGTAAGCTCGATAAACACATGTGTTTCAATGCTAATGATTCTCTCATACTCGAATCAGATAATTTTTAGAAACCAACCACGCAGGAGAAATATATTATGGTTATATTTGCAGCTTATATTTACATAAATAATCAAGTAGATAATTTGAATAATTTTTGAAAATTTAATTAATCTAAGAAAAATTTCCATTTTACTAACCACCTAAATCTCAAACACAATACATAACTATAAATTCAAAGGCTGCTTTAAAATCCTTAAAATGAAATATCAATAGTTACCAAATATTCCATGTTACATAAATTTGAGGGTTTAATTCATATGAAATTATTGTCATTGTACTACCACAATAAATAGAATAAAGCATCATTCATTCACTTGAGGAAAATATTCAGACTTAACTAAAAATCCATGTATAGTGTTGTATGACATTGAGGATAAAACTCTTCCGGGATAGGTAAAACTATCCGACTATTATGATTTCAAAATATCACAAATTTATTTATGAATATTACTTTAATAATTGAACTAGTGTATTCTCAATTTAGAAATTCGTAATCAAGAAAATAACTGTGACCATTTACTTTTTGGTTGCATCATTCGTGTACCAAGTTGTCGCATTAACAACGTATTATTATGACTTCAAATGTAACATGACTTAACGCCCCGATTTGCATAGCAGAAACCGTTTGATCACTTTTGATTGGATAATGTTAATTAGGTTTGTCTTTCACACATTCCCTGCAAAAATGGATTACACCGATTGGATATTTCATGGAATATCATTAGTTTTGGGTATGTAAAGATAAATTTGGACATGAGTGTAATTTTGGAATTTTTAAAAGCCTGTAAAATGTGAATTGTGGCTTTTCACTATGTTGTCCAGATCCCTTTAAGCACAAAGAAAGTGTGTCAACAATTATGCTGATTGAGATTGTTTCCATTCATTTTGCTCTATAGCACTTTGCTCTTTTGACTTATTTCTTACTGTCAATTCTTTTTCAATATTTTTGCCGCACGCATTTTTGAAATTTGAAAATTTCACATGACAAATATCAGAGACAAAAAAAATTGTATTTAGTAACAATAGAAACACGATAAAGTTTACTATTCACATACATTCTCACCACGCTACAATTTGCTATATTGAAATAGAAAAATATCGTTATTGTTACTTAAATTGGAGGCAAAGAAATATAGCTGTCGTTACTTACATTGAAACAAAAAATAACTATCGTTACTTATATCCAAACAAAAAAATCATTGTCGTTGCTTATATAGAAACAGTCTCATTAACTTTACTCATATCGAAACAAAAGAATACTTATGTCGAAATAGAAAATGAAATCGTCTAATAAATCTACTCAAATCGATTACTATGGGAACTAATAAAAGCCTTTTTATTGGGATGATTCTGACGTTTTATTATATACATAAGGGTATTTGACTTACATTTGAATGTGAACTATTTCAAAATGCCTATATATTTCAAGTTCAAATGCGAAAGTTTTGGTGCAGAAAATGGTCGTTGTTAAAGATAGTTTTGACAGTAATGTTGCCAATTTAAGAATAATCATCGAAATAGAATTTCAGATTTATTCATGTTCACAGAAGGAAAAGACAAAGGAGTGAAATGTCTCAAAAATCTGTGAATTTCGTAACATCTTTACTTAGAAATTCCAATGAAGCGAATTTGAAATTCAAGAATTCGACCTGCATCCAAATGTAGTCACTAGAAAGTCGCTTTTCGGGGCTAAGTTATGTGCATCTTAAACTTTAACAGCTATTCAAAAGTTTCCGCGATATATAATGCAGAACTTTACGCAAAACAGAAAGGCGATTGTTTATTTAGATGATGTGTGGTGCTGAAATAAAGAAAAATAGGTTGCGAAAGGTAAGTAAAAGAAGTTATGTTCTGAAATGTCAAGTGGTTCAACCGTTAAAATATTTTATGATCAAAATACTTTTCGTGACCATAAATCAAAGCCATTTTGACTTCTATATTAGGATAGAAGCGATGATTTGGTTCTAGCATCTTCATTTTTGGAATAAAAAGCTTTGAGTAGATTGTTTTAAATGTGATACGTTTATTGAAGTTTAAATTGTAATTGAGTAATTCTTTCAAATTTGCAACACTTGACATAAAAATAGTTAAACGATTTCAGCGTTTCAATAGTTTCGATAAAGTTCGGAGTGAAATTTTTTTCCTTTGTTCCCCAAACCTAATTAATGGATTGTAACACTGATGAACTTGGTATCGTGTTACTTAAAAACAGAATTTCTCTCAATATATATTTTTGTTTCGGTTGGTTGGTTGAAATTATCTTAATTGACATATCTGACCTAGCTGTACCAACTAACGTCAAGTATATAGACATACACACTAGAAAATATTTGTTGGCACGGAAGAGAGACACCCAGAGAGGAATCGAACTCAATGGTTATTAGCGAAGTGGCAAACCCAATGAGACATGGGAACCCCTATTTTTATTTTGGATTAAAGAATCTACTTGCAGATGTGGTGCATAGTTTGTGCTTCAAAACTTAGAAAAAAATACCCATTTTGCATTTATAGTGTGGTTTGAGCCTACGGTTATTTTTTGCTACACAAGAACTAGTTAGTCATCAAGGATTGAGGAGTATACAGTAACTTTTATCCATAATATTAAAACGATGAAGCACTTATGTATTCATGTTAAGCGTTGTAGATCTTGAAGATTTTTTAAATTTCAATTTAAACATCAATAATGCATCGTATTCCAAATTTATGATTAATTACCCAGCCAAAAATATGCTATTTTATTTAAAAATTAAAGGTCTCGAAAACACAGAAGAAACCTAATGGTTCTATTCTAATATAGAAGTCAAAATAGCTTCTATTTATGACACAAAACGTGTTTTGATCATAGAATAAAAGCGATAGTTCAGGATAACTATTTTTACTTTCCTTTCGGAATCTATTTGTCTTAATTTCACCGCGAAACGTAATCAAAACAAGCAACCGCCTTTCTTTTCTATATAAAGTTCTGCATTTATAGTCGGTCATAAGGAATCTCCTGTAACAATGCTGTTTTTATCTTCTACAACATTACATTCTAGAAGAAAGCACTGAAAAAGTTGTTGGTTGAGATTTTTAACCAGGGCTGTTGGTGACAGTTTTACAATAAATTAGTTTGGAAATAAAACAATTTTAATAGTAAAATACTTTTAGAATGAAAACAACTTTATTTTACGTAACTTAGCGATACTAATTATAGGGTCTTTTCAAAATGTTAGCGCGATTTGAAAAATAATTTAATACTACTGTAGGATAAAGAGGTGAACAAAAATGTTTCCATCGTTTTTTGTTTTGAATTCTTTGGTATGTTCTTGGGGTTGTCTTTAGGGCATTTAAATACTTAGTTCAAAAAAATTAAATTCAGGGGGAAACAAGATGTGTAATTTCACTTTGCAATGCAGACAAATCGTATAAGAACGTTTTGCTTAAACTCCTGGGACTAAAACAACCGCATTGTTTTTCACATCAAGAGCCAAAGCATTCATTGTTTTGAAAATACAAGATGCATAGATAAAGTATGTCAGAAGCATCAGCGAAAAAAGATAGTGGTTGGAAATCTAATTTGAACGACAGGATTTGTGAGAACTTGCATAGTCTGTGTTCAAACAAAATAAAATACTAAGGTACGAACGGCAGCAGATCTCAACTTACATCTTAAAAAACTGTTTATATAAAACAGGATCGATGCTGTTTTCAGATTTAACTTTTGTTGTAGATTTCTATTGAAATATCATCCATTCCAGAAAACAACGTATAAAAGCACAAATATGATACAAGAATACTGGAACAGATGATGGCAATTGGTGATACTGTCTATTGAGTTTTCAGTTAAATTATTCTTTTTTAAAAGTTGATTTTGTTTGGAAACGCACCAAAAAAGTGCACAATCAAATGTTTTCCTTGAATAACAAAACATAAACATGGTACTGTGTAATTATTTCTAAGATTTTTATCTTAATAATCAATCAGTCTCATAGTTACTCAAGTCAAGTTATTTCTTGGAAACATTTGAAAGTTTCAGATTTGATGGGAAATAATGTCCAGATTTATTGTCTTTCAATATTTCCAACCAAAGATGTAATTTTCTGACACATTTGCTCATACTCATTAGAAAATATTTAATATTGGTTTGATGATCACCCAAGATGAACTTTAACATCTGTCTTGGAATCTCAGTCATCTGATTTGAATATTATGGAACCATTCTTGGTAGATTAGAAGAAAGTGAAACAAATTAATTTTCTTATCACCACTGATTCAATTAGCACATATTTTAACTGAGGAGTGATACAAAATTCCACTGTAGAACATTTGAAATTTGAATGAGACTTTTCTAAGACGTATAGAAGCATTGTATTGTGAGCAAACTATGGTCCAATACTTTGTTAAAAAAGAATTTAACCTAAATGCTCAAAATATTTTGCATAATTCCTGTACTTTATAAAAGTAATATCATGTTACTTGTTTTTTCAATGCAACTATTTTTAAAAGTTAAAATTGGTTTTACATTACAATTATTGTAATCCGTAAATAGTATGTATGTAAAATGAAACAGCTTTTCTGTTTTAAATCATTTGAACACAAACGAAACATTTCATGCGAAATTGAAAACGAAACTTTTTTCTTTATACGATCATTTTTAATAACTAGTTTTTACAGCTATACAATTGTTTTTTATAAAGCTAATTTCTGAAAATAAATAAATCGCACAATCATTCTATATATTTACTTTTTGAGATATCTGATGAAATAAGTCTTGAAAACAGAGTAAGCTTTCTTATTTTGAAACAATGTTCTTACAATTATATCTCATAATAGAGATTAATGATGTCTTGTTTGTTAATGTCTGCAATAGTCTGCTATAATCCGGCCATTTTGTTCCAAAATACGAGACAACTGAAGCATTTTATTTCCTACACTTATTTCTCTGAAGTGACCCAAAAAGTAGATTGGAATGATGGTGTACTCTTTTTATTCTTTTATATCAGTAGTTGAGCCCCAATTTCTTGAATTGTATAGCTTTGTTCTAAATCTTCCATGAAACGACGACGGATAGTATGTTGTGCTGCAAGTTTAACGTTGTTATAAGAGTTACTGTTTCCCCACTATTTTGCTAAGGAAATTGAATACCTTTTTACATTAGTCGCAGTAAAGCAGAAGATTCGTTAACACATTTATTGTTTCTAGTACGGTAATTTACACACAAACCTCCCTTGAATAAAGATAAATGAGAAAAATAAAATAATCGTCTAAAATTGTAATGTGTTAGTTCGAAGTCATGAAGTAAATAAATGCTTGAAAAATTGCTCGTGAACATTTTAATAAGGCAATATAAGTAATTGCTAGGCATGTTAATGCTCTCATATTTCATGTGTGATTCAGGATATTATACATTCCTTGTATAATATTCTGAAACGTTGTAAATCTTTAACTACTTACATGATTTATTAGAAATAAGCGATTAAAGAAATATTTAAGATTTAAAAAAATATTTAATAATAAATGAGAAAAATAATTCATGATAAAATATACGAATTTAGCAAGCCGAGTAAAAGATAGTACAGTATTGTCTACCAAAACATGCTTCTTAATGGAGATAGGAACCACTGCGATATAATATATTATTGAATTGCATGTTATTTTTTGTAGTGGTGACTAAATTCACTACATTATTCATTCTCCACAGTGCCATCTTATATAAGCTTACGTCTAAGATTTCTTCGTAAAAAATTTAATAACCTACATTTGTTACAATAGTCTTACACTTCCAACGATTCGATTTTGTTATGTTTGGAATAAGTTTCAATAATCTCCTTAACACAGTTAATTTAGTATTGATACTTGATCATAACTTTACTTATATGTAATAGTAAACGACCACGATTGTTCATTAACTAAGTTTCTTCAAGTATATCAGAAACACAAAGTAATTGAATCCCATTATGTCATTAACACACACTTGAAATATCATGTCCACATGTCTATGGCATAATAGTCATTATAGCTTCTCTCGCATTCAGAAATTAACTTACAAGCTTAGAGGAGATAAAGGCCCCTACAAAACTGTGCACAAATTGCTGACAATTTTTCTAATGCACCGGTAAAGTGCGGAAATATATTCCCGATAAGGGAACTTAAGTGCCTTTTACATCCACTTAGCAACACGTTTTTCAACTGGAAATCTTTTTGCTAATGGAGTAAGTGTTTTTGTTTTAACGAGCACCCATAATCAGATTAGTCGAAGCGGACAGGACCACGCTAGAATTTCGCTGAGAGGAACGGGATGCAGAAAAAACAACAAATTAAAAGCACAGAGGGAAGAGGATAATAAAAAAGACACGCAGGCATGGACGGATAATAATCATAACTCAATTTCCCCTTTCCCATGATATGAAGCAAAAATCGTTATTTGATAGACTAAGTGCGGCGTGAAGGGTGAAGAAAAAGTCCGGCGAAATTGCTTTCTCCGTTGAAACAAATAGAAAAAGGCTGCAAGAACAATAACAAAAAAAGAAACGCCACCCAAGCCTTTGTACATGTTCCAACTACACCTGTACGATGGTGATTTCACCCAATAAAAACGAAAGCGAACTTGGGGGTGGTGGAGGAATAACTAATCTCCGGAATTACTACACTTGAATTCACTCAGGTGAGATAAAGCCCGTTTTCGTGCTAGCGGAAAGTCCCGGTTTTTTCCATCGCTTTCATTACGGGACGGCTTAATTTTGCAATTCCTTCTTTCTCATCCGCTGAGTTCGATTCCGGCATTTTTTTCCTCCGCTACATCGCATTCTGATCTGGGCTTAATTGAATATTTGTATCCGTCTGGGTGGAGGGAATTAGCGGAATCTCCTTTTTCTGGTGCCTGGAGTTGTTGAGGAGGCTCGCAGTCAAAGAATTCTTACGCCTTGTTGGCGCCATTTAAGATGATGAGTTTGAGCTTTTTAAAGGGGAGAATAGGCTTAATTAATGGAAGAGGAATCAGGTGTCATTAGCGAGTAGGCTTGATACAGAATTTAGGAAAGATCTAGTGCAGTGGCGTAAGTCGTTAAGTGGCGAAAATAATTAAATAAAATCTTACCGTAATTCGAGTTGCTCAGGAGAATGACCAGAAGTGGCACTCGGTACATTTAATGGTCCAATGATCAATAACAGGCACTTGTTATAGAAAAGTCGCTGTAAGGTCAAAACAAAATTATTATAATCTTGTTATAAATATCAAGACAAAAGGTGAGTTTCTTTTAACGGGGGAATTAATTAAAGGAAAATAAGTCAGTTGTCATTAGCGAGTAGGCTTGATACAAAATTTTATTTAGTTGGTGGTGCAATGGCGTCGGTTTGAAAGTGTTGAAAATATCTCACCTTTGCTCGACTATTCGAGTAGTGCAGTATAATGGTCAGAAGTGGCACTCAGTGTATTTAATGGTCCAATGTTCGATAATAAGGCATTTTGTTGTAGAAAAGACACTACAAGGTTGAAACAAACTTAAAATATTGCCGAATTATATACATATCAAGTCATATGAGTCAACTTTTTAAGGATTGGAATAGGCTTAATTAATGGAAGACTAATCAGGTGTCATTAGCGAGTAGGCAGGATATAGAATTTCAGTTGAGTAGGTGGTGCAGTGGTGTAGGTCTGGAAGTGTTGAAAATAATTAAATGATATCTTAACATCATCATCTATATTATTTCTATGGTATAGATTTCTTTTACGCCTCTTACCCGTTACGAATCTTAACAAGTGAAGTATCAAAAGAAAGAGAATTTCCCGGAGCACTGACGAATCCATTCTATTTCTGTAAAGTGTGCAGAGGGGGCTAAAAACAATTCAAAATCCCCATAGGAATAACATTGAGTTTAAAATGATTGCGGTACACAAATCTGTTTGTTTTACCATTGATGGAAAACTTTTCCATTAAAATTGTTTTACCAGTATTACTCGGAAAACAATTTTTTTCATCATCTATATTATTTCTATAGTATAGATCCCTTTTAGCCTCTTACACACGACGAATTATTTATTTGTGTATTGAACTGGTTTTTCATTTCTTTCCATAAAATCAATAATTTATGAATACGTGATTTGATGATATAAGGATATTAAATTACACATGTTCCAAGCGAGGTTAAGATTTGAAAAAAAAATTGAAGATATACAACTTAACAATTTTTGTGAATTCTAGAGTTAAGATAACCTTATTAGGCCTTTTGGTGGAAGAGTTACGTGATGTACACAAATGGTTGGAACAACGCTAACAGTGATCTCAAGGAAGAAGTGTTGTAAATAGTAATTGAATAAACTTTTTTGATATTTTGGATATAAAAAAATTCGCTTACATATTTCACCCTTACAACGGATGGGGGTGGAATTGTTCATGCGAGAATTCTCGCACGGGCACGCTAGTTATCAAATATTTGTGTAGTGCAGAATAATGACCATTAGTGGCAGATTGTATTTAATGATCCAATGACCAAGGCATCGTCTGTAAAAATGTCGCTGCAACATTGTACAAAATACTTGTCATCTTGTGTCATATATCATGTTTATGGTATTTGTTGTGTCAAGAAAATGAAGCGCCTATGAAAATAACATAGATAATATTATAATAGATATATTTCAGGGTACTGAAAAATCAACTCTTTCAGAGGCGCTATGAGGCATATTAAGACTTAAGTTGCATAAATGTCTCTCATTTGAATATTGTGATGGCTAAGTGTTCTCTAGATGTTTGGTAATAAAAAGGCAATTGGAATCACGCTCCCTTAAAAAACAAAATTTTTCTTTTATTCCAAATATGTCACCAAATCCTATTGTATGGCTCCAGAGCGACGTTGATTGGACTACCTATCTTCCCTTATGCAAATACATTTATATATGTGGCGATATGTCTTCTCCTAATATAGTTTATTTTAAAACTTTTTCAAGGGAAATGCCCTTCAAAGGATTAGATGTGGTTATGTTTCAGAAAGCATCACTATATGTAAGAAGCATAAGCACCACACTAGGAAAAATATGAAGGTTATAAAGGGTTGGGGGAATTTAAAATAACTTTACCTTAACTGAATAAATAAGATCTTACATTTTGCGCTCTTACAAGATAATTAAGTTATTCAATCTTATAGAAAAACTTTGCTTTCAGGTGAGTAAAACTAAAAATTAACCCGCTACGCTGTAAAATATAAAGGTAAGCTGAAATCGTAAAAAAGGAGAAAAAGTAAAAATATTTGCAGAAAATATGTAAATTATTTTATATAGAATCCTCCATTGCTTATTTATACATATTTAATGTGTTATGAATTAACATAATATATTAAAAATATTAAGAAAATATATGTTAAGTAAAGACTATCCAATTGTATATAATGTCACCAAAAATTTATATTTAAAAGAACAACCACACAAAAAGTAAACAAATTTCGTTGTAAACACGTAATTGCTGGTATTACTATTGTTCGTTTAAATATGTTTTATGTGTTGAATAATATTTTATAGTTAATTCATGAAGTACGATGCATTGTAAAAATGTAAATAACAAATGTGTCAGTAGTTTGATAAATCTATTTAATACTGAGAAATCTTACAATTAATATTCTAAAATATGCAAATAAGACAAAAGCTTATTTTAAACAAAATAGGCTTAGAGATAAAACAAAATTAGAATAATTTTTGAGAGCTATATTTGTTTTAAAAATGATTTTGTAAAACAAGCAGTATATCTTCAGAGGTTGGTTTTAAATCGAAATGAGTCTGATACCTAAATATTGTAATTAAGCAGCATTACATAAGACAACCATTATGGAATTGAAATTATTTTTATTTTTGTTTTATTTGTCTTATTATAAATCTAGAACACATACAAACAAGACAGTAGAAACTGGTAAACATTTTATGACCCAATAAATTATCTACCAACCAACGATTCGCCTTACTCGTTGGCGAAGGCGCAATGTAACGTTTTTCAAAAGTGAATATCGTTCACTTCTTTTATAAAAATGCAGTTGGGCATCTATCAAGAACGTGCCGAAATCACAAACGGTATTACTGCAAAAAAATTTGAATTTTTATTTAATTTATGCATAACACAAGATACGAGAAAATACATAAAATTTTATTCCCCTGCCAACACGGGAAAAGAACTACATTTTGATGGAGAACTCATAAACGAATATGAAAGGCGCGGAAAATAAAGTTTGTACTCTGAAGAAATACTGCAATAGACCTTTTTCCCATTTCTTCTCTTCATTTTTCTTCTAACATGAGCCACCGCTGCGATACGCGGGCAATTCTATTAGAATATCGTTTGCAACGGCTATTTCAACCTCGTTGTAGACCTGTGCAATTTTACAATTCGAAGACTGGTGTATCATTCCGCTGCCGAATAACTCACTGGAAATTCTTTATTACTTCGCAAAAAAGAACGCTTCAACCATGTTTATGTTTTTAGACTGAAGAAGATAAAGATAACTTTAAAGATAAGATTTCTTTTTCTTCTCTGGTTTTTCTTGCTCCTTCCATTTACATTTTCGGAACATTCCATTTGCATAAACAGAATCGGAAGCCAGGTTATAGCCGTTCTTTATGGAGCTATTTTTCCTCGTTTTTTCCTTAAGAAACCTTGCTGTATTTCAGATAGTATCTAGGTAGCTTGCAGTGGTTGTTCTTCGTCTCTTTGGGGAAAACAAGAAAACTTGCCCTTCATCTGAATGAATTAAATTTTGCGGTATATCCGCTGGAAGGAAATGTAGCCTATTTTATTACGAAAAAAGTTCTATATTACTGTTTTACTTAAAATATGTGATAGTACTGCGGGTGGAAAGATTTCAACGCAATAAACTTTTGGTATAAAAATAATAGAGAGAATTGTGCTTTATTTTTAAAATATTTACTTCGACTTTCTTATAGTGAAGCTGAATTCGAAGTAAAGAGAGTTAAGTCAACTTCAACCATTTTTGAATGAGAGATTTCAATGTAAATAAAAAAGCAGACGAAATTTGAGTAATTGGTGTGACTTCAATTACTCAAAAATGCTCTCCCACGACACATATCAGGGTTATCTTGAACTGTTTCTTATAGACATTTGGCGATCAGTATAATTGGTGTTGACCAATAAATTAATTAGAAATTCATTCTTTGAAATATCTATTGCCAAAATTCAGAAGTTTTCAGAAAGTGTTAGGTATTTGGAAACAGATAGCCACAGGAACACTGCCGTCACCTACAATTAGCTTCACAGAAAATTTCTCTCAGATATTTCTCTTGCGGTTTTCAGGAAAAGAATTATTGTATTTGTTGTATGTCAACGACTAGGTGAAGCATCACATGATTCCACGAATTTGCTAATGGCAAATGTACGAACTTCATCTGACTTAAAACAAAGCAAACGTAATGAATGGTTTTAAATTTGTATTTTGAAAATAAATTTAAGATATGCTGTCAAGTATTGAATTCGTAACTAATGACAATCAACTAACAAATGAATCTTTAGAGGAAAGCTGAAGGTTAGAATGAGAGAACAGAAAGAAGTTAATTTTAGTTCTACTTCCAAAACAATTGAATTGTCCTGGAGCTTTAATAAGTTTGATTTATGTAATTGAAAGGTTTAAAAAGTCCTTAAAAATCTATGCGCAATACATCAAAAAATAGAATTTCGCAATGACTCTTACCTGAATAGGTTTCTTCTTGGATAGGGGCATATTTTGTGATACATGGTTAGTATCCTTAAATCCTTAATGAGCAAGTGGTAAATTTATTTCTACATTTATTAAATTACGCTTCATGATTTAATACTTTTTATCGAAATATTTTCAAAAAGTTTTGAGGCTATGGGGAATTACGAATTAATTATGAGTGCTTAGTTATCTTCGAGGTTGACGAGTGTTAGTGAGCAAAGGGTTGTGAATCCGTTTTGATTACAAAAATGTCTATTTGTGATATGAGTTTCTAATTGTGGACTATAAGGTACGATTCCTGTCAGCGTGTATTTCTCTCTTCTGTGTCAGTCAATCCCATTAATTCAACGTTGTTTGGAGCAGCTCGTCCAAATATAGAAATTGTGCCACAAAACCCCATACACTTTTCGTACAAAGTGAACTGACCATAATTTTGTTTGTTGTGCAATATATGATGATACGTTATCGAACTTAAGGTAGATATTTCTCCTCTATCAAATCGTATATATACATTTCTTATTTGAATGCACTTTTATTATTTGCATGTAAGTACAATCGGCTGATTCATTTTCTGTGCTTACAATTAAATAGCATGTTGAGTTTTTGTAAAATTTTCAGAGGGACTCATAACTTTTTCTTTTTTTGCCAAACCATGAATGTAATGCTAAATGTTCAGATTATGAAACATTATAACACGGAACAAGCAAAGCTGGTTCCAAACAATTGATACACTTTCATATCATAAAATGGTAGTTTGTGTAACTTTTAAAGCTTGTTAGTTTTTGAAATATTTCACAGTTTATTGTGAATGATTAACTGAGTAAGATTATTTGGAAATACTGGAAAAGATTTTCCCAATACATGCCATAGAACTAGATATCAGTTACCAAACCTAAAACAAACGATACTCACCATTGAAGTATATCAATAAGAAAACAGCCTACAGCTGTGCTGTATAAATCCTTTTTTGACCTAAGAAGACCTCACGGGCTTCATAAATGCCATACCTTAAAAAAATGCAATCTTTACATTTTATTTTAAAATTATTCTTTCCTTCCCAATGTATTCGAATAGAAATGCAATAAATTGAGCCGCCTTCCTTTATCTGAGACTGGCATCACTCAAGGCTCCACGTAAAAAACAGAAATAGTCTTTCAAAATAATAACGTTTTTTTATTTTACTTGATACCTTCCAGGGCATGGCAACATCTGTGTGCAAGAAAGATGCCTCTGAAGGGAATGTAGGGAATATTTCCCATGGGGCTTTTCCACACTGCACCATCAGATCCGTCTTTTTAATCTTCAACTACACGACACGCAGAATATTCCGTTGGATTTGCCTTGAGCAATGTTGAAGTCAATGACGTTGCGTGTTTATATCAGTTTTGTTTATGCTTTTATGTTTCCTTCTAGCGCACTAAACGTGATCATCTCTATTCTTTATTTCCTACCGAGTCGTGTGTAAAATAAAGAATACAGGGGTTGTTTCTTGACACAGCTTGTTTTTTTCTTGGTCTATTATATACAAAGGACTGTGCAAACTAAAGGATGGGTACACTGGTTCAGAGTTAGCTGAATCGAGAAAAATATTTTGACATTGACGACGTTCCTTTATATTATGAAAAGGAGTTAATCTAGTGTGAAATAGTTTTCTAAATAAAACAGATATTCATCTAATATTTTTCCACTGTCAAATATGTCTGCCGTATTTTTTTCTGTACATGACAAGTAGAATAAAAGATAGATAAATGAATAAATAGGTATAGTATATTAATCATGTTTTCGATTTAAATAAAAACTTGTGTTTATAGAAGTAAACAAACCCATTGACCATCTGAGTGTTACGATATATTCAAGTAGTATTACTTTTACTGTCTAGAACACACATAATGTCTGAACAATCACATCTAATGGTTGAAAGAATCCTTAGAAGGATTGTATCAGTCAAAATGCGAAAACTGGTTAGAATTCATGGAGGGAACGTTTCAGGTTGCATTGCGGAACAATGCATGCGTGATCTGAGGGAAAAGAAAAATGTTGATATTTTCGTTGTAGAAACAGATTTTAAGTTAATAAACTTGCAAGTTCCAATCATTATATCCACATAAAAAACTCAAAATAACAATTTCGCTGATATTTATATACCATGCATACAGTAGAATCTTGATTACTCGAAGTAATGTGAACCGAAGCCATCTCTAATAACCAGTAGGATACGCACGTCTTACAAACAATAGCCTGTATGAAATACAAAAAATACACATGTTACTATTGCTGTTACTGAAAGATTCACCAAGAAAGGATTAAGAGTGATCTATACTCGAATTTGTGCCACCGTATTGTATTTATTATGATAATTTTACAATAAATCTGGCCATGAGTTTAGTACCATTTTAAATTCTCTTGAAAAAGTTCGTAACGGTCTTCTTTTTTTCAGCATTTTCTTGCCTCTTTAGGCAAAGTGTAAAGCGCTTGACCTTCTATTTAACTCCTACCCTTGCGCTTGAAGCTCTATTTAACTCTTTAATCATTCAGTATCAAATTCGGTTGGTTGGGTTTTATGGAGTATGGGCCATATTTGACCAAGCTGTACCAAACATAAGACAACTTCATATAATGGACATACACTCGCAAATAAAGTTTTTACTGACACAGGTATAAAATTCCAATCGGATAACACAACCTCTGTTAATCAGATAATCAAGGTTCTACTGTATTGTTTGCATGTTTTTAAACGTTAGAGTTAACGGGAAATATGTCTATGTCTCAAATATAACTGTTTAAAGTTTAATACATAGACATATTTCCGATATAACGGCTTAAATATGCATCAATGTCAAGAAAGAGTAGGTATCAGGATTATCTGGTAACTAGAATTGTTTTATTTAATGGTTTTTTAAATCTTATGATGGTATAATATCTATGTTTGGGTACAAAGTATTGTGTGATGAATATTTATTATCTGTTTGAAGCCATATAGTAATTAGAGGAACAATTACCTCTTGTGGAAACAAACATTACACACTAAAATCCCGGAAATAAAGTCTAGCTGCAGCGACTTTGTTCCTTCGAATGAGAACATTTCCGGCAATTACCCCATATGGAAATCTGAATTACAATTGTTACTGTATTAAATAGTTATCGTGGTTTATTTCGTAGTTTGTGTGGGGAATGGGTATTTATTATTCAAAGCAAATGTGCCTATTCCAATAACTTAACAATGGACTATGCTATATGGTATAAGTTCATGCTATAGACATAAGTATATGTATACAATATACTTATGGATATTCTCCTTTTTCAAGCTTCTGAGTATTAAAATTGGATATTTACAAATAGAATGTGTCAATATACCTTGCACAAACTGTAATTTTAAATGTAAGGTATAATAATAAAAATGTATGAGTATATGAATACCAAAATCACGCGTTGATGGTAGACAGACATATTTGAAGATACATTTAATCTATAAAAACCAACATTATTTATAATATATTATAAACAAGCAAAAAATAACCATAGAGGGACAAAATACCCGACTACAATAAAAAGTATACCAGCTACAGTACATAAAAGTACAAACTACACTGTAACAAACTAGCTACAATACAATAGATAGTTACAAATAGGTTGCGTTAATACTCTTTGCACAATGTCATTGTATGAAGGCATAATAATAAAAATGCATGATTGTATGACTCGAAATCACTAGTCGGCGCTAGAGGGACATATTTCGAGATGCAATTGAACAATAAAACCAGCATGATTGGTGCAGAAACAAATAATTTAAATAACCATAGAGCAACAAAACTACACTGCTGGCCACCCAAATTGCAACACCAAGAAAGACAAGAGATATCACAACAAAATTTATTTTGTAGATAACATGTTGACCAAGTATCAAATGATTAAATTTATAGACTTCTGTGAAGTGTGGTTCCTGCCAAAATCAGTAGCCAGAGTAGCCGCCATTGTTGGAGATCACCGCTGCCACACGCCTCGGCATTGATTCAAAGAGACTTTGGATGTGTTCTTGGGGTACAGCAGACCAAGCAGCTTCCACACGTTGCCAAAGTTGATCTGGTGTGGCAGCTGGGGATGTATTCTGGGTCAATCGTTGAGCAACCATGGACCACATGTTTTCTATCGGCGAAAGATCCGGAGAGCGAGCTGGCCAGGGAAGCAATTCAATCTGGCGATTGACGAAGAACCCTTGGACAATGCGTGCCACGTGTGGTCGCGCATTATCCTGTTGAAATATGGCTGTGGGCAAGCCCTGAAGGTAAGGAAGGACAACTGGCTCCAACACCTCGGAGATGTAGCGCTGGCTGTTTAAAGTACCGGCAATGCGTACTAGAGGAGTGCGAGAGTGATATCCAATACCGCCCCATACCATAATACCCGGTGCAGGACCAGTGTGGCGGTGCATAACGCAGCTTTTCAGCATCCTCTCTCCACGGTGTCTCCAGACTCGAATCCGACCATCGTGGTGTTGCAGACAGAAGCGTGACTCGTCAGTAAAGACAATTTCATTCCATTCTGCCGTCCACATCCTTCTTTCATCGCACCATTGGCGGCGGAAACGTCTGTGGTTCTGCGTCAAGGGTAGACGAAGCAATGGACGTCTTGCGGACAGACCACTCTGCTGTAAACGGCGTCGAATGGTACGCGCAGACACTGGATGATGCGGTACAGATTGAATGTGCAGTGCTATGGTTCGTGATGTGGCTGAGCGATCCGTCACTGCCATACGCACAATATGCCTGTCATCACGTGAAGTGGTGCACTGAGGTGGATGCGATCGAACACGTCGGTCCGTCGTACCCTCCTGCATCCAATGATCACATATCCGCATTACAGTTGTTTGGTTTCGTCCAACACGACTACCGATTTCCCTGAAAGATAATCCACAATCTCGGTAGGCCACTATCCTTCCTCTGTCGAACTCGGATACTTGATCAAAAGATGATCGCTGTTTTCTACGAGGCATAATTGATCGTTTTTTTGAAAAAACCACAAGAAAAACACAATTGCCGTACTTGAAATCGTCGAAATCTCCAAGCCTTAAATAGCGCTTTGAAGTGGCGCCACAGGCGCGCGTGATGTGCGTCTGCGCTGAAATTCTAATCATTTGCATATCTCACCTCCGCTAATGCATGTTGTAAATTTCATATTATTTGCATGCTTCCTTCAGGGTGTTGCATTTACGGTGGCCAGCAGTGTATATATAATAGAAATATGACGTTTTTACTGTCCTTTTTCATATCTTTAGATGTGATTTTGATGATATTTCGGTGAATTTAAATGCATGTTTATAGACATTTTTGTTTTTTATGTGCAGTGTTTGTATACGTGTAAGCGGTCACTTAGTATAGAGAGGCACATTTTAAGGAGATTTGGAGAAATAAAATAAAGGAGTTCGAAATATTTCTCTAAAATATTAGAAAGAAATATATTGTCATCAAACGCACTAGAGAAATATATTTCCCATTTTCAGAAATAGAAAAAGAGGGTATAATTTAAACTCGATCCATTTCTTCCGTCAATACGAATGTCATTATTCAAAATAATAAATGGACTTAGAAAATCAATCCTATTTCACCGACATTTACAATTAAATTTCGACAGAGCGGTTTCTCAGACAGCACGAGATTCTTTAATCTCAATTTCGAGTTTGCGCACGAAATTTTATTTCATAATATGGCAACGAAAAAGGAATTTCATCCGACGGAAAGCGAAAATACATCCAAAACTCGATTCACTAATAACTTCCGATTTAAATTTTCCGTCTCATGCCACACCATACAGAGGGATTACTGCATTTCCATAAAAATGAATCCTAGACTGACCCTTTCCTGAGGGTAAGGGAATATTTTCTTGAATTGAGGGGAAATCAAAATTATTACGCTTTTCTGAAACTCGTCATTTTGGATTGCGTTTAGATTTAAAATTTCATCATCAGTTCGGGATTTTACGACAGCAAAATTCGATTTGCTGCAATGATTGCAGGGCAGAAAGACCTTACTTTCATGTACGGTTACCTTATTTTCATGTACGGATGGAACGAAACGGGATAAAGCTATCCATTGGAGAAGGTATAGATCAAAATTGACTATTTCTGCTTGTATCTTTGCTTGTTTTGCTCCTTTTTTTGTCTAGTTTATAAATCAAAGATGTCATTTTATAGATAGGATACTTGAAAGGAATCTGTTTCTATAGAAGGCAATTTCGGTATTATTACATTTATATTTTAATCTATTTCAGACTGTATTAATATATGTAACTTACACATAAACTGAGCATATTTACCTAGGTGATAACATATTTCTAAAATGCTGCATTTTTATGTTTAAAACTGTTGTATATTGTTTACAATAATTTTGTCCCCTAAATTTTTGTCGAAATGTATTATTTAAAAGAAATAATTTTATTTTTTAAGGCTTTTTGTGAATGATATTGTATTAAAATATAAAATAAAGACTAAAATTAAAATATTACTGAATCATCTAAATTTTAAAAGTAAGAATGTTTTATATTCGCAAATTGCGAAAAACCTGCAGGTTTTTATACCGATTATTTAATATTCTATAAATTTAATTTAAGTAAAGGAGGTAGTACATTTTTTAAGCCTTTTGTGAGTCATGAACCAATAAAACACACAAATTAGCAATGTATCAAAAAAAATTATTGTTAAGATAAATGTGCTCTTTTTTTCCAAAATATTGTATTGATACCCAGAATTACTTAATTTTATTCGTATGTATAACTCGGTGGAACAATTTTTCGGTAAGGTTTTAAGAAAGCAATTATAAGTGTAAGATGATCACAAATGCAATCGAAGCACTTCTGCTAATAGGTTTGCTGAATTTTAGAAAGTTTAATTGCAGCTAGAAATTTTTTATCGTACTTCAGATGATTTTTAAATCTCACTTGAAATATTTCAAAATTATATTTTATAGGGCTTACGTTCTTCAGGTTTTTTAATACATTACTCGAACTTTAAGTAATGACTCGTTCCAATTTCTCTTATTTTATTAAATCTTGTATATCTAAGACGTCTTTGAAGATGGTTGGAAAAAATCCATAAATTCCCTAGTGCTCAAATTTTTATCTTAGTTCTGTTAAGGCATTTAATATTAAAAATGGTCCGTTTTTTAAACTGTAATTAAAGGATGATTTCAATTTAAGAGAAAATTATAATATTTTAATGTACATTACTTGTGATCGTGCAAGTAATGTTAAAATTGAAGGTATGTATAAATGTAACCCGTACTGTTTACAATCAAACGAAATATACTTGTTTCAGTAAGACTAGAAGAGTTGGAAGTATGATTCGTATCATGCATCTTTTTGAGTTCAAATTACAATACAATAGTTGTTTATTTAATAAGTTCATAGAGAATCAACACGTTTTAAAATTATTACAATTGATTACATCATAATTGAATAGGAATATATTGAATAGAAATATATTCCCTTTTCTTGCACAAATTTAGATATGACAGATATTTTCAAACAAAATTCTAACATTGGGATTGAAGTATTTAAAAATGTGCTATAGTGTTTGTAATAATAATACTTATACTCTTCTATATGAGATCATATTGAAATGGATAAGTTATTTATCTTTAGAATGAACTCCTTCAGAATGAATGGAGAATTCATAATTTTTGATGTTACTGGTAAAATAGTTTTCATCTTTATGGTTCTACGAAGAATAAAGGATACAAAATTCACAGAACAATATTACACTATTCTATGTACTTAATTTGCAAACCAATGCATTAATAGATTACAAATTCAAAAAATTCATCAAAATTTCCTCAAACAATATAGGAAAAATAAGTCATTAAACAAGCTGTTGTTAAAAATACGTTTCCTGATACACTTTGCTATCTTGTCATCTTTGTGTTGTATGGAGCAAAAATCTTTTCACGGTCATTCTAATATATTAGATAGAACCATGTATATTTCGAAAATGTCCAACATGGCGATTATAAATGAACTTCAAGCGATGCTTTCGTCTATTCTTCTGTTCACAGTATTGAAATGTTTTGTTCTTACAGTTTTGGTTCATACATACATAAAATGAATTAAGTTGAATCAATGAGGCTATCGAATTCATTAAATAAAAGGGCAGTAGTTATTTTTCGTAGAATTATATTTGGTCATGATTTAATTAATTTTATCCCTTTTTGAAGTTTGTGGCCATTTTTCACTTCAATTGAACTTAATTTGGCTTACACATTTTATTTTCCTTATAAATTTTGTTGGATTAATACTTTTTATTATTTTTGTTTTATGTTTTTTTCTTGTGAATTTCACAAATTTCACCTTAATTATCAAATTAAGGTTATTCGAATATTGAAAACACATGTATAAGAAAAATTTGCTATTTTCACTTATAATTAGGAACTTTCAAAAATGCTTCCCGATTATGTAGTAAAAAACATTATGTGAAATTCACTTGACTGCTGCTTCGCTGTGAAATCATTAAACTGAAGCAATATTCCCATGATCTATATGACTTGTTCATAAAATTTTGCTCTGCTTTTATCCTGTTTTATCCTCTAAGTCACTTTGGCTTTTTATTCCTTTTTGATGCAACCAAAGTTCCAAACTTTTCAATCTTTATTCTAGCTCAACAGCATTTCGAAGTAGTTGCATACTTTATTCAAATTATATTTCTTCTGGAAATGCGCATACTACATCATGATTTTTCCCTTTAAAATGTCAAGAAAAGTAGGAACCTTCTTCTATCACTGCCATCTAAGAACATAAAGGTCTCGAAGTCGATTTTTTGAAAAGTATTCTACGTAGCTAAACTTTTCGGAATAAAAATGGTTTTCGTGACTCCGAACTAAAATGGATTCGTATATAAATCATGGTCTAATGAAATAAGAAAAAATGTTATTACTTTGCGAAAAAGCATTTAAAAATTATTCAAAAACATGCGTAAATTTAAATTAAGAATTTTAATTTTACATTTCGATGGAGAGGAAGATGTTTTCACAGTGTTTCTCTAAACAATATATAAAGGAGAGAATGAAAGGAATTTTCAGGGTAAACCAACGAACCAGACGAAAAGTGAAGATTTCTCCTCCGCTACCGAAACACCCATGATACATATCGGATGCTACCTTAAAAATATATTTATCACCGCTTTGGCGACGTTTGGCGTTTAATCTAATAAGTGTTGACCAATCAACTATCATATATCAATTCGGAATTTATTTTTTATAATTTTTATTGTTAATGTATCAAAATAGTTTTCGAAATAGAAGTCAACTGACGTCACGTTCAGAACACGTACAGGAAACGGCTGCAGGAACACTACCATCATCTATATTTAGCATGAAAGAAAATACTTTATATTTAAATAAAAGAGGCGAAATTTGCATATAAAATTAAATACCAAGTACTGTAGTTATGTAAGAGCTATAATTTGAGTTTCTAAAAATTTTGGGAATAATGGTGCATAAGATATTTATAATAATCTTTGGACTGAAATACCTGAATTAATAAATAACTTTATTTTAATAACTGCATATTGGTGTTATAGAAGTGAAATTTAAAATTGTGATTTTAAAGTCTTGCTTTTTCAACAAATATTCCCTATAATTATGTATAAGTATAAATATGAGTAAACTTTCGTCTTAAGGAAAGGAAAGGTTCGCTACAAGTGGATTGTATTATATTTTTAATTTCTAATTAATTTTAATAATCAAAACCACGGGAAGTTGAAATATATACGCACAACTCTTCGTATTAAAATTTTCAGTAAAACTAAAACATTTATTTGCTTATAATAATCCAAGTAATTGCATTACAATTACTTATTTTACAATGCTTTGCGTAATTATTTTGAAATTCAGATTCCCCGACATTGGATTAGGATACAGACATACCTTCGTAATAATAAGTAGAGAAATTAAAATGGTTGTCCAGTAGCCCAAGATAGATTACTGAAACGAATGTGAAATTAGATAATGCTACAAGTACGACATTCTCCCTTTATCCTTAACAGACTATTCAGCTGCGAACATTATCTCTACAAAGATTTACGACAAGCAGCCAACTGGACATCCGGAAGTTGGTGCTTAGTTGAAGTCTACACTGAGCATTTAACCACACGAGCTGTTTACATTCCTAAACAGCGAGAAGCATTTTCACAGATTTCACCCAAGAGTCCATTAAAGGCTTAGATTTACGGCTTTAATCTTTCAAGTTCAAACGCTTTTAGTAAATGATAAATTAGCATTCCTTAAAATCTTATTACTTTTACGTTGCTGATACCACTTGTTTTTACGTTCTCTGTATATGATTTTGAACATATAACGGTATCGAAAATTTATCACATAGCAAATAATGACATAAATTGTTGAAAAATATTTCAAAGTTTTTATACTCTTCATTCCAATAGACGCTATCATGTTTCTCATTGAATGCCACAATTTGATCCTCTTACTGTTTCCTCTGTGTGTGTTTTTTTTAGTTTAAACAAATATAAAATGCTGGAAAAGAAAAGCACTTTAGGTTAAGAGAAAATTTCATACACACCATTTTGGAGATGTCTTGTATTAATTTTTGACAAAAATGACAGATTGAAATTGTATTCGAATGATATGCAAAGTGCTTACGCCTCAAGTCTGCCTGGAATTTCTAAGTAGGCAACTATTTTCAGCTCGTTACGAGTTTTCCTTAGAGCAATACAGAAAGATTTAAGAGGTAAAGTAAATTTAATATAGAACATTATGCAAGAATATACCTATCAGCACAAAATGTCAAAAGCTGTCATGATCCGGGCAATCGAAAGAGGGACAAACACAAGTACGTGACGCGGCTGAAGTTGGAAAGCTTATCATCGGATACGGCAAAACTGTTCAAAGAATGCACGAGACAGGTTTGTCCGAAGTGCAAAAATTCTCTGACGATGACGGGTAGCAAAACTATACTGAAGTGAAAATTTAAATAATACCATTATTTTTACAACCTCCTAAATTTATGAAAGAGATTAGCGATTTACGTAACCGATGGTATTCAGTAAAAAGCTGGTACAGTCGCGGAAAAAAGCATTACCTTTATTTAGAGCACCAATCATAGTAGAGCAAATTCAAAGATGTCATTCAATAAGGAATAAAATCCTCTACAAATTCAAATGCAAAAAAATTGCATAAAGGGCCGTCTTCATATAAAATTTGGCACAAACAACGAAATTTCCGATAGAAACACCCTGTTTTGATGCCTTAATCAGATTCCTCATCGTTAAATTTGTCTAAATATGAAATTTCATAACTACTTTCTTTATATCCAGAGATATTCGATGTTAAAGTTGTTGTCAACAGGGATAATATCCACATTGAAAATCGCTATTCGTAGATCGAGATTAACTGTAGCTATAGCTACCCGAATTTCAAATTTAAACAAACCAAATTTAATTTAACCAAAACGCCTACCTACAATTATTTAATACAATCAAACTGATCATCCGTAAAGTGAATGCTGTGAGCCATTCAATTCATCATTGATATCATTGATTAGTAAAGTTCATTTATACAGCACATAGGTGGTAAAAGGCAATGTATTTTAGATTACTTAAATGAAATGTTCAACCCTTTTTCAAGAATTAACATTCCTCAGGTTTGTCAGACGTTTTTTAAAATTTTGGTTGCCCCCTAAAATTGCCAAAATGAGGAAAATTTAATGTAACGCAAAAACTAACAATTTGAATGACTTGAAATTTTGCATGATCATATTAGAAGTCCTCCTGAATCGATTCCATCAAGATATAGTAAGGTTCCAATTCATAATATTTTCAAACATTAATTTAATAATTATTATTGCATACTAAAAACTATTTTTTTTAATAAAATATTATGTGGTTTTGTTTGGGTTGCTTAACAGTACTAGGGTGCAAAATATCAGCTCTATAGAAGTATTATTTAGGAAGATATACATAAAAGTCGAGAAGCTGATTTAACATTAGGAGCTCCAAACTTTCTGTACTCATTACATCGAAACGGTAAGACCTAATGACATGAACTTTGGTATCTGAAGTTAAATTTCGATATATATTTGAATTTGTGTGTCAAAATAGGGGGTTTCTATTGAAATTATATAGTTAGTGCGGAATTTAATATGAAGACGGCCCCTTACGCAAATTTTATGTATTTGAGTTTATAGAAGACGTTAGTTGCTGTCGAACGCCATCTTGTAATTTTCTCTACTTTTAAAATTGCTCGAATGAAGAGATATGTTTTTTTCGCGACTGTACATAGTTAAATTTTGAAATATCGAAGTTTGAGGCTCTAATATAGGAGTGGCTTCTGTTAACACATGAATTCATCTGCAACCTCATTCTCTGTGTGCAAACGAAGTACAAAGCTTGTATCAGTGTTCGAGGTGATCATACAGTTTACAAATGATTGCCTCCTCTCTTTTTCAAGTTTTCACCATTACTCTCCTATATTAGTCCTCCCACTGCAGTGTCACCACTTCAGTTTAAAGGCATTCTTTGTATTTCGCTTCGTTTGCTCGTACTTCTTTTGCTTTTACTCATCGGTTTGGTAACTCCGAATGTATCATTTAGGCGGTCACCAGGTCACCTCACTTCAAAATAGCAGCTGAAATTCTTCTGTTCTACACATTTTCCACGTCAGTGTAGTTGCTCATAAAACAGTTTCTAACATATTTAAAGAAAAGCAGGCCATGAATTTTTAAACTCCCTATTTCTTCCAATTATCACGTTTTTAAATAACTGAGGAGTTTTTCAAAGGGCACAAAATGTGCCGTTCAAAACAAATCGCTTTGAATAATTCAAAAAAAGAAAGAACTGAAAAAGTACCTTTCTCTTATTTCCGTCTTTTCTCTTTTCCTTGGCAGTCGAAACAGTAATTTAAAACGGGATTACGTAAAATGGCTTTAATGCATTCCGGTATTAAATTCGACATACGTTACGGGAATCCAAGTTAAAAAGACGTCCGACCAAATAACAATTATTTGTCAATCTGTTTTCCATTAACGATTTTTACATTTATATATCGCCCTTCCCATAAACACTGTTATTTTACCTTTCTCTCTGGTTGCCGAAACACTAGTACGTTTTTTTAGTTAATGCGTGAGAGCTCAAAATGCATTAAATTTATCTCCCCAGCTCCTGAAGCCATTCCGTTCGTCCACAAATTATGAACGTCTTATTTCATTTTGCGCTCTTTTCGTTGTTTTTTGAAGCGTGCGTTATTTTTTGTCTTGCGCAAGAAGGTTGCAGCTACGTAATTTCCGTACCCCGAATGCAACGGCGGTGCGTCGCAAAAAATAAAAGCAGAAATTGTTTCAGCTACATTAATCTCGAGCGTTGCGTTCCGACAAATAAGAGCGGGAAACGTCGCGAAGTTTGTTTTTTCTAATCTGAAAGCAAAAAGGAGACATTTAGATGTGTTCTCCGCTTCGAAATAAACTAATTTGAGGAAGATGGTTCGTGTGACAGAGCTTGTTCTGACGTCGGTTATTAATGGGGCTGCAATGAGAGGGAAACGGTTTTTTATTTTTTCGTGAATCCGTCGTGAGGTAAGAGCAATGAATGGACTGAAATAGTCTCGTAACTTTTGAAATGAGTAATCACCTGACATCTACTGGTAGTTTGCTTTGTATGAATGGTTTTGGAGATGTAGATGAACAGTGGTGCATTGCAGAGTAATGTCAAGTATATGAGTTCCCTGATTTGTATCTTTATCGCTCATTCATAGGGTTGTTTGCTGAAGCAGAATACCATAAATTATTTATACTTCTTATTTCCTTTTGGCAGTTTCCTTATGTTCAAATGGTAACGGTGTCTGCGTGTGGATTTTATCTAACTATAGCTGGTAAAAATGTGATGCACAGGCAACATTCCAAAGAAAAAATAATTTTGAAACAATAGCTCGTTTGTGAGTTGTTTTATCAAAAGATTCCAAACAGGGAGCATGTATTGCACATGGTTCATGAAGACATTTACACTTATCAATTCCTTATTTCACAGGAAAGTACTTTCTTGAATTATATAGTAACATAAACAGAACGCATTAATGAGATAAAATATCCGCAATTCGCTGTTTTGTTGCATGCATTCAACTGAGAAATGATGTGCATGAAATATTTACAGCACAAAAGATGAATAGGTATCGATTTATGCTTAGCATGAAATATTTCACCTGTGATTGTGACAAGAATATTACACTGATATTTCATTCTTCCAACTAAGTGGTTTGAGGTGGTACAGAATAACGGCCGGTTTTCAAAACATCATTTTATGGCTTGAGCGTGTAACAGCTGCTAGAAACTCAAAAGTTTTAATATGATTATTAATAACTGCAGAATGGGGGCTCAATAGTTTTGTTTAAGCATAGTCTTTAACTTGGTTGAATCTATGTTAAGTGGCGATTCCTTCTATACAGCATCTGTGTAAAATTAATATAAAATAGGGAAATAAGGCAAGATCTTATTACATTTTCGTACTACCAGAGAAACGGTCATCTATCAAAATAATTGTACTGCTATGGATTACGGAGGCTCAATAAACATCATGATAGTCATTATTGGGGTTCTTGTTCTCTCTGTACAAATAAGAAATATATAGAATATAGTAATATCTTAAAACTTATATAGGTGGTGGTCAAAATAATATGAACACTGGAAGGAAACATGGCTGTAAGTCGTCTTTGTGATACAGTCACGGAATTTAACACCAAAGTGGCCATCAAGGTGAACATATTAGCCTACCAGCAGCAGTTGCACGGGTTATACGTGAACATTCTGTCAACAGTCAAACACCGTTATGTCCGACGTCTCAGACTTCCACAGAGGCATGATCATTGGAGCGCGTCTCGGTGGAGCCTCAGGGACAAAAATGCCAAGCTTTCGGGTGTTGCAATGAGCACTGTGTAAATGTCATGACAGTCTACACAAAATTCGGTAAGACATCATCTTCGAAACCGACCAGAGGGCAAATGCCAAAGTTCACTGACGAGGACAGATATATGGTATTGAAACATATAATGGTCCGGAAGTATAGGACAACGTTGTCCCAGATAACCTCCTAGATGAACATTTATTTTCAAGACCTTTTATCAATCAAAAATATCAAACGGGAACTGCATGTTATGAATATCCATGAGAGAGTGGTTATTGCAAAACTATTGGTGACACCATGTAATCATTTGAAGCTGCGGCAAGGATGCCCAGATCACAGAGACGACTTTACGCTACAACCGTGGGATAGGTCACCTGATGTGGTTAATCTGCACTTACAAGAACATCGGGCGTGTTTATGGCTGGAAAATACTCTCAGAAGCTTTTCATGTTGACTGCTTCTATCCTACTGTTAATCATGAAGGGGTGTAGGATGTAATATCTTGGCGGGGTATAAGATCATTTTAGTACTGCATAGGTACAGGTTGGTTGGATTTTCTGGAGCAGGGGGCTATATTTGGCCAAGTTGCACCAAACACAAGACAACGTAATGAACATAAGCATACAAGGAAGGTATTAAAGACACAAAATACACCCAGGATATGTTACATTAATTGAACCTGGGCCGTCTATAGCTTGCAGAAACGCATCACCGAACGTTTTTCTTAAGTTGTCGCCATTATAGCATGCTTTCCCCTACACATATTTCATTGCTCCAAAATAGTTTTAGCGACAAATTAACATACTTAAATTAGATACATATACCTCTGAGAAAGATTTTCAGTGTAAACAAACCAGACGGAGTGTGAAGATTTTATTTCTAATATCCAAATGGTCTAATACCTTAAAATGTTTTTATTATCTTTTTACGATTTTTGGTGTTTGATCTAATTAGCGTTGACCAATCAATTGGCACATATAAATTCGGAATTTATTCCTTACAATTTTTATTGGCGAATTGCTGAAGTCCTAATCAGGAAACAAGCCAAGTGACGCCACATACGGAATACTGAAAGAAAACATGAGTATCGCAACAGAAACGCAATTGCCTCCTACATTTAGCTATACAAAATATTCTCCTCGTAACAACTTTCCATCTTTTAATTGGGTTTCTTACTGTTATCAAAATGAAGAAATGCTTTCAATTCATTTTTAACTCTTTTAACTGGTATTCTGTAAGGCAATTCCTCCTTTAAAATAAAAGTTAAATTATCTGGAGTCTCACCTTTGTTTTTACTGTCAACATTTCATTCAATCTCTGCACAGAACGAATTAGCTTCAACCACTGAAGTATTCAATATTTCCACTTCGTTGATATACTTTGATGAAAACAGTTTTATCTACACCTCGTTTTATTTCTCATTTCAATATTTAAATTCTTTTGAATCTTCCATGAACTTCACAGCATTGTCTTCTACACCAAACAAGAGTCATCCGATGGGGAAATTTAAGATTGCAACGAATAAAATATGACTTGAGTTTTGACTCTGCTGCCGCAGTACGCCTCGGAATCGATTCCTCTGAATTATAAAGTAGTTCCCTTGATATATCGTTTCACAGAGCGCATAGAAAAGATCCGGTAGAAAATAGAAACACCATCTACGAGTGATGCATAGATTGAAGATGTAAAACAAATAAATATACGCTCGTCTCGTTTCCTGAGAGAGCAATAACGTGTGAAATATAGACACGCTATTTGCTTCCAAATATATTTTCGGAAATCGATCGGAAAACCCATTTCTACTTCAAGCAGTAAGGTGACTTTTAGATTTTAGATTTCCTTGCAGATGCACCTGGTTGTGCAGAGGAGCTGTTTATTGATTAATGGAATTGGATTTGTAATAAATAGTATGCATCTTCATCTGAGAAAATTATTGTAATATCTGCTTTTTTATTAGTTTTTTTGTTTAACTTGTGTAAGGAGTTTCGAAGGAATTTTATGCCCCTCCAATAGTTATAATTTAACTCTCCCAAGGGCATTGAAACGTCTCGTGTCCCATCTCCTCTGAAATAGTTAATTAAATGCATAAATATTATAGGTAAAGTATGGTTAATCCTCCAAGTGGATCCATTAAGATCCTCATAGTCCTCATCCATTAAGATCTGACTAATTTTGCTAATGACGATGTATCTCGTCAACAAGATACTGCCGACTTTTTTATGATGACGGGACCAAAATCTGGTCAATTTTGTTTTCTAATGACGAGATATATCGTCCATCGAAATCTGCTCAGTTGTGTTTTCTAATGACGAGATATCTCGTCCATTGAAATCTGGTCAGTTTTACTATTGACGAGATACCTCGTCGAGACTACGACCAAGAGTTAAGTACATCTTTTTTTTCATTTGATATTCTGATGCATAAGAATACGATAGATGGAGGGACATTGTATACCACAACTTCCTTTAAAAACACTAAAAATACTAGGGTTTTTAAGTAACTAAAAGTGCTACTACTAAAAAGATCTAAAAGTATTCAAACAAAAATAACTAAAAGTATTATTACTAAAAAGAGTTAAAAGTACTAATAATAAAAAAGCAGAAAGTGCAACTACTAAAAAAATTAAAGTATTTTACATTAAATGACTTTATATGGGCTACGAAAGTTAAGTTTGGAAAAAAGGCTTGCTTTTTTCCAAACTCAATTTTCGTAACCCATATAAAGTCCTTCAAGAGCTTTAACCTTTTTGGACTAATACTATAATCGACTTTTAAAAATGTTTACTGTTTTACAGACAGTTTGGTTTAAAAAGCGATAATAATCAGTTTTACATTATGATCACGCAATTATTTACTCAACAAAGGTAGATAGCTTTAAAATTACCATATACTTTTAGTTTTAAAGCTTAGCGTGAAGTATATCCTGCATTTAACTTCATCATTTTTGCATTAGAAGCTACACTTGTGCTTCAAAAATGAGGTGTTTCTTGAATAACTTTACTATTGGAATTGTAGTACATAAATATCTTTTAGTGGTCAGGGACAATAATCTAATTGTACATTTGTTATAGGTATTTGAGGCTTAAACATTTTATAAAACGAAAAGAAAAAATGAGAAGAAAGCAAAATGAAATCCGTTTTCACAAATTTCAACTTAGCTATTTGAAAGAAAATAACAATGAGCTTTACTCCGTTACTTTATTTTTTAAATGAATATTCATCCACTAGGTGTATAAATATAAGTCATCAACAACAGCAGATACCTTCTGCCTTTGAATTATAGATAATATAGATCACCCTCCAATTCAATGTCACCTCGGATGTCATTAAAAGAAAGAAAAAAGAAAGAGGGAAAGAAAGTTAAATAAAGGAAGAAGAGAAAAAAAGGAAATAGAAAAAAGAAATCTGTTGATTATAAAATGATGCTACACCCGATAAGATAAATTTTACTGGTAATAAATTTTATAAGAGTAAGGTTTGTACGTTTTTTTCTTATGAGTTAGTTAAATCTCATCCCGATGAGAACAACAGCTATTTCTCAAATAGTTAAAATACCAAAACAGACACATGACAGAGAGCATACATCAGAAAAGTCACTTTTTCCACAAAGTGCGAAAACGAGTTCAGCAACATCACAATTCATATAACTATTATTTTTACTTATACCTAAAATGCATGAGTTATTTGCGAAGTATAATAAAGAGTGTGTTCCTTCCTATAATTTTAGTTTCATTATTTATTTTTATTTTAATCTCTCAGCCCTCTTTGACATTCAGTCCAAGCTTACCTATGCGCTTATAACTGGACAATAAGCTTTAAACGAGAGCAGTTATTCCAATTAGAATACACACCTTTTACGGATCACTGAAATGCGAACGGTAAAATATTCAGAATTCTTGTACTTCCAGCCCGAAGTAAATGCAGTAAGTACCGTGGGCTGTTGACTATATACTAATCTCTGAATGGCGGAATCTGTTTCATCGGAAACCAATGCTGGGCTGCGTATTTCGAAGTCTGGCTTTAATTCATTAAAGGAAATGCAACGCTGGAATAGCTGAATTTAATTAAGAAGAGATGGTGCACGAATTGATCTAGTTTGTGCCCTTTAGACTTAACTGATTACAATAGTGTGCTGAATAGAATCATATATCTTGTAAGTGGATAACTGATCAGATTTTCCTTTGTCACCAACGAAAACTGACTTCTGATACTGGTGAAAATTGAGTTATAAAGCTGAGCTACTTCAATTATAAGTTATGTTACGAATAAAAAAGTGTAATTTTTGTCAAGCAATCAACCAAGTAAGAATGAACATGTCTAGAATTTGTGTACATGTACTATAATATGTTTTGATTAAACGTATTGTAAGATTTTTGCATTGATACGTATATAAAATATATTATTTTGCTTTATAACATCAGTGGTTTATACAACATATTTGCGTTCATTGTAGTATCTTTATAATACTTTAAAATGTAGAGTTGTAATTTTTTATGATACCATAACTCAATTATAAATACTCGTAGTTAACAAAGATAATGTATAATTCGTCACTTGACAAAAGATTGTATGGTGTTCTTACGTCTTATTAATATATAAAGGTGGGTTATAATTTTGTCTAAATGGGATTTTTGTCTAAACAGTCCTTTTTACTATCTGACGTGTGTGCGGGTTATTTGGTGTTTTTCTATGTTTGGTCAAAATTCCAATTTTTGTTGAAAATGTGTCCTTTTATTCTTGAAAAGGATGTGCCATTTAGACGTTTCACTTTAAATTCGTGTTCATTTATTAAGGAATAGCTAGAAAATACTAAAGATTAATATGATATATTAAGAAATTCTGGAAAATAAAAGTTTTATATTTTAAATTACTTTTAGTCACTTGTCATTGAATTGTGCATGTTGAAAAGAGCCTTAAAACAAAACAAATGTTTTCATCAGAATTGATATCACCTTTTAGTAATACAAAAGAAAATAATTTTACATAGATATATGATTATTTTCACAAACTAATCGAAAAATTTGAAGAATAGGTACCCCCACATAAATTAAAAGCTCCTATTTCATTCCTCACTTCCATTCATGATTATTGTATTAATTGAATAAGGCATTATCTATTTGAGAAATAACTTTTCCTCCTTGGAGTCAGGAGCATCAGCACAAAAACATACTCGTGAAGATAAAAGTGCACGTAAGCCATATCAGTTGTTGCAAATTGGCTTACCTCAAGCACGCAGGTCAATTACATCCCTACAAATATTTTTATCAGGCCCGCTATGAGATACAGCCCTCCAAATACGTTAACTGTCCCACAGTTAATAGTCTAAATAGGTGAACAACATATATTCCTCTATGGATAAGTTTAACCAGCCCGTAGACCAGTTATAGCCCTCCAAATAGGTACCCTATCTGCCTGCTAAATGCGACCTTCCGAATAGTAGACCACATACGGATACCAGATATTTCTAGAGGATAATCATTCATAAAAAATAAATACATAAAAAGATAGAAAAGCACAGCTTAGTATTATTTTGCAAATAGGTACTTTGCAATTTGAGCAAGCCGATTTATATATAACCTTGTTTCACATTTTCTTTCTTCTATTTGCAGTAGCTGACGGGATAAAAACGATAGATGTACTTTGAAAAGAAAAGTCGCTCTAAGTTAATGTCTAAAACCGGTATGTTCCTTAATACCGAATCTTCGGCAAATTCTCAGACGAAACATCAAAAGAAACATGTATTTCAAATGAAAATATTTTCGGATTATAATTCTTGATCGACACAAATATATACAAAAATATTATCTCAAAATTCGACGGGGCTTACATTATAACACATTAAAGTCTTTGGTGCATTGTATGATATTAATTTTATGAAGAGTCATTGTACGAAACACAATGTGTTTAACATGAGCTTGCACGGCAAGGAGTCCAGGCTGCAAACTAACAATCTAATCTCTCGTTGCAGCTATGCCGGAGCTATGGGCTGTTGCCGGCCGTCGGATCTCCTTGCCGTGCAACCTCTCGGAACCAGAGGACTCGGTCACCCTCATATTGTGGTACAAGGGGGAAGCCAAGGCTCCCATCTACACGCTGGACGCTAGGAAAGGGGCCCTAGACAAGGCTAGACACTTCCCATCCACGGAGCTGGGAGCTCGGGCCAACTTCGTCATGGCCTCGGACCCGCCCACGCTCGATCTGAACCCAGTCCACGCTGAGGACGATGGTGTGTACAAATGTCGGACCGAGTTTAAGAGGTCGAGGACCCTGACACAGTTGGTGCGGTTGCATGTGATTGGTAAGTTTTTCCACAGACCCTCTGAGTGTCACAAGATTTACGAGTTGACCTAGACTTGAAATATAAGTAGATTGAGCATTGATATTGAGAGGACCTTCAAAAAGTGTAACTAGCATGTCGACTAACAGTCGCTTGAGTGCTTTGTAAAAAATAACATGGTGCCCGATTTTTCAATTTATCGCCTCGTTTGGCTATATAACATCTTATGACAAGGAAGGTATGTGAATCCGCATTTCTATAGAGTGGCGACAAAAATGGTGAAATAGCCAGTCTAATACACCTAAGTCGCGCAGATCAGACGACAAATCAATGGATGGATGCTTCTCTCGTCTCTTGGACCAATCAGATGATGAATGTTCTTTTCCACACGGCAGACGCAAGTAGTCTAAGGGTCATACTACTACTAGTATTAACCACATGATCCTGGGCACATACATACGAAGGTTACTATTGCTCACTTTACTTTTATATTTCTTCTATGGTTGTATACTACTCCATTTATATTTAAACAATCAAAACGACCAAATAGCAACGTTTGCTTCTCTGAAAAACACATTCTGTGTGTGCGTTGGTTGCATATAAGTTACACTTCCTAATATCATATTTTCTGCATTTGGGATAAATTTCCTACTCTAATTCTGATTTACAATTTTTTGTCTTTATTTATTGACTCGTGACGTACTCATTGATGACTTACTTATCAACATTAGTTGGACCGTTATTTTCACGTAAATTATTTCTAGCAGCAAATTAATCAGGCACCCATTATACATTTTCCATTCTGTGCCATCCCGAAAAGTATAAATTTGAATTATTAAGGGCATCTGTCCAAATTATTCACTTTCTTCTATGTTCAGATCTTATTATGTTCACATAATCCGGTTTCTTCGTCAGAATCTATAGCGGAACAAGAGACCTAACCACTGTCAGAATCCTTTTCGTATGGTTTCGCAACAAAAATACAATTTTACCAGGATTTAGATATTTTCTGTGAGTCATTTGTTTTTATGTCTGAGAGGATTGAAAATTACTTGTGAATATGTTGCCTTTGGAATAATAACTGCATACGAAGCACTAACTTAGACGTGAACACGCAAGTAAGACTGACTCATTTTCACCTTTGAAAGGGGATGTCATATTCAAGGTCAAAAACACGAAAAAACAGACTATTAAATTAACAGATGTTAGAAATTTACCTTTTTCTATTTCCGAACGGAAGTCATTTGGACTGTGATATTTGATTGGTGTCATAAAAACACCAGTGGACGTTCTAGATTAAATTTAACTGTAGAATGTTTCTAAACTGAGTTAAACAAAAAAATATTATGCTGTGCTTGTTGAAAAAAGGATTAAAAATCACAAGAAATTGTCAATGTCAGACTAAAATGTGAAAGGGACAACACTCTAAACGTGCCCGGGGTCGAAATGACACCACCGGGGATTCTAGAGTTAAAAGAATGATTTAGTTTAGTGTTTTCACTCTTAGTTCACGGCTCTTTTTATCTAGACGTTAATATTTCAAACTTTTCTTTGTTTTTCAAAATTCCAACTGAAGAATTAAAATGTAAATTAAACTAAATATTCAAACCTTTAATTAATATCACCAATATTAATATCAAATTGGTAAAAGCGGTAAATAACATTCTTGTACCAAAAGAAAGATTATTAAAAAAAATATTGTAATTTTTTTCTCCGAAAGCATATCAATTCAAAATAAGACTTGAGAGTTTCACTCGCAACATATGAACCACACACATTGCTTTCCGATACAGAGTTTGGACTCCACGGGATAAACAATGCTGTAATTCAGACCTGATGCAAAAATGTAACAAATTATTAATATAGTTTGAGCAAAGTAACCAGAGTTATCAATGTTTGATAAAAAATTAAATTAGCTTCGATTGTGCAGAACCATTGATACTTAAAATCATGTAACTACCAATACATGCTTGCTGTTTTCATCTATGAAAAGAATGATACAGTTAAACAAAGCGCGTTAATTGGGGTTATTCCAGAAAGAAACAGTGGATTGCGTTTTAAAATATCTGCATAATTATCGGTTTTCATTAAAATAATCCCCAATTCTACTCTCTTTTCGAAACTTCGAGTATCAACTAATGCGCCTCCCCTTTTCACGATGATTGAAAATTCTTTAAAATATAAACAATCTGCCTGAAGATATTCTTAAAATAGACTCCTTATCCACCTCAGCTAACAGAGTAAAATCTTTAGAAGACGGGACAGTATAAACACGATCATCGTCTGTAAAAGAAACTGGAGTAATCAAAGAAAGTCTTAGCAAGATCATGAAAATAGGGAAAAACCTCGTTATGCTATTGAAGACTCTTTCTCCTGGAAAAAAAGAAGAAAAAACTAATTAAAAATGTCGAGAATATAATAAAATGGCGACGCAGAGCAAGTTTTAAACGAATGATCTTTTCTCACTCGCTGCAATGATGTCTTTATTGTGACAGCTGCCCTTAATCGGTTAATTTCATTTACAGGCTCAGGATAATTACCCTTCTTCCCTCTTTGAAGATATAACTTTTTGATTACTTCTGCCGAGAAAAAAGAGCTCCACTCACCATTCTGAAAAATTTTCCGCTACGCTTTTTCTTTCTGTTTTTCTTACGCTGGGAGGATTTTTTATCCGGATATGCTCACCTCTTCGTCTCTTTCCCGACTTTTAATTGTTCTTTTTCAGCTGGTATGCTTTCACCACCTTTTCATGAGGAGAGTTACTTCCAACTGCTTGATCAAAATTCAAATTATATGCAGTTTTTTCGCGAGGAGTGCATATTCTTGGGGAATAATTAAAATATTTCTCATTTGATGCAGTATATTATCAGTTTATTTTCTTCTCGTTGACACCATCCTTCTATGGCAACTAGACCATCTTCATGTTTACGTGTTTTATTACCTTCATCTTGAAACCTGTGCATCACGACTAACGTGTATGACAAAACACCATCTCCTTATTTTGAAGGTATTTATTCATTGAGAGAGAGGGAATTATTTTGCTATATTTTTAAGCAGCTGAACCCTCCAAGTGATTTCGATAAGATATCTAGTCCAGAAAGATTTTACCGAGTTTGCTGATGACGAGTTATCTCGTCATCAAAGTTTTACCGATTTTTTATGATGACGATTTAAGTATCTGATCAGTTTTCTTCTAATGACGAGATATCTCGTTCATCAAGATCTGGTCAGTTTTGCTAATGACGAGGTACCCCATCGAGACAACACCCACCAGGAGAGTTAAATAACAAAGCATTGTGTTTATAAAACGATAAATACTGTGTCATAATATATTAAGTTCCCGTTAGGACTATAATACAGGAAACCTTTAATTCAAAAACTATAATAAAAGTTTAACTCAGATTGCTATAATGGGTTTGCAAGTACGGGGTGTTCCGCTTAGGACTATGAGGAAAGAAAAATTTTGGAAATAAATCATGGCAAGTAATGAAAATATGATATTTTCTCTTATTCAAATCCTAAACTGAACACCCTGTGTATATGAACTATCATACAATCTAACTTCATTTCGTAATTCCAGAGCTGCTAGCTCCGATATCAGAGTGTCTTTTATATACATGAAATCCCACGGTCATGAAATAAGAATTGGATAAAATCGAAATAAAAGACTGAATTGTACAATCTTGTCAAGTGTCCTCTTTAAAAGTTCTATTCGGTGCAGGAGAATTAAATGTACTCCAAAGTGTCCTCTTCCACTAAGTAAACAAGTCAGTCCAAGAACCTACACAAATAGGCTTGAGTGTATGAACAATTCTGATCTTAGCCGCAAATGTAGATGGAAGGCGACTGATCTTCGTTTCATAAACCAATAGACCAATCATTAGGCTTCTGTTTGAAAGAAAAGAGGTGGTGACTAGCATATTTCCAGGTGTCAAACCAACTCTACCTACAATCGGTTTTCATCTTACTTAGGCTCCATCAGAATGGCATCCATGGCTAAGGAAGTGGAACCGACTTTGAAGACCATTTGAGTGCCATTTCGTTGCCATGGACTCCATAATCTCCCGTAATACACTGAAAAATTAATAACTAATTAATGTGTGTGTGAATAATTTCTTTAATACGGAAAAAAACTACTTGGTTTGGGCTGTTCTAGACATTAGGAAGTCACCGTATAATAGTTAGAAATGCGAATTGGTTGTCTTCATCCAGGGAGAGACAACGACTCAAAGAAAATCTATAACCAACAGCTCAGCTTCAATATGTATGAACTATCTTACATTTCTGGAAAGTATAGCTTCTGTTAATATTTTGCAAATAAAAATTTAAAATGGTTCCAAAAATTTAAAATTGAATTTATTACTTTACGCAACAACTGTCACGTGGGAAAAAAGCATGGAAGTGTCAGTTTTAATCCTCTTGTTATCAAGCTCAGGTGTGAACTGGTCATCTGATAGTGGTTCAAAATTACGTGGTGTTGTCCTCGGATCTTTCACTTCGGGGGTTGATCCCGGACCGTTGCCAATAGCCCATTGTGTTGCTCGTGTGACGTTAATTAAAATACTTATCTCTTGTAATTAATGTACTTATGAGTATAATTAGCGCTTTTTATAATACATATTACTTAATAAGCTTATTCGTGTTCTTTCTCATTAATATTGCTATTAATGATAGTGACTGTGAATGGTGAAAATTAAACTATTTATAATTCAACTCAAGCATGGGTGTGTTTTATCTCTTAAAATTTATTCCATGGAATTTTTCTTAGAAAGTAGAAACGTGATTAAGAAAGACTTTAAAATTACCAAGTATGTTTGTTAAAATTATATTTAATTTCATAAGTTATTATTTTTAAATTTGAATAAAATCTTTTACTCTCCATATTTTTCAGTAAAGAAGAATTAACAAAACAATATTTGTTTGTATTATCTTCTTAATGCTAATCAATTACACCACTTACCTTTTAAAATATCCTTTATTTTTAGCTTATCACACTTTCGATTCAATTCAAAAAAAAATTTTGTGTAGCGCAAGTAATTAGGAGAAGCACAACGATAACTACTGAAAATGCTGAGACTTATGATTAAATATTTAATTTTATCATCAACAAAGGCTAGTAAATCTCCTCTGTTCAAAATCCATAAATAGGTAGGATGCCACTGTAAAAAATCGATATAGCCTACCACCAGCAATTATACAAATGAAAATACGTGAAAACAAGTTTGCTCTGTTGGCTAACTTTATAACACCACTAAAACTAAATCACTTTATCACACCAGTGTAGCATATGAACTTAAAGTAAGCAAGTGGATTATTTCCAACCGTTGTCATTTACAATATTTCTCTTATAGCTAAGGTGAAGTGGGGGAAGCTGTTTTCCTAACTAAAATTACTTTGCACGACCACATGCTACAGTGTTCTAAAAAAAATTAAAAATATAGATTTCTCACGTTCAACTTAATTATAATTTCTAATTTTTAATGCAATGTAGTCAGTATTCTAATTGAATGCAAGGTAGTTTAGAATAAGGAAATTTAACCAAAGATTTTGGATTCAAAGCCTTTGTGATAATCTCAAATTTAATTAAAAGCGATTTGTTAAACGTTTTCTCGAATATGTTATGGGGGTACAAATTCAGAGACTTAAGGAGCACCTCTTTAGGTGTGAATGGGAATCACAACCCCGACGTACCCGAGTGATCTGTTTCCGCTTCTGTCTCGCAACGCCTATAATTCTGCTTTTTCCTCACCCTCGTTTTCTTGGGTTTGGCGCAGCTTAGCCAAATATGGCCCCTGCGCCACAAAACCTAAAACCTTCGGCAATGCAGTTTTGTTAAACATATTCTAATGATTTTATCTCCTTTAGGTACTGACATTAGATAAAATAATTGCATTAATACACTAGCACAGATTCTTATCTAATCCTTATTTGAATTTTACACGTAAAATAAAGACAAGAGGTATCCAATAAACAACCATAAAAGATGCATTTCACATTATTTTTCATACTTTCGCCAAATGTCTTGAGCAATGCAGTTTTAAAATTGCCTTTTTTACTTTCTCTGAGTTCGCCAAATATTTGTTTGTAAGGAGGAAAACAAGCTGTTCCAAGGAAAAAGCTCAACCACAAATAGAAAAGTGTATTGATAATACCTTTGTTCATCATTTGGCTCCAGACAGTCGCTGGGACATATATGCCTTTTTACAAAAGCTCCAATCGATCCCGTAGACGAACCATTCTGCTTCACGTTTCGAAGTTCACGCTGCTGATTTCGAATTCTAAATGGATGTTTATACGTGTTTTCTTCTTCCTTTTTCGATAATGATAAAATGTTTAGTTCAAGCGTGTCTCACTAACATTCAACGCATATGAATTCTCCTTTAGATGCTTTCGTCTTTTTTCTTCTTTCTGAAAAGAGTTGGAATAGACGTTCAAAAAGGAATTTTTTTTCACTCTTG
This sequence comes from Meta bourneti, assembly GCA_933210815.1. Taxonomy (NCBI): domain Eukaryota; kingdom Metazoa; phylum Arthropoda; class Arachnida; order Araneae; family Tetragnathidae; genus Meta; species Meta bourneti. The sequence goes on along the minus strand of OW119923.1, from coordinate 65,674,634 downwards.
TTGGAAGGGGGTTATCTTCGAAGACCATCTAAAATTCGATAAGCATTGAGTTTCCCTTTGTAAGGACTGCTTGCGTACATTTTGGGTGTTTAGTATAAAAACAGAGGAGGAAAGAAAGAAAGCGAGTGAATCTCCATTTCACGGTAATGGAAAAAAGAAACAAGTAGGAAAAGCATATTGAATCGCAAAATGTATTCTTGAAGTTTTGTGGTCCCTGTACGGTTAGGAATGGCATATAATATTGCATGATACTTCTCTTTAAAATTAAAGCATCTCCACACACACACACACACACACATATATATATATATATATATATATATATATACATATATATATATATATATATACATATACATATATATATGTGTATATATATATACTATATATATATAATGTTATTTCCCCTCCCCATGTTTCATCTTTTTATGGTCAATTGAAAATATTTTTGCTTTAATGACCTCTCTCAGAAGTTTAGGCATGGCTCCCACAAGTTTTTTAGTTTGTCCTGGAATAATTTTGACAGACGTCCAGAATGGCACTTTTCAAGTTACTTTTGCTGCTGGTATCTTAATTTTTTAGTTCACAAACAATTTCTTCCCGTCAATGTTCCATGGGGTTTAAATCAGGAGACTGGTGTATGTGTAGTTGCTGCGACAAATGGTAAAGGCATCATCCTTTACAGAACGTTGTAGTGTGTTTTGAATCGTTGTCCTGTTCGAAAATAAATGGTCTTCCAAGAGGCAGTTTCGTAGCGTTAACAAGTATTTTGTTTCAAAATGTCTAGGTACACATAGCTATCAATTTTACCTTCAATGAAACATAAACTATACACACCAGAAGAACTCATGCAACCAAATGCCTTTACATTTACTCCACCATGTTTTACAGCTAAGCATAAGCTTTTGTTTGCATTTGATGTTTTGGTTTTCTCCGTGCCATGACTAGTCCATCTGAATCATAGAGACAAAATTTTGATTCATCCCTGAAAAGTACAGAATCCCAAAACATTCAGGGCTTGCATGCTTTTTGCAAACTCCAGACGCTTTCTTCTGTTAAGTTTGCTAATGAATATCTTCTTACGTGTAACATGCCCATTGTTGTTTTTTATTACTTTTCTTAGTCTGAGGTTATATTTTAAGATTGTAATCAGTTTTCAACAAGGATGCAAGTTGCGGTGCACTAGTTCTTGGATTACCGCGAACCTTTCGCAGAATGTTCCTCGTGTATACGGCTAAATTTCTGAGAGCTTCCGGATCGGTTCCTATTTTCTAGTTTCTACCTAATTATATCTTTCAATGATTTTTACCGTAGATTCCGATTTGTCTACGATTTTGCCAATATTTTACTCATTGATAAAGAGTCATTTCTCAACTTTATGACCAACTCGCGAATAGTTTTCAGAATTCCCATTTTAGGTGATCCCCACTGGTATAAAAATTGTTTGAAATGATTACATACATTATACTGAAGTTCTTTTCATTCTATAATTATGATAATTGAATGCGCTAGACTTAGGACAGCTAGACTACGTTCTAATCAATTTGCATAGTGCGTAAGGAAACATTTTGCCTTTCATTTTGTATGATTTAAACAAAGTTTTAATTAATTACTTTTTATTTGTGAAAATAAAGGAATTTTGGTTGCGAAGATATTCTCTAGTATGAAATAAGTTTCTTGTGCAGTTTCTGAATCTTTGGTGAGATTTCTTTAGAAGTTGTAATAATTTATACGCCGTTTTCGTTTCCATACGGAAACGTTTTATACCCACTGTATATTTACAAGTGTGTGGGTGGGTGTGTTTTATGAACGCTAAAGCCGAATGATATAGTATCGCGAGTAAGATAATAATAACTCAACTAAAGAAAATTAAAGGGAAATTTTGAAGAATATTTTAAAGAAGGAAGTAGTGTTGGTGGGTCAGGGAGGAGCCTGACCCAGACAACACAAAACGGTGTTTTCTACGTATCAGCAGCAGTAAGCTAAAAATTGCTCATACATTCCACAAACACCATAATGAAAAATATGTGAAAATAAGGTAACCAATGAACACATCAAAAATTAAAACGTTATAAAGACACAACAGTTTGGAAACAAACACAACGCTAATCATTCAACAAATGTAGTCAACTTGTTAAAAAAATCACAACGCTAACTGGTAATAAATGTTAGTTTTTAGTTTCCAAAATAAAGTATAATATATTATTCCTGCTAATATTTTTAGAATTGATAGAGTTCAATTCCTGCTTTTTTAGCATCTCTATCAATTCTAAAAACATTAGCAGGAATCGAACACTATCAATTCTAAAAAAGTAGCAGGAATCGAACTTTATCAATTCTAAAAAGCAGGAATCGAACTCTATTAATTCTTAAACGCAGGAATTGAATACTATCTATTATTTGTTTGATCTTTAATTTTAGTCGTCATCTGACCGTGGTTCAAAATTACGTGGTGTTGTCCTCGGATCTTTCCCTTTGGGATTGATCCCGGACCGTCACCAATAGCCCATTGTGTTGCTCCAGTGTGACGTTAATTGAAATACTCCTACTCCTACTCCAACACTTGTTTTTTTATTAATTGAACACTCTCACCGCGGAACTGTCATCATATTACTAATGTACTTAATTTATGATACATTATGGGGGTGTGGGGGGTATTTCAATTAACGTCACACTGGAGCAACACAACGGGCTATTGGTGACGGTCCGGGACCAATCCCAAAGGGAAAGATCCGAGGACAACACCACGTAATTTTGAACCACGGTCAGATGACGAGGCAACACCTGAGCTGGCACCCCACTCTCCAAACTTCCACACCACGCCAACGTGAGGACATTTGAGGCCACGACAGATTTAACGTGCACCAGCCCCCTTTGTACACGACGGTGTTTGGCTGGATTCGAACTCGCAACCCTTCGGTTGCAAGTCCGTTACTCTTCCAACCGGGCCACCGCGGCCCGATACATTATGGTGTCCCGTAGTATTAAAATTTTTTGGCGCGTTATCAATGACATTTAATGGCGATCTTGGTGCGTAGTGTGACGGAATATTATAGCTGATGTTTCTTTAATGATATGGGTAAGCTAATGCTTTTTTACGGTCTACTATTGTGTTTGTTATTGCGTTTGTGCGTGTTTTGAATTTGTTGCGTCTTTTAATATTCTGTTTTTAACTCATGCGTGAACTTTTTGTCTTATTTTCGTTTTTACTTTTGTTCATTATGATGTTTCTGGAGGGGGCGGGTAATTTTTGGCGTACCGCTGCCCACACGTAGAAAACACCATCTGGTGTTGTCTGTATCAGGCCTGATGACACCCTAATCCACCATCACCGCTTCACTTTTGGAAATATTCTTAAAATTTCCCGTTGGTTTTCTTTAATTGAAATATTAAATTATTTTGATTGCCATGCCATGCCTGCGACTTCGGCTCGCATGCTTGGACTGTCCTGACATTTGCTTCCTGTTTGGCTAATGCTTATACTCCGCTTTTCGGCTTTCTACCTGTTTGCATTTTTTAGCTCTTTAGCTTTTTAAATGTTATATGTTATATATAATTAAATATATATATATACATATTTATATATATCCGCACTTTCACTATAACACATCTTTAAGTTTGTCACACTTTCTTCTTCGCATGCATGCTTAGATTGATACTACTGTCGTCACGTTACCACCGAAATTTGACCTTGATAGCGTCATTTTTCTTGCTTCTGCATCAGTATAAACATGACAGCTCCTCTAGCAGTGTGTAGCAAGGAGGAATAAACAGCGGTGATCCGATTTCTATGGTCAGAAGATGTGCCAGGGGCTTAAATTCATCGTAGGCTTACAACACAATACGGGGACAGTGCTCTACCACGTAGAAGTGTGTATGAGTAGATCGAGAAGCTTAAAAGAGGCCGGAAAAGCGCGATGCACGAAGAAGCTGGACGCCTGTCAACCTCCACCACTGACGAGAAGAATCAGCAAGCTCGAGAAATGGTTCTGGCAAAACCGACGAGTTACCATCTACAATGTAGCGTGTTGTCTGCAGATTAGACGAACAAAGAAGTGGGGGAAGCGATGCATAAATCTTTGTCCGACCCACCGTAAACCTTCTTAGAGGGAATACGCAAGCTTGTGGACCGCTGGACCAAGTGCATCGAAAAGGAAGGAGAATTAATTATCTTAGTCTTTATATTTCTTGTTCATTACCACCTAAATGATATAATGCTCTGTCACCAAGTAAATTCCGGACTCGAGTCTCGGTTTGTAAGCGCATGAATGTTGGTGATTGTCCCTATTTGGGGTAAAGGTGGCTTACCTACTTGGTACTAATTCACAAACAGTAGTCAGTTCGCTCTTTGTAGTGCCGATGGCCAAAGAAGTTAGTGGGCGGGCAAAAGAGATAAAAAATATCTATCTATGTTTATATTTCTACTGCACTTAAGTTGTTTATATTTTTTCTGCAATTAAATTTTCTACTCACAATATTAAATTATTCGTTAAACGAAAATATAATTGTATGGGCAACTAAAATTGAGGTTTTAAATAATATTTGGGTGAAGTAACCATATACAATAATATCTGACCAAGAAGGTTTGTACTAGATTTAAATCTGATTCCTTACATGCATCAATCTTGATTTCCATCTTATGCTTGAGTTTCTATAACTGAAAATACTCTTGACCTTTTGGAGAATTATGAAAGAACAGTCTAGTTCCCAAAAACAAAAGGGCCGCGGTGGCCCGGTTGGAAGAGTAACGGACTAGCAACCGAAGGGTTGCGAGTTCGAATCCAGCCAAAACACCGTCGTGTACAAAGGGGTCTGGTGCACGTTAAATCTGTCGTGGCCTCAAATGTCCTCACGTTGGCGTGGTGTGGAAGTTTGGAGAGTGGGGTGCCAGCTCAGGTGTTGCCTCGTCATCTGACCGTGGTTCAAAATTACGTGGAGTTGTCCTCGGATCTTTCCCTTTGGGATTGATCCCGGACCGTCACCAATAGCCCATTGTGTTGCTCCAGTGTGACGTTAATTGAAATACCCCCCCCAAAAAACAAAAATTGTGGGAACTAAAATCATGCACGAATGACGAAATGGCAGATGATAGCTTTACTCGCAGTGTTTTTTATTGTTTCAAAACTTTTAAACTGCTTTTTCTGGGAAAACAGACTTTTTGTCTTGTGATTCTCATACACAAGGAATACTATTTGTAGTATTATTTTTCTATACTTTTTTAGAATGTATTTGATTTTTTAGTTTTTCAAATTGTTTGTCTCAGCATGTATTTAGGCTGGTTCCAGTTTTACCGCCACTTAGTTGTTTAATGAATGTATCGAACACCAACCACATTTTGCCCTTTTAAATTATATTTCGGAAATATATTTCTTTGTACAGAAATAGCTACCAGTTTTCTGCTAATTTATATATTGATCTAAATTTTGTTAATAAATGCTTGGTTGGTTTGGGGGTTTTATGGCGCAAGGGCCATATTTGGTCATGCTGCGCCAGACACAATACAACATCAAGTAACTGACACACACAAAGTGAAAGCTTTACTGACACAGAAGAGAGAAATAAATACACCCAGGAAGGAATGCACTTTGCAGGAATCGAACCTGCGCTGCCTACAACTATCAATAAATGTGATATCACTTCGTTCATGCATCACAATTTACAGAGCAAACTTGAAATATCCTAAACATGCTTTGTCGGGATTGATTTAATATAAGAGGACATTCCAAACCTGATTCCCACGAGTGTTTGATCGATACTAAAGATATTAGTTTCGACAACTCCAATGCATGTAATTTTACGCGTGAATTGTAAACAGAAAAGATGTAATTAGAATTCATGTAAACCAAATTCGATGCCAAATTGATGGAAATGTTTACATTTCGCACTAAAGTTTTTCTACGTTGTTACATACTAGTGGATGGTAATCTGATTTGTATACCTGATTATTACATCAATCGAAGTGTGTAAAATAATATGAAATACGGAAGCAAGTATTATTAATTAGAAACTTTCATTCCAAAACTGATAACGCATGATTCGTGTGTGTTGATTTACATACCTGACTTTAAGCAAATAAGGGACATATTTTAGTAAAATGAGGTAATATGGAATATGTCTATAGCACATTTGAGAATTTACAGATGGTTCCAGGTACTTCTATTACTTATGAAACATGAAATATTTTATCATTCCTGTAAACGATAAGCAAATTAATATTATCTTACACTAACATTTTCACTATAAAATAAATCAGTTGATTCTATGATGTTTATTTGACAGTTACAAATTGAAGAAACCATCTGTGATAAATAGGAGAAAACTTTGACAAAACTATACATTTGATAGGATAGCATTGAAGGTATCCTCTATCCAAAATATAAAAGTTTCCAGACAAGGTAATTCGATATTGATATTAATTTTAAAGAAAGGTATTTTAATTCATTAAGATGAGTAGGAGACATTCTTCTTTCAATTCATGCTACGAAAGTAGTGAAATCAGAAAATTTAAAATGCAATATTTCAGAGAAAAAATACGATTATAATACAGTTTTTTCCTAATTTTAAATTAAAATTTTTGTTGGTGAAATATTACTTCTATAAAACTCGTCACAGTTATAACTATGTTTATATTATAATGCTTAGAAAAATGTGATAATACAGTTATTTCAAATCATATATATGTATAAATATGTGCACTTGGTCAAATCTGCATACGAGGAAAGTGGTTTCTTTAAGTACAGTGGCACTGCAATCCTAATCTTTAAAAATTCCTCTCTATGACTTGTTAGTATGACTAGCTACGATCGCAAATACCACATTCACATTAACAAAGAAAGAGTTTATAGCACGATTCGAATAATTTTTCGTACTTGGATAATTAGTTCCATAAATACACTTAGAAACTTCCCGAATTCAACGCTGAATTCTTGGTAATTTTAGTATTTTGATACAGTTGCTATATTACGAAACACAAGGTCATGGGGTCTACTGTTAAAATTTTTTAAAAATAAAATGGTGTGCAATGTAATGACTTGTCAAAAGAAAAACTATTCAGTAGTGCAGTTTGTTATATTGTTTGTAAATTGATGGTCAGTAGTGTATTCATGCAGATTCACTGCTGTCCATCAAAAATGCAGCATTATGAAGGAAGCATCCAATAGCCTTAAAATTTGCACAATGCGTAGTTCATAGAAAGATGTGTAAATTATTAGCACTGCAAAGTATACGCAAATTATATGTGTTAGTAACGTCGGTGGTAAGCAGTATAAAAAGGATAATAGACAGCCGGTTTTAAGTATCGGAATTGTGCTTTCTTGCTGTGTTCCTGTGTATAGGAAGCTTAACCATACCTCGTCGCCAAATACGGCAGTAATACAAACACATTTCTTAATTTGAAAGAGAAGGAATTGTGGCTTAAGGACTGCAGGCAATCCTTCCGAGAAATTGGTGTGCGTGTTGGGCGAAATAAAGCACAATGATGGGCGAATATGGAATCCGTGAGTACAGGATGAACGAACTGACCGATGTCAACTATTGCAGCAGCCTCGTCACACAACAGAATGAGAGAACAGTTATCGGAAGCACATTATGAATCATACTGCAACATCAAGAATCCTATCTGAAAAATTGGGTGGGGGTTGTGTTGCACAATAAACTGTGTCAGCACGTACAATTCGATGTCGTCTGCAGCGAATCTGTGTCTGAATTTTGGCGTACATCGCTGCGATTTCTTTTGACTCTACGACGCATGCGTCTGTGGTTGCAATGGTGTGTAGAACTCCGCACCTTGACAAACGAATGGAATGTCTTCTTTCCAGGCAAATCACTATTCTGGTTAGAGTATCCGTCAGGCGGCACCACGGCTACAGACTGCATGACTCATGCATTACATATCTTCATACTGGTCTATTATCTGGCGTTATGGTATCGACCGGAATGGAATTCTACTCCTCATCCGTTCAGTACACATTGCCCGTACACTCAACGCCACCTATTCTTTGAAGTTTTGGAGTCTATTGTCCTCCATTATCTTCAGAGCTTGACTGCGAGTAGTTTTCAACAGGACAATGCCCTTCCCCGCGTGGCATTGTCCTATTGAAAACAATTCTTCAATATTCGTCAGACCACTTTCTAGATGGACAGTCCTTTCACCTGACTCGTTGCCCATCGAACATATCCGTTCGATGATCGACAAACGATTGGACCACCACAGACTATCCTCGGCATGCCAGATGAATTTTGGCAGTGTGGAAGCAGTATGAACAGATATGCCCCAGACACACATACAAAGCCTCTTTCTTTCAATGCAGAGACGTACAGCAGCAGTTATTGCTGATCTTGTGACGACTATACGAAATATTGATTTATTGGAATTCCGTATGTCGAACTGTTGGTTGGCTGGTTTGGGGGCTTTATGGCGTAAGGGCCATATTTGGCCATGCTGCGCCAGACAAGGTATACAATATCGAGTAATAGACAGACACACAATGAAAGCTTTACTGACACAGTAGAGATAAATACACCCAGGGAGGAATGCACCTCGCAGGAATCGAATCTGCGCCGCCTGCAACTCGAAGGTTGCTAGGGCAGTGGGTATATCCACTGAGCCATGACGGTCAAACAGAGCTGTAAATTCAATCATTTCATCCTTGTGATTTGTGTTATTTGCATAATAAATATGGTTTCGATGTATAGTTTCCTCGTGGCGTTGCATTTTCGATGTCCAGCATTGTATTTCTATAATTTAAGTCAACTTATTCGAGAGAGCAGCTGCAAATAAAATCGAGTTAGCAGATAAAGTTTAATAACAGTTGTGTAAAATTCAATAGCAGAGTTTTGAAACACCATCAGCTAAACTCATACACTAGCATTCCAAAATCACATATTTATTTCTAAAAATAATAATTTAAGACAGATGCTCGGAGTATTGCAAACTAGTGTTAATTTATGTTGAGTGCTATCGAACGCTCTGTAACAGAACATCATATCAGTTTCCACATACTAGATACCTTTACTGAAATATAAGTCAGACGTCTGCAGTTCCCCGATGGCAAAAATCCTTTTGGGGATTGTGACTGAAAAGAAAAGGTGGAGATAAATCAATCAATTAATTTAAGACATAACCTAAAGTAAATAGATAAATTAATATCTATGGCTTTATAAACATTGTAGCTGTAGATAGCAACATGCAGCTAATTGCCTAAAACTGCTGCATTAAGTGCACAATGACATTATAAATATATAGCTCATCGCTTGCTATAGATATGGAATAAAATATTTTCTCAATTCTATTTGGTATAGAGGTTTTCAAGAAAGTAAGTTTTTGTTTGAATATAATATTTAAGTTTTCATAATTGTGTTCATTTTTCGATTATTTTTAAACTGTTGGTTCTTAATCCTGTAATTCGGAAACGTATTATGCCACTAATTAAAGTGCCTTTATAAACGGATATGAGAGTGAAAATAATCCATGCTCAATTCTTTTTTTCACTTTGTTGTCTAGACCATAAAATTTTATTGTTCTAGTGTACAGATTTATCTTTTGAAGATGAAATCCGTCGTAATCCCCCGTCGTTAAAAACACCTGAAACGTAATCCAAGCATGCAGTTGCGAAAATTTAAAGAGTAAGATTAAGGCGCTACGAGCGGGGGAAAATAGGTAACTTCCTTGTACACATAAATTCACAGAAGGAAAAAAATTATAATTCAGATATAAACAATAACAGATCCTCTGATCTTGACTGCAATAAGTCAAGTATTGGAAATTTGTGATTTTTTCGTCTAGCTTAGTGTTTACACAATTTAATTTATATGTAATTAAAATTTTTTATCAAAATAAATTCCTTGTAGGTAATCTCAATTACAGTTTTAAGATATGTCCTAACGCTTGTCTATGTAGAGACATTTTTCTAATGAAACCTAATTGCCAATCTTCCTTCGCAAAATGTTTACTTCCAACGACTGAAATTAAAATGAAATCCTTTCTGATAACATGGTAATCTAAAATATCTGCAGATAAAAATTGTTGATTCAAGAAAAGTTTTAATTTCTCTTCACAGCTATTTTCATTTAGAGTAATGATTTCACAAACAACCATTTTTATTTCATGACACATATGAACTAATTGCTATAAATTTCTGTGGTACATCAAAAAACATAATAGATTTTGACAGAAAAATAGGTATAGTTTGATTGATTTACAAGATCGGATTTATATTTATTTACATTTTGCTGCAAAACTTTTAAAACTTCTTTTTAGAACAATTTGTTTTACTTTGCAAGATCTGTAATACAAAATAAACTCAAAATTATTTATACGTTTATTCTAATTATTTGTGGACACACATGTTATAGATTTAAAACTAAACGATTCAAATGAAATAAATCTTACAAAAATTGAAACCGCTCTACCATCCCTAACGCACACCAGTTGAAAATCCCTGATAAAGAGCAAAATACTTATTAACCCTTCAAGTAGTTTCAATATCTCATCAATAAAGATCTGACTAATTTTGGCGATGACCTGATCGTCGGTAGCTTTGCAGTCGGTCAGATTTGCCGTCATCAGGATGTTGCGATTTTTCGTTTCTGATAACGAGATCAAAAACTGGTAAGTTTTTCTAAGGACGAGATATCTCATCCACCTAGATCTCTGTCGGTTTTGTCAATGACGAGATTACTCGTAGTGATAACGACCAAGAGGTTTATTATTAGGAATACAAAAATAAAAATAATGCAAAATAAACTTAGGTTTGAAGCTAGTTTAATACAAATGTACAATATAAACTCATTGCAGTACACTATAGTCCAGAAAAGCAGTTTAGTGTAGTACAATATATAAAGCATAATGTATATACTTCTTAATCCTCCATGTGGTTTCGACGAGATATACTGTTCATGAAGATCTGTTCAGTTTTGTTAATGACAAGAAATATCTTGTCGTGATAACGACCAGGAAAGTTAAATAATGGTTGAAGAAATATAAAATGCTTATTTACTGGGATTAAGAATCTGTAAAACACGAATAGTTTCAAAAACATCAAACTTCCTATGCAACTTTGCACCCATAAGTTAACGTTATAAAAATAGCCCAAAACACCGCTCGGAGGCCGAAATAAAAATTATTTCCCCGTTTTGACAAGTTCTTTTTGCTGCTGTTGCTGTTACTGCCTCCGCCTCCCCATTTTTCGCCCGCTGCCAAACAGCAAGCAATAAGGGGTCCTCTGAAAGCAAAATACAACAACGAAGCGTTGAGAAGTTTTGATCAAAGTTTAAAATCCCAAGAAACAAGTTGTTTATTCGCTCTCCCGTTCGGATGTCGCTCCCCCTCCCCATGGTTACGGAATTTACAAGGACTAGCCATGAAGGGAGATACGAAAAGCCAAAAAGGGCGAAACGAAACCAAAAAGAAGGGGGTTGCCGTTTTTGGAGCACTTCCGAGGCGAAGCAATATCTAAAAAGCAATACGTTTCCAATAAACAGGTCGAGCTCTTATCTACTTCAAGTCTGGAAGGATTAGAGTCCAGGTTTTCATCCGCGCTGACCGTAATAAATGACCCAGACATGGGATCTTTTGCCATAGAGCTTGCGTATTGTGCTGCCTTTCCTTTCAGATTGGGACGAGCACGTGTGTTTCCTCTTTGAAAGGCCGATAGTTTCGCTAAACTTATTTATTTGAAAACGGTTTGTGGTAATATTTTCTTGCCATAGAGTGACGCTGTTTTTCTTTCTTGAGTAGCTGGATCTTGTAGGGAAGACAAGGGCACTTCGACCATTTTTCTTTGAATTTCTTTATACTTGAAATAATTGTTTATATATAAAATTGAATTCTTTTTATATTTTTTTCATATTCCATTTAATAAAATTATCTCTCAAGAATAGATACATGAGGAAAATTGAAAATATTAAATAGCAGTTAAATTATACAGCTAAATATTAGTTAGCGAATTACTGACATTATAAATACCGTTAAAAATTACCAACAGAAATTCGCAACTCCTTATTTTAATTATGCCTTTCCCTCAGATAGTGCACGAACTAGGCTTGATTATAGGACTTAAATCGGTGCTATTTTAGTACTACAATATTTAATTAAAAGAATTTCAAACTTGTAAGGAAATAGCGTAAAAAATGTCAGTTCTAAGTTAATCTTCTGATCATCACGAAATTTAAGTTCCAGGTAGTGTATTGCTTTTCACCCCGACACATTTAATGAATAACTAATTCCATCTATTGGTTTGAAGAATCCTAGGTAAAGATTATATTGGTTATGAAGGTCGAAATTGGTTGATAGTTATGCAGCGAAGTCTGTAGTTTGAAGAACGAATATGTGCGTCTAAAAACCCCAGAGGGTAAATAGCTACTTCCGTACAGATGTTACGTTGAACGTACTAATAATATGTTCAAGTTCACAAGTAGCTTCGAAATGTAATTACACTTAAGACGAGGTTGTGAAAACAAAGTCTGAGGAATTTAGATCGCTTAAATTGATCATTGAGATACTTACAAACGCTAAGCAAGTAAAGCTAAACAATAATAAATTATCATATCTCAGAAAATCGGTAATGAAGTTTATGCAATTCTCATAAATTTTGAAACCTCTTTTTCAGTACTTTGTTATCGGCTTTTAAACCCTACTTAACACGGCACGAAAACGAGGAGACAGCATTCCTTAACAAACGGGTTGGATTGCCTTACCTAATTAATTTGACTTTCTGATGCCTAAAGAGGAAAATAACTAAAAAAAATCAAAATATGAAAAATATATTAAATTTGGTACATATCCTTATCCATTCGTGCTTTTCTAACTGGCCAATATAACAAAAGGTTATTGAGTTATAAATTTAATTTTTTTGGATATTTCATAATTGGTTTGCTATAGATAATTTTTATTACGGTGATTTTCTATTCATCCCCTTTTAGAAGGATTAACTGAATATGCATCCACAGGCTGTGGACAAAACAATATGAACATCTGTGAAGTGACACATCGTTATTAGAAGGGGGTTGGCCCAACCCTGGCTTGAATTAAATGTTGTAGCAGGCATGGGATGGACAAATATAGGTCACAATATTTAAAAGAATATTCATCCATTCCTCGTGCAGAACAATATCTAATTCAAAAAGTATGGCTGGAGGTGGCAACCTAGCACGCACTTCGGCCTCCAAAGTACTCCACAAAGATTCGATTATACTAAGATCACGGGACTGAGGAGTCTAGACGAGATGTTCCATATCATCCTCGTGCTCATCGAACCATGCCTGGACACACAGGGTAGTGTGAATGGAGGTCATTGTCTTCTGGGAAAACAATCTTTCTCCAAGGAAGTCTGGAACATAGGATGGAGATAAGCGTTCAGAATGCTGAAATATTGCACTGTTTTGCTGTTCCAATGCAGGACTGCAAATAGTCCTAGACCACTCCAAGATATCGCACCCCATATCATCACAGAGCCTCCCTGGGCTTAACAGTTAGAATGAGGCCTTCCAAATACAAAGCTTCTGCGGGCGTTCTCCAGACATAAACACTCCCGCGGTTTTAAATAATATAAATTCAGAATTGCCAGACCAGAAGATAGGTCCCCACTGCTGTAGTGTCGTCTCTGTGCTCTCGGCACCATTATTGTCGCTTCAAAGTATAGTGTGGTGTCACCAATAGTTTTGGAATAGCCTCTCTGCCATGAAAGTTTGTAATATGCAGTTCCCGTTGGATAATTTTGGTTGATAAAGTTCTTGAGATGGATGTTCACTTATGAGGTTATCTGGGACACCGTTGTCTTGCGTTTTTGGGCTACTATCCACTTCAACGCCCATCTATCCATGTCAGCAAACTTTGGCTTTCATCCACTATGATGTTTCGAAAATGAAAGCTTACCAGGTTTTCCTTAGAATGTTATAACAGTCGATATAATACTCCTAGACCACTCTAAGATATCGCACCCCATATCATATCCTGGCAACACCTACAAGGTTGGCTGTTTTCACCACTGTTAGAAAACAAGTTCGTAAAAATAAGTTCAGAAAGTCTTCACGGGCTGCATCTACCCGATGCCGGGTGCATTTGGAAATAAGCCAAAAAGCCTTTTAACACAACATTCATAATTTTATTTACAAGATTAACAGACGACAAAAACATACATACGCATACCGCCGAGAACAAACCTAATCTGACTTACAAAATTCAGCTCGGAAGCTGACGTCACTTTTTACAACGCCGCTCATTGGATAGTTACATTTCACGATTACATCACTTCACAACATCCTCCCCCCCCTTGAGACTCAGACAGAGTCTCAATCTCATAACTAATATTATTCAAAAGATCAAGCCTCTTTGGAGCTTTCACACATCTTCCAGAGGAGGTGTATCTTTTCATTATCACATTATCAGATGTTAATGTATTTTCAAGACAGGAGATGCCATCAGAATTAGATTCCTCTTCACCCGGTTTCTTATCAGCAGTTACATTTGCCTGTATCTCCAAAGGGAAGATACGCTGTATCGGACGTAAAACTGTTCCATGCTGCGTTTTAAGTTTAACTGTGCGAATCTTTCCATCACGTCCTGGAATCAACTCAATAATCTTTGCTAAAGGCCAAAACAAACGTTTTTTGTTATCATCTCCCACTAAAACTATTTCTCCAACCATTGGCTCACGTGGTCGCTTTTCATTATGCTTTTGAACCAACTGACTCAAATACTCTTTTCTAAAACGTTGTCTTAGATCATTTAACAGTTTACTTCTATATTTAATTCTTGTCCTAAGATTTCGCGAATCTAATTCGTCAATATCCTCAACACTGGAAATCCGTGTCTCGATAAGAAACATAGCAGGTGTCAGAGGAACCAATTCCTCAGGATTTTCAGAGACATATGTTAACGGTCTACAATTAATTATAGATTCACAGTCACAAATCACAGTATTCAGTTCTTCATAAGTTAACACAGATTTACCCAAAGTACGTTTTAATAGTTCTTTTACAGTGCGGACCAACCTTTCCCACCAGCCTCCCCACCAAGCTGCGGTGGGTGGAATAAATTTCCAAAGTATTTTAGGAGTTCTGGTTTCTTTTAATATTTCATCCCAATTCAATTTCGAAAGATCATTAGAGGCGCCCCGAAAGTTAGTTCCGTTATCACTATAAATTGTTCTAGGCCGCCCACGTCTAGCGATAAACCGCCTAAGTGCTAATAGAAAAGCGTCAGAAGATAGAGAATTCACAAGTTCAAGGTGAATGGCACGGTACACGGCACAAGTGAACAGTGCTATCCACACTTTTTCTTTATTTTTCAGAAAGAGAGGCCCAGCTAAATCAATTCCCACAATTTCGAAAGGCGCACAATCCGTAACTCGGTCTGGTGGTAAAGGTGTCGGTTCGCTTGACATAGATTTAACCTTAAAGCGTTTGCAAGCAATACAGTTATATACAACATTTTTAATAGCTTTCCTAGCCCTGATAATCCAAAATCTTTCTCTTATCAGGCATTGCATCATTTGTACACCCGCATGACAGTTTTTTATATGTACAAATCTGATTAACAGTTTAGTAAATTCACATTTATCTGGTAACAATATATTGGATACAGAAAAGATTTATCATCATCTCGATAAAGTATTCTGGTTTTCACTCTCAAAATACCTTCATCATCTATGAAAGTTTCAATAAAATTTGACGACTTTGCATCAGACAGATAATGTCTTTGAACTAAACGAATTAAATTCTTTTCATCATTTTCAATTTCAGACTGTGAAAGTTCATAGTTTTTACATTTCTCATGTGCCTCTTTACAATTATTCACAAATCTCAATATCCATGCAAATACTCTAATCATTTTATCATAACTGGATACACTGTTTATATGCCAAGGGGGTGCGTCTTTTGATAGATCAATATTCACTACTTTTATTTTTTTCTCTCTACGTCTACTTCTTCAGATTGACAGTGTGTTTCACCAATAGGCCAGTACTCAGGGCTTTCTCGTAACCAAGAAGGACCGTCCCACCATCTAGAAAGGAGCATTTGTCGCGAAGAACAACCACGCGATAATAAGTCGGCAATATTCATATTTCCTGGAACATGTCTCCATAACTGACCTTTCGACAACTCACGAATTTCTCTGACCCTATTGCTCACAAAAACAAACCAATTGCCTTGTTCTCTTATCCACCAAAGCGCTGTGGTGGAATCGGACCAAAATGTGATTTTTATGTCTGGCAAATTGAGGGCTTTGATAATAGAATTCGCAAGTCTAGAACCTATACAACAAGCCATCAGTTTTAAACGAGGTTTGCTTAAAGGTTTCATGGGGGCTACCCTGGATTTCGCTCTAACGAGAATTACTTTTACTTCAGAATCAAGTATTGATCGAACAAAGACGCACGCCGCATACGCCCCCTTGCTAGCATCCATAAAGACATGTAGTTCAGATGAAGAATTAATTACCATGTAACGAGGTAAAGTAACATCTTTTAAAACATAGACATCTTTAAACCACTTTAAAAAAGTATTTACATCATTAGGGGACAATTCATCGTCCCAAGCAATTTTCAACTTCCACAAGTCTTGCAATAACAGTTTCGGAAGCAATGTAGTTGGTGTTAACAAGCCAATAGGATCAAAAAATTTCTGCACAATTCCTAAAATTAGTCTTTTTGTGATTTTCGTATCACATGTCAATGCTTCTATATCTGTGCAACACTTCAAGGTATCATTATCTAAATTCCAAATTACCCCTAAAACGCAAGTATCTCCTGAATGTTTATCAACATTTATACCTGCTACATTGCCTTCAAAGCCACGCAAGTTAAAACATTGATTTGACATAATTAATTTAGCATGCTCAATGAAACGTTCTTGTTCATCAGTATTAAATACTCCTGATACACAATTGTCTACATAGAATGAACGTTTCAGTTTCTGAGCAACATCTTTATACTGAGGTGGGCAATTGTCTAAAATATGCATTATAGAAGCATTCAACAAAAAAGGGCTAGAAGAGACTCCAAATACAACTCTACAGTGCCTATAAATGAGCTGCCCTTCATAACATGGGAAAAAAAAACCTAAGAAAATTTCTGTCCTTAGGTGCAACAGACAACATTAAAAAAGCTTTCTCTATATCCGCACTTATACCGATTGGATACATTCTAAACCGATCAAGAATATCAGGTATCAATTCAATAAGATTAATTCCCTTAAATAAACATTCGTTCAAAGAGGGTTTCCCTCTCTCCGCGGCAGAAGCGTCAAAAACCGGACGGATTTTAGTAGTTTCACTATATAGTTTAATCACTGGCCTGTGTGATAAATAATGACATTCTTTATTCAATTCGAAATCTGTCACGCGTTCGATTATGTTCAATTTTTCCCATTCCTGAAACACCTTCTGATAATCGGTGAAAAATTCACCACATCTAAATCTATTGATCATTTTTTCATGTCTCTTCCAGACTAATTCTTTATTATTAGGTAAATTCGCAGAACTGCACTTCCATGGAAGTTCTACTTCATATATTCCAGCGGGAAGAATTTTCATTCTATCATTGAAATCACTTAAATTAAGATCACTTTTCTCCATTTCAATTTGGGTTGGATCAGATATTCCTAAAATTTCAAGTTCCCATAATTTGTTTATAGGTACTTTCATTGCATGCATTGATAATGTCGTCAAAATATTATCTTTCTCATATGAATTTTGTTTTCCAATTACAGTCCATCCAAGTTTCGTTTCAACGGCCGTTAAGCCAGACTGTAATTCAATAGAATTTCCTGTCAACAATTTTCCTACAACATCTGCACCAATCAAAAGATTAATTTCGGTTTCTTTTCGGAAAGAATCAGTAAAATCTACCTTCTTTTCTTTTAATTCATTCAAAATCCCTTTAGATTTAATCTTAGGAATAAAACCACAAATCCTTTTTTCAGAAAGAGCTTCAAAACTACAAGCAAAAGTTCTTTTTAAATTACTGACCTCGACAGAAAACACATCATGTCGTTTTGGTTTCGTTTGAGCCCCCCCCAAACAGCGCATGTATAACAGTTTCGTCTCTCAGTGGAGATGCTTTAAGCTGAGTCATAACATTTTCGTTTACGTAACTACTTTGACTTCCTGTATCTATCATCGCGCGAATAATTTTCTCATGACCTAGATATCGAATAAGTACGCAAAGAGTTTGCAAAAATAGAATTTCGCTTCTGCCACAATTAGAGAGAGAACTCTCAGATTTTGGAACACTCTTTTGCTCATTATTCTTTTCTTGTTTGGAACACATAATTTCAAAATGAGGAATATTACAAATAGAACAATTCAATTGCTTTTTGACACTACAAAATTTACTTAAGTGACCAGCTCTTTTTAAACAAGAAAAACATGCACCTTTTTTCATCAACAATTGTTGTTTAGCAGCCAAAGTCATTTTCCTCGCGGTAAAACATTTTTCACTAGGATGAGACTTATCACAAAAAATACAGTTATTAATTCTCTTACTTGAATTATCAACAAGGCTTACCAAAGCTGATGCTGTTGTCAGGTCAGCTTGTTTTACCTGTTCAATAAAGTCCTTCTTTCGATGACTTTGGTGCGGGGCGAAACCAGTCCGGGCAAGTAAAACCATTTCTTCACCCTTTACTTCCTGTCGAAGAAAATTCATCAAATGTTCTAAAGTTCGAGATCCTTTGGTTTCTGTCGAGTCGTGATTTCTACTTCTTTCCCAAGCCACTAACACTTCTTCTGGAAGGCAACTCTCCACTAACGGCGTTAGAAAGTCCCCGTACTTTTCTTGTGTTCTTCCCAAGCTTTCCAATGCTCGCAGCTTTCCTTCCAGTTCATCATATAGAGAGGGAAGATCCGTCTTCGCTCTTCCGGTAGCAGCATTCTTCATAACTAAGCTTAACAAATCTCTAACATAGATTTACACAAGCAAATCTTCTCGACCAAAACGCTCTTTCAATTGCCTTAGGGTAATTAGCCGCCGTAGCTGGGAAACTCAGAACTAAACTTTCTGCTTTCGATTTGGGTTCCATAGATTGCAATAAATATTGCATCTTATCCTCATCGGCAATACTTTTGTCGTCGTGTATTTTCTGAAACTGACTCCAAAAAGTCAGGTATTCTTTCGCTTCGCCATTGAACTTTTTCAGCTCTATCTTTGGCAATTTAAATTTTCTCGTTTCCTTATTGTCATTCGGCAGAGCGACTTCTTGCAATTTCAAATCTACCTGAGCACATAGCTCTTAGTACCGGTCTTTGTAAGTTTCAGATTCTTCTAAATCTTAATTAAATAAATGTTCGTCATCTTCACTCTGTAAAAACTGTTCTGAAATAGCAGTTTGACAGACATCAAGTCTCTGAAACTTATCACTAAGTTGAATTCTCAAAAGCGAAAGTGATTTCAAATCACATACTTCTTTCGATAATGCCGTTTCTATTTTCTTTAAACTCAGAGAAAAAGCAGTTCTCAGCCCTTTTCGTTGTGTTTTTAAAGCATTTAAATTCATTTTCAAAAGTTCTAGGTTCTATAATGGCCAAAGCACCCAGTCCCGCCGAGGGTACCACTATGTTAGAAAACAAGTTCGTAAAAATAAGTTCAGAAAGTCTTCACGGGCTGCATCTACCCGATGCCGGGTGCATTTGGAAATAAGCCAAAAAGCCTTTTAACACAACATTCATAATTTTATTTACAAGATTAACAGACGACAAAAACATACATACGCATACCGCCGAGAACAAACCTAATCTGACTTACAAAATTCAGCTCGGAAGCTGACGTCACTTTTTACAACGCCGCTCATTGGACAGTTACATTTCACGATTACATCACTTCACAACAACCACTGAGTCTCCAACGAAACACGCTGCAATGATCATGCCTATTTGAAAATCTGAAAGGTTGAACATATCGGTATTGATTGTTAGCAGAATATTTGCATGAAACGTTACTTTTGCTGATAGATTGATAATTTCGCCTTCACGGCCACATGTGGAAGATTTTTGTGATAGGTCACGTGAATGTACTGCAAGGAAAAATAACGGCCCGTTTTCTCATGGATGTTTATATTATTTTCTCCACCACCTGTATGTCTATTAATCGTATGTTTTTCTCTTTTTACATATAATTTATATACTTTTTATTTAAACCATGCTACCTTTTTTACAAAAACTTTAAGATCGTTTTATTTTTAAAAATTAAAATTTAGTGTACATCTGCCCTTTTATGTTTTGCTCGTCATTTGTTTCATGTTCTGTATATTGTATTGTAAAATTTTTTACATATATAGTGAATAACTTCGCTTCCCTCTCCGTATTCCCCATGCAGTTTACTGGATTTGGAAGCTCTTGGTTTACTGGGACAATATTTCCTGTGTTCAATGAATTAACTTGCCACCACATCTGTGTTTCATCCCTGTATCAAAAATGTGTACATGTATTAACATAAATAAGTGACTAAAATTTAAGTTCTGAACAACTGTCTGCGATTCACCAAATTGAAACAATTATATTGCAAATAAATCAGAAACTATAGTATATAAATTCAAAAGTTTACTGACTTTGTCACAAGTTAAGAAATTATTTTCTGTTGATGTTTGAAATTTAACTGAGAAACTTTGTTGTTTAAACTAGAAATAGTACCTAAATACCTTACCATATAATGATGAAATATTAGTTATTATATAATACTGGGTGCAATTATTAGTATTTATGTTTGTTTTTAAATAGATATCTTTATTAATATCGATATAACCGGCAATATAACTCAACTTAAAATAGTTTTCACTTATGCCATTATTGCTTACCCTGAAGCAAATGTGAACCGAAGTAATTTCATGGTAGTTAGGAGCTATTTTTTATTTTTGTACGTAGGATTAGAATTACGATATTCATTGTATGATTTAGATACATAGAATAAAAACGTGTATGCATATAAAAATTGATGAATATAATTATAAAGTAAAAAATTTATCAGATATTTTTATCACCATAAAACATTTTATTGCTACTTGAGGAGGGGCAGTTAACTCTCCATTCTGGGACTATATACGATTGAAATGAATCTCTTTGGATATATTTCTTTTTTTTTCAAATGTTTTATCCTATTTACTGTAAGTACATATTTTGCTACAGGCTATAAACGATAATTTTAAAATTTCAAACAAATAAAAACCTTCAAAACGCAGAACAATGAACGATAATAAAGCGATTCAGTTTTAAAGTTACAAAAACTTGTCTGCGTGCAGCTTAATCAAATGCGAGGCAGTTACTTTTCTTCAAAACCATTTGCTTTTATTTTTAAGCAAAATAAATAAAAAGTACCGAAACAACTGCCATTTTTGTTGAACGTTACAATAGTTTGGAAAGATTAATAGCCTATCAAGAAATATAATAAAGGACCTGCAGGTGAAAAATCAATTTTGTCGAAGAGTGAATATTATAAAAGGCCAAGGAAAAAACAACACTCACAACAAAAAACACCACCATCATGGTACCCCGTGGCAAAGTTGCTTTAACGAACATTTTCTTTCTGCTCCGAAATCTCTGGAATATTTTATAATAACAAAAGCTTTGCGCCTCTACTCTTTTGTAGCCAAAAAGCTCTCTGAGAATTTAATAATTCAGTAGCGGACGCTGCAAAATAATCATTGTTTGCCAAGAAGAACCGGCAAGAGGAAAATGAAAAAAATCCCACACTGCCAACTTAACATAGAAGTATAAAAGTGAGGGAGTTTGAAAATTTCCAGTTGGTGAACTTAGTCTTTAATAGAGAACACACTTCAGTAACATTCTAAATTAAAGTGAAATTTTTTGAAATTCAAAATAAATAAAAACTTTCCTTTTTTCCTTAGAGGCGCCTCATAGTTTTGAAAACTTTGAAGTGTCATGCACAGAAATTTTCTCCACATACGAGACATATTTGAAATCCTAACTAAAGTGACGTGTTTAAACTGTATGCCCTTTCATATAATCTCAGTATTTGTAGTTTTTTAAAGAGAAGTGATATTCCATACAACATATCTAAAATAAATATCTTCAATTTTTCCACTCTACGTTAATACCCAACATTTGGAATTATGTACTACTAAAACCAATCACTTCCGTTGACTTGCCAGCGCATATAAGTATCAAATGCACATGCAAGTCGAAGGAAGAGATTGGTAATTGAATATGACCAATATGCTCTTGTGTCAACAATTTTTTCACACAACTTATTATGTGGTGAAAGAAAGGAAATCTTACTCTGCCAGAAAGATTCCCAGATCTGACACCCATTGAGCCTATTTGGAATATGCTAGGTCTTCAGCTGCACAATCCCTAATTATAAGGGATCTGTAGTAATAGCTAAAGAGGGTTTGGCAAAATTTACTCTAGGATAGCCCAAGGAATGCATGACACACTATATAATGGTATGTACGCCGCCAGAGGGGCTTTGTTTCGTTACTACCGAACACTACCTTCATGATGTTTCTTTAACAAAGAATGTATTTAGTGATAACTTGTTACTTCACTCAACAATGCTAATAATGCCTGGGGTACAAATTTCACTAAATATTACGTAGCAAAAATATAAGACGTACTGTTCATAATTGTATTGAAATCTTTCGAAAACTTATTTTTATTTGGCATTTGTTTTTTAATGTATTCAGATATTTTTCGGATGTAAATTTGCTAATTGATGCAATCCATTTTGTTTTCAGTTCCCGTGCGTGAAGTGATAATCATGGATGAACATGGTCAACGTCTTAGAGACACCATTGGTCCCTACGACGAAGGATCTTACGTATCTCTGATTTGCGAAGCAGAAGGTGGTAAGATCTATTTTTCTGTAATAACGTTTCTTCTATTGAATTTGATGATGTTTATTCATATTATTATAATATTATTTATTTCAATTATTAACCCTCCATGTAGTGGCACGCCCGATATTTGTCTACACAGCTTTCTGTACAGACAGCAGAAGACCTGAGATATCTCGGGAAGCAAAATGTTTCGATATATGTCAGGCCCGAAGATTTGGGATCGATTGCTTTCCCTCCCCATGACCTCCTGTATTCTCAATTGAGGAGTGGCTGGAGATTTTTTTATGCGAAAGTTCCTGAGGGAAACAGACAGCTATGGAAAGGCAATTTTTGCAGTTAGCTGCGTTTTTCGTGTTTTGTTAAATACCTCAAAATTGAAGGGTCATTTCTGAGTCTTTGTTAAGTTTCTAGCCTCCGGGAGCATCTGCTTTCGACTTGTTCCAAAAGGAAGTCAGATATAAGTCTCCATTGCAATGAAAGTTTGGATGCTCATAAGAGAACAATTTTGCAAGTGTTCTTGTTGAAAACGTATTATTGTTATGCTGTTACTCCTTTGTAGTCTGGACTACATAACCCCTGCTGTGCACAAAAAGGGAAATCAATCTCTGTACGTTCCCTAAACGTTTTAGTCAAAACTGCTTATTTGGATATTGTTTTCTTCGAGACAAGACTGAGTGGCCTGACCGCCAAGAGGATTAACACTAGTGTTTTTTTTATCTTGTTTGTATTTATTGATTATTTTTCCTACAGTACAGTTATTATTTATTGAAAAAAGTCATGTGTTTACCTGTAAACACAATAGGGCTTCCAGTAACACACACATATATATATATATATATATATATTACTTAATATTATTCTTTTCACAACAGCTATATTGAATTAAGATTTAATAATATGTGGTAATATTTTTAAAAAGGGATCCACTAATTAATGATATGTCCCTCGAATTTCTCAGTTTTCTTTAATTCCAATTTCAGGCAATAGGAATACGTGAAATTACATCATGGAAAAATTTGCAAAAAGAATTTGCTTAGAAATTATTTGCCTTTCATGAGAGGTGTTTCATTTTTTCTGAATTAGTGATATCAGCTATTTATAAATAAAATTGCTTTTCGCAGTTTTGCAAACAAATTCAACGATTTTCCTTTTTAAAGAGCAATAGAATCTATTGGAACCTTCTAGGAAAGATTTTCCCAATATGCGTATAACTCCATTTCAGTATTGATTCGCATCAGCAAATGGTACTGATTGTTTTTCTATATACGATAATACAAATGTCACCCTTTCAACGTATTTTTAAATAAGTTATGTTAGACGAGAGAAAGGCAATATACCTTTTGTGACTCGTATCACCTTACTTTAAACGAGTTTTCCTGAAACCCCAATTTTGGCAAGCGTAAAAAATGTCAAAATGTTGGGTACATATAAAAATGTTAAAGCGTTAATTAACACAAGCAACTTAGCTGTTTGTTGGAAGATCTAGTCAGTATGGATATTTTATAGAAATATTCAAGATGTTTCGTAATAGACACTCTGCGATTCATGAATCCTGGATACAACCTCAGAAAGTTTTTTGTTTCTTCCTAATTTAACTTACCTATAATAAAAATTTAAATAACTAAATTAATTTAGATTACAAAGGTAGCTAACGAACAGCTTTAGTGCTGGTTAAAATGTTAATTCCCGAATGTTTTGTAAATTTGTTGCATAATATGTAAATACTTGTCTCTCGTAAAACGTCCCTTACTCATATATATATATATATATATTATTCAGCGACTGAAAAATACTTCAGTGTTAGCGGTCTTGCTATGAAACAGTAAATAAATAGTTCATGAAAGTGTATAAAAATAAAATAATCACTATTAGCACATTTCTCCAGTTCTATTTTCTTTCATAAGTATGTTACGCAGTAAGCATTTAAGAACGAACTTTTAGATCCTTTTGACAGTCATGAGTAATTTTCCTTTTCTATTTGAGCTTCGTATAGAATAGCTCATACATTTTGAGTGGCGGTATGACGAAAGTTGACTTTGATATCGAAAATTTGTAACAGACACTTAAGATTAAAAAAGTATAGGAATGCTCCTAAATAAATCTACAAATATCAGCAACAACCTCTAAGAGTGGGATTAATATAGTGATTCTGAATATGACTTTACATCAGGAATAGTTAACCTGTTGCCTAATTGATTATGGTGATTATGGCCTCATACTAGCTGCTCCTAGATAATTACTAAGAATTTCAGGAAACGATTAATCCTATATATAAAGTGGAAAATCTGTTTGCATGAAGCAGCAAAAACATTCGAAAGCTGAACGCTATGGAGTCAAGAAATTTGCGTAGCTCATTCGGTTTGGAATTTCTAAGTCAAAGCTACAATTTTCAACTCTCGTTTTCTAAAAATCACAAAGGTGAATTTAGTATAGAGTATTACTAAAAAGAACCAACAACTTTAATCAAACTCGAGTCATCAAAACGTCCAAAGCTGTTACGAGCCAAGTAATTGTTAAAAGAAAGAACGCAATCCAGTGAAGGGGGACAGTGTTCAAAAAGTCATTCGACGAGGTAAAGAAATTGCTGAGGAAGCAGATGGGCTGCTTGATTTCTCGGAAACAGCAACTGCATTCGGGTGAAGAAAACTTGCATTTATGTTAAAAACTAAAATAGTAAATGGGTAGTCATTTCAGTGAATCTACACTTCCACCATCAAGACAAAATAAAGCACAAGCTGAAAGACTATTAAGGCTAAATATGTTATCTTTCATTGATGTTTCGACTCAGATTTTTCAATTAAACCCATCCAGACAGCGTACCAGAAGTCTAAAAACACAAGTAATTTTAACAAGTGTGTTCAATAATGTAAAAAGTAATATGTTCTCTTGATTTTTTAACCAAGAGTAGGTCTGGACTATTTGTGCTTGTTTAAAATCAGAATTATACAATTAAACTAGTTGTTCCTACTCAAGCCACCTTGACCCATGCATTTAATTAATAAGAACATACGTTTATAAATATTGCTCTACAATTGGTAACAATTACTAAATAAAATAGTATACAGGGTGACTTTTAAAGTCCCTTTAAGTCCTTTAAATTTGAAACAGCGTCTCGTATACTAGTCAAAGAAGTAGCGTGTACCTATAGTAAAGTGACCATGCTGAATTTATTGAGACAGCTTACAGCGCTCCTAGCGGTGAAATAAGGAAGTTAAAAAAGTAACTCGAAAACTAAACGAGATCAGCCGAAAAGTTCAATCAAAAAATGTGCGCAATACCATATTAAAAGCACAGGAAAAAGTTTCATGGCGTTATCTGTAAAATTCACGGAGATATTCGCGATTGAAATTTGAACTATTCCATGCCTTGAAAAAGGGGTCGTCCAGAAATTCAAAAACGTTTTCTCCAATATTATCACAGTTTTTCTGAGTTAAGCAACGGCGAATTTAAATTGAAACAAAGAAAGTAAAAAATAAATAAAAAATATCTGAAAAACGCACTCCGGAAAATAAAAAAAACACGATCCGAAATCACAAATTTCGCGTAACAGCCCTCGGCTATACAGCCACGAACGAATATTTGCTATTTAATAATTTTATCCTGATAAACTTTGAGCAGATGCGAAAATGTCAGAAACAAATGTGCGTTGTTCAGTGTGGTACATTTCAGACCCAGACCCACCGCTCCCCGGCTCGCCAAAAGGACTTAGAGCCTTTTGTAGGGAAGCGGTGGAAACCTCCGCCACAGAACACGAAAGAAGCCAACAGGCCACCCTGCCCCAACGGCGGGAAGCACAGCCGACTCCCACGTGCGCCCCCAAGCACCAAGGGCACCACGATTTATTGAACGATAAAACAAAAATTACGAAGAACAGACCAACAGGGTCAACACATAAAAGAATATGACGACCGACGGACAACACCGTCGGTTTACAGGGACGAGTGGGTCTACAAATAAAACATATAATAAAAGGACAAACACATGGAGTATAAAGATAGTACATAAACACAATAACTAGGCTATAAGAATTTAAAACTTTTAAAATATTAAAACAACTACAAAATAATAATGACACTGGATTAAATATGATGTATATGAGATAAATAAATAATAATGAAAATGGATTAAATAGGATGTACACGAATTAAAATAGTGAAATATTTACATGAAAAATCATATAAAAATTAAAAACAATAAATAAAACAAAATGCAATCAATAAGTTTAAAATATAAAAAAGGGAAACACCGGATGCAGCAGCTTACAAATGTGAAGTATCCAATGACAGTTAGTCTGCGGAGCGTGGGTCGTTCGCCATCTCCCCAGCCACCAACACACAGGATCTTATCATAGATAAAGAGGTGGTATTCTTTAAGATCCCATGCAGACAGGCAGGTTTATTCTCTTCTACCGGCTCCCTAATGTGATATTTAGATGTGTGGGGCAGCTGAAGAGATAATGATCGGCGTCACCCAACGCCCCACAAGTGCAGAGGTCAGTATTTTTTAAATGAAAGCGATGTAAATACGCCATGTGAACGGGCCATGGCCAGTCAAAAACCATATCAGAAATCGGTCCGTGACGAGGGAACCAGAACTGATATTCGGCATGAATTTCTTCAGCCGGAGACCAGATTCTGAGTTATTATGGTGCTCCTGCCAGTTTACAATAGTAAACTCTTAATTTCCTCTTGACGTAAGTGGCACATTGGAAAAGTAAGACACAGATGAGCAAAAACAAGAAATGTATTGCTAAACAAAAACATGGCGAGTGTGTTCAAAAAGGTCACCATCGGCCACAATACACATTTGTATTCGATCAAGCACGCCGGCATGCACATTCCTTATCATCTGCAGTGTGACAGTAGCGCAGATATCGATGATACGCTGTCGCAGATCCAAAAAACTTGTCGACAGAGCTTCATATACCTGATCTTTGATGTAACCCCATAGGAAGAAATCGAGTGGGGTAAGATCTGGTGGTCGTGGAGGCCATTCAACACAGCCACCGTAGCCGATTATCTGTTGGCCAAATCTGTTGTTAAGAAACTGTCGCACTACGTGCGGTTTGTGCGGAAGGGCGCCATCATGTTGGAGCCACAGGGAAGACAAGAACGCTAGAGGAATAGCATCGATAAAGTCAGGTAACATCCTGTAACAGCTGGAGGTATTTCGGTCCATTTAGTGAACCGTCATAGAACACGGGTCCTATTAGACGATCCTTCCAAATACCGCACCACACATTCGTGGACCACTGCACCTGCTGTCTGATGGAAACTCCCCATGAGGGATTTTCTAGTGCCCAGAAATGGGTGTTGTGTCGGTTCAGCATCCCA
Source organism: Meta bourneti (assembly GCA_933210815.1). Lineage (NCBI taxonomy): Eukaryota > Metazoa > Arthropoda > Arachnida > Araneae > Tetragnathidae > Meta > Meta bourneti. The sequence continues at coordinate 65,646,513 of OW119923.1, read as the reverse complement.
TTTCGGTGAAACTTAGCCTTGTCCGATCATATAATGTTGGAAAAAAATTCTGGCCTAACCTCGAATTTGTTCAATGCCTTATTGCACCAGTCAAAGCGTCGCTATTTGTCTCCCGGTAACAAACATTGCTGCGGAATTGCATGGTAGGGATGTGCACCATTGTTGTGCAGTATTTGCCATACTTGGCTTTGAACTAAGCCACTCTGGTTGCTGATTTGTCTAGTACTGCTGTAGGGATGGGCTAAAGCGTACGCCAGTATGTTTTCTGCTGGTATTCTACTAGGTATGCGTGGTCTGCCCGAACGAGGTTGACTTCCAGTGATGCCTGTGTCTCTGAGACGTCGAACAACGTTTCCAACGGTTGCCGAAGTTGGGTGTGGACCATTTGGAAGCCGAACGGCATAAGTCCGTGCAGCCTGGACCGCATTACGTTGGCATTCGTCATAGAGAAGCACCATCTCACAAAACTGACTATTAGTGAAAGTCGCCATTTCCTCACAGCGTACCGTATGAAATGAGAACACCGGCTCGGGCGGTTTTTATCTGATACGTAAAGGGTGACGACATAATGTGGATTTGCATACATGCGAAACCGCAGTAAATTTCCACTCTTTTACCCCGGATCGTGGGCATGGTCCAAACTTTCGTTCCTGTTTTAATCAACAAATTTCGTGTTCAATTTTATAAGAACGTTTAATTCACGCTTTTATCTTATTCGTCTACAAATAAATTTTAAGTTTTACTGTTGCTGTGCATCTACCAATCATCCACTGAACGACGAACATTTGTTTCTGACATTTTCCCGTCTGCGCAAAGTTTATCAGGGGAAGGGAAAAATTAATTATCGTCGCACTGGAGCTAGACTCCGGACTATTGGCAATGGTCCTGGATCAATCTTGAAAGAAAGATCCGAGGACAAACTGTGTAATTTGGAACCACGGTCAGATGTCGCAGTAACACCTGAGCTGGCGCCCCAGTCTCCGCAATTCCACATTACACCAACGCGAGGACTTTGAGGCCACGACGGATTATGAGTGCACTAGCCCCCTTTATACGCGTCGGTAATTGGATGGCACAGACGAGGATCGAACTCACAGCCCTCTGGTTGGCAGTCCGTCACTCTATCAACCGGGCTACTGCGGCCCCCAAAGTTTATCAGGATAAAATTATTAAATAGTAAATCTTCGTTCGTGGCTGTATAGCCGAGAGGTTTTAATCATGTATTTTAGTTGTTGGCGCGAAAATTGTGATTTCAGATCGTCAGTTTCTTTTTATTTTCCAGAGTGCGTTTTTCAGACGTTTTTTTTATTTATCTTTTTTTACTTTCTTTGTTGTTTGAATTTTTAAACTCGTCGTTGCTAAACTCAGAACAACTGTATAACACCGGAGAACACGTTTTTGAATTTTAGGACGACCCCTTTTTCAAGGCATAGAATAGTTGAAATTTCAATCGCGAATATCTCCGCCAATTTTACATATAACTCCATGAAACTTTTCCCTGTGCTTTTATTATGGCATTGCACACATTTTTCTATTTGAACTTTTTGGCCGATCTCCTTTAGTTTTCGAGTTATTTTTTTAACTTCCTTATTTTGCCGCTAAGAGCGCTGTAAGCTGTCTCAATAATTTCAGCATGGACACTTTACTATAGGTACACGTTACTTTCTTGACTATACAAGACGCTGTTTTAAATTTAAAGGGCGTAAAGGTACTTTCAGGTCACCCTGTATAATATAAAAAAAGGTTTGCTTAGTTTTTCTGGTAAATATTCCTCAGAATATCGTCCTAAATGAAGTATTGATAGAGCAATACATTTTTATTTTATTTAAAGTAACTTTTCTTTCAACTAAAACTGCTTTATTCAGTATTTTTACATGATCATATAGATCACATACGTTTTTTAATAAAATTTATTCGTTCTAGATTTTATAACGCATTTATACCTAGCATTTAATTGAACATTCTTAAATTTCGCTATGAAGCAAGGAAATACATCCCCCCTTTTCAAGTTTTACAAAAAAAATCTGAACTAAAATTGGGAAATTGGTATTATTGTATGGATATATTATACAGTAATCCGGCAGATATTAGACCAGAGGACTGCCAGATTAACGAAAACGCCGGATTAGTGGAGGTTTATTTAAAAAAACGCATTTTAATAGCAAAACCTCTTTATTGCAGAAAATATTACAAAAAACTGTCTTTTTGGCAAAAGCCGCCAAAACAGACCGCTCTCGTCCGCGTTATAGACTTGGTCAGAAGTTAATACCAGTTCCTGAATAATGTTTTGAAATTTTTCTTTGTAAGGTTCGATCGCGTCAACATCACACGGCAGCTTTCCATCAGTCATACTCAATAATCGAATACCGAAATATTTTTTAAACTTTTCTAGCCAACCCTCACTAGCCTGAAAATCATCTTTCTTCTTGATTTTTCTGTAGAAAAACAGCTTCCTCCTTTAAAATTTCGCCAGAAATAGGAGTATGCTTATTAACGCTCTTGTAAAAACCAGATACAAGGTATCTTCAACTTCAGGAAACTCAACTGTTTTCAATGTTTTGCGTGAACGTTTCACATTTTCATAATTCTTAAAGGATTCAATCTTTTCACTGTTCTTTATTATGTCGTGCATTGTAGCACGGCCTACCCCAAATTCATTAGCGATGTTTACTAACTTTTCGCCTTTTTCAAGCCGATTTAAAATTTCATGTTTCTCAACTAGAGATAGTTTTATGTTTTCGTTTGCTCTGTAGGGACATTTTTCAATCACAGCAATATTTAACACTGAGATAAAAAACGGTGCACGTGGGGTTGAGTGTGCAATGACGCGTACAGATCGCTAGACTGAGCCTAGTGTTTACGTTGTGCTATCACTGACACCGACATGCAATGACTTGTTTCCCTTCCCGTTCCGCTCTCACCCTTCTCAAAACGTCGGACTACTGGAGGGGCCGGATTAGCAAAGTGCCGGATTATATAGGGACCACTGTAGTATATTTGACACTCATTTGGGGAAAAAATGTGTAGTTTAGACATTATTATTCAATGTTTGCTATTATCAAGCAAACTGCACTGATATTTACATGCACTGATCATGATTGAATTTAATTAATCAGTTTGTCAACTAAAACACTGATTAAATCCAGCTGTGATACTGAACGTCAGCTAATATAATGAAAGGATGTCATACGATATTATGTCGCAATCATCAGTGAAAGGGATCAAAATTGAGGATGTGGATATTTTGTATGAAGAGTCATACCGATGGATGAATTGACAGAGCTTTATACACTGAGAGGTGGATCTGTAAATTCTTCGAGATTCTCTGCGGAAGTAATTGTTTCTCAGAGGAATTTAACGGTATCCCATGGGCTTTGAGTTTATGTTAAACATAGCCAGCGCACTACAAGAATTAATTAACAATATACTACTATACTTACAAAATAAAAAATCAAACGGATCAGGGTAATGGATCAACTCTTTTTAGTAGGCTGCCCTCAGCGGCACATCTTTTGATGTGTACTGGCATTAGACACGCGGTATTCGAGTGATCTTTTTCCCTTTCATTTTTACCCTCGCCTACCCTTCTGCTTTTTGCTCTTTCTTCCTCCCTCATTGGGTTGTCTGTCTTGTGTTTGGCGCAGCTTGGTCAAATATGGTCCTTTCGCCATAAAACCTGAAAACAACCAACCGACTTTTTATTAGACTAAAGTTACACTGTCTTACAACGCTCTGCTACAAGTTCTTCTTTTTAGAAAAATACGACAAAATCTTACATTTTAGCAAACTTGATTTTTCTAACATATGACGGTTTTAACATGAATACGCCTTTAAAATCACTACAGTACTGGAGGTCAAGCATCAAAAGTAGAGCGTTACAAAAAACACTAGACAACTGTTAGCTCTTATAATTTCAAATTAGAAGAAACATCCATAAGATATATATAACGCCGTGTAGACAAAAGATGTCCGTACGTCATATCACCTGTGGATCGAGTGCTCAGGCACACTGAGCAAGGGGAGGAGGACCAATATGTCGAAATTCTATGTCGCTGGGCGAGTTTTGGACCAGTGTAACTTTGGATTGCGTGGACTATGTAACTGGTGTCTTTCGAGAGCTACCAAACTGGGCAACAATTAATATTGTAGCAAGAATAAAAGCAAAAATATCTCAAAAATTAATATCAAACTGCACATTAATCGTTCAAATTGTAAATTAATTGTTGAATATTCACATTAAACAACATTCAAACTTTTTATGTCAGCTCCAATCATTCCTCAATGCAACATTAAGAACGAGCATTCACATTAAAACTACAGATTTGTGTCTTCAAAGAAATGTACCAACTTTTTTGCAAAATTTTTCGCATCTTAGCACATGTACTAACAAAATGTATTAATATTTATTTTTACAGTTGCAAATTAACCTTTGTTATGAACATTTAGTTTAATTTCCTTCTGCATTGATTGTTCTACAACCAGTAGATCTCTTTGATTTCCACATCTGTATAAAACGGTGTTTTCAATTTAATAATTTTAATCGTCTCCTTTCTGTATTAAGGTCTTTATCGTTTGATACAGTCATCTTCTATTTGTGCGGATACAATTTTTGCCGTCATTTGTGAAAATGAGCTAGTAACAATCAAAACAGAGCAGTTTTCAGAAAGTTTCATTCTGTTCTGTCTCAAAATAAAATTATCTGTTTTTGCGAAGTACATCACTTAGAGGTTTGGCAATCTTTGAACACTTTGGAGTGAATTTCCTAAAACCATCCTGTAGACCTTTTAAGGTCTACAGGATGTTGTATTGTATTGTATTGTAGCTTTGTATTGAAATCGTCGTTTTTGGGCTGTGAAAGCTTTTCGAGCTACTGTTTTATTGAAGGAAGGTCGAATTGTTCCATTCTATAAACCATGAATACAATCTTGCATTTTAAAAACTAGCACTTCTTAAAATTAAGTGCTAAACTATAGTGAAGCCACTTTAAATACTTTTAATTTTCCTAACCCTTCTTCGTTTTGTAATGGAATGATTATATCGTCCATGATATAATATATTAACGATATGATATATTATTATATAACAAGTGTACTGTCCTTAACAAATCCCTAATATACTTTATAGATAAACCGCTGAAAGACACTTAGGCTATTACATAGGCCAAACGGAACTTTCAAATATTTATACGAACCTTCTTGTGTAACAAATGCTGTATATTTAGAACCTTTTCAAATACATCAATATGAAAAAACCGTACAAGTTTAGCGAGGTGAATACTTTAGCTTGTTCAAGGTGTCTAAAACGTCTTGCATTAGGGACAATGAAAAACGATCTTTCATAATTTTATTTAACTTTGCATTCTACACAGTTTAGAAGTGTCTAGTCTCTCATGTCAAATGATATTGGCGTAATTCATTTGAACATTTTCCCGCTTTCGAATACTTTTATTCTGTTCCTAGTTAAAGAAACATCTAATTTATTGATCAGTCTATTCCGCTGACAGCTTCATTACATAACATTTTGAGAACATATACATCAATAGCAATTGCACATTTATGAATAATTATATAAGAATAGAAAAATCAAAGATGTGCCTCTTTCCATCCACAATACCCATCAAATTTTTATTATCACAACTTAATTTTGAGGATCCAATCTCTTCACAAGATTGCCAATTGATTATAGTTACATCACTTTATATGTCCATCAAAGCATTCGTTTTAACGTCATGTATATATTTGAATTTCATTGGGAGAGATAAGAATTTTGATTCATTGATCAGTTTACTTCTTTTTGATCGCATAAGCTTTATTCTCAAAACTTTTACATTTAAATCACCTGATTCCATCCTTTTTGTTTTACGATCTTTCCTTTGTATCGAATTTCATTACAATTGTGACACTCATGTGTTGAATTAGTATCATGCTGAGAATGGACGATTGACTGTGGTTTTACATTATTAAAAATCCTTTCACGTAGCTTTTTCTATTATAGATTAGCATTTTTGTATCCTGATTAGTATTTCTTTTTAGATGGTACCTTGCTTTTCTCATAGTCGACTAATTTGTTGAAGTTCAATGTTTTTACTTTTTGTAATTCATCAGTAAAATGTTCGCGTACTTTGTTTGGCCGCTGTTCGTTTCAAACGATCTGCCACAATAAGTTTTCTTTTCATATTTCCACACATCTAGATCTTTTATCCACTCTTCAGCGACATCATGTCAAGAAGCAGATGTGTCTTATGGGAATGAACAGTTTATCTGAACTGTTCAAGGCCCAATGTGAGTAATCCTAGTAGGTAATTAATCCAGTTTTTTTTGATATTTCAATTCGATTTATCTGTCTTCAGAATAGAATTAAATAAATAATAATGTCACCGCTTGCTCCGTAGTGTCATTAATTTCAATAAATCATTCTTGATAGTACTCGAAGGTACAGCATGGTCTTCTCGTCTAGATGACATTACTAATTCTCATTTTCTCAAGTTAAATTCAAGCTCAGCATTCAAGTTCATTCTCTCGTTCAATTCTCTAATATGTTGTGCTCTTCTCCGTGATTTTATTTCTCACTTTCAATTTTCTCTAAATGTTCACGTTCAGCTGTAATAGAGCTAAGTAGATTCTTTGAAAATTCCTCGTCATAGTGAACACTTTAATAACAAACTTTGCCAATTATGCGACTTTAGGATCCAATGGTACAGTTAAGCCCAAGTCATCTGCAAAATAATTTTGTCTGCCTTTCGTGCTCTTCCTATATATGCCATATAAAATAAAATGTTACAGTCATCTCTATCGCTAGAGTGAGTTCTCACATCTTCAAATTTATTTAAATATCCACTGGGACTAGTAGAGCAGTGAGAAATCGATGAATATTCAAAATCCCTTTTACATAAGTTCTGCAACTTCAAGACTTTCCGTCATGACTTCTTACCAGTTTTGACCTTCTTGAACAATAGAAACTTTCGCAGGATTCTTTCAACCAATAGATGTGGGTATTTCCTAAAAGCAAAAATAATTCTTCACAACTGACCTTATTTATACGAAATAATGACACGATGCGTTTTTTAGGTGTACGTGAAGTGTGACCATTAGTCTAAATTTATTCAAAAATGATATAACGAAGCTGGTCTTAAGTCAATTGTAATGGAAAAACGTCCACATCATCAGAACAAACAATAAAAACGAGATTAAAAACTGAAATTTCGATATGTTGTCTTTGAAAGTGTAAGTACTTGCTCTTTTAATCAGATGAGTGGTTCCCACACATATTCGTTTTGCAACCTGAAGTCTCCCTTGCATGACTTGTAACCTGTTTTGGGTCTGTCAGACCAAAACAATCTTTCCTAAGATTCTTTCAACAAATAGATGTGGTCTTTTAGTCATTATGTGAATTGTGGGGGCAAAGCAATGTCAAACTACTCGGAAAGTTCTCTACGCTTCAGAGTGTTAATAACATTTTCATGTTTCTATTGTTTTCATTGATAATGCATACTGTGATTTCTCAGCGTGTGATAGCTAGTTCCCACATTGTTCCTTTCAAATAGGTAATTGGTAACTAACGTCGCACTGGAGCAACACACGGCTTTCAAATAGGAAATTGAAACTCAATAAGTATTTATATCTAAATTTGAAACTATTAACTACTTAATATCTCTACACTAGGAGGAACTGAATAACAGTAAATAGATGTGTTCACTAGTTATGTGTAATGAGGTTGCTCGTTAGGGTTTTTGTCACAATAACTTCAAGTACAGAACATAAAATGCTTACATTTGGCTTGAGATTTAACCATATTAAAAAAGCCAGTGAAGATAATATTATTCACACATACCCTGTGTGAAAGACAATTAAAATTCAATTGGTTTCTAGCATAAATTTGGATACTTTTCTTGCCATCAAGTTTAACTATTTCCGGTTTGCTTTTTCAACATTTCTTAATTTTCTCCTTTCAAATTAACAGGTCTTAAATCCGGTAAAGCGATTATTTCACGACTATTTTACAAAAATAGGTATGCTCCAAAGCAAATAAAACATCGATTTTCAACATGTTGCTTCCAAGATGTTTATTGTTGCTTCCTCATTCTGATACATTAAAATATTTAGATGTTTTTACACTGCAATTTGTAAATTTATGTCATTCAATGCACCCAAAATATATTGTATAAGTATCTTGTATTTCCAAATCAAATTCGTTATACGTGTTTTTAAAATTATGCATGACGTCAAGATAAGATGTCATTTAAAGAAATAATAAATATAGCATTGTGATATAGGAATAATAATAGTAGGTTATCTCTTTTCTCTCTTCTCTTCAAAATGCGTTTATAAGAACTATGTTTTACGAATAAACGAAAATTTTTAATTTTAATTCTTCATTATTTGTACAATTCAGTAGTGATAGTTGTATTCAATATAATTGGTATTTTTTGATTCTTCAATTTCTCAAAATTATTAGATTACCATAGAATGGAATACCTTCTCTATATTTCTGTATATTTCAAAATTATAAACAGTTTCTACATCTATACAAATAAGAATGGAACTGAGTCTACAGTTAACCAATTCAAACCAAGAAAGGTTGGGTAATTCTTCTAGTTGGTAAAAAATGAACTCTCAAGTAGAAACACATTCCTCAATCTTAATTTTGAGTAAAACGCATATAAAAATTATCTAACGTATCGATTTCATCTCAGCATACTTCATCACTGTATGGTGCTGGAAATATGTGCTCTAACGTATCAAATATTAGACTTCTTTCGTCTGTTGGATGGAACCTAACATTCATCATCTGATTGGTCTACGGGACGGAAGAAGACGCCCATCCATTGATTTATCATCTGATTGGTCCATTTGATTGATCATCTGATAGTAGTATACTTTGGCGATTTCAACACTTTTGTCTCCACTCTATAGAAATGCGGATTCACACATCTACACTGTCATAAGATGTTACCTCGCGAAGCAAGGCTATCAGATACCAAATAGGCCAAGTAAGTAAACTTTGCACAGAGCAGTCACGTGACTACTAGTCGACATGTTGATCACACTTTTTGAAGCTCTTCTCCATAGCAATTCTCAGTCTACTTATATTTCCCGTCACTGGTGTTGCTCCGGTGACACGTAAATTTAATTAACAACCTTGAGACTAAGCAGGCAAGTTCGAATATATGTAAATCAAAACATATTTTACATTTCCAGATGGTAATTTGCCACGTTGGCGTTGATGGAAGTTTGGAGAATGTGGCGTGAGCTCAGGAGTTGAGCTCATCATCGTAGCATTGTTCAAAATTACTTGGTGCCGTCCTCTGATCATTTCCTCTGGGTTTGATCCGGGACCTTCGCCAATAGTGTTGCTCCGTGCAACGCGAATTCAATTAACTACCAACAACCAGATGGTTATTTAATTCATCTGAAAGTATTTCAAGAACTACGAACTTCGTTAATTTGAAAAAAATCCTCAATTATATTCTTAAAAGATATGTATGTTTAATTTTAATAACGGAAAGAATAAAAAACTGTTTACCGAATTTCTGCACGAAACGTAATTTTCTGGGAGCTTTTCTCTAATTCTTGAAGATTATATAAGATTGGTCATTTTTAAAGTAGGAAATCGAATTGTGGAAATCCTCCTTTTCTTTTTGGTTCTAACTCGTTTCACTTTTTCACCTAAACAAACACAGAATTTCACCATCGTGGGTAAAATAATTAACGACCCCCAGATAAACGTAGATGAGGGCTTCCCACATCTCAATATTTACCTTAGCTAATTGGCAATTATTACGATTTAATGACTGCGGAAAACCATCTAATGGGGACCCCGTTTAACTCTGCATATTGAGGTACGCTGCTGAATTCTAATTCATGAAGTTTCGTTTTTGCAATTAGAATGTAATGCTTGATATTAATGCTTACTGTATTGATCTTTATTTTATGGCTAAAGGATTGGGGAAATAGGCGAAAGTTACTGAATGAATTTATCTTTTTTGCTTATTAAACGTTTATAATGTAAGATTTACAAGTAATCTCTTTGCAGTTTTAGGTATTTAAAGGTACTTGGTAAACCTAGATATTGAAAAATACCAACACTATTATAAAAAATGCTTTAAAATGTTTAATGTTTAACGTGTCTTCAAAAATTTCTACACTATGCGTTACACGGATTATTATACTCTGTCCTTCCCTTCGGAATTGATCTTGGACCTAGGCTAGTAGCCCATTGTGTTGTTCCAGTGCGACGAAATTTTAACTACCTACCCTGCATTGAAGTACTGAAAATAAAACTTTTATAATTTATACAGGTTTTTTTTTCATGTACCTACTTATAAAAACATGCTGGATGCAAAATATTTAGACTTTTGTATATTGTTACTAAATGTTTCATAGTGTACCATAAACTAATGAAACAGAATCAAAATAAAAACTATCCAGTAGTTTTTATTTTTATTCTAATAAATTTTCTCAGAGTATTCACAAAATTTGTATATATTTTTTGTAAAAAATAACAAATAAATTATTTACACTTTATAATAAAATTTGAGAATAACTGCATAACGCAATCTAAAAAAGAAATATTTGAAGTTGGTGTGCTAGATGAAATTTTTAAAAGTATACTTGAGTGTAGAGAATACTTAAGATATGTGCTATGGGAACACATTTAAATAGACATTTTCGACCATTCTTACGAATTTAATTTCTGCATTTAAAAGCGTTTCTAACTCTAAAACAAAACTCACGCACTTATAAATTCATTATTACAAAGATTTATCATTTTTTCTATTTCCTTAAAATTCTGATGAATTGTTGGGTAATCGAGAATAGTCCCAAATTCCATATAACGCTCTTTTTTAATGCATTAGTTTAATGCATATGAAGAGAATGCTAAAGTTCCTTCATGAAAACTGTAAAGTTAAATATTCTAACATACATTGTTATATATCAGTTCTCAATTAATTATTTTGTGTAGTGACTGGACATTACAGTGACAAAACTTGCAACGTATTAATACCAAACAAAAGATATTGCAAGCACACACACACAATAACTATTTTACACTGACGCAATTTGCACACATATTAACTGACAATAATTAGTCTATCAAGAGCTGTATCTAACAATAATTATATTTTAATGAAATAAAGTCAACACGCGTTGTAACCTATATTAGCTGCTAGTTACGAATAGAAATATCTCGTGTGATGATTAATAAACTAATTCAAGAGTGCACAATGAAGTCGATAGACATTTCACTAAACGAAACTAAAAATCTCTCTTTACAATGTATGGAACATTCTCATCATTTTGACTAGAAGCATGATTAGTTATTTCAATCTAAAAAAACTATTGAATATTAAGGCAGCCACATAAAGTTTTAGTTGCTATATGACACATTATATGAAGATAATAGTGAGTCACTACTGTACGTATAATATGGAGTCTTGTAAAAACAGGTCTTGGCAAGCGAATGAAGAAAACTTATTTAAACATGAATTTTATTTTTTGGCCCAAATAACTTTTATTTATTATAGCATTAGAAGGACGTATTAGTGAATCACTGCGTTACCCCAGTGTAAAATCTCACATACATACCACACATTCTACGCACAACCCGTTTATAGAGAGGCCCACATTCATACCAGACTAACAAACATCTATGCTGTACCCTAGATTTGAAGCACGAACCTTTCGATCCTGAGGCCGATAGACATTTCACTAAACGAAACTAAAAATCTCTCTTTACAATGTATGGAACATTCTCATCATTTTGACTGGTTGGTCGTCAGTATTCTGTTTATTTCAATATTCTGTTATTAGTTCGATAGGATGACTTACAATTATACTCTCCTTATTAGTATTGCAATTTAGTGGGAAAATAATCCTATCGAAATAGCGATGAATCTCTCTTACGAGCCTTGAATTAGTTCATTAGCGATCATTTTATACATTTTATAAATCTACGTATTCAACACTACTCCACTTATCTACTTATTAATAATTTCCTCATATGTTTTAAATTTACTACCATTCCTGACCTCAGGGACACATCTCCTTCAGGTGTGTACGTGCTTCACGGAGCAGAGATACTCTATTGATCTTTTCTTTTCCATTGGGTTTACTGTCCTTAGTAAGCACGGGTGTCGAGCTCCCGGGGTACCCAAGCGATCTTTTTCTGCCTTTATCCTATTATATTCTCTAATCCCCATTACAATCTTTCATGACATTTTTTGCTCGAAATCTGTCTTTGGCGCAGTTTTGCCAAATATGGCCCTTGCGCCATAAAACCTCAAAACAACCTTTATTATTCCATAAAAATTAGAAACATTTTACTTGAATGTCAAAAACTGTTAAATTGTCAACCACTCTAACTTTAAATGAATTCATGGAATTGTGCTAGAAGTTAGAATAATTATGATATAGCCATTCCGCTTCAGTGATTACTAATTGCATTTTATACACCGAAGACACAAACGCCCTATAATGAAGTTACGCACATTTATTTCGGCTATAGAATATCCAAGCAATTCCCACTCATGCGCAAGGCAATATTATTTCTGAAGAATCGAGCAATAGTTGGGGTCGCGTGTCTACTCGCTCGACTTTTCCACCGGAAATCGATACCTCAACCTCTTTTGGCTCTCCTAATTAAGAATCAATCATCTCTGAGCCAGGAAAGTTTAATTTGGAGCCTAAGATCTCTTCTAGTGTGGAAAGGACATTATCCGGAGTCGTCGAGGCACATCCTCCGACGAAAATTAATCCGGCTGGAACATATGGTGGACACGGCGTATAGGACAGCCACTTTTCGGGTAGTACAGAAAACTTCTGTGCTAATTTTGTTTCGCATTAGCTATAGAGCAAAATTCGAAACTTGAAAGATTCCTTTGCGTTTTCCCTGGAAGAGTGTCGGGGATAGTTCAAGACCTTTGGAAATATTCTCAGAATTTCTGAGCGTGGAAATTGTGTCTGATATGTCCGGCATGTTCATTTTAATTAGAGACAAAGGTCTGAATGGGAGAAATTGCTACGCTATTGAACGTAGTTGAAATGGTGTTAGATTAATGCAGATATATTTTATATAAGCTTAGAGAAGTATTGTAATTATGTGCACCCAGTATAAGGCCAATATTTGTATATTCCTTTTAACGGTTTTTTTTATCTGTTAGACGTGTATTTATAATAGCTTCCATAGATGTAGGGTCAACGACTCCATTTTTATATTTTCTTTTACCCTTCTATAAACACCTTTTTTAATTTTCTGTTTGTTTTGTTTATTTCCGGAACTTTTAGAAATCATCAAACTTAAAAAAAAGCTTTGATAAAAGCTGGTGAAGTGATAACCACAAGTCATTTACTGAATACTACTGTATTAGTATCACATGTTCACTATTGTACCAGTTTCGACATGCTTTAAAGCAAAAAGCTGACACTCGAGAAAAACTAATTGAACAAAAATGGAAAACAAATGAAAACATTAATGCAGGGTATTTCATTTTCAGTTTTACAAACTTGAACTCTTTTCGACTCCATTAACCCTATGATGGATTCACACGCATATATCAGTCTTCCCTGCTTGAGTTTTAACCAGTTTCGACATTATCGACTAATAAAATCTTCCCCACGATTCTTTCAACCAATAGATGTTGTTATTTGGCCATTATATGTGTTGTGGGGTAAAAGCAATACACTACTCGGAAATCATGTCGTAGAGGGTTAAGATTTACGCGAATTTTAGCAAACGATTGATTCAACTATAAACATGGGTCCATTATTGATATTTAACCAGCAGATTATCTAAAGGTGAACATGAAGGTAAAGATAGCTCCAGTGATGGAATATATGTATAATAGTCACATGCGATGAGATCAGTTTATGGAATCAATTTCATTCCTATATGTACTTAACAATTGTGTACACCCTATGGGAATTCTTATCTTTATTTTTTCGTTTGTTAATAGGTGTATTGTTTTTAAACATTTTTGTTCGTTAGAATCAAAAACATCCCCCCTTGGAAACCATTTTACAATTTAACCAACTTTTATATTTTGATTTAGGTATTCCGCATCCCATAGTGACTTGGTGGAGGGATTCTGTCTTAGTGGACGACACATTCTCTCAGACCAGCCAAGGCTATGTCAGAAATGAACTTGCTCTACCGAAGCTACATAGAAGTGATTTGATGATGACTTATTCGTGCCAAGCCACCAATACGAATTTGACCGTACCTATATCAGCAAGTGTCACCATAGACATAAATTGTAAGTATTTTGCCGAGAGAAAACAGAATAGATAAATATATCTGGTTTTTAAAATTTCTTTTCTTTACTTCCCTAACCCTGTAAATCAATACTATTAAATTCAGATAAAGTATCTATAGTATTGTAGTATTGTTTACATCTTTAGAATATATTAAAAAGAAATATTTAATTTAGAAAATCTAATTTTATGCACATGAAAACATACTTTTCCCAATTCAATGATTTTAAGCCCTAACTTGTAAATTTTGAACAGGCATCGTTTTTATTGTTCAAAATAACACACAAACACATTGTTTAAAATCCACAAACAAACTTATAAATGGTCGTAAAATTATTTTTTGATTGGGGCAAGAATGTGTACATAAAACGTTTATTGCTGTTATGAAGTTTCTAAAAGAAGTATCTACTGTTAAATAAACTATTAACTTAGAAACCAAAGAGACTAAGTAAATAGTATAGGAAAATTGTGTGTTATTTTATAACAGTTTACTATTGACTTTGAATTCTCCTTTTCCGTGTGTTTGACTACAAAAATGACTTCAATAAATAACATTTGTTCAAACCTCCAATTTACAATAGCAATGTTAGAACTAATTATATTTGAATTGGATATATTTTATTTTGGAAGTCTTGATATTACTGTCGAAATCAAGAGGTCGGTTTTCGTAATTTTTATTGAAAAGTGTTCTTTGGGAGTATTTCAAAAACACACCACAAAATCTTAGAAGTCCATGATAATTATTATTCCATAAAAACTTAATCATTATAATAGAACCTTCTTTTAATAATTCACAAATTTGGTTAAGGTGCCTTGAAAATTTTCTTTCGGTTTTAAAATAGTCTATTTTACTCAAGACGCATTAACTTTTCGCGTATACTTACACAGATTTCAGCCAAGAAAATGGCAGAATCGCTCATTATTCTTAATTATTATAAATTTCTTCGAGTAAGTATATCCCAAATTTTTAGGAATATCCCATTTTCATTGGAAATAGCTAATATCAAGTCACCATGAATGGAGCATCTCCGTATATTCAGAGATACCCCATACTTAACTGCTTTATATTAACTCTTTTTGTACATAAAAAATGACACACATACAAAAACCTGGGAATCAGCTTACTTATATTAAGGGAATATTGTTTAAGTTCGAAGGCATTTTCAGAATAATAAGATAAGATCGTTTTCATAACTAAATTTGTGTAGGATTTTTCCATACGGAACAGTAAATTTGCCCTCAATACGATTCAAGATTTTTTCAAAATTAACACTTTGGTGTAAGCCTTAATTTATTTGAAGTATAAAGTCATAGTGAGTAGTAGTAATAACTAGAAATATACGTAGTAATAAGTAGGAAATAAAGAGTATTTAATCTATACATCAGTCTATTCACACACAACGCACTTTACATGAAAAAGTACTGGCTACAGACTTCATACATTTCTAAAAGGTAAGAATGGATTAACTTTTCTACTTGAATAAATTGTAACTTATTTATGCAAACCTAATTTTGTTACTCTGATAAAAAATGATTCGGAAAAGAGACGATACCATTCTACTTGCAAAGTTTATTTTATTAGCATGAAACTATCCTTCGCGTCGTAAATACACTGCTGGCCACCGTAAATGCAACACCCTGAAGGAAGCATGCAAATAATATGAAATTTACAACATGCATTAGCGGAGGTGAGATATGCAAATGATTAGAATTTCAGCGCAGACGCACATCACGCGCGCCTGTGGCGCCACTTCAAAGCGCTATTTAAGGCTTGGAGATTTCGACGATTTCAAGTACGGCAATTGTGTTTTTCTTGTGGTTTTTTCAAAAAAACGATCAATTATGCCTCGTAGAAAACAGCGATCCTCTTTTGATCAAGTATCCGAGTTCGACAGAGGAAGGATAGTGGCCTACCAAGATTGTGGATTATCTTTCAGGGAAATCGGTAATCGTGTTGGACGAAACCAAACAACTGTAATACGGATATGTGATCGTTGGATGCAGGAGGGTACGACGGACCGACGTGTTCGATCGCATCCACCTCAGTGCACCACTTCACGTGATGACAGGCATATTGTGCGTATGGCAGTGACGGATTGCTCAGCCACATCACGAACCATAGCACAGCACATTCAGTCTGTACCGCATCATCCAGTGTCTGCGCGTACCATTCGACGCCGTTTGCAGCAGAGTGGTCTGTCCGCAAGACGTCCATTGCTTCGTCTACCCTTGACGCAGAACCACAGACGTTTCCGCCGCCAATGGTGCGATGAAAGAAGGATGTGGACGGCAGAATGGAATGAAATTGTCTTTACTGACGAGTCACGCTTCTGTCTGCAACACCACGATGGTCGGATTCTAGTCTGGAGACACCGTGGAGAGAGGATGCTGAACAGCTGCGTTATGCACCGCCACACTGGTCCTGCACCGGGTATTATGGTATGGGGCGGTATTGGATATCACTCTCGCACTCCTCTAGTACGCATTGCCGGTACTTTAAACAGCCAGCGCTACATCTCCGAGGTGTTGGAGCCAGTTGTCCTTCCTTACCTTCAGGGCTTGCCCACAGCCATATTTCAACAGGATAATGCGCGACCACACGTGGCACGCATTGTCCAAGGGTTCTTCGTCAATCGCCAGATTGAATTGCTTCCCTGGCCAGCTCGCTCTCCGGATCTTTCGCCGATAGAAAACATGTGGTCCATGGTTGCTCAACGATTGACCCAGAATACATCCCCAGCTGCCACACCAGATCAACTTTGGCAACATGTGGAAGCTGCTTGGTCTGCTGTACCCCAAGAACACATCCAAAGTCTCTTTGAATCAATGCCGAGGCGTGTGGCAGCGGTGATCTCCAACAATGGCGGCTACTCTGGCTACTGATTTTGGCAGGAACCACACTTCACAGAAGTCTATAAATTTAATCATTTGATACTTGGTCAACATGTTATCTACAAAATAAATTTTGTTGTGATATCTCTTGTCTTTCTTGGTGTTGCAATTTGGGTGGCCAGCAGTGTATTTAAAGTATTCCTTCAGTAAACATCTTTAGAGTCTATTTATTTATAATTTGCTTTAAAGGAACTCGGGGTTCATGAAATTTTTTTACAAACAAATGCAGATATATGCGGAAACACTGGAATAATTGGTGGCTGTCCTTTACGGAAGACTTTTGCTGATAATTAGAATTGTTACAATTATATTTATTGATAATTGTACCAGTGAAAGCCTAAGTAATGTTTAAATAGCTATATTATTCAGGGTTTGATGTTAAACAAACTGTCAATTAGTAATAATTAAAAACTCAAATGAAAAAATTATAAGGTATGTTATTTGAAAAGATTAATACAGTAAAGCATAACAAAAAAAGTAGAATTCATAAATCAATAGTAATCACCATGACTGCAGTACGGAACTCAGTTTTACCAGTATTGCTGGAAAAGGAATATTATCTAAAAAATTATGTGAAAATTTTAAAATGTAATACAACTTTAGAAAAACCTTCTAAATAAGATGGCAACGTCTTACTTTAAAAAGGTGGTACATAACGTTAAAATATGTAGCCAATTTAAAATTAGACAGTTAGCGTTAAAATAAACTCCTATTTTAAAATTAGACAGTTAACGTTAAAATAAACTCCTACTTTAAAATTAGACCGTTAACTTTGAAACGTTGTAATTTAAAAGGTTTTTAGGGTCGATAACAAGAATGTTAAAATCAGTAAAACTTACATTTGTTTTCCAATTTTAAATTATATTATTAAATTGCATTGAAAGCTGTACTCAATAGTCACAAAACATCTACACTGCTGGCCACCCAAATTGCAACACCAAGAAAGACAAGAGGTATCACAACAAAATTTATTTTGTAGATAATATGTTGACCAAGTATCAAATGATTAAATTTATAGACTTCTGTGAAGTGTGGTTCCTGCCAAAATCAGTAGCCAGAGTAGCCGCCATTGTTGGAGATCACCGCTGCCACACGCCTCGGCACTGATTCAAAGAGACTGGATGTGTTCTTGGGGTACAGAAGACCAAGCAGCTTCCACACGTTGCCAAAGTTGATCTGGTGTGGCAGCTGGGGATGTATTCTGGGTCAATCGTTGAGCAACCATGGACCACATGTTTTCTATCGGCGAAAGATCCGGAGAGCGAGCTGGCCAGAGAAGCAATTCAATCTGGCGATTGACGAAGAACCCTTGGACAATGCGTGCCACGTGTGGTCGCGCATTATCCTGTTGAAATATGGCTGTGGGCAAGCCCTGAAGGTAAGGAAGGACAACTGGCTCCAACACCTCGGAGATGTAGCGCTGGCTGTTTAAAGTACCGGCAATGCGTACTAGAGGAGTGCGAGAGGGATATCCAATACCGCCCCATACCATAATACCCGGTGCAGGACCAGTGTGGCGGTGCATAACGCAGCTGTTCAGCATCCTCTCTCCACGGTGTCTCCAGACTCGAATCCGACCATCGTGGTGTTGCAGACAGAAGCGTGACTCGTCAGTAAAGACAATTTCATTCCATTCTGCCGTCCACATCCTTCTTTCATCGCACCATTGGCGGCGGAAACGTCTGTGGTTCTGCGTCAAGGGTAGACGAAGCAATGGACGTCTTGCGAACAGACCACTCTGCTGTAAACGGCGTCGAATGGTACGCGCAGACACTGGATGATGCGGTACAGACTGAATGTGCTGTGCTATGGTTCGTGATGTGGCTGAGCGATCCGTCACTGCCATACGCACAATATGCCTGTCATCACGTGAAGTGGTGCACTGAGGTGGATGCGATCGAACACGTCGGTCCGTCGTACCCTCCTGCATCCAACGATCACATATCCGCATTACAGTTGTTTGGTTTCGTCCAACACGACTACCGATTTCCCTGAAAGATAATCCACAATCTCGGTAGGCCACTATCCTTCCTCTGTCGAACTCGGATACTTGATCAAAAGATGATCGCTGTTTTCTACGAGGCATAATTGATCGTTTTTTTGAAAAAACCACAAGAAAAACACAATTGCCGTACTTGAAATCGTCGAAATCTCCAAGCCTTAAATAGCGCTTTGAAGTGGCGCCACAGGCGCGCATGATGTGCGTCTGCGCTGAAATTCTAATCATTTGCATATCTCACCTCCGCTAATGCATGTTGTAAATTTCATATTATTTGCATGCTTCCTTCAGGGTGTTGCATTTACGGTGGCCAGCAGTGTATTATCATAAATAGGGACGTGCTTTCCATTTAGAAACCGAATCTCAGTTGACAAAAAAGTGCCACAAAGAATCGATATAAAACTATATGCCAGTTGAAGGAAAACAAATCTGAAACAAAACTTAGATGATCTTAATAATGATGCCGTGGTTAGAAAAGTTGAGATTTTGTATCTTAAGTTACAGAAGTTTGAGTATGTTTACTTTAGGAGTTGAAGAAATTCATATGAAACTTTGTTATCTGAAACGTGAGTTGAAAACACTGATTTCCTTTTTAAAACGCTGTAAAATTGACCTTTCCTTTTTTGAAAAATTGAAATAGATTAACTTTGTTTAGTCTGTACTGAAGAAATTTAATTTTAAAAAAGCTATTGTTTTATGGAGGAATGGAATTTTCAGTGAATGCCGTGTCAATGATATGTCATCCTTTCACAATTATGGTGTAATTCCGAAACGTACCCTTGTGCATATAAACAAACCATTGTGCAATAATGCTACAAATAAAAATATATCAATAGGAAAACTGCATGCAATACTACGCTCTACGTTCTTCATTTTTACAGAAAATGAACTTAAGGAACTTTCATAATCACTCAAAAACTCAAAATAAACTTCTGTAGTAGTTAGTATCACCTTTTGTAGTTTTGTCTTACACTAAAGTGCGATGTATGTGAAATGGATTATATGGTAGGATAAAGCAAACATACATATTTCGTCGTAAGATTAATAAAAAAAATAGACAGGGAAAAGTATCGTTTGATAACAAAGTTTAGTAACATTTTAGCACCTGAAACTCGGTTTTCTTTGAGTTATTTATAGTCTGCATTATTACCTTTCCATAAAAGTCTGTCCAAAATACCGATTAACTTAACTTAACACAAGACCTCCATTTAATGAATCGCAATTCCTTGATTAAGATAAAAATTAAATATATATACTTATTATTAGCATTATTTCATCCTTATTGTTCAAGGCATTTCTAATAATCGTACAAGGACTTCCGTTTAAAATCTATAGGATAACTTTTTTCAATGGTATTTAAAAGCCTTTTTTATCAAAATGATAAATTAACCAGTTGCGTATTAAACTTTTTAAATATACAGGATGCATGTGTTAGTTATACTCATAGTATTCAGGATTAAAAGTTGTGTTTATACTTATAACTATTCCAAGTTTCAAACATTTTAATAATTAGAGGTAATTATTAAATTCTAGTACTGAAAAAATTACGAGTTCCTTTTCACATAGAAAAAAACATCAAACCTACCTATTTATACATGGACATTTATACATGGACACAAAGCTACATTAAAGTTTTCAGCTGTACACACGAATGCTACTCGAAGTTAAAATCAGAGTTTTTAGATGGATGTTTTTAATCAGACCCGACCAATTAACCCATATAACTGTAGAGTGATAAACTGATAGTTCCAAGTTTCAGGATACATTCAATAAAACATTAAAAATCAGATCAGTGAAATTTGCTTTTATACCACTTATTATCTATGAACTGTTATTAAAAAAACTGCGCTGACTATTTTTAATAGCCTGTTTATATGCATCTGTCATGTTATCTTTGTTTCAGCTTTTATTGTATTTTTTATCAAAGTGAATTTTCATTGTTTAAACTTCTGTCTAAACTCATTGAACAAGTCATAGCACGAATCAAACCAAGAACACTTAGACCCTTACTCGAGACTGAAATACCTCTCATGGCATCGAGAATATTTCAGATACCAGAAGTAAAACAATACAGAAATTTCATTCCATTGTTTTCACCAATCCTCTTCAGCCTTCTCGGAGACAAACGAAGATAACGAGCTCGAGAATTTGTTCTAAAGTATAATCTCTCCAAAAGCAATTCAAAAGAAGCACTCGTACCCGAAGAAAGAAAGTATTCCCCAGTGAAGTGTTACTGATACAGAAAAAATAAAAACAGAAAAGAATTCTCCCTGACACCTAGGAATCCATTTCTACATTGTCTACTTGAATTCAGATTGTCAAAAGAAGAAGAATGGTGCAAAATGACAATCCGCGATGTATCCTTGAGGCGATTCCTGGGAAGGAAAAGAATAAAAAATGAATAAAGAATGAAAAATAAGAAAGACAAAAAAAAGAAAATGAAGTAAGTTCGAAAAGTGGCCGTCCAATAGCCAAAGACAGGGACCTTAAAAAAGAAGTGTTGGCTTGTTTTCTGACAGTTTCTTCCAGAGAGGAATTCTAATAAGATTAAAATAGGTGACTTGACTCATAGCGAAGGTTTTGTTTTGCTTTGAGATTAAACTCGACTTGTCTTGCAAATAAAATAGTTCCCACATAGCGCTGGAATGAGAATTAGAAGACTTTTTTATTTTGCGGAATGCGGTTAGAAAAGAGGTTCATAATTATAAATGATAAGACTGGTCTGGAAATGATAGTTTAAACAAATATTTTGGTTTGATGTTAATGAAACTAGAATAACTTTCAGCGAAATTGTGTATTTTGTTTATATTTCTTATGCAAAACTTATATTGTGTATTTTAATAATGAAGGAAGAATTTTTTCACACGTGAAAATAATTCACACTTCTTACTTTCCACTTTAGTTTGTGTTAAGCTGTGAAAACATACAATTAGGACCAAGAAAGAAGAGTTCTTTTATGTGATGCATCAGGAACTAGAATATAAAGCGCATTAGCATAAATATACTCATCATGAAAAATTTTCTTGTTAAGTTAAATTGCAATAAAACTATTTTCTATTCTTCATTTTACACACTTGAAAACAAAGACACGTTAGTTTTTGAAAGAATTTATGAAAGTATTAAGAGTAGAGTATGTGGTATGTGAAACACTTTTAACAAAATTCCCCATAATTATGGAGAAGTTAACTACTTCGCTGCAAGTTCGTTATTTTTACAAGAAATGAACTTAAAGGGGGATAGATAATCACTCCAAAACTCATAATCAACTTCTGTAGTAATCACCTTAGTATCATTTTTCATAGTTTAATCTTATACTACTCCGCGATGTATGTGAAACTGATTTTGTGGATGGATAACGCAAGCATATGTACACTACTGTTTGTGAAAATTACAACACTATGAAAGAACCATCAGAAATAAATGAAATTTATTCCACGTATTACATGTAGTGCTTTAAATAAACGATCAAATTTACAGAGCAATAAAACAATAATAATACCGAAAATCAATATATTGTACAGCCGCCACGCGCAGCGATGAGAGCCTGTACACGTCGTGGCATGAAATCATACAGATTCTGAATATCATGCTGAGGAATGGCATTCCAGATGGCCTCTATCTGATGGCAAAGTTCAGCCGTACTCTCTGCCCGACGAGAGCTATAAACGAGTTGCCGTCCGATTTAATCCTAGACATGATCAATGGGCAACATATCCGGGGAACGTGCAGGCCATGGAAGAAGCGGGACTCATCTGAGAAGACGACTTGTTGCCAATCGGCAAGCCATTGGCTGCTTTGGTGAGTCCATTGTAACCGGAGGCGTCAATGGTTCAGGGTAAGGGAATCCTTGCACGTAGTCCATGGCGCAGCAGACGTCGAAGAAGACGTCGGGCAGACAATGACACACCTTTAGACGTGCTCCAATGTTGTGCCAACGCACGAGAGGACGCTGTTCGGTCCGTCACCACCATGCGTATGAGGTGTCTATCATCCCGTGGTGGCGTCATACTGCGTGTTGAGAGTTCCAAACATTCTCTCGATTTGACCATTTCCTCGAGGCACTCCAGTAGTTATAGTAATGTGGTTAATGGTTTCTTCCTTACAGTAGGTTTGAAACTTGAGGGATGTAAACGCAGATCCCTTGTCAGAAATGATTCTCATATGACTGCTAAAAAACATCTGTTGAATTTTGAGCTTGTACAAGACATCACGCGCCGATGTAGATTTGACTGGATATAGCCAAATGAACTTCGTAAAGGCATCTACGACCGAAAATAAGTACTGATAAAATTTTTATTAGTTGAAGGCAAAGGGCCTAGGAAATCAACATGATATGTGTGTAAAGGTGTGTTGCCTTTTGGAATCGGATGGAAAAAACCTTCAGCTTTCTCAGTTTACCTGTTAGAGAGGATGCAGGATACACAGTGGGCAACACCTGTTTCATTCACTTTTTGTAAATCCGGGATGTAAAATTCACGTTTGAGAATGGATGCGGTTTTCGCAGTAGAAAAATGTCCTTGAGAGTGCATGTCGAATGAGTTCATGCTGCATTGCCCGAAAGACTACTAGAAGATCTAGATCATTGTAATTTTTAGATAACACACCATTTTTCAAACTGTAATCGCTATACTACTGTTGGTGCTCCCAATTAACTTCTTTATGTTGGAAAGAACCTCATCTGAATTTTGTGCAAAATTATCTTTTGTGTGATAGTGTCTGGGACGGTGAACATGATAGGGTATCGACTAAGAGCGTCAACGTGCTTCATTTGTTGTCCAGGTCTATGCTTTAGCTCATACGAAAAATCTTCAAGGAAAAGTGCCCACCTTGCAATTTTCGGGGTAAGGTCCTTTTTATACATGTTTTTGGAGGGCTGAACAATCAGTTATAATTTCGAATTTGACTCCAACCAAATAATGTCGAAATTTTTTGAGGGATTCAATGATAGCAAGTACTTTGAGCTTATAACTCGTATACTTGTCTTCCAGTGAAGTTTTTTTTTGCTCATAATATGTATGGGATGGAGTTGGCAATCGATGCCTTGTTGTAGGAGAATTGAACAAAAACTTTACTGCTGGCATCTCTATATCTCTTATCTCCCTTATATCTTACTCTCCCTATAATTACAATGTAATTATAGGGAGAGTCCTTGCTGATACAGATGAAGGACAGGGTCTTGTGTAAGTGCTTTTATAAGAGCCACAAACGCTTCTCTTTGGTCAGGTCCAAAGGAAAAGGGTGTAGATTGTCTCAAAAGCTCACTTGCGATAGAAGAATAATTTTGTATAAATTTTCGAAAATAACCAGTTAGACCCAGAAACGATTGGACACCTTTCACAGTTTTGAATTCAGGAAAGTTTCGTACTGCCAATGTTTTTCCAGGGGAAGGGCGGATTGTGTTATTTTCTATTACATGCCCAAGGAAAGTGGTTTTCCGTTCAAGGAATGAGCACTTCTTAAAATTGAATTTCAGACCAAATTGAGCTGCTACATTAAACATACATTCTTGTAATTTTGTAATGTTTTCCTCCTCACAAGTGGAGGGGAGAATGATGTCATACATGTAAATTATGACTTTGTTACTTTTAAACAAGTCTCTGAAGACAGCCTGAATGTATCTCATGAACATATTTGGGGAATTGCAGAGGCCAAAAGCTGCTTTCTGAAATTCGTAATGTCCTGAAGGGATAACAAACTCTGTGTACTTACTGTCTTCATCTGTCAATGTGAAAAAAGGCATTCTTTAAATTTTGGGTGGTAAAAACTGTAGAATTTTGTAACTCATCAAAAATGTCTTCAATGAGAGGGAGAGGTGACGGTTCTTGACAGTTCTGCCATTAAGTTTTCGAAAATCTACAGATTCTCGTTGAATTATCAGACTTCTTCACAAGAACTAGGGGCGAAGCAAAGTCACTGTACGACTCTTTAATGATACCATCTTTTAACCATTGTGCGATTTGAATTTCAACATCTTGTTTTCCAGCAAAAGAAAGACGTCGTGGACGTAAAGCAGATGGGGTTTCATCTGTTAAAAAGATTTTCATTTTTAACTCTGTGCTACGAGTTTTATTGGGTCGATAAGATTTAACTATACTCTCCATTTTCTCTTTTAAATGTGGGGTTCAATATGTGTGAAAGGTCAACATTAGAATTGCATTGATAATATTAATGAAAAAACCGAAGTCGTCTTCAAGTTTTGATAGTAATTTCACACCATTCTCACCAACAGAAAACTCACTTTGTTGTATTATTTCCATACCTATAATTGCTGTAAACGGAAGATATTCATATTCCACCACATAAATGTCAGTAAAGAACACAAAATCTTGAATTGAAATTGAGTCTTTGAATTTACCCAGAGGTTGTACTTTTTTATTACCCATGCCAGAAAATGTGACTGTGGCAGGTTGTAGTTCAGGTGAACCAAGTAGCTCATAAATAGATTTGTTTATTATTGTTGCAGAAGAACCGCTATCAAACAGAACAAAAAGAACTTAATTTTGCAATTTTACTTGAATTTGAGGAGCTAAATCTTTTGAAACTTGGGAAGTCACAGGTTCGATCACATGAGAGGAATCATTCTGTTTTGACGGCAATATTAGTTTGTTTTGTCGGCAAGCCTCAGATCTGTGACCAAAATCTCCGCATTGAAAGCATTTGTCTCCGCGTGCTTTTGTGGGACATTGATTTGCCCTATGATTTTTTCTCCACATGAATAACAAATAATTTCGAAGTTTCTCATACTTCTGTTTGTCTGAGATGTAGGATAACGCTCGGTTTCCCCGTACGTGGTCAAGAATCATTCTGATAGAAATTTTCAAACGAGCTGAAAGTGTTTGGGCGATAAGAACGACCGCGCTCATTAAAACAAGGTTTACTCTTAACATCAAAGCACATTTTCTCGTAAACAACTCATCTCTCCTTTCATTCACCTAGCGTCTTACAGCAATAGGTAGTAAACTTATTTTGGGAGTAAGGTAAACCGTCTGTAATATATTGTAATAACGCGTCTTCGTTTACATTAACCGTCCATACTATAGCTTGCAATTTGTCGCGTATTAATGACATAATCTGAAACACTTTAATTTGTTTTAATCTTTCTTGATTGCTGTGCCTTGTGAACGTCAGCTGAAGTGACTTTAGAAGAAAATTCGAATAAAATTTGTTTAAAATCATTCCAAAGAATAAACGGATTTAATCGTTTGCACAAAATTCTTGGCAGTCTCTGAATTGGCGTTTAGCTATTATTATTTTTGCAACATCATCTTAATTATTAAAAAACAAAATTATTTTCCAATTCCTCTAGAAAATGTTGAATTTGGAATGCATTTCTTCTATCAAAAGTTGTGATATTTTCGCAAATATCTTTTAAGTTGAAAGTGAGGTGTGGTTGTAACGTGTGTTTCTGTTTTGGGAAAAAACACTCGTGTTTCGGGAATCAACACTCGTGTTTCGGGAATCAACACTCGTGTTTCGGGAATCAACACTTGTGATTGTTTTGATTGTGTATTAGAGAGATCTGCTCGAATGGGTTTGACGCCGTCTGATCAACTTCCGGCCGAAACAGCTGCGTTCGGGCGAAGGAGGAAATTATACTTGGGGGAGGAGATATTGATTTGAGTAGTATTATTTTTTGCAATATGTGACTCATCGTATTACAGCAATAGGGAGTAAACTCATCGTCTTCACAAGATTCAGTTTGCGTAACGAAGGTTGAAAAATCAGATAATGCTTTTAAAATGATGTTACAGCACTGTTCCCTCTCAGTATTAAGATCAAGATGTAACAGATTACACACAGCAAGTCTTAAAGTAAAATCTTTAAGCATATTTTGTTTCTTTTCTTCAAATTTGAATTCATCACAAAACCCGGAACATTATCTTAATCCCTAGCGATTTGATCTGTCGCTTTCAGTATCAAAAATAATTGTATTCAACAATTTGATATGTGCTGTTTTATCATTTTTCCAGGTTAATGAGATATGAGGGTAATCATTAAGAGTTGCTATTATGAAAGTTACTCAACAGAAAGTAAATAAAATCAGAAGGTAAATAAACTCACAGTTTTTGATGATCTCATCGAAGTAGGCGGCAAGATGCATCTTTATCCACAATGCGTTGCAATCCACAAGAAGAATGGTGTGCTGGAATTGCGGTACTTGATATTTCTTCTTCAAATTTTTTCAATGTCGTCTTCAATTTTTCTTTAAGAACTTCCTTTTTCAATTTCTTGGGATGACTTGGAAATTTCTTCAACTTAAAACTTCATCAATTTCTTTGAAACTTCTTTAGTACTATCGACTTCTCTAATTTCTTGAGACATCTTGAAATTTTTTCAACTTCCTTAAAAACAGCGGGTAGGCACAGTCCCCACTGTACCGTAAGGTTTGGTTCGTGAATACTTTTCGGCGGAATACCAGGTAAGCGGGTCGCTGGGGAAATGAAGACGGCGGGTATTTGTTTTACATTTATTTATTTAGCCAGTTTTAGTGGATGCATAACAGTGATGTTAGAGTGTAGGCAATGCTTAGTATTCGATGGCGACCTTATGGATGATGGGTCTGTGATAGCTAAAGTACGAGACAAACGGCATGGTGTCGATGCTGATGATCCTGACAAAGATAAAATTGATGGTAGTTTTTCCAGCATGGTGGGAGCTCGTTAAATGGTCTAGCGACGTCGCAACTTAAGCGCGCCTGTTCGGCCTGCTCCTTCTTGCGTCTTCGTTAAGCTCTAGATCTCTCCGCACTCGTCATAGGTTTAGACTTCTTGGTATCATTTTGTTCGTCTTGAACTGCTCTTTCAAACTGTTTACGTTTCTTTTGCCTCAATTGAAATTTAGTGTGATATTTTGATTTCATGGTGAAAGCTTCGACAAATCGTCCCTTTCCACTGCACACAATTTTCACACAAATGGTTTAAACTGTCAACTAGTCAAATGCAATTGTATAGCTTGTCGTTCTCTTCAGTTTAAGCACTCACTCACCACGACCCTTCGATTAGAACTGAACTTACAGCTGTTAAACAGGCCAGCTCGTGCCCGAAATGTGACTCATATCCCCCACCACGTGGTACAAAGGTCAGAGGGGGAGTGGATTAGTGGTCAACCTGGTCGACGCGGCCCACCTTCCTCTACACGATGGTAGGTCATTTATCCCCATAGGCTGATTCCCCCTACAGTTATGGAGCTTTGCGATATCAACACTTTTCGTGACGTTCAAGCTTTTGCCGATGACTTCCATACCGATTTTAAAGACGTATTCATCTCAAAACTTCTTGTCGGTAATTCCGAAACGATACTTGCTTCTAAATCATCAAGGAAACTTGGTTTTTCAGCTGGCAAACTTCCACTCTCATCGGAAAAGTTTCATTGGCATCTTCTTTCGTCTTTTAATAATATCTCCACTTGGACATCACCTTCATTTTTTCAAAACTCTAAACCAGTCTCGAATTCGTCTGCCGACCCCCATTTAAGTCTTGATAAACTTGTGTCTTGCTGGAGAGGAAATAAGGGGCAGAACTAAATGAAAATAACTCTGTACATTTTAAATTATTTAATTTGATTAGAAATAAAACTATGTACAAGTACTTATAGAAATCGAAATTAAGTTCAGAGCAACATCCGTTCTTACTCTCACGTTCAAGAGTGCCCACTATCTTTTTGAAGAAAAGTATGTACGTTCCAACTGAAGGTCACGGAGGGAACTCCTGATTGGCGTTGCTAAGCACAGTGTTCGCGTTGCTGGGGCTCCTCATCGTTGTCATGTATTTCATCCGAAGTAATTTGTAGAAGCTATAAAAATGTCAAAATTAAATTGTAATAATTATTTTACTCATTTAAATAATATTTACATTTTTCTATGATAGAGAAATGTGATTATTCTGATCACTTTCAATCAACGTTCAACCAATTCAACCCGAGCAACTACGTTTAATTCTGCTAATAACAAATAAATTTAATTTGATGATTAATAGGGTACCTAATTCAACCTTCTTAGTAAGAATGGGGACTAGGGTATTAGAAACACGAGTAAACATCGTGTTACTATCTGAGGAGTGCCTTCCGCCGAGTTAATGATTTTAATTTGAAATCATAATATTAACCTTTGTAATTTCGAATGTGAGGAAATTAATCTATATATTAATACGTGAAGAAAAACTTTGTACCCCTTTTTAAGCACATTGCGCGCACGGAGGACTATGAGATTTGGCACAATTACAGTTCATATGGAGAAGGAGTGCAGAAAGATAAAATTAATGTATAATATGCGTTACAAATATATTAAATTAAACAAAATAAAACATTCATTGTTTACGTTCATATACTGTAATCTATATATTAATACGTGAAGAAAAATCTTTGTACCCCTTTTTAAGCACATTGCGCGAGCGGAGGAGTATGCGATTTGGCATAATTAAAGTTCATATGGAGAAGGAGTGCAGAAATATAAAATTAATGTTTAATATGCTTTATAAATATATTAAATTAAACAAAATAAAACATTCATTGTTTACATTCATATACTGTAATCTATATATTAATACGTGAAGAAAAAGCTTTGTACCCCTTTTTAAGCACATTGCGCGCACGGAGGAGTATGAGATTTGGCACAATTACAGTTCATATGGAGAAGGAGTGCAGAAAGATAAAATTAATGTATAATATGCGTTACAAATATATTAAATTAAACAAAATAAAACATTCATTGTTTACGTTCATATACTGTAATCTATATATTAATACGTGAAGAAAAAGCTTTGTACCCCTTTTTAAGCATATTGCGCGCACGGAGGAGTATGAGATTTGGCATAATTTAAGTTCATATGGAGAAGGAGTGCAGAAAGATAAAATTAATGTATAATATGCGTTACAAATATATTAAATTAAACAAAATAAAACATTCATTGTTTACGTTCATATACTGTAATCTATATATTAATACGTGAAGAAAAAACTTTGTACCCCTTTTCAAGCACATTGCGCGCATTGAGGAGTATGAGATTTGGCATAATTTGCCACCACATAAGTTAGTATTGAAAGTTAATTGCATCGTTTTGCTGATCAGAAACTTAAATACAAAGGAAGCATTAGTCAATGGAACAAGAATGCGCATGAAATTTATACATCGTAATACTATTGATTGCGAAGTTTTAACTGGAACCGCTCGCAATAAGAGAATTTTGATTCCACGTATAAATTTAACATATTCCTGAACTATTTTACCATTTAACTTTCAAAGAACTCAATTTCTAATTATACCTGCATTTGCGATGACAATAAATAAGTCTCAAGGACAAACATTCGAAGAAATTGGAATTTTATTGAGGCAACCAGTTTTTACACATGGTCAATTGTACATCGCAGCAAGTAGAGTTCAATCATTCGATGGTTTGAGATTTTATATTTCAGAATATAACGGTCAAGGGCATTTAGCAAACGATGAAAGAGTTTTTACAAAAAACATCGTCTACACAGAAGTTTTGAATCATTAAATTCATTGTCGAACTATTTCAAGTTCAATGGACAACATTTAGTTTTTTAACCACCCGGGTTTTTTTGTTTCAATAAAAAATATATTAAAAAATACAAAGCAGGTATTCCTTATTTCATTTTTCATATTTTGGATTTATTTTTTATTTAAATTTTTATATAATTTGAAAAAGATAGGCAAATTAACTGTGTAGCCTTGGCGAAACCTGTGGCCAGTATAGCAATAAAAAAACCTAAGAAAATGTCAAACAACGCGTTATTGTTTTTTAGATATGGCTTAACCAAGCTATACCGCATTTTTCCTATGACGTATTTTTACATGCTCGCAGCTTACGTAATAGAACAAAATTCAAAAAAATTATATGCAATGAATATAGAGGTATACTGCTGTTTAACAAAAGAACCTTATTATCGTTCAAACTTAAAAATTAAATGAATTATGGTCGAATTTCGACCACTGGGCGACCACTAGTACAATGTTATAATGTATATTGTGTTTAGAGGATATTTTCCAAATTAAAGAAATGTATAATCACTTTATCGGTTGTTCAAACATACGTCATGGAAATAGGTTTAACCAAAATGCACTGCCGTATCAAAAATTTGTGTTTTTTTGTAGTTTTAAATACTAAATATGTACGCTTAAAAATAATCCGATTCAAAGTGTTCCATATAATACTAGGAAACATCTTAATGTATCACTAATACTTCCTGAGAAAATTGTTTACATAAATACTAATGTTTTCTTAATGACGGTAAACGGCGTATATAATATGAATATATTTTATATATTAAGTACGCATTTATGTTGATTACCTAAACAACGTCCCCTTACCTGTTAGTTTCAAGAAACACCACTAAAGGAATTTTTCAGTTTCCATCCTACCTGCATAAAAGATTCTCTTCCTATTTTTAATTTAATCCTATTATCCTCGGAGAAAATAGAACTTTTACGTCACAAGAAAAAAAATTAAAAGCACTGGCGCATTTTTACTGAACTATACTCCGAGCTACCATCATATTATACCTCTTCGAGGAAATGGCATCCAAATGAAAAACCGTATAACGTTTGCAACAAGAAGAA
Source organism: Meta bourneti (assembly GCA_933210815.1). Lineage (NCBI taxonomy): Eukaryota > Metazoa > Arthropoda > Arachnida > Araneae > Tetragnathidae > Meta > Meta bourneti. Next base: position 65,614,799 of record OW119923.1, on the reverse strand, counting down.
AATGTTCTTAGACGAGCATATGGCACAGAAAAATAAGAGTTGAGTTATTTCCTGGTAGTTTTTCCTCAGGGATATTCTAATGAGATTTCAAATGCGTCTCTTTAAGTCTTGTGGTTCTAGTTATTTTCTTTTCTAATTTAACCGAAATTTGCGTGAGAATTTTCTTCAATGACTTCATTTACGTTTTTAACTTCTTAGAGAGGCATACGGTTGTACTCAGGTAAAGATATACGTATACATCTGGATTGTCTGAGTTTTCTAAGTGGTTACTTTGCACACTTTCGTTTGCTAGACCCTTTTAGTCACTCTTTTAATTCAAAATGGGAAGCTACACCTTAGTCTTATAAAAATTTTGTATTCTTGTTGAGTTCCGCTACTTGTTAATTTGCTTTTGTTAAAAACAAGTTCTTCGTCTTCAAATAACTTGTTTTTTTAACAAGAACACATTAATTTCAATAAAGATAAGATAATAGTCTTTCTGATTTTAAAGGTAAGAACTAGAAAAAAAACTAAGCATATAGTCATAAATATAAAAAAGATCTTTCGGGATGTTTAACTATGAAAGCAATATGAAAAATATAATTGCTCAGAAATATATAAAAGCTATAAATTACAATTGGTATGAAGTACGGAGATTTATGAAGTATTATATAAAAGGAAAGTGTTCCTATAATAATTAACGAATCAAAAGACGAATCTAATTAACTATTGTTTTATATTTTCAAGCATATACTTCATGCATATTAAATAAAATTACTTCTGAACAATTACCACGAGAATGAGACATTAGTACTACTAACTTGCTTTCCATATTTTCCCTGTAAGATAAGTTATTAAAACAATTAACTTATGTCGGCTTTCTTATTGAACACTAGCAGAACCAAAGACGTTTCAGAAAAGTGAATCGAAATGTACAGGCCGTCTAAAAGTGAACACACGTCTTTAGCAATCTTGAACACAAAACAATTATTTTCTATGCTCCAGTACAAAATTTAATGTTTTATTCTCTGTAGATCATGTGTCTCGAATATTCAGAAATCATTAAGAGTTTCAAATAAAAAAATAAGTGAAATATTAAGATTTAAATTCTGCAAAAATTATTCATCAACAGTACTCGTAAAACAATCGAAGTAATCGAAGTGCTCAATATAGATTCAAGCTTCTCCAAAACTATCAAATTATGGTTTAGTTAAGTATAAATAATCTAGAGTTGTAGCACAAACTTGCTTAAACATATAAGCAAAGAAATTCAAATAATGTTCTCTAAACTAAAATATGATTAATAAAAAAATAGAAAATTTTTGTTAAAAATATTAAATAACTTTCGTGATGCTTGTACAAACATACAAACGCCAAAACAGACATAAGATGATAAGACGGATATACGGATTAACGCAACGAAATTCAGTTGCTAGAAATATAAGTACTCAAAGTATGCAAAAATTCATAATAACCTGCAAGCGCTCCGTGAATTTAAGTTTTATTGCGCGCATGCAAGTGCCTACTATCGTACTTAAATAAAGTTGTCTTGATCATCGACCTTAAAATGGAATAGACGGAGCAAGTGACCACTGCTTCACGTTATTTCTTCCAGTTGCTTGGTTTGAAGATCTGTCATGTGGTTGTGGGTAAAAGCATGAATCTTACATTATTGATTGGTTAAAGTGATTATCCACCGTGATCAAAAACTGCGCTTCCATAGCCAATCGGCTAAGTCGATTTGTGATTACCCTTCAGAGATCTTACGACAGCGACTCCGCCCACATGATCCGTCTATTTCATTAGAAGATCGATGGTCTTGATATTATATTTATTATGCAAGCGCAAACTATGATATTAGTAAATATATTTTTAATTATGTATGTGCGAACTGTAATCATGATGTGCAATCTGATGAAAAAACTTTGAAAGGATTGGAAAAGTGCAGAGTTGATAGGTGTTCTTTGTATTTTTCAATGGTCATTAGTTTATTAGTAAATATCCATATTTTACTAACAAGTATTCGTATCTACGTATGAAACAGAGCCGCGGTATCCCAGTTGGTAGTGTCGTGGATTAGCATTACGAGGGTGGCGAGTTCGAAACGTGATTCAATCCAAGACTGTCGTGTACATGGGGATTGATCCACTTTTAATCTGATATGGCCTAAAATGACCACATGTTGGTGTGGTGTGAAAGTTTGGAAAGTGGGGTGCCAGCTCAGGGGTTTTCACCTCATCATCTGATCGTGGTTCAAGATGACGAGGTGTCCTCGATCTTTCCCTCCGGGATTGATCCCGCCCGTTGTGTTGCTTCCGTGAGACGTAAATTCAACTCCCGACCTTATGTTCAACCGAAAAACTGATCTTCAACTAGTTAATGCAATCTTACTGTTAATCTGATCACCCGAAATCACTCCAGAGGGAGTCTTCATTTCCAGGTGAAGTAGTAGTCGACTTGGTATCATCACGCAAGCCTCCGACATAAATAGGAGCCGAATCGGAAACCACGCACAATCTCTAAAATATTAGCAATCGATTATATCTACTTAGGCAAGAGACCCACTTTTTCCAGTTAGACAAATGAACTCCGAATTGGTTATTTCATGCTTGAGTAATCTTTTGGAACCACATAACGAACCAACTACTAAATATACACATATGCAACAAATAAAAGTTTATAACAATGATTTCTGCATCATAATTTACCTGTCCTTTATTTCCCTGTGTTCCTATCAGTCCCGAAGCTTAAATCTAATAAGTTGGTAATTCAATATGGACAGGGACTTTGAATGCTCTAATTCCAGTGAAAACGGGTAGAAGTTTCAAAGTTATGTATAGAATTTATTTTTTGGTGTTTATTTTCAAATTTAGGGGCCGTGGTAACTCCGTTGGAAGTATAACGGATCAGCAAATCGTGGGTTGCAAGTTCAAACTCAGATAAACCAAAGACCGCCATGTACACGGGGGCTGGTGCACGTTAAATTTGTCTTGGCCTCAAATGTCCTCACGTTCGTGTGGCGTGGTAGTTTAGAGAGTGGAGTTCCAGCTCAGGTGTTGTTCTCGTCATCTGCCCGTGATTCAAAATTACGAGGTGTTGTCCTCAGATATTTTTCTTCGGGAATGTTTCCGGACAGTCGCCAATAGCCCATTGTGTTGTTCCAATGCGACGTTAATTAAGTACCTACATATCTTTCCAAATTTAGAGCTTTTATAGTTTGAATGTTGTATTTGAACAGAAAATATACGAGAGACTTCTCTTTCATTTACACTTTTACGTTTATGAATAAAAATATAAGAACTAATTTTGCCCCAAATGTTATTTTTATATTTTTGTGGTGATTAAGATATCGAGAAATTGCTTACTCTAATACTACTGCCCTATTACTCTACTATTACTACTTTGCACACTTATTATAGGACCCATTACCTATAAAATGATCTACAATTGTAATGATCAGTTCACAATTCAAATTATTCAAGAAATATTAATTGTTGTAATAACAGAATATTATACCAAAGAACAGAAAATGTTAAGCAAAGATTCCGAGAATAAGTCATTTTATAGGCAAGGAGTCCTACAATAAGTGTGTAAAGTTTCGTTATTGCAGAGTGATTAGTTTTCTGAGATATCTTGCGTCAAATCTATTAAAATGACCACTTTGGAAAGATTATTTCTTATAGTTTTGTTCATTAATATATAAATATAAATGATAGAAATTTAAAAGTGATTTTTTTTAATATAACATCCTTAAAGTTCTATGTTTCAAAAGAATATACGGAAAAGTAAATTTTGTACAGAACTGAAACTTCTACGTATTTTCACTGAAAATGGAACTTTCAAAGGTTCTATCTCCCTTAAGGAGACAAACTAATTAACAAATGGCATCAGCAATGAACAAGTTAAATTGGAGAACTTTTAAAATTACTTTCCGCAAGCCATTGTAAAATATCGCTATTTATTGGCGGTAAATTAGAAAGTTCAAAAGCTGTCTTAGCAACTTTTATTGTATATATGGGTTCAAGTGGATTTAAAAGTCTTCGAAATTTATTTCGATATTATTACATTATTATGTAGATAAAAAGTGAAATATAGTTCCTACGAATGGAATCTATAAAGCAGAGTTGACATCTTGTCTGTTCTCTATATAAATGCGCACTTTTTTACCAATCGACACCAAATTTGGTACACATACTCTTTAGAAACCTATAAGTAACGTAGGCTACATTTAAACCCCGTTTATATTTGTCCTAGGGGGCTAAAAATAATTCAAAATCTCCATATGAATAACATTGAGAAAAATATGATTGTGGTACGCAACTCGGTTTGTTTTACAGCATTCATGGAAAATAGCTTTTCAAATAAAATTGTTTTATCAGTATTGTTCGAAAAACAATTTTTTACAAAATATTATAATTATATTAATATATATTCAAATTAAATTATAATATTTATGTTTAAACTGATTTTTATTTCTTTCCATAATATAAATAATTTATGAATATTTGCTGATATAAGAGGATAGTTAAAATATTTAATTTTACATAATTTATACATTTTGTAATGGAACACGAAAAGCTAAGCAAAAACTATTTGTTTCGTAAAAGCGTAATTTTGCTACTGTGCATCTGGCAACGCAAGAAATAATGTTTTTTTAAATTTGATTTATAATTTTGTGTTTGTGAATTTGAGTTTTGACAGCGAAATATTGCGGATATATTTTAGCATTTATAAGTATTAAAAATGTGTTCTTTTTGAAAATAAGTCAGTCTTCATTAATATTGTTTAAATGTCTTTTTTTAATTGCGCTATTTCAGAATATACTCAGGAAGTCGAAGATTTACACGCTTACTCATATCTTTCGTTTTGCAGTATTCTGCATTTTTCCAATAAACGAAATTTTGGTTCTGTTTGCATTAATGTGTTCCAGCATTTTACATATTACAGAGATATTAAGGAGTTAAACCTTAATAAATTATTTATTTTGTACAAAATTTCAATAGACATGAGTAAATGGTGGTATATGTATATTTCGACGAATTTTCCTTAAGTCTGGTTGAATATGTAATGATTTGTAGAATTCTGTTTTAAATAAAGTATACAAAAGAAAAAACCTTTTTAAGTAAGGAGTGTAACTTCCTATTTTAAAATGACCAGTAAAATTAAATTAAATCACTTTAAAATAGGATAGGTTAAATTAAAACAGGTAACCATACGTTGCAGTTCAGACATTTCAAAATTTTGAGATTTTCTTTACTTGACGATTAAATTCAATACAATTTATGTGTTTTTATGTTCCATTGGTATCATGACTATGAAGTACAGCTTTGAAAGCTGTACTCCATAACTATATCTATCATTCTTAATAGTACGGTGGTTTCCATATAGGAACTGAATCTCTCAATTTAAAAAGTACCATAAGGATTCGATTTAAAACTAAATGCCTGTAGAAGTAAAGCGAATTTTAAATAAGACTTTGATGATCTCTGTATCATACTACAGTTAGGAAGACTTTGAACTAGGACTTTCAAAAATTTGAAATAATTTGTCTTAAGCGACAGAAGGTCGACGGTAATTCCTTTACAAATTGAAGCTGTTCTGATATATATATATATATATATATATACATACATATATATATATACATACATATATATGCATATATATATACATATATATATATACATACATATATATATAAATAATATGCATATATATATATATGTATATATTTATATATATGTAAGCTACATTATTCTACGTGGCTGCTGCATGGAGTTTTCAAGAAAAAATACATTTGCTTCAAAATAAATTAATCACGAATACCGTTTAAATTTAATTTTCCATCCTCTCATAATTATGATGAAATTCGGATTGATAAGAAAACTGAGTTCAAGAATACGCCGAAGTTCATAGTTTTTACCGAAAACGAACTTATGGGACATTCGTAATCACTCCAGAATTCGAAATCAACCTCTGCACTTTTCACTTTAGTATAAACTTTTGTAGTTTGTCTTACATCAGGACTGCGATATATGTGAAATGCATTATATGGATGAATGCACGATATATATATATATATATATATATATATATATTTACGTCCGAAGTAAATTGTAGAAGCGGTGGAAAAGTTAAAACGATGTTAAATAATTAAATTCCATACACTTAAATGATGCTTGCATTTTTCTATGAAAGAAAAGTGATTAATCTAATCAATTTTCAATTACATTTAAGCAATTCAACCCGAGCAACGCCGGGTAATTCTGCTAGTATCTATAAAAACCAACATTAGATTTAAAAATATGAGTGTACAGGATGATTCATCTCAATACTCTACAATTTCTGCTACGCTAAGACTGTTAGTTGAATTATAGAATGATTCGAAATTCCTCGGTCAAACTTTAAAGGGTGAGCTTCGCCATTTCCAACGCAGATTTCGCACATGATGGAAGATTATACGAATTCCGATATGGTTAACATGCATCTAGAGTGTTAGCCTGCCGATAGAAACGTAAGAGTTACTCAAATATCGTACAGTGAATGATTCCCTAATAAGCGAGTACTTAATCGTCACACTTGAGCGTTTGTTGAACAAAATATATAAAATACGAAGCACTTCTTGTCAGCAGGCATGATACAGGTAGGTCGAGATGTTTCTACCGAGAAGAGGATTTATTGGGGCAATGTTTATGGTACAATCTTTGAGCATCTCTCCCGCTTCCTGGTCTGATTCATCTCGATATATTTCTCTTTTCTGTGTCAGTAAATCTTTCCCTGTGTGTTCATGTCCATTTACTTGAAGGTGTTTGGCACAACTTGGTCAAGTTTGGCCCTTGCGCCATGAAACTCAATCTAACCTACCAGTTTTGTTTTGCATTGGCAGCCCATATTTTTGATACATGTCAATAATCTAGGGATTTATGTCATGCTCCATCACGTGTGAAATTCGTGTTGCGAATGAAATTTAAAAATAACTCTTTGCAAACGCACCAAACAACGCCCTCTAGAACCCATACGGACACATTCTTTGACATAAAATATTTATTTTAATGCTCATTATGGCTTAAAGGGCTGCTCATTAATGCTCAAAGAGCTCATTAATGCTCAAAGGGCTTAACCACCCTTTAAAGTTTGGTCAGAGAATTTAAAATCACATATACGACACTATCCACTTGAAGCTGACGTCTATCTCAGGAAAAGGTCGCTACAAGCACAAAAACTGATGAAATCCAGAGTCAATACAAATAGCACTCTTCTAAGAAAAGGTACAGGTGAAATTCTAAGCATCAAATAAGAGGAATTCCAATCAATGCTATTTATACTTGATGAAAAGGTGGTCTTAAGTAAAAGTAGATTGAAAGAACCCAAGAAGACGGCAAGAGTGATAAAATACTCTTGGGAAAATTGATGAGATTGGCTAAGGGGGATTCTTACTGCAGTTTTCTGCGAAACTCAGTGAGCTGTTATTCAATTTCTACTTAAGAGATACGTATGTTTTTCCAGAGCAATTGTGGGTAATAAATCTCATTTCGTTAAAGTGTGCCGAAGATTATCTTGTAGTTTCTTTTCCAAGTGATTAATTTACAGTGACGAATTCTTTGGTTTATGCCGTTTGGCCAATTTGTAACGAATTTGTTTGGTTTCTGGTGTCGTTAAAATGTCGTTTGTGCTCTTAATTCATACAATCTGAAGTAATTAGCTCTTTTAAAAGAATGTGATCCTAACATAAACGCTTTTAGTAATAGCAGTCAATTTCATAACAGATGCAATTTCGATTCAAATGAAATAGATGGAAGTGATATAAATCAGTACCGCATATATAAAAAACTAACAAGCATGCAATTTTGTGCTATTTGAACAACTTATAACGTTTCAACTCTTTATCAGAAATATTCTGTTCCCCATTATTTACTAATTATATCTTAAATAAGGATGCAAATTCTTGGAATTCTTTATACATTACGTTGATTTTTAGTCAACTTAAAGCTAATGGAACAATCTAAGTAAATACATAATCAAGGATTCCAAACAGAGCCACGTAAAGCAGAATATATGGGCATAGCAAATGTAGCATATATTAATTCATTGCCTTAATCACACATATACAGCTGAATTTTACATGAAAATGTTATGCAATAAACATATTTGAATTCTATAAAGACGAGCAAGTATGCATGCAAGAGCTCGGTTCGGTTAATTGATTGTTGGGTTTTATGACATAAAGCATAACAGCTTGAATTTTCCTAGCAAAATAACCTGCAGCTTGATTGAAAAACAAAGAACATAAGTTGTTTCTTTGCAAGGTCGTTCATTTTTTGTATAGCTAGAACTATTGGAAGTAGCATAGTATTTTCAATATCATGACGATGCAAACTTAATTAGCATTTTCCTTTATTACAATTGTACTTTCTCTTACATTTGCTTAAATCTTTGCTACATGCATAAATTGCTACATAATTCATCCTTATAAAATAGTCAAACATTCGGATGTAAATTATTCAAAACTACTTTTATGTTTGTTATTCAAAAAGTCTTAATAATCATTCCAGTATAACATTTTAGAAATATATTTTTGCCGTCTTAAAAGGAAAATAGTAAGCTACTTTTTACAACATAAAAAGGCACAGCGTATAATGAAGTAGTGATGATTTGTTCCCAGGAGTCAGGATATTTGTTCCTGAAGGAAGCATTTATTTTCTTATATATTATGTAGTAAATGGGTTACGTAGAAACTCTATTATTGAAACTTGCAGAGGAGAGTAATTATATGAATATTATATTGTTAGTAAATAAATTTCAACATATTTACCTTATATACGAAAGAAAACTGATTTAAAAGCAGACTTTAATGCTAAAGTTCATTCCAACTAAAAGGATTGTTATATCACTACTTTCTATCTCTTGTAAGAATGTGCGGGTGTGAAAGAAATGGAGTTAATTGTCCATTCTAATACGTTTATTGCTTTCTTTGTCCTATTACTATGTTACTAGTATTCTGCTCTCTGGAAAAAAATGTCTTTAGCTCTGAGTTCTAAATTTTTTCGTAAAAGAATGTTTTGTAACAAATAATTGAATTTTTATCCAATAGTTGTAATTCTGTTATAATTTTATCACTATTGTTAGCTTAATAAATGTTTTGTGTCTTTATGACAACACTTCAACGTTCAAACACATTTTACAAATTTAAATTATTTTTTATTTTCACACGTCGAATTCCATTAATGAATGTATTGTTACCACTCTGAAACTTGGTTCAACAAGTTTTGTGTTCGAATTCTGGTTTAGTCATGGAAGTTTGTAGTAGTTCCAAAACCAAGTTAATGTCATGTCTAGGTCTAATTAGCTCTCATGTAGCGAACGATTGATAGTAGAGTGGAAAACCAAACCAATTGACTTACGAATTTATATTTTTACAATTAAATTCAATACATGCGATACATACAAAATTTCCCCTTTTCATTATGATAAGAATAAATCGATAAAATATATATATTTATGAAATACTAATAAGCATTCTAATTAGCTACAAGGTTTACTTTTCTCAATTTAACGGTAATCATTTTCTCAATTTTCACCATTCTATAAAATTCAGTATATAAAAGTTATCTATTGAACATCAGGTTCTTCATGCGATGCAAATTTGTTTTTGTTTTGAACATATTGGTGACCCTACATTGCAAACATCTTCGTCTACGATTGGAAAGAGAATGGAAGGTTTTATTAGTTTCAAAACCACATTAATGTCATGCTCCGGTCTAATTAGCAATAAAATTCAGTATATGCGATCTGGACAGAGTGTTTATCTTTCTTTTATTATGATCAGGATATACCGATAAGAAATTATTAATATTTATGGAACTCACAGAGCCATTTTTATTTAGTTACAAGTTTTATTTCTCCATCAGTTATAGTAGTGATATGTTTAATCCTTCCGTAAAATTCAGTCCATGTAAATTACGTACTGAATATCAGATTTTTCATGCGATGCAAATTCGTTTCCACTTTTCCATCAACTTCACGGAATAAATATTCTCAATCAATTTTTATTCCTCTCTGTGTGCATCTGTGTTAAATTTAGTAAACAAACTACCTGTTAGGCTTTTCATGCAATGCAAATTAGTTTTACGATACGCATTTACTAAAGTTTCATTCTTCTATAAAATTCAGTAATTCAAAATACCTATGAATGAAAGAGGATTAGTTTTTCGTGCTTTTAAATGCAGGAAAGCATGTAAATTTTCATCATTTTAATCTTCGCCTAAGATAGGAACGAGAATGGGAAATAATGAGAACTGGTAAGAATCGAATTCCAATTAGAAGGTTGCATTTCGGAAACGAATCTCGTATGTTTCGTATGGAAAGTGACTTTCTAGTACTTGGTGAATAGATTGAACCAAGATCTGTCTTGACCAAACTAGAACTATGATGTCTAGTCCTACCGTTCACCATATACTGGTGCTTTTCTCAATTACACACGAAAAAATATATCCAGTTATCGAAGGTACTTCAGTTGCGAATCTCATTCGTTATAGATTAGATAATGCCAGATACTCATCCTGCATTGTAATGGAAATCCAATAATAAAACAGACGCCATTAACAGAGAAGAATAAAATTAAAAGGTTAATTTAAAACTGCATTACATTTGGAGCAGCATCTCTCAAATATAGGTTGCTAGTAATTACTTTTACTGCATACCCTGATAAATATCGAATATTTGTTCCAAATGTTTTTAAAAATCTGTGGAATTGTTATTTAATGGATTGTTTTCTTGAAAGGACACCAACAAATGGGCAAACATTACTAGAAAAGCAATAAATTAAATCTGCTTCATTGGAAAAATTGAAAGGAATACAACAATAACAATAGGCTAGCTTAAATTTAATTTGTATTCAAAGAAAAACGAAACGGAAAGTTTCATTAGCAGAAACAGGGATTTTTCTTGTTCCCGAGGATTTTAAATATTGGCAAAAAAGAAGCTATCTAGGGGAAAGCTGTCGCTGCGATAATTAAAATCTCATTAAAGTCGTAAAGATATTTGAATATTCTTTCGGAACTTTCTTTAGTGCTTAGGTTCCTCAGTTTTACAGTAATTACTTTTTTATTTGGTCAGAACTTTCATGTAACTTTTTATGCAGAATATTTTTGGAAAAGAGAGTCTGTGATACTTTTCATGGGTATAAAGGTGGAGGGAGTTTTTTTGAACATTTTGTTCGTTAGGGATTATATTTAACGGAATTTAACTTTGACAGGCAAAATTAAGTCGAGTTTTCTATGACCATTTATGTTCCGAGGGGAATTATTTTGTTCTCACATTTCGCAAGAATGTATCGAAAAGAGAACAATGAAAGAATGAAATAATGTTAAAATCAGAAGCTTTTATATTTAATGGCAGTGTATAACAAAACCGTAATTTAAATACGATCATTTTTTGTTCGAAAAACTACTATTTTTGGGTTATAAAAATTTGGTGTTAGATTATAATGCATTGATGTATATTAAAGAAGAGATTTCGAATTATTCAAAATTAATATAAAAGTACACTTCAGATGTTCTTGAAATTTATAAAGAAGACAGGAACTTAACACAAAAGTAAAATGTTTCAAATTTCGGAAAGAAAATTTGATATTTCTTTAATGAAAATACCCCCTAACATGAATTTTATTGTGTGGTTTTCTAGTAAAAGTCGTGTGTGGTATATGTTGCAGGTATCAGCATTTAAATCATTAATGCATTCATGTAATTCAAATATAGTGAATGCAAATTACTATAAGTCGCAAATACTTGATAACAAACTACTGTTGTTCTACTACTTGTAACTACATAGTTACTACTGTTCAACAAGCATTTACTATTCATTTATTATATGCATCAACTGAAAATCCTTTTTAAATTTATCATTAATGCTCTTGTAGCAAACAATTTCAATTACAACACTAACATAAAATATGCTTCAAATATTTTAAAAATACTTCTAACACTCGTAAATATCAGAGAAAAATTTTCTCTCAAATCACCTAATTTAATGAATATTAAGATACAAGGCGCCACATCAGCGTCAAAATTTTTACAATTTAATCCATAAAACGCAAAAAATGTTATTATTTTAATAAAATGGGCATGGAACCACGATCAAATTTCTTGGTTTGAATGAAAAATGTTTTCAATTGACCCATCATTAGCGGAGTAATGTTAAAGTATTGTAGGTAATCTTATACTAAATACGTGCGTATCTTAAATCAGAAAGTAATTTTTTCCAAGCATAAATGAGGTGATTAATTTTATAGAAAAATGATCGGATGCAGTAGTTCATAAATCTTTAAACTTGCTTTTTATCCTTAGCGTTTAATTACAAGTTTCAATTACATTTGATTTGTGTTATCTTTAAGTGATTTTCAATATGTTTACTTAAATTTAAGAAGGCAACTGTAAGAAATTATAGCTAGACATGTGATACAATTGTTTAAGTATAACATGAAGTGAAGTCTTTCAACCCAACAGTTTTATAAAAGTGGCATGCTAAGTAAATATAATCTATTGTGTTGTTTTAAAAATGTACTAAATAATAATTTTGTATAACATAAAAATGGAATTAAAGTATCGCAGCAGAAACATTTTCTTGTCCTATCACAACGTTAAATTAACAGATGTAAGTGTGTTACATTAATTTCCAAACAATCTTGACAGAAATGGAAAATAATTTATCTATAGCGTAACCTTGAAAGAAGTTTGATTTTCAAACATAATATCTTTAATATCGATTAGTTTAATCACTTTAAAACTACCTATTATGTACTTATTTATATGGGCTAGCATTTTCAATTGGAAATTATTTAAATTTGGGTATTACATCTTGGCATGTTTAGATGCACCACTTTCTTTGATACTTTGTTTTCATTCTCTCTAAAATAGTGCGTGCGTATGTCCATTACTTCACATTGTCTGCCCTGTGTTTGTCGCAGATTGGTCAAATTGCCTTGCTCCATAAAACCTCAAAAACACACAAAATTTTTCTCTTATATATATATATTTAGTATAAGCATCTCTCTAATTTGACAATATCATTCAAGCTACACTCATTACATGTTCATTAGTTAATTTTGTGTCCCGTTTTGTAAATGTCTATATTGTATAATTTGTACCGCATAATTGTATGAATACAGTATATATTATACGGTGCATTACTCTATAATGAATGTACTCGTATAATTGAAAAAGTATATGATATACGTATATGACGTAAAAGTATATGGTAAGCCGTACATATTCATACAGTTTTATTTATAAAACTGTATAAAACTGTAAATATACTTCACCTGTGTTATAATAATATATATTATGTATTGCAACAAAATAGTTCACTTATAACACAGTATAAGGAATGGTTTATTTAAAGAATGAGCCACTTCATTCAGACCTAGATTTAAGTTCAACTTTCTTGAAAATGTACTTCGAAAAGTTATTTGTAAAATTATTCGACGGATAAATATATATAATCGTCACACACACACACACACATGTTCTAATCTCTTACATACATTTTAATGTTCTTGGAAACACTGAATTAAAAAAGTATTGATCTTTCGAGTAATTAAAACTTAAAAAGAACAAGGGGTGTTTAAAATGACTCATAAACCATTTTAAAACTCGTTTTATGCCTGATAAATGGCTATCATTAATCGAATAGCCCTTTTGGGACGATATTTTCCCTCTTAGAGATTAGGTAGCGATGTGATTTACATACTTAGAAGTTACTTATCCTCTTATGTTACATCAACCATAAAAACAAGGAAATAATAGATAGGTGTATGTTTAAATTAATGCCCGAATTTGAAACGTATACCGATAAGGACCAATTATTTGAGTCGAAATCAAATTAATTTTTTTGGCATCAGTAATTTTTTATTAGACCGTTTTTGATCAAGCATCATACATTTATTTTTGTTACGTTGAATGTTTGTTCAAGTTACTAAAAATGGAATTAGTATTAAGTGAAAATAGATAGTTGTAATGTTTTGAATTAATGCATTAAATTGGAGCTTATAAAAAGGACTAATTATTTGAGTCGAAATAAACTTTTTTTTTTGCATCAGTATTTTTTTCAGACCGTTTTTTTATCAAGCATCAGCGACTTTTTTCGTTACGTTGAATGTTGATTCCAGTTACATAAAAAAGCAGATTAGAAATATGAACACACTTTTACGGAATAGCCCAAATGGAGTTAAAATAAATTTCAAATATGTCTGTTTCGTGATATTTATGGCATCTGAGGAATAGTAAGTAGTCAATTTAGAATAATCGGTTGTTAGTAAAATATTTAAACCAAATGGCAGAGATACGAAGTTCTAATGAGTTTCTTTGAGTTAAGAAGATGCTTGTTATCTATACTTTAGTTTCGTGATAACTTTTGTTTAGTTTTTACTGATCTCTTTCTACATTTTTCTTATTTTCTGTACTGATCATTGCTTTCACTTTTTTCTTCGGTTTCTTTATATCTTTCAAGCTTAGGATAAAACGTGCTGCTGAATTTAAAATCATGAAATTATTCACAGATTTGATTCATCTTCACTGGAAGTTGTTCCCTGAACTGAAAAATTACCATGTTTTAGTGATAGTATCTCAGTGTTCTTTGAATGAACACACGCTCAGGGGGGGGGGTATTTCAATTAACGTCACACTAGAGCAACACAACGGGCTATTCACACGCTCAGGAGAATTTAGAAAATAAAAGTCCATAACCTTTAACAATTTGTATAATGGAAGCTTTTTTCGAAATATTTAAAAATCTACACAGTATAACTAAGTACTCAGCTTGCACATTATTTATTATTCATGAGAAACTAAAATATGGTATCCAATAAATGCTTGTCCACCAGTGCATCACCGATCCAATTTCGAAATACACTAGAACTTTGATTATACGAGAGGTAATGTGAATAACCATAAACTCGAACAATACGGATGTAGTAACAGAAAAGTCTTTACGAAATACAGAAAAAAGGTACTGTATTATATGTTACTGCTACTGCTAATGAAATATTCATAAAGATGGATTAAGAATAATCTATACTCGCACTTGTGTGACAGTATGCATTTTGTGACACATTTTAAAATAAATATACTTAAGTACCTTATCTTTTAAACTCCCTTGACAAAGTCTTTATTGATCTTATGTTTTCGTAGCACTTTAGCGCATTCGCGCTCGAAACTTTATTTAAAGCTAAAAAATTGGTATCGAATCCGACTCGGATAACATGGACACTTGGTTAATAGGTGCTCGATAACCAAGGTTCTACTGTACCGCAATAGCCCGTTGTGTTGCTCCAGTGTGACGTTAATTGAAAATACCAAAAATACCAATCTACTGTACCGCTTCGTAGGATTTATAAATTTAATAGCCTGATTACTTCATATTTAAAAACAAGACATCAGTGAAGCAGTTCAGTCTTAAATTACCATATAATCTAACTGACTAACAAAAATTACTGATATACTCTTCCAACTTTGCTTAACCTTTACATCAATAGTATATTTGACCCTAACTTTTAATTTTCTGACAGTGCTTGAAAGAAAAAAACATATTTTCTCACATCACATGAAACACAAGTTTTACGTTTAATTAGATTCCGTAGAAAAAAATCAGGGAGCAACAAAACCAAAGTACTACTTCATGACAAAGATTAATAATTTTTATCCGTGGTTGGTTATGTTATGCAGTTTTATTAATATATTAGTTTACGTTTAGAGTTCGGTGACAGAAAATGATAGCTAGATTTGGCTACTGAAAAATTACTGTACGTGTAATGACAACACAAAAGGTAGTTAAAAATGAAAATCTCAAATACATATTTGATTTATGTGTATCTAGATTTTACTATTTGTATTTGTTAAGCATTGTAGCTTATAAAAAGTCAATTTTGAATAACACTTAAATTAAATGCAATGGGATTTTTAAGCAAATTTATTTTATACCACGCAGAATTTATGTACATTCCATAATTATGAAAAACAATGTTCACTTACTGCCAAATAGCAATGTTGCAAAGGCTAAAGAGTGTATGATTATACCTCTGGGAAGTTAAACAGTACTGACGTTTATTCCAAAACGTGTAGTTAACGGTCATTTAGAAATGACGAGTTAGAAAGACCCGTAATTTCAAAAAGTGATGGGTTACAAAGTTTGTGTACATTAATTGAAATTTTGGATCAGTTTTCCATGGATCATTATCTAAAATGTATAGGAACGATTCGTTCTGGTACTTCAATGATGTAGTTCACTGCTAAAACCCAGTCACCATTGTGAACTATTAAAAAATGTGAAGGTGTCATGGATTAGGTTAGATAAGTATTTTTCAAAACTTTAGGGATGTACCCATTATATACCACGTGATAAATATTGCATGAGTTTTGGAGCATATATAATTCTTCTGTGCAATATAAAATTCGTTAAAGTTTTTATGATTTATTTAAATCTTAACATATAATGTGTTACATTTTGTAATCACTGGTATAAACAAAATAATTTTTCCATGTTATGTAAGCAATTTCACAATTCCAATCCGTTTCTTTTTCTTAAACACAACAAATAGATGTCTGATTTATATCTGGCTTAAAATATATTTATCTAAATCTTTTTATTGTAATGACGAAACAATGTATTAAGAAATAGCAATACAGAGAGAAATTATCTTATTCATACACAAAGTAATCATACATTATTACACATATTTATGTTTCGGTTTGCTTCTTATAACAGTTATTTGTGTTTATCTTAAGGAAACAAATTTCTCAATTTTCAAACAAAAGTAATTATTAGGTCATAAAAGGTTTTGTATATAGTGCATAGTAGAGATTGTGCATACTATTTCTAATAAAGCATGAGAAAGTTCAAATAACTTCAGAATTTAGAAAAATTCAGGATAAAGTTGGATACATTATATTAATATTTTTTGCTTAAATATGGGCTAAAAGACATAAGGAACTCGTTGATAACCATGCTTATGAAATTCGTTATTATGTTCAAACAAAACTTCATAAGAACATAAACGTAATGACGATGATTTAGTATTTTACATGCATAGACTATCATTGATAAAAAAATACTCTCATCCATATGCTTAAATAGTTTTGCATTCTGAAGTATAGCTCTGATCTATGTACGGCTGCAGATAGAGCTAGACGAAACAATGCTCCTCTGAATACTAGTTGGAATGTTTTATGATAATCATGGAGACCTTTAACATCTTATGAGAGTTCTATAATGATTCAGAAAACATCACCTGGATCATCGTGAAATTATCATCTGTTATCTGAGTTCTTCACGAGGATTAGAGGTCACATTTCTAGACAATTCCTCTTTGCTTGCAGGCTTGTGAAATATCAGCTAATAAAGCACGAATTAGAGCTTATGCATTTCAAGTGACAGGTTTATTGGTATGAAACGAGAATAATTGAATATAGTTTTAAGGGATAGGTAAAGTACGAATTTACTACATGGTGGTCATTAAGGAAGTTAGGGGAGATTTTGGTATATGATAGAATCTGTGATTTTGATTAATCTGATCTTAATGATGTTTATTACAGATAAATCCTACGTTCGCATTTCAGACTTAAAATTACATATCTCATAGACTTTACATTATTATTACGTTTGTCATAGGCTTATTGCATTGCTCTGGTATTACATATAAAACAGCTTCTTTATCAAAGCTTGATTTAGAACAATTTCAGTTTAAAAAATTCAATTAATAATAAAGCATAATTTTACATAGAGATTTTTATATTACTAATACGATAATTTTAATATTTAATGCTAGATCAGAACTGGAATATGCATCTGTAATTTGGAATCCTTATTAAGACTGTCATATCATAAAAATACAAACAGAATACAGAAAAATTTCTGAGATGTATTTATTTTAAGAATTAAGTTTTTAGAATAGTGCGTTTTCCTGAACTATAAAATTTTCGGTTTTATGTTTGAGTCTCCATAGGGGACATTGTTTTAACAAAATCGTTTTACAACATTCTACATGACAAAATTCATTCGTATTTTTATTTCTTGTATTGAATTTAACATCTCAAGTTATATCACCAGAAGCTATAAATTATGTTTTCTTAAACCTTTAAGAATCGATCACCTACAAGTAAAAATTAATAAGATCCATCTCCTACTCATTAATTCTTTAAAAATGGATGAGGCATCAGTTTCATACTCATTAAACCTTTAAAAATAAGTGAAACCTTGGTTTCCTACTCTATAAACCTTGAAAAAAGAATAAGGCATCCCATTTCCTACTTATTAAATTTTTTTAAAAGAATGCATAAGTCTTTCTCATAGGTAATATATTTTCTAATGATTTCAATGCAATAATTAATCTGTTTGAAAAAGATGAAAGGCTTTGTTTTACCTATTACCTATTTAACTATTTGTGTTCGTATATTTTCTTTTTGGATTGTATTTATTTTTCCTCTGCGTAACTGTTTATTTGTTTGTAGAGAAATACAACAATTAAATAAATAAGTAATTGAATTCATTCTAAGATGATGAAATAAGGAGAATTTTAAAAATAATACGTAGTTAATAGTGCTTTAAAATAAATAAGTTAAGTAAAAGTGTACTAAACCTCGCATATATATTCATTAATGATAATTGACACGCCTTTATTTATTAAAAGAAAATGTCCATGAATATATGAATTCCAATCTATACACTCACCCTTTAAATATAATTTAACATTTGGAATAAAACTTTTATGCTTTAATTAGAGGTATAGAAAACGCAATCGAACCCCTAAATAAATTAAACCACCCGTACTTTAGTATATGTATATGCTTTTCAATTTATTTTCTGAAGTTCCATTTCCTAGAACCAAAAGTTCCATTGCATGCTTATCTAATCTTCAAGGAAATTTGCATATGTATAAAGTTTAGGTCAAAGAATAGGGAGAAATACAATAATAGCTAACGCTGGTTTTCCATTATTCATTCGGAGGCATTCAATTGTTCTTGTATTTTTAACGAAGGATGTGAATGCACAGCCCTTGTGTTCAGCAATAATGGCACAAAACAAATACAAGGTAAATGGGAATTGTTTGGATTTAACACGCCATATAAAATGCTTTTTTTTTAATTTGAATAATCAATATATTCAGACATATTTCAAATTTCAAGTATTAATATTTTAAGATGGGGGTTATTTCAGCGTTTGTTTTCTAGTGTTTCTTTTGTGTTCTTGCGGGAGTGAAATCCTATGAATGATCTACTTTACTTAATGTTATCAAATTACTTTGTAACACTTACGTAAATAAAGCTTTTGTTATTCCTATTGAAAAAAGTTTTGATCTGATTAAAATATCTTCGTTTTTAATCCAATGAGAATACGTCTAGTCTTGATTTTAACCAGAAATAAATTCTAAATAAGCAGATATACAAATGCGCTTTTATGATTTATAAAACCAAAATTTCTAGAGTATTTAAAATGGTTCTGTGTTGTGAAAATACGTTTTATCTAAATTATGCAATAGTTTGTAGATCATAGTTAATCATAATATACGAAATTATATTCAATATTTTTATTTGTTAAATTTAATTTGTTGGCATTTTTTCTTTTCTAGATTTTTACATATTTAGAAACAGTAAACTATTTGAGTAGTAAAAGGAAAATAACTATTACATATATTACGTTTTCATGTCTTGTAACATGGCAATTGATCACTGGCCAGAAAATAGTAAAAAAATTGAGAAAATTATAACTTTTAAATCATTTTGAAAAAAGGTTTGATAAAAGTAGTAAATATTAAATGATGCTAGATCCTCGATTTTCTAGGTCTAATTAGTCTTTTGTAGTAAAAAATAACTCAATTAGAATAAAACAAATGAAGGCAAACAATTTGTTTAAGATATTTGTCCGTGTATAACAAAAAGAAAGGAAATTAATTGTAAAATATTAATAACAAAAATTTAGTTGAAATAACCAAAATGACACACTATCTAAAATCTTCATAAACATTTTACAATTGAAAGCAAACATACCAAAGATGGTCTAATTTTCTGGTTCGATGTCATAATTATTATAAATTTTTATTTTGCTAAGCGAAAATATAACATACTTTTTCAAAAAGAACTAATTTTCTGTCTTTAAACGCAGCCTATAGTATACAAAACCACTGTTTAACTAATTAATTAACTAAATTATAAGACATTTTCCCTATTACCTTTAAAAAAATCTCCGTTTTATGATCTGTTATAACAGCTCAATTTATTTTCTGTGACTGATAATATAATATATTGTTTTTTCAGTATCCTAAATAAAATTTCAAATATTCTCATAGCCTAAAATATAGCTTTTGGAATCTATATTGGATTCTATATCAGTGTTTCTAATTTTTTTTCGTAACATAGTATTAAAAACATGTTTGGTGTCATGCATAAACTGTTACTCTTTAAAGTGTAACAGACATTAATTCATCACTTTAAAAACGTATTTATTTTTTCATAGATATAAATTTATATTATAATACAACTTATTTGGAAACAAAAGTTATTTTAAATTACCATACTGAAATACAAACTTGATATTTGATTAAATTTACATTACTGCTTACATTAAATGTAATTTTGCATTTAAGTTGAGAAATTGTGTCAATATAAAATTACATTTCGATAAAAAAAATTCCCATACATATCAGTACATAGGCGGCACTGTTTCACTCATGATGTTTTTTAAATAATCACTCCTATATGTCCTTTTAAGACAAACATTGAAAATGGTATGTAATACATCATGAAGCTTTATTTAGAAGTAAACTTCAAAATGCAATTCACTTAATTTTTTTACAACACACCTTCAATACACAAAACAGCAATTCTCATATCTTTTCTTAGCTTTCTATGTTTTAAATTGATTTACAGAAAAAGTTGTATGAGAAATATGATTACGCGTACCGCAATAGATCCAATTCCTTGACCCTGAACAACAATTTCACTTTTTTGAGTCCAATAAATCCAGAAACTGACCAAATCTCCTCCAGGGACCACTATAAAACTAAGATAACGATGCCTTTTCTTTCTGGTGAGAGATTTTTCTTTTCCTTCTTTTAGTGAAACCCCTGGATGTCCGAATAACGAGTATCCAGAGGCCATTCTCAGCTGGGCGCAAGATTCAACTGTCGTGTGAAAGTTCGGGCGCCCGCCCCCGGGCGCAGCTGACCTGGTGGCTGGACAATAAGCGTATTCAGTCTGGGAAGGAGACGGTATCGGATAATCTGACGTCCAGTTCCTTAACCTTCTTGCCCAAAGCTGATGATAACGGGAAGATATTGTCTTGCAGGGCGCAGAATCCGGCCCTTTCCAATAGTGCTATTGAGGATGGATGGACTCTTACTGTTTTCTGTAAGTAGAGAGGTGTCTTGAAGTACTGTGTACATTGAATGAATATATATATATACACACAGGGTGACCTGTAAAGTCCCTTTAAGCCCTTTAAATTTAAAGCAGTGTCTCGTATAGTCAAGGAAGTAACGTGTACCAATAGTAAAGTGACCATGCTGAATTTATTGAGACAGCTTACAGCGCTCCTAGCGGCGAAATAAGGAAGTAAAAGAAAATAAAAACTAAAAGATATCGGCCAAAAAGTTCGATTAGAAAAATGTGCGCAATACCATAATAAAAGCACAGGAAGAAGTTTCATGGAGTTATCAGTAAAATTCGCGGAGATATTCGCGATTGAAATTTGAACTATTCCACGCCTTGAAAAGGGGGCCGTCCAGAAATTCAAAAAGGTGTTCTCCGGTGCTATACAGTCTTTTTACCCCTTTCCAGACCTTACCCCTCTCGATTTCTTCCTCTGAGTTTACATCAAAGATCGGGTGTATGAAGCTCCGTCGACAATTTTGCTGGATCTGCGGCAGCGTATCATCGATAGCTGCGCTACTGTCACACCGCAGAATAAGGAATGTGCATGCCGGCGTGCTTGAACGAATATACGAGTAAATGTGTATTATGACCGATGGTGACCTTTTTGAACACACTCGCCGTGTTTTTGTTTAACAATAAATTTCTACTTTTGCTCATCTGTCTTTTACTTTTCCAATGTGCCACACTGAATAACGCGTATTTGTTTCTGACATTTTCGCATCTGCTCGAAGTTTATCAAGATAAAATTATTAAATAGTAAATCTGCGTTCGTGGCTGTATAGCCGAAAGGTTTTAGCCGAGAGTTGTTGCGCGAAGTTTGTGATTTCGGATCGTCAGTTTTTTTTTATTTTCCGGAGTGCGTTTCAGATAGTTTTTTATTTATCTTTTTTTACTTTCTTTGTTTGAATTTAAATTCGTCGTTGCATAACTCAGAAAAACTGTATAACACCGGAGAACACGTTTTTGAATTTCTGGACGACCCCTTTTTCAAGGCATGGAATAGTTCAAATTTCAATCGCGAATATCTCCGCCAATTTTACAGATAACTCCATGAAACTTTTTCCTGTGCTTTTATTATGGTATTTCGAACATTTTTCTAATTGAACTTTTTGGCCGATCTCCTTTAGTTTTGGAGTTATTTTTAACTTCCTTATTTCGCCGCTAGGAGCGCTGTAAGCTGTCTCAATAAATTCAGCATGGTCACTTTACTATTGGTACACGTTACTTCCTTGACTATACGAGACGCTGTCATAAAATTAAAGGGACTTTACAGGTCACCCTGTACATATATATATATACTCATGTCCCAAATTATCCTTACATGCATAGAATCACGGATTTCTCAGAAACTGAACTATAATTTTATGAAATTGTGTGAAATGATACATAACATCATAACACCTAAATACAAAGGAAAAGATTTAAGAGCACTGCAAATGATATGAAACTGTAGCATGAAACAATAAAATTGACAATAATATGTGACAAGGAGAGTTCAGAAAAAAGAATAACTCAGAAAAAATTTAAGGCCTATGAATTTAATATGGAATGTGATCTCCCCTGACGTGTATACACATATCACAACGTGTTTTAATGCTGGCAATAATGTTGTTAACCACAGTTTGGGGAATTAGTTTCCACTCCTCCAGCAATATGGTATTCAGGGCATTTATGTATCTAGGAGGAGGATGTATCCGTGAAACTGCCTTTCCAAGGTATTCCCATAAGTTCTCTATCGTGTTCAGATCAGGAGATTTTTGCTGGCCATGGTATTCGCTCAATGGCTTCACTTTCAAGGAATTCGTCAACGAGGTTCGCTCGATGTGGACGAGCATTATCGTCCATAAATAAAAAGTCAGATCCATATGCACCTCTGAAAAGTCTTACATAAGGTTCTAAGTCCTCATCCCGATATCTCTGGCCGGTCGCAGATCCGCTGTTGAAAACCTGTAGGGGCGTACGTCCATCGATCATTATTCCTCCCTATACCATCACTCCTGCACTACCGAAACGGTCACGTTCCATAATGTTCGAAGGAAGATTTCGCGTTCCTGACTGCCTCCAGATGTAAACACGTTTAGAATCAGATGTTAAACTAAACCTCGTCTCACCAGTAAAGAGAACATGGGTTCATTGGTGTTCACTCCAGTTCTGATGTTCTTTGCACCAATTACAGCGATCCCTCTTTTGTTGTGAATGCACATGCCCTTGTAGTGAAACACATACCCTTGTCTTTCTGGCATAAAGGCCATTTTCATTAAGCTTTCTGTATACAGTTTGCTGTGATACAACAGTTCCAGTGGCGGCTGCAACCTCTGAACTTAACTGCCGAGCAGTAGACTTCTTGTTACGACGGGTAGTTATTGCCAGACATCGATCTTGACAAACAGTTGTTATTCGTTTACGACCTCTTACAACAGTTCCAGAGTTCTGAAATGGTTTCCATAGCGTATACTGTCTGTCTTGAAATATTCACACAACTCGCTGCTTCCATGATTGTCTGCCCTGCTTCTAAATTGCCGATAATTCGCTACTTCACAGATTCTTCCAAATGATACTTCGGAGCCATAACAAACCGTTTTGAGTCCTTACACACTGAAATCAAACGCTGTACTGCAGAAATTCACTCAGATATTCACTTTGGGCAAAGCCCTTGATTCACCGTTGGATGACGTACGCCTTGGTTTGCATATCAGGAACCGTTTGATCACTTTTGATTGGATAATGCTAATTAGGCTTATCTTTCACACATTCCCTTCAAAAATGGATTACATCGATTGGATATTTCATGGAATATCATTACTTTTGGGTATGTAAAAATAAATTTGGACATGAATGTATTAAACTATGTCTAACGTGACATAAAACACGAAAATCTCACAAAAATATGTGTTGATTATGTATATTGAAAATAACTTGTAATTTTACTATTACTGTACTTACTTAAACGTACGAATATAGTATAATAAAATGTTTTTTACATTCAGATATTAGTAAATCACATAACTCAGAAAACGACTGATTAACCCTCCCGGTAGCTGTCTTGACGAGGTGTCTCGTCATTAGAAAAAACTGACCAGATCTTGATCTCACCATCATAAAAAATCGATAGTTTCTTGGTGACGAGATACCTTGTCATTTGCAAAATTAGTCAGATCTTGATGAACGAGATATCTCGTTGAAATTACTTGGAGGTTTATGATCTGTTACATTGCTATTTTTAACGTGTCCTCTGAAGCCTACGAAATTTCGATCTGCTTCTTTAGAATTGATGGTTCACATAGGTCACTTGTTTCAAGCAGATATCTTGGACGGAATTGGTTGAAAAGTTTTGGTGCATCAAAGTTGTGATCGAAATTTTAATTTTCAAAAATATTCTACATCATTTATTAATATTGTAAACCTGAAACCATCGATTTTGCGCTTAACTTTTAGTTTTACAAATTTTTAAGTAAACGGCAAACGATTTAATGCAGACCTTTTAAGAAACGTTTTGCTTTAACGTAACATTTTTATTTCTATAATCTTTGACTCTCATCGTCGTATAGACAAAGAAGCTCGTTATATCATAAGGTTATTGCATTAAAAATTATAAAAATAGTCAGTGGTCATTTCGGTAAATCAATGCATCTCTATCATCGTCTGAATCAAATAATAAAAAAACGCTTCAACTAAACTAAAACTTAAAAAAGTCAAACCGTTTGGTTTTTATCTTGATGATAAGAGTTGTGTTGGTCAGTCACATTTTACCACACTTACCGTAGTTTACCGCACTGCTCACATGTCTACTGCGCCTAACAAAATTTTTACTACCATGCTAGTCATATTTCAATAACATTTTTACAGCGCCTACCTAAGCTTTTACGGTGCTGGGTACATTTAAGGCACATTTTCACAGCACCAACTGAAGTTTTTACTGCATTAGTCACATTTAAGTCACATCTCTACTGCTCTCCACTACCACATTTATGTAGCATTTTCATCTCTCCTACCGAAATTTTTGCCGGAATAGACGCGTTTCAACCATGTCTCTGGAATTTTTTACCCTACTGGTGACATTTACATCACATTTTTACCGTGCCTAACCAAGTTCATACAAAGCTAGTCACATTTTTATCTCGCCTACAGAGGTTTTTACCGTGCTAGTCCCAATTTACCACGCGTACCGAAGGATTAATTCAGTTTAAAATTGGTAGATATAAGAGGATAACAAATACCAAAGTTCAATGATGATCTTCATTCCCTACAGTCGTTCCAGAACTCAAACTGTTCCTCGGAGCCAACATCCAAGCAGATGCCATCAAGGAGGGTACAGATGTGTTCTTCGAATGCAATGTCCGGGCAAATCCGTGGGTGAATGAAGTGAAGTGGCGGTTCGAGGGCTTTCCCCTGTATGGCAACACTTCAGCGGGAGTCATTGTGTCCAACCACTCACTCGTTCTGCAGAAGGTTCGCAAGGAACATCGAGGCTGCTATCAGTGCATCGCCCTTAACCCTGAAGGAGAAGGACGCAGCGATGAAGTGATGCTGAAAGTGAAATGTAAGTGGTGATACGTCTAATTTAAACCGAATATCATGACGGTGGATTGTTTCGTTTTTCAAGAGATCAGTTGAATATTACCATGCTAAGTTGACATTTTGTGGGTGAAAGTTCAGTTGTATTAGTTTATTTAAACTGCGAAATTTTTTAAAACTGCTATCAAGGTTATATCAGTTTTTTTACTTAACATTAGATTAACTTAACATTTAGGGCCGGCACTCCCGTTACTTTAAAATGTCCGCAGGTGTCGTTTCGACACGAGTACATAAATTACGTGAAATAGTGATATCTAAATGGCACCCTTGGTGTTTTTCATTTTATCTAACTGTAAGCTTTTTTTGAATATTTCCATAAGTTTGTGATTATTATTGATTAAGTAAATCGATTGTCAAACTCTTATAATTCACATAAAGCAACACAATTTTAAAAAATATTATTTGTTCTTTTTCTTGAGAGCCTAATATTTATACATATTTTACTGTCAATTTATAAAATTTATGTTAAGCAATTTCTTCGCGATTGCTTCATTTTGTTACTGAACATGTTTGTGTCTGTATTGATTGCATAGAAATTATGCTTTTAATGTCACATTTTCCGTGTATCAGGTAAGTTTCTCATTATGATTCCGAGATTGAGACTTGACCCATTTTGGTCTTTGAAAGGGATAATGATACATTCAAGGAAAACAAACAATTAAAAAGCGTTGTTAAGTGGTTAAAGATCTGCTGGGTTTGCTATTCCATGACCTGTTTTGCTGAACGCAAGAACCGGGAAATGAGTTCGGCGGACGTTATAGGTAAATTTATCTGTAGAATGTTCCTAAACTGGGTTACACAAAGGAATTTCTATTTTGTGTCTATCAAGTAAAATTATTAAGTCACAAGAAATTATCAGAATCCGAAAAAATGAGAAAGGGAGAAAGTGACAAACGATCTTCCGGGTCCAAATTTCACCAACAGCCTTTTCAGTGTTAATTTTGCTTGAAAAATTTTGTAGATTATTGATTCAATAAAAGAATGCTGGGCTTCTTTCTATGGTGCAAATTCACACTATTTTTCTGCTTTCAATTAAGTGGTAAGTTATAAGGAAAGACCTGTAAAAGAAATGAAGAAAAAAATAAAGCACAAAGTATCTAATTAATATTCTTAATCCTTCAAATCAAAAAATAAAATACTGTATAAATATAGCTTTCTTTCGAAACTATGCAATATTGAATACTTGAACTTTTTGTTCGACACATTCTGATCCATACACATTTAAATTGCAAAACAAACTCACAGTTTCAATGCATTTCGTATTGGAAAAGTTTACTAAACACCCAGCTTCATCAGATTTTGTATTTCCCTATAAAATAGAATCGAAGATTTCAATTTCTTCGTACACCTTCCCCAGACGAACATAACATTCCTTATAAAAGAATGAAACATGGCATCCTTTGGCAGAGCATCATTTCTAAAAAAATAATGGAATAAAATATGAAGTTGCGACCCTATAAAAATTTATATCCAACCAGAATCCCTCTAAGTCAAAGTGTAGCGAATTCTGAAAAGAAGATAGATTTTATCTTCATCTTACACAACGATTATATTTGACGACTAGTAAAAGCGAAGGAATAGCAGGACCGATTTCTAAGCAAGAGGGGCTTAGGTTAGACCTAGGTGGTGCCACGAGTCTTCGTATGAATTTCAAATCATTTTCGAAGATGGGCGTACAGTGATGGACGCCTAAAAGATTTTTGAAAGAAATAGCGAAAAGCTTTCATACAATTGACGTGGCTAAATAACTGATCTTTGTATAGATTCCCGTCACTGGGCTTCCTTCTCACAAATTCAGTTTATGTTTGCTCTCTTTTAAAAGTATAAAACTTGTGTTCTGGAATTTACCATAAGCTCATCCTCCGGGAGCGATGGAAGAAAGGCTCCCTATTTTCTGACTTCTGTTATTTCTTGACTTCTACGGAAAGTGACAATTGACGTCGCTTGGTAAAAAATTGTGTTTTGGAAAATGGACAAATATTCTGATAGATTCTTTTGAAAAGATTCCGCGCGCGCGCGCGAGGTGATTCGGGGGAAATATAGAACTGGTAATAATAGCTTGGAATCCCTCGCATAGTTTTCAGTTAATTTTTCGTGCCACTGTATGTGTTCTTCAATATTTCTGAATTTCTGCGATACATAAATTTGTGTCTATAAATTTTTTATAGTTTGTCTATTGGTTCATGTTCCTTTGATTTATTATATTATGTGTTGAATTGTATTCTTGTATTGCATAGTGTAATTTACACTTTTATTACATATTAGTCATATTTAAAATTAAATAATGAAACATTTCGAAGGTTATTTCTGCTTTAATTTAAATTGCTCTCTAAGAAAACCTATTTGAAAATTATTTTTATTGAAAATAAAAAGACATCATTACTACTGAAGGTTCTCAAATTCGCACGTTCGCATTACGTTATATAATTGAAGATCGCAAATAATATGTAGCTTTTTAGCAGTAACTGTTGTAATCGAGCCTGTATGAATATACAACAATAACTGAGCTTAAAACCTGTATTGTGTAATTGTAAATGTAAACGTTTTCGATCCATATGATAACTGTCGAATAAGTACTAAGAATGTTGAATAATTCAACTAAACATGTTAATTGATTGATGGGGAATGTTTATTGTTTTCATTTTGTTTTTCATTCTTCTAAGGTGTGCTTGATAGGACACGAAGCTTAAACAAGTGGCTCAGTTAATTTATTCTCTTAGATTGGGTTTAGTAGGATAGGGTAAATCTTTAAGTATGTTTTATAAACATCTATAATGGGGTCAATACCAAGAATGCAATTACCACAACTAGAAAAATGGAGAAGTTATTTAGAGAAAAATGGAGATAAAATGCTAAAAATAGAGTTTAGAGAGATTTAATGATTGTCTTTATAACGCAATATATAGCATGAAGTCTTTGGGTTCGCTGTTAACTGAAGTCGTCTGGTCATGTTACTTGTCTTGGCTGTCTAACATTGAATTATATAGTGGTTGTGTTTTCATCCTAGTTCCAAATAATGTTGTAATCACTTATGCCATCGTCCTTTCTACCTGTATGATTTTGGGCTAGGTAGGATAATTTTCTATTTCGATTTCATTAATACCAATCTTCCTGACGTTCTGAGTCCTCAAAATTCAAAGCATATTATTGAATGAGACCGTTTTGTAAACAACAACAGACCTATTGGTCTTTAAACTGTCAATTATTTCACAATGAATCTGGCCAGTCGGAAGAGTAATGGTTTAGCAACCGGAGGGTTGTGAATTCTAAATTCGGTTCAGCTCAAGACAATCGTGTACACGAAGACTGGTGCACATTAAATTTTTCATGGCCTCAAATATCCTCACGTTGGCTTGGTGTGGAAGTTTGGCGAGTGTGGTGCCAGCACAGGGGTTGTTCTCGTCATCTGACCATTGTTCAAAATTACGAGGCGTTGTCCTTGGAACTTTCCCTTCGTTATTGATCCTGGACCGTCACCAATAGCCCGCTGTGTAGTTCGAGTGGGACGTTAATTAACTACCTACCTAACATAGAGTTACTGTCAAAGAAAGCGTTTACACAGAAGTAATAGATATTAACAATTCCTACTGTTTCACTGATCTCAACTACATAGGATAAAAATAAATATATTTCAATGCGCTATTATATTCTCATTTTAATCTCAATTTTCCTAGATGCACCTGTTTGCCGATACCCTAACGTCGCTGTACACGGTGTAGCACGATACGAAGCCGTGAATGTCAGTTGTGAAGTTGAGGCTGATCCACCACAAGTTAACTTTCGATGGTCTCTGAATAACACCGTCGAAAATATCGAAATACCATCTCAGTCATCTGACAATACCATCAGCACTGTAATCTATACGCCTAGGACGATGTTGGGATATGGTGCTCTACTTTGTTGGGCACATAACAGCATTGGATATCAAAAAGAACCTTGCATCATCCGCATCATACCTGCAGGTAACGAAACATTTTATAAATTCATGTATCATACATTGGTAGTTTCTAATAAGTTAAATGAAACACAGTTGCTGATATGAAAGGAAAAGACTAGTTGTCTTCGTACTTGTAGCGTCTGGTTGTAGCTGTATCATTAGAACAAGGAGGTTTGGAGGAGTGCTACCAACTAATACTTTAATAAAAGTTTAATGTATTTTAAATTTATGCGTAGTATATAACCTAAAACTAGGTTTTGAAATTGGTGAAAATATTAAATTACTTTTAATTTAATTATATTAAAATATTTTTATTCGAGAAATTTAATTAGAAATATTTTTAAATCATAAAGATGATTGATATGGAACACTGCTCGGTTGGTTATGGATACATAACAAACTTTTGCAATAAAGCATTTATTGGAGTTACTCAACTGTATAGAGATTGATTTGAACCTAGTATTCAGAACTCCAGCTATGACTTATTTCAATCTATCACCATCCTTTCTTCCGGTATATGATACTTCTCTTTATTATCTTCAAATTCGAAGGTCTTTTGATATGAAAGGAGGTCTAATTATCTATCGTGTGGCAAAAATTACAGAAGAGCGATAAACCAAAAACAAATGTGATATAAAGACAAATAATTCTTTTAGACACAGAAAGATAGCGCCCTTGAAGATACTAAAAGCTAACCAGTTTATTTACCTAATGTATCATAACATCATTTGTGTACTTCTTTTACTTTCTGAATGTGGGAAGAAAAATATTTTAATTAAAAATCTCAGCTTTAAATGTTTACTTTAATTGTACTTTTATTACTTAAAGATACCAAAAAACTGAACTTATACTACTTTTGGTTCAATTCGACACCTTAAAATTGTATAGGCTAAAGCTTAAATTTTTTTATTTCATCGTGATTAATAAGCATAGAACAAAGATTTTGATTTCAAAAGAGTATGTCTTTTTAATTAAGGAAAATCATACCGTTTTTTCTTTCTGTTATATCGAATCTTTTACAAATGATGTTCCTTCGAAAAGCTATAAGAGGATTTCTAGGTAGATGCGTATTTCTAGATGTCGAAGATCTTAATAGGACGCCCTCAGTACCATAGTACTGCAAACCTCTCACTTATGTGGGGACATGATATAGATTATATTATGATAAAAAGTGTAGTGAGCATTACCTCGTTTGTGCAAAGTTTCAAATTATGAAGTGAACTACTTTTGCTTAGATTTCTGAGAAAGACCTTTATCATTTAATGGTGTAGCCACTCAGATTAGAAAACGTATTCTATAATGTCAGAAAGGAGTATACACAAAAAAGAAACGATTTTGCAGCCCTTTTTGTCAAGCATTCACTAGGTCTGACGGTTACGAAATATACTTTCAGGACCACCAGAGTCGGTAAAGAGCTGCACCGTATCTAATCAGTCCGTTTCCTTGCTTGTCGTGGAATGCGAACCTGGGTACGACGGAGGCATGAGACAAGTGTTCCATCTGGAAGTGTACAATTCGGCCGTGGAGCACCTCCAGGCCAATGTGTCCTCCCAGGAATCGCCAGTGTTCCAAGTTGGCAATTTGCCGTCTGCAACTTCTTTCATTCTGGTATTGTATGCGTCGAACGCCAAGGGAAGAAGCAATTCGGTCGCTCTCATGACTAACACCCTTATGCCTGCAGAGAGAAGGACAGAGGAAGAAGCTTCCAATGGTGAGTGGAACTAATTTGAGATGTCCTAAGGGCTGCTTGTTTTTTGTCCTTTTAAGACTAAATAAGGCTTGGTAATTTGCTGATGATAAGCGGAGTTTTGGTTTTTGAGATAAGATAATACTAAAATTGGATAAAATGACCCTTTTACGAGCAATTGTGGTACATATTTTAGCAAAATTACTTTAATCAGTGTATGCATCGCTATAATATATTTTCAGCATTTATGTTTGAGGAATTGCCATTTTGAGTAAAAATTATGCATCTTGCAAGTTATTATAAATGTGTGTTCTCAAGTAAACAAACTTACCCCCTGAGTACGTATAAGTGCTTTAACGATTTTAAATTCATATTTCTTTAGGAAAAATAATGATTTTATTGTTTTATAAAATTATCCTGATTTATTTTTAAGACATATTTGCACAGATACGTCGAACATATCCAAATTAGTTAAACGTACAAAACTCTTCATTATAGAAAGATAATATCTATGATGAATATGCTAGCACTTAAATCAAGTATGTGCCAAAAAAATCAAAACACCCCTAAGTCAGTGTTTAATTGGGATGAAACAGCGTGTATGATTTATATTTTCATTAACATGTAATGAAATTATCACAAGATCAAATATGGAGGACTCTTTATTATTATTTATAATTATTATCCTCATTATTATAGAATTAGTAAGCTGTAAAGCGCGTTTATGGTAGCGATACATACCGATACATTGGCGTGACATGAAGTCAAAGGGAATCCTTATGCTATAATGTGGCAAATTATAACAAGCATGCTGCAGCTGTTGCTCCATATTGCTGTACATAATGTTCTGAAATTATTCCGGTATATTATATTATGATTCGTTTTAGAACAAAAGTGTTATTAGATTCATCATTCATTTTAAAATATTCTGGAAGTTACGGATAATTTAATGAAACAGCGAATCAAAGAAAATAAATCAAAGAAAATATTCTAATTAAAAATCAAAGAAAATATTCTAATTAAAAATTAAACTTCCTGTTCAAGCACATATTTGATTATAAGTTCAAACAAATTGTTAAAATTACATTCAAGAAACGAATATGCTAAAACTTATCTTTCAGAGAATAAATTGAAAACGTTGTTTTCAAAAACATGTAATGAGTTAGTCAGCTAAGAAATTCTTATGCTTCTTGTAGCTTATAAAATAATCAACTTTAAAATGCATCTTACCCGTTTGCTATTAAGAAAAATGAATAACTTATTTTTTAATTTCCTGTTAACGAAAATAACTTGAAGATGATGCTATAAAAGAGACACAGTGTAAGGTAAAATGATAAATTTTATACAGGAATGTGATAGGAAAAGTGATTTATTTGAGGTCTGGAATTCAATTATTAAATATACTGGTTCACATAATTCAAAATGCTGCAATCCCAAGACATAAGTTACTACAACGTTTAAGAACAAAAGTGACACTGCTAATTTCTTCGCCATGAAAAACCGAAAAGATGAATATTTATGGTATGCAACGCTAAGATCTAGAACATTTATAATTAATCAAACATTGCAGTCGTCAGTTTCGAGGTGTATATTTCGAAACAAGATCCATAAATCATCCTGAAAACAAATCCAGTCTCGACATTAATGATTTGACCAAACGTAATTATCTGTTTATCAGAATAGTTATTCATTTTAATGATTCATAGTTAGCATACTGGTGATTTAAAAACCGTCTGTCTAAAGTTGTGAAATAAGATGGTGCTTTTGAAATGTAATTTGCAAACGATGCAACTAGACTGCTGCTGCAACTATGTTTAGAATTATTTCAAATAATTCATTTCTGTCATATTGGTAACAAAGAAGAGCCGGTTGTAAGAATACTTACGACATACTTTCACAATTTTAAGAAGTAGAAACATAAAATCCGCATTCTAGGGATATTTCGATGCACTGGCATGTTTTTGTACATGCATACCTTGTTCTACATTGCATACATGTGACGCGAAGTGTTGCTATTCAGCCATTAATATGAATTTGAATACAGTGTATAATAATTTCTTGCAATTTCTATCGTAGTAATATGTGAATTTAGTCGCAGCAGGACAAAATTATAGTATATAAAACTGTATGCAATGGTGATGGTACTCTTATGTAACTAAGTATTTTCACCATGCACTGCTAGCCGCCTGTGTGAATTATTTAAAGGTACTTTGATGAATTCTAAAAGTAGCACCAATTATAAATTACATAGATTAAACGTATAGTATTTACAAATATATACAATCACTTTTTGTAATCAAAAAGGTTTAAACTCTAATACAAAATTTATTGATGGAAAATCGACAAAATGAAACGATGAATGATGTTTCTATTAACTTTAAAGTTTTTCTGTTATGAATGATCATGATACTGAAATAAAAATGTAATGTTCATTATGTTATAATAGATAAAATCAATACTTTGTAATTAATAAGATTGTCTAACAGCAAACATTTTGCAGTGAAAAGCTTTTTATTAATTCCTCTTTAATTTTAATTACATGTATTATGAATTGCCAGATGAAAGACATCTCAAAACTATTGCCCATCCGATGTGCAATAAATCAAATAAAAATACTTGAGCGAAATACTAAATTATTCTATAATTGACTATTTAGAAGAATACATTAAAATATTTAACCATAACTTTTTCCAAAATAAATACAAATCATAAATATTTCAGGAATATGGCTCACAGGTTCTGATCAGTCAGAGAATTTGTTCTTGAAGCTGACTGCTTACCGCTCTTCAAATAATTCGATTCAAAAAGAATATCGCCAAAAAATGAAGTGGAAACAATTTCTTAGATACTTTTAATGTTAGCATAAATTTTCCTTGATTTTGATTATAGTGAAAACATCTCATGAAAAATTAAAATATATAAATCACTTCGCCATTTTAAAAAAATTGAGTACATTAAAGTTGTATTACTCTGATTCCAGAACTCGGTACATTGGAAGATCAGGTCAAATGTCATTTGCGTTGCGTTTTGCTTTGAAATTTCTATGAGTCAACCATTTTTCAATGCAGATACCATTTGTTGAGATTGGTAACTACATTGAAAAATGGTTGAAATATTTTTCATATATTTATGTACACGAATGTTAAAATAATTTAGAAGGGGATCAAGTGGTGAGATTCTCTCTACCATGACGACAATAAAAACCGAGGGATCAGGGATGAAGATGGGGCGGTGGTAACCCTGACAGAAGAGTAGCAGAATAGTAAGGATTTTTGAGGTTTTCTGTCACCACCTCAAAAGTCCTCATGTCCCATTGCCTTGTCATCTGACCATGATTCAAAATTACCAGGTGTGGTCATGGATTTTTCGCTCCGGGATTGATCACACCGTTGTCAGTAGCCCGTCGTGTTGCTATAGTGCGACGGTAATTCAGCAACCCCCTAAGAAGATTATGCGAGTTCGAATTTGAGTCACTTCGATCTACTTAGGCTTCACCGAATAGTAGGAGGTTTTGGCTGGTCTCATCAACTATTCTAGACTCATCTTCGGTAGTGTATTGTATCTGTCCGCACCACTCCAAACAGTCACCGAACACTTCCAAGTCTCTTTCGGCATGATCTCCGTTATCTCTCCTTGCAATCCCATCTCCTTCCCTCCCTTTTTAGGAATCTCCGAAAGCCTCTCTTTAAAAATATCTTCCTCGTTCTCAACAATAAATCTGGCGTGAAGCTCTCACCCCTCTGTAACAACCTCCCATCTCTTGCAGCTAAGCATAAATGAAAACATTATGCAACACAATACATGCAGAACATCTAAAATCAGCATAAGAGTTGAGTAAACGGATACGTTACAAAGTCGGAAATTTAGCGCTATATGCGAACACCTTGATCACCACTTGAGGAGGGAATCTACTTTTCTTCACTTCTGATGATCAATTTAGATATTAAGGCTGATATGTTTATTAGTATAACTTTTAATTTTTGTTGGTTCATCTAAGTAATATGCATGATTTTTATAGCCCCTAAGGAAGAGGCATCTAACGTGAGTCCGTTACTAGCTGTACTCATCGGCGTTGTGGCCGTTCTTGTAGTTGTTGCTATAGCCATCATAATTGTCATGAGGAGACAGGGAAGGGATCCTGAAAAAAGTGAGTAAACGCAGAATGTATTTACTGATAATTACATAAAAATATGTGTGTACAATCGCCTCTGTATGAAACTCATCAGAAGAGTCGTAATTTAAATAAAACTATTTAAAACTTGATACAAAGAAATCTAAAACGAAAATAGTTCACCACTAACTAAACATATTTTAACTATGTCACGATGTGTTTTTGTAATAAAGTAAAAACAGTCTAAAACCTTCAAAACTTTTAGAAAGATGAAAACAAGACGATAAAACTGATTTCAAAACACCATTCTGATGGAACAAAATATCCAGCATCATCCGGATCAAATTATAGGCAATAACGTAAAAACGTTTAGATAAGATATGTTTTATCGGAAAGCGTTGCCACCACTCGTTCTTTTACCCCTCGATGTGTTTGATGCGATGTTGTCGAACTTCACAAAATAAAGTTGTCCCACTGATTTTGGAACTATTTCCCATTTGCTTTCCTTAGTGTTGCCCAAATATTAGTTGTCCCTGAAGAAAGATACTTTTTTTATGAAAATTTGCTTAACCTTCTGATCGTCATGAGGTTTCTAAATAGTGTAGTAATGCTTTTACACTCCATCGCACAAGACTAGATAACCACATCTATTAGTTGAAAAAATACTAGGAAAGATTGCAGTGGTCACGAAGGTCAAAATGGATTCTGTTGTGCAGAAAAGACTAAATTACAGAACGGATGAGTGTGAACAACTGATACTATTAAATTAATACCAAAACCTAATTTATATGAAAAAAAATGTTTGGTAAACTATAAATATTCATGTCTAATATATAGCTCATGTATAGGTACATTAAAATTTACATATTCCTACATTTATACAGACTGAGAAGACAGATACAAATATGTTGAACTTTCTATAAAAGCTATTATGACGTATTTTATTTGTATCACATACGAAGTAGAATCTTTTATCACAAATAAATTTGAGTGACTTTTAATTTTCCCAATCCGTATTTGTTTACAATATATATTTGCTGTCAGATGAGGTACGAAAGGTATTGCATCAATATGCAAACAGGGTGCATAAATCTTAGAAAGAAGCTATCTCTATAGGCAGCACCGTAAACTAATTTTAGATGGTAGATTTAATATAATAGACCTTATGACTCTGCTTTTTCAACTTTGGCGTATACTCTGCTAGAACTGGAGTCAGAACAATAAAATTAATTATTTTCAATAAATGCTATACATTCCAAAATTTTAACAAGTGATAATTTACAGTAGTTGGTATGAAATGTAATTAAAAATTCGGAGCTATAAAGTAACAATTTCATATCCATCAAAAACTTGAATCTTTTATCACTTGATGAGCTCAACAATGTGCAAAAGTAAGGGCCTAAAGATGCATATGCCCTTATTTGCAATTATTGGAGGTCATTTCAATTTACACAACACTTCTTAACACTTCAACGACTTAACATTCCAACGAGTTTTAAGAAGTCTGATGGCGAAAGTCTGGTGCAATCCTAATGACAAGATATCTCGTCCACCAAGATCTGGCCAATTTTCTAATGGCGAGATCAAGATATGGTTACTGAAGATTATAATCTGATCAGTTTTTCTTAATGACGAGATATCGCGTCCGTAGAGTTCTGGTCTGTTTTGTTAATGACGAGATACATCTTTGAGACAACCACAAGGAATGTTTAATTAAGTCTTGCCCTGTTTATAAAAAGGAATAACTAATATCGTCAGCTTAGATCACAAACTCATTAACTGACATTTTTTTCGAAGACACTGAATGTTTATCT
Organism: Meta bourneti; assembly: GCA_933210815.1. Lineage (NCBI taxonomy): Eukaryota > Metazoa > Arthropoda > Arachnida > Araneae > Tetragnathidae > Meta > Meta bourneti. Next base: position 65,577,277 of record OW119923.1, on the reverse strand, counting down.
TCCGATGATGAGAAATATATCACAATTTGTTTAAAAGATATATAACGGTATCAAAATGCTTATAATTTATATTTTTAACTTAAAACCCGTCTAGTTTTAAACAACTGTACTGTAAAAATTATCTTTGTCACTTAATGAGTTTCTGCTCTAAGCTGACGATATATGTAGTGAAATATTTCATATTCTGAAAGGAAGGAGTATATTTCATTGCATATTTTTAGTTAATCCCTTATAAAACTCATTTAAAATAAATTTACAGTAAATGATTTAGTAAAAATTGCATCTTGATAAGAAGACGTTATAACTTCATTGGATTGCTTTGAATTACAAAAACTTGCAAGAACACCAAATATTCAAAATTTTTCAATTCTATGAGAGTATTTAATTTTCGACTTTATCATCCAAATGTTTTGACGAGATATATCGTCCAAGATCTGGTCAATTTTAGTAAGGACGAGATATCTTGTAGAAACAAAACTACCCTTTTACTCCAAGGGGAGTGAAGACCCAAGTAGGAAAAACAAATTGTATCTTGGTCAGTACTGATGTTATTTTAGAACAAGTTTTTGGACAAGAGGCTGGCCACTACAGAGCAGTTTTCGACGCAGATAAACCACCAAGAGGTTTAAATTTTTTTTCTAATGAGTCTATAAATGACTAGCTTTACTGCCCGTCTCCGCCCGACTCCAGGAACTACTTGGTTTGCTGCTTCAGACAAACCAAGTAGTGCCTGGAACCATTTCCTCAGCAGTTTCGCTGTGTCACCTAACAGCTTTTCGAGCTTTGTATGCTTTACATGGTTTTATGGTCTTTCCTCTTCCGATTTCTCAGTTCGTGACAGTACCTGATGTTTTATGTTCATTCGAGTTTAATTAAAAATTTACCTCTCTTTTTGCATAATATTCAATATTAAGTTTTCTTTTCGTGGTTCTAAGGAACGTCGTAGCTAGCTGAAAATAGTTGCTAGAAATTCTAGAAATTCTTGACAAAAGAGCTGAGCAAATTTCAAGACGCCGCAATTCAGCGTTTGAAAGTTTTTATTATTTAGGCAAATAAATTTCCTGTTTAATGTATAAATAATCTTGATACTCAAAAGTATTTGAATAGGACAAATACTCAACTTTTTTTTAAATGTGTTAATTTATCTTGAAAGTAAAACACACAAAAAAAATAAAAGCATTAAATAAATGTTTGATCACAGAACAATAGAAAAACAAGCACTTTTTGCTTTTAGCTCCTTTAAACAATGTTAAAAATTGAAATGAGTACAATATCAGCTATTCCATCATTTGATTAGCAAACTATTTCTTTCTTCAACAATAATAGCTTTTTCTCATTGTACTTCAATAATGGTCTACGTGATACTTTTTCGGAAAGTTTACTTTAAGACATAAATTTCCTTTATTGACAGTTTTAATTTGTCAATTGTTTGGAAAATAATTCTTGAAATAAAAATATGAAGGAAAAAAAACTTTTGTTATCAAAAGAATTTAAAACTGTCAATGTTGAAAAGGAAAGAATGTTAGCTCTGGTTGGAATGTTGCATATTAAATCACTTTAAAAACCTATTTGAATATTTTTTATCACACGCTGTTAAAATGATCAGTCGAATATTTAAAATAAATTGCAGCACGCTATCTGATTGAAATTAATGTATTGTGAACAATTCGAAACTTTTGCGATGGGAGTTATTGTGTTTTTGGAAATAAAAGATAACATAAAGTAATGTTCCCAAATTACTTTTTCCGGTACGCATACATATTGAAGTAGCATTTTTACTTTTTTTATCCTCATCTTTGACAAAAGAATACTTATTTAATAATTTAAAGTATTTATTTTTCTTGGCTAATTTAAGGAAGAACTAGTTTTCCTACATACCAGTTCCTCATTTAAAAAAGATTGCATGAAACAAAACTTCGTACATATTTGAACAGCTGACAAAGGAAATTTGTGTAAGATAAACTTTTGATGAGACAGAATGTTTTTCTGATATAATGAAAGAATCCTCTCATTTGTCTGAATGTTTTCGTTTATTTGTGACATAGATCACCTCAAATAAATGCATTTTAAACTTTATTTTTAAAAAACTTTAATTATTATTTTTTATTTTAGGACAACCATCACAGGGCAATGTTTTGAAGTAAGGAATTTTTATAATATTCATGTTGTTTAATTTCATATACTTAAATTTCATAATAGAATCTTAATTGTTTATGCCATAATTTTCTTTTCCGTGAAATAGGTGCGATATACCTCTGAAGAAAGACTCTGATGATTTACCTGATTCTACAGTAGAAAGCCCTGACGTCATTCCAAATACTACTGATTCTCAAGGTACAATCAGATTTTCCTCAAAAGTTCCTTATTGCAGTTATTTATGTATATGTTACTGTGAAAGACTGATATCTGGCAAATGTCGATATTCTCCGATGAATGTCAGCAATCACATAGTCGATTGGTGTATGTCCGAAATATTTGCTAACTATCATTATTTCTCACTTACACCTGCAAATGTCGACATTCAGCATGCATTGATGGTGAATGTTGAATAAAAATATTTTTGTTGCGTTAAGACAAAAATGCAACTTTTTAAATCATACTTTATTATTAAAACATATTACGATATGTCAAAATAGGAGAAAGCTTAAGTAACAGCACATGTAAATAAACTGTTGAACCTAAAACGAAGAGCACATTCTAAATGAGAAAAGAAAATAATACCAATAATAAACTTACACATAAATTATGTGATTAACGTTATACAATCTTATTTATTGCAACAACTTAAACTGAAGATGGAGAGGTCTCTCTGGCTGTGGCCTCTCCGCCTTCTCGGCTTCTCGTTTCGACCCCATCAGACCTTATCTGTGCTTGTCGACATGCACCGATGATCGTCCAAATGTATAAGAATATTACCAAATACTGTCTTTCACCGAAGTATTTGGTATGCGTCGACATTCACCAGTGAATATTGATTTTCTCTAATTTCGGTCTTTCACGGTATATATATTCAAGAAACATGCTCTTATATGTTGTTTTAGAAAGTAAGAACGTTAAATTTGTAAAATTGGTTTTTAATACGCACAATTATGTATAAATAAATCCCTTATCTTCATTATCAAAGTTTGGATTTATCCTGAACATTTAATCAATTTACTGAATTTTTTCTTTCAGTTTACATTGCAGATACTGGCGAATTGAAAGACGAGACAACATATGAATTCTTCAAAACGAAGGATTATCCATATGATTATATAACGGCAGTGAGGTCACAGAAGGCGGCTCCAGTACGTTTCATGACTTATTTCGTTTAGAATCGCGTTTAAAACGTAATGCTTTCTTCAAAAGTGATTCGTATCCGCTTATTCTTCAACGAACCCCTTAACTAATTAAAAAGATAAAAGTAATTACACATTTAATGGTTTCTTCATAAAGTTAAATTTGAACTATTAAGTAACTAAACTTGAAATATTCATAAAGTTAAACTTAAAAGAACTATTACAAGATTTACTGTGTGGCTACAATACACACCTAACTTCAAAAATCTACAATTTTCATTGTCAAAATAACTTCGATATCTATTAGCACGCATCCACAATACACTAATGTTAAATAATTGAGAATTAGACGGTGAAACTTAATGGAATTAATTATCCACATGTGTTAATAAGGTCGTTGAAGCCATCTTTATTATAATAGTTGTAGGCTATCCACCTTATCATGGGAGCAACTAAAGTTTCCAAACTATGATATTGATGTATAGGACTTTTAGAGTTTTTTTTATTTCGCAAAAGTTCCAAAGTTGTTCAAAGAAATTAATTCATTTGAATATAATATACACTAGCGTTATAGTTCAATAGACTAACATTCTAATTTCTTAATGAGTATAATAGCTTTCGTTTGTAGAAATTATTTTGCTAATAATTTCATAACTTGTTTTTTCCCAAACGCATGTTTTAGGTTTGAATTTCAGGAAATACATTTTTATTAATTGATACCTCGAATTAAATTCAAAAATATAAGTAACACTTTATAAACAAGTGCCTCCTTACTGGTATAGTGGTCATAGCGTTTGTCTGCCACTCAGTAGGTCAAGCGTTAAAATTCCTGTTCGTAAGAGCTTGGATGTTAGTGATTGCTCTTGGTAGGAGTAACGACGGCTTATCCACTACGTACTCCTTTACTAGTAGCCATCAGTTCACCTCTTGTAGGTGTGCTGACGGATACTTCTAAAGGATACTCCCAGAAGTCCGAAGATTTTAATGGTCGGGCATTAGAAATAGAAACTTTATAATCAAATTAGCTTTCTATCTTATTGTGTTTTGCAGTTTTGAATACTATCCATGTATTTAGGATACACTATACAACGGATGTTAAGTAATTCATATAACAATTTATATGTATATAGCAGCATATGAAATATTAATTGACTACTGAAAGAAATGTAAGTAAAATCGCCCATTGGCTTTACTTAATCCTCCAAGAGGTTTCGACGAGATATCTCGTCCATCAAGATCTGATCATTTTTGCTAATGACGATATATCTCATCATCAAGATCTGGTTAGTTTTCCTAATAATTAAATACCTCCGCGAGACAACCATCAAGAGGGTTAATAGGAAATAATTGGTTTGAAATCAAAATAAAGCTAAGTTTAATATTGCCATCCCAATAAATATAATATATCATGTATGTACTTTTCATTAATATAATTTTTGTATTCTTAAGACATGACAGGATTGCGTAGTTTAGAATATAAATGTATCTCAAAATCTTAAGAAAGAGAATTGTTCGACAAATGAGATTTGAAGGGTAACGAAGCAAAAAAGCAAGATAGAAAAAATGAGTCCATATTTTAAGGAGATAAGAAGGGCGAAAGAATATAAAAAAGCATACTTGAAAATTTATGTTCATAGTTTCGAAGAAATTACCTCGCCTGAAGGAAATAGCTACCAAATGTATGCTCTCTCATCAAAGTAACTAGCAGGTAAAGAAGTTAATTACTGCGTTCATTAATTCATTTAAGCTCTAAGAGAAGAAGCTTTGTTCGAAATTAATTGAACTGTAGACCTACGCCTCTAATTAAATGTACAGACCTAACACAAGTTCAAAAGAAAATTTTAGAAGGATGAACTCATAAAAGAGATGTTTGAAACATTCATTATCAATCATACATTAATTAAAAGAATATTGGTGTTTCTGAGTATGTGTGTAAGAAAATTATGCTTATCTTTGCTTAAGGATTTTCTCCTTTATTTAAGAGATGAAGTAAAACGTTGGAGCATGTTTTAACCTGAAACTCATCAAGAAAACTAGAAATATTTCTAACTGGAAATGTTTGTCAAAATACCTCAATATAGAGAGCTTCGGCATATTTATCCAAAATTAAATCATAGTTTTTAAACCATAATAAATAAGGAGTTTTGTCCAACAAAATAGCACGTCGTTTATTTAGATCAATCACACACACTTACAAATATCGAAAAAGAACTTTAGATTTACAAATACTCTTTTATTTGCAATGGCAAAGGATAAGACATTTTTTCGACAAAGCAAAATATGACAAGTATATAAAAGGACAAAAATGCTGAATAAAGTTAATATCCCATCATCAGACTTCTTGCGCTCCAATGCTCCTCCACATCTGAAACTCAACACAACACCACGCATAGCGTAATGTATGCCCAATACACTTTCTAATTCTTTCCTCATAGGGCCGTTTTTATTAGCAAAATCTCCAATGCAGTACAGATAATTTAAGAAGCCATCATGACCAACTGTAAGTCAAAACTTAAAACTGCTTTTTTTGCGGAGTACATCCGCAATATACACTTTGAGGAGATACTTACAGCTCTTTAAAGATATACGTTTCATAGATATACAAATGTGTATATAGTATTTCAATACAAATAACTAATCCTATCCTGAGTGTCTTGCTTCATTGTCTTGAAATTCAGATAAAAGCTGACATTATTCACCAGGAACCCAATGCTTACTCGGGTGTTTCAAGGTAGTGCATCGTTTTCTTCGTAGAATAACAGAAGGACTTGCATCACGAATATACACATGCTGATACCTCTAGATATAGTACTAAATGTGTAACAAACTATCATCTACAGATTTGTAAGGATTCTAAGAGACAGTAGTTATACATTGGTGTATACCTGTACATTGGTGTTGAAAATTAAGAGAATTTGCATATTTTGGCAAATTTCTCGAAAAGTACTGAATGAATGGTACAACTAATGCTTCCAAACAGAGATTCAAATCTTTAGTGTCAAATACGTAAGCGTACATGTGTGTAGGCGGTGCATTAACAGGCTTTCAAAGCGCACGTGGCAATTTCCACGCTTTTTTCGCCCGCACACCTCGGCGAATTTCGTCATGTTTTTTATTAACATTCGGTAAAATTCCAAAGGAAACAGTTAAAATGACTTTGGACCACCTCATTCTATATTCCAACGTTTGGAAGATGGAATGAGGTGGCGAGCATGAGACTGGAAGCAGGGCAGTCTCAAATGCAGATTGATAGAGACTTGATGTCATGCCCAGCGTCGTGTCCAACTTATGGAAACAGTTTAAGGATATTGGAACCGTGGAGCGAAAACCTGGGCAAGGTCGCCCAAGAGCCAAGACGGACAATGAAGATCGATATTTATCTAATGCAGCGAAGCATAACAAGAGTGCAACAGCTTCTCAACTCTCTCGTGACCTTAATGCGGCCACATGAAGCCGAGTTTCAAGGGTTACTGATTTCAGAAGGCTGCATGAGAGAGATCTGTTTGGAAGAAGACATGCTGTTTGCGTCCCACTCACTTCTGTGCACAGGACAGTCCGTTTAGTATGGTGCAGAGAACATCGACTTTGGGCTCAGTGGGGGACCGTTCTATTCACTGATGAGTTCCGGTTCAGGCCTAACCACTGATTCTGGACATACGTTCATCTGAAGAGAACCAAGGACGCGCTACCTGTCCTGCAACATCCAAGAAGGTGACCACTATGGCAGCGGAAGTTTGATGATCTGCGCAAGCATCATCTTGGATGGACGCGCAGATCTCCATGTCTTTGACAGAGGTTCTGTGACTGCTGTGAGGTATAGGGATGAAATATTGGAGTCCTATGTTCGCCTTTTCAGGGGTGCAGGTTGCTCTGATTTCATTTCTATGGTTGACAACACTTGTCCACATATGTCTCATCTGGTCGACGAATATCTGGAAAGTGAGGATATTCACCTAATGGATTGGCTAGCCAGATCTCCAGACCTAAAAGAGAATATCTGGGGCGTTCATGGGTGGGCAATTGCAACTCGCCTTCCCCTCCCAGAACCATCCAGGACCGGAAAACGCGTTGCTGGAAGAATGGGACTGACGGCCACAAGGACTCATAAACTGCCTCATTTCCAGTGTACGTTTTGATAGCTGTATAACTGTAAGATGGTACGAAATCCCCTATTAACCCATTTTTTGTCGATATTGTAACCTCTGTTTTAGACTTTCCTGCGCTGATGAGTCTTACGCACGATCATCCGTGTGTACAATAAATGTAGTATGTTTACTTTATGGTATTATTTTGACCTATGTATATAACTATGTTCATTAAAATATGTCGAATAATTCTGTAAATAATCACCCGAAAGTGAAAATTCTCTTAATTTTGAACACCAGTGTATTACACCTTATCGGCGGGTTCCTTTTTAGGTGATTGTCTCTAAATTTAACCCTTTTTATCCCAATTTATTTATTTTGTTCAAATTTGAGAAGAATCATATTTTCTAAGGTTAATTAAACCTAAATAAGCTAAATATAACAAAATTTGAAATTTTTTTATATTTTATATAAGAAATCTGACCCATCCTCTAAATAGGACACTGGGATAAAGGGGATGAAATTTGCACTTGCATGTTTTAGTGCTCTCTTCATTAGTGAAAAGCAATTTCTGAGTACAAAGTACTCAGAATTTGCTTTCCGAATAATACTTTCTTATTTACATGAGAGTTCAATTTTTAGTTGAATTTGACTCTAATCTTGGTGGAAAGGCCCAAAGCAAGCCTGACAAAGTGTTTTGTCGCATTTCCCACAGTATGTTTTGGGTTTTCCTTTGCAGCCCTCTGACAACGACGCTGTTTTTCCCTCTTTAGTAGAAAATGGTCAACATCATCTTTACAGATGTCTTCTTTTGCACTGGAAGGCACAGAAGAGATCCTGGGTCTACCTCTTTTTCTGATCACATTTTTAGATAAACTGTTGTTATAGCTCTTCGGAACTCCTTCAAGTTTAGGGCATCACTTTTGTTGACAGCTTTGTGGATTATCCATTCATTTACCACTGCCATGTCCAGAGTACGAATGAAAAGTGTCCAGTACCACCTTTCCACGGATTTTAATTGCATATAGTCCAGCCAACCAGTCGTGGTGATCCACACCGACCATATGGTTATTGTAAGAATTTATCAAATTAGGCATCTTCACGTTAACTTTATCTTTGTGTCCTTTTACTCGCCTCTTGACATCAAAAAATGGTTCTAAAGTGCTGAAATCTGTAGCAACAGTGACAGTACTATTGTCATTCCATCGCACCGGGAAAATCTCGGAATTCTTGTCAAATGCAAAATCAGACGTGCCTCTTTCTTTCTTCCGCATGGACTTAGATTCTTCTAAAGGACACTCATGGTTTATCCGATTTTCTCGTATGGATCCTGTGGCTCGATAACCCTTTTCACCAAGACTTTTCAAAAAATCAATGCTGGTAAAAAGTTATCAAAATATACAGTATAGCTTGAAGGATTCACAATATTCTCTGTCAGTTTCATCACAACCCGGGTACCAAGAGGAGTATCATTTCTTTCATCAGATTCTTTACCGCAATAGAGAGAAAACTTGTAACAATATCCTTCGCTTCAACAGAGAGCCCAAAGTTTATATCCAAAACGTATTGGCTTGCCTCGGATAAACTGTTTCAGACTATTCCTACCGTAGTACATGATAATCATTTCATCAATGCTTAGATTTGCTGAGAAGTGTCCGAACTTCATAAAATTATTATTGAGGATGGCAAACAAAGGTTTTACCTTCAAAGATCGATCCTGGGGATGCTGACATACAGTTCCATTATCCACAAAGTGTAAATAAGATTTCAACTTTTGGAAGCGGTTTCGTGACATGGCATTTTTCACCAGGGTAATACCAAAGTCTTCAGCATCTGACCAGTAGTCACGTTCACAGGTATTTGAATGATAACCAGTTAGAAGAAAATTCATACAAAAACACGAATTTCGTTAGCAGTGGTCAAGAAATCGTGTTCGTTTTTTACATCTGTTGCATATCGCACAGTTTCTTTTACTAGGAGACCGTAAACTTCATTGGAATAAAACTGCTCAAAAAGCTCTGCTGGAGTTTTATCTTTCAATGCAGTTTCCATCTGCTTGAGCAAGTCACTTGCAGTTGAATCAGCCTATATTTCCCATTTTGTATATTGTGTGGTGATTTATTCTTTATCCAAGATGACTGATGTTTCTTAGCTTTTTTTCTGCGCTTTGTTCTCGAAATATTAGAGCTTGTGGACGGTTCAGGCTGGAAACTGTCTCCAGTTCTAACTTTCAGAGACCCAGGAACGTCGTTTACAATAATCTTACCAGTATTTACTTCATTGTCATCCCCTTCATCTTCGTCAGTTAGTTCACTGGCATCTGGTGGTAACAGCAATTTCAACATCGCTTTCATCTGAATCTAAACTATTTAATAATTCCCATGCTTCCTCTAACTTCAGAAACCTTTGCATTGACATGACTCAGCAAGGGCAAAACGCTACGCAGGGAAAAAGTTATTTTACCTTCAGTTATAAGGTTAGAAAAAACGAGTCGATTGCATGTTTATCGTCCCACTGTCCTATTTAGAGGACAGTTAAAAAATAATGCGCTACAACTTACCTAATAACAATAAAGCTTTAATTAATCAACAGGATGATAAAAAAAAGAGTACTCTCACATAAAAAATGCCCATCCAAGTGTCCAAAGTAAACCGAAAAGGAATTCTACAATCGCAAAAAGAAGATACAAACCACGCCAACTAACGCTGGGAATAAACAAAGTTTCCAGAAGGAGGCGCCGGACGAGTGACACATAACTCATGCTACTAGAAGCTTATACATACCACAACATATTCCAGCTGATAAAATATTTCCAAAAAAACAATACTGATTTCCACATGCTATTTTTCAGCTGTCCATTAAATAGGACAATGGAATAAAACGGGTTAAGAGATCGTGTATTTTCTAGCACACCTCAAAATAATTGCTACATTAATGAATATTTTACAAAAACCAGGATATGTTAAGTTATGTAACATTTGGGATATTAAAAAGTGGAATTTGCCCGATATTCTCGTTAATATCCATGTTGTTCATAAAAATTAATTATTTCTGTTTTATTTCAAAATATAAAACATCAATCCTTAATGGACTATATTTTAAAATATATTGGTATATACTGAGGTGAATCAATAATTATCCCCAATCCAGTTGTATTTGTCTTTCTGTCAATAGCACCATCGTTTCCGCGCGCATCACTGAGAGAGGTTTCTGTCTTATCACTGCTGCATTGGTTTGAAGTTTCTAGGTCAGTTCCACTGTCGCTATAGTGTTAACCATGGCCACCCTGCTTTCCGCTTGTACCAAAGACCAGCGTTTGGTTAGCTGAATGTGTATCAGTGGATCAAATCCATGGGAGATCTTCAACAGAGAATGGAGTAAATCCATTCGTAGCCACAGAGTGTCTACGAATGGATTGAAAAGTTAAAAATGGTCTCATTAAAGTCACATAAACTAGATGGCTATCCTTTACCACAACTGACGGCAACGGAGATTTCTAGTTCTTCAAATGACCAAAATTCTATTCCACTTTGAGATCAACGGTAATGAAATAGCCGAAAGAGCTGCTATATCCACTACAAATGTCATTAAGAATACGATCCCAATTATTTTAAAGCCATCATCAATATCTATTTTAAAGACAAGTTGCAGTGATTGGGAGATCAAGAAATCCATAACAAACTACATTTTATTAAACTATTTATTTGTCAATGGAACACAATGACATCATGAAAATAAGATTTGATTGTCAAGCGACTACGAATTGTACACACACTTATTACTCTTGGACATCTCCCTCTCGTATAAATTCAATCTGTAATTAACAATTGTATATCTCCTTTAACCATAATTCGTATTTTAACAGTGTTAAAATATTAATCTTCAATGTTTTATGAATTTTAATTCACACAATCGGATGACATGGTTGTGTAGAATCATCTACATTTTTTAACTTTCTAAACAGCATTGTTTAGCCCATCACATTCGATTTTATATTCTGCTTGTTTTGTTCACCATTTGATTTTAACCTACATTGATTCTACTGCTACCAATTCTATAAATGTATAAAAAATTAATTTTTATTTTAATGGAAGTTTTATCATGTTAAATTATAATTGCATAATTTATTAATTCAAAAGTTTTTCCATTAATTATTTTATTACCTATCTTGTAATTGGTGCTATATGTTCCGAGAGGACACCAGTGACGGAAATAGTAACCAACCAACCATCTTCAAATGAGGGACAGTTCCACTTCCCCGATGAATTAAGGTCATTAGACACGTGGAAAGAATCCCCAAGAAGTTTTCGTAATGGGTCCGACAAGCTCGAACAGGGCTCGAGCAGGGATTTTTAATGTGCGTAATATGGTTCTGTTACACAGACAAGGGAATCTTGAGGATGTGGCAAATTTGTCCGCAGATCAAGTACTGAAAGAAGTGGTGCATGTGTGACTTCACTCAGCCGAAAATGTGAGGGAATAAAAAAGCCGTGGAACGATAAAACAAGTGCGTTGACAAACAAGCGAAAGAAAAGTGGTGTTATTACATGTTGCCTCTCTTTATCGAAGTAAAGTGTTTATAGCTATTGTCACGCCCTCGCAATTTCATTGTTACGTTTTATAACAAATTTACGTAGGTTATTGTTTGATTGTTGAATTTTGTGACACAAGAGCCATAGTTGGCCAAACAACTTCAAGTAAATAAGTATACACATAAGGAAAGCGCTTTTACTGATACAGAAGAGGGAATCAAACCTGCACTTCCATCATCTCACAGGCGTTCTGCAACTCGTAGTGAGCAAACCCACTGAATCACGGCAACCCCTAGCAAATATTATGTTTACTTTTTAAAATATGTTTAGATGCTAGACTAGTCTAACATGAGTATGGTGTGGCTCCGACGAGACGGCAGTTGACCTAAGGTCAGTCGATGGTAAAGATGTAGAATCCGGGGCATGTTTGTCGCCAAGCAATTTTTGTCGCCAAATCAAGATGGCGTCCAAAGCCAGTATGTTCATTAAAAAAAAACGTGGACACTTTACTACGCGAAAAACCTTTTGCATAGGGTCGCCATAAAGCTGAATCAAAACACCAAGGTTACCATGTTTGGCGATAAATCGCTAGTGCCCCGGATTCGACATCTCCACCCAGTCGGGATTTTTGAATAGGTGTGGAAGGTCGTTAGGAGGACTGTCATACGCAAAAGTTGGAAATCCGATATCCGTGGGTGGTTTTTCCCAAGACAACTCATCATCACTGATACAGCTTACGGCATTGAACGAAACTAGGACCAATTGTGAAAGCGCCTTAGTTACATTCCAACCTATCACCTCATTTAAAGAATAGACTCGCCCCAATCTATGTGAATTGACTGCATTCTCGTGGGAGCAGGACTATACTGCTATTTACTCCATTCTTGCATGCTTCTAAATAATCTGATCTAATTTCTCGTAGAGAGAAGAGGAAATCACGTACGCCGAGTTGGCTCACAAAGATGCTCAATGTCCCGTCGTAAACCGTATGCAACCTCCCACAGAGTACGCGGAACTGGATTTCCAGAGGCGACTGTACCCGTGGCCTCCGTCTACGAGGGACGAGGCAATGAGATCTTCTCTAGAGGCAGGGGAGTTCCCACTCATCGGAGGAGCTTCACATAAGAGCAAAGTTAGTCAATATTGCATTTGGTTTTCATCTAAATCAAACGGGATTATGATTCTAAATTGATGGCTATGGAATTGAGGCTTATGAAATGTCATTGTCCACTGTAGAGAACTTGCAATGATATAGAGCATGTGCGCGCAGTTTCATTCATGTTATTTATCCCGATTGCTAAATTTCATGATCTGAAAGGTCAGGCCAGTTAAAGTATCGGAAGTAAGAAGGAATTCTAATGGTCGGAGTAACTGACGAGAGTGATCAAGGAAACTAATTTGAGCTTCCATAGTAAACTAGATCAAGTCGATTCCCGAATCTACGTGATCTACACTTATGAGACCTTACAACAGACTCCACCTACTTGTTGCATCTATTTCATTAAAAAGCCAATGGCCAAATGCCACTAATATCACCAATGGCTACTGTTATAGCTATTTATTTAAACATTTAAAAAAGAGAATAGACGCATTTTATACATTTTTGAATTATACGGATGATATTCTAAATTTAACATCTTATTATTTCTAATAAAGCAAAGGCTTTTGTATCCTTTTTTAGTTTCATTTTAAACTTTAAAAGATTTTTAAGAAATTTGATGACTTTTATATGTTATTCACAATGTTTCACATTTTGAAATTTTCGTTATTCTGTTTTCGTAATTAATAAAAAAGGAACTGATTTTCAATTAAATGCCAAACTCTAAGATCTTGATTTAGTTCTACTTCGATTTGATTATTTTGTAATTTGATTCGACGTAACGTCTTTGTCCTAGTTAGAGTATTTATGATTGTTTATTTACTTGTCTAGAGTGTCTGTTCTAATTAAAATATCTTCAAACATTTTTCGAAGCAAATTTCATGTTTAAAATGCAATTGCTATCAAAGCGGTAGTAAAGTTTTGAAAACTTTTTGCTTTCTTATACTTACCTCTACTACGCAAAAATAACATCCCTTTACTAACGAAATGCTTTACAATCTACAAAATTTACATTTTACAGCAATGTAGTGTAAATTTCCCATATTGTCCGAAAGCACAGTAGTGTCTACTTCCCCGTAAATGACCAGGCAAGTTTCAACCGCAATGGCAATACAAACTCACCCGGTAACTACTAGCCAGCTCGACTTACCATCTCATAAAACGTTCACGGGGAAAACGTACTTTAAAATTCTACATCACAGAGTGAGAAACGACGGTTTATATGATACTTGTATGCTTATGAATAAGGGGTTGAAACAATTCTGCTCGTTTAAAAATCTTATTTATTTCACAGGAGAGCTTGCATATTCCTGAAACGACGACAGAAACGACGCCACTGTGAGAAGATGAAAAAACTCAGTATCTCCTATTGATTTCGTGGCACATTTAACATTGTGCCACGTTTCGCCAAAATGTATTTTCCGTTTATTGGAAAATGGACGATGCCCCTACGGAAAAGAGATGGCTTCTCCTAAGCCGATGATAAATAAGGTATTTCCGAATGCTCACCTGGTTTAAAGATATTCCCGTCCTACGAAAGTGTGATTGGCCTAAATGGACTCAATCGACCAACATTGGTGGATGTAACCGATTTTTCGAGGTGTTCGGTAGAATTTTCAATCCCTCTGAGTGATCTGTTCATTGAAGAGTCTGCTGTGGATAGCGCAAAAGAGCTTGTGAGAATTGTTAGGTTGTGGAGGAAACAACAGAAGCCGTTTCCAAATATATCTGTGATTTATTGACAGCTGTATTTCTTAAAGAATTGATTTGAACATGATCTCTACATGTTAAACGTAAATCGCAGCTGCAAACTGAGATGACAGTTGTCAACAGGGAAAATTCTGTTACTTGAGTGCAGTGGATTAGAAATTATTAACATTTGTTAAGGCGGGATAAAGAGAGAATAAACGCTAAGGGAAGAGAAGGAGTAACGCAGTGTTGAAAACAGAATACTGAAGTAACTGTAATATGCTCAAAATAAACTTGGATTTCTTCTCATCAAAATTGTACATACGGAAAATGAAGGTACAGATGTTTTATTCCTTTGTTTCGCACAATAATCAGGGTTTTGTGACAACGGAGCTTACAAACAAAAAGTAAAGTGGCCAAAGAATATACGGTGTGAAACTTTAATCCAATTGTACAATGAGAAACATCATTCCATTTCAAATGATTCGATGCTCACTTTTATTGTCGACTTCATAAATTTAAAAAAAGATGAAAATTTTGAAGGGATAACAGTTCAGCAGATTTCATTCACTTAGAGTTGTACATCTGATGAAAATATTTCCAAAAAGGAAAATAAAAACATGGTAACTATTATTTATGAATAATAGACTAAGTTTCAATGAATTAAAAATTTAATTTAGTGTAATAAACTAGTGATAATAATAATAATAATAAGATCGCGACAAAAAATTTTGAAATCTTTGTTGAAAAACATTTGCGGTAAGAATTTTTAATTGTTAAGGTAAACGTGTTAAACGTACATCAGTTTTCCAATTTATCTATAAGTTTAGTTAACCTCTATACAGTTTATATTATAGAAGTATTTATCTTTTTAATTTTAAATGACATTAAATAATACTTAATAAGCTCATGTAAAAATTTGGCAAATTGTTCAATGGGAATCTCAATGACCTTACATCGATACTTACATTTCTCCTAAATTACAATATGCTCCAACTCCACCAGTGGTCGAGCTCTTACATACGCCGCTTTTAAGAAACTGGTAGACGGAAGTGCTTGGTTAAGAGCTCGAATCTCGAATGCACTGAAATCGGGTTGGCCCTTTGAAGTTTACTGGTTTCTTCATCATGACATTTAAATGCGGGCCAACTTCCCCCAAATCCTCCCGAAAGGCATGTCCCCCTCACAGATAAAGGTCTCTGCGTCAAATAGCACCTTCCAAGACGGCATTTGACGCAGACTACAATGTTCTCGCCAATTAGTGCTTGGAGTGTCATACGATACATAAGCTGGCATTGGAAATAAAAAAAAAAACAATTTTCTCTTAAATACAAATTTGCGCTTGTTATGATTATATAATCAAGCAAAAGTAGATGTATTTCAACATCCAGTGACTTATAAAATATTGTCTGTAAAATGCATCACAGAATTTATGCAAAAGTAGCAGTTAACCACGTACTGAAACTTAAGATACATTTATTTTGAAATGAAAGGTTAAGCGGTTAACCTTCTAAGTGCTTTCGACGAGATATCTCTTCAATCAAGATCTAGTCAATTTTGCTAATGAAGAGATACCTCGTCGAGACAACTACCAGGAGGGTCAATTACATAAAACGTTGGTGTAATTCTTGGAGTAGGTACTTTTCGGAGTAATTTATTAATATGTTTTACTTATATGCTCTGCTTTACCTGTAATATATTTGAAGGCATATCCACTTGAATGATATACTTAATTCCATAAGATTTATGCATTATTTTGCATTCTTGAGTGTCGAATTTAGTCTTCACAGGCATATGCAATTAATTTCATGTTTGTTTTGTATTGCAGAATTAACCCCCGCTGGGAATGCTCCATCTCATTGAATTTCATCTTTGTTCATTCATTCTCCCTAAGTCATACCGCTTAGTAATGGTGCAGGAAAAATAATAAAAAATATATATATTACGATAAACACTTCAAATCAATAGAAGAAAGCTTAATTTCTGTAATAAAATACTTTTTAATGGAAATATAGAAGTTATAAGAACTATTACAAATTAATCATAGAATAATACCGTAAAATTATAAGCTGAAAGTGAATTTTATGGGCATATTTATGACAAAATTTATGAGCATTCGAAATAAACGAGCTCAGGGATATTTAGGAAAGTTATCAATTCGGAAATATACAACAGAACCTTGATATTTATGACTTTTTAATTCTTAAATAATGTAACTTATTTTATTTAATAACTCTTATTTTATAATTTTAAATAATTGTAAAATGTTATGTGTTATTAAATGTAATTATTAACTCAACGAACTAATATATACTAGATTTCGTATAACTTTAATTTGTTTCTGGAAAATACTAAAAATTAGCATTAAAATAAATGTACATTTGAATTCACACGATATTCGAACTAGTTTTATTGCACAAAAGTTTAAAAGACGATAGCTAAGACAATATAAAACAGTTAAACTATAAATTATTTCGGTTCGCTGTAATAATTTTGCAAATTCTAAAATATATGTCTCAAATAAGGTAAGTTATAATAATCAAATAAATTTATTCAAATTCTATAGAGAATAATATTTTGTTTGCAAAGATTATTTATTTCAAGTAAATAACTTTTATCTCCAAAATACAAGATTCGGTTATCCAAAATACCGTCCGTAAATAAACCATCAGCTTCGAAATTATGGCAGGAATTAAAAGTAACAAAGAATGTAAACTACATATAAATGAAATGGTGTTGAGTTTCAAAAAATTAATCCAAATAAACGAAGTTAAATAATTGAATTAAGTCCAAATTCAAACTTAGAAGATATTTTTTCTAGTTTTGAAATGTTCAATATGACACACATTTTGACCAACAGAAGAATAAAGAAAATGATATGTACAATGATTAGAAAACAGTTTAATATTCAATGTATTCTGAGTGCCTTCTCCTGTCACTTTCTGAAAGAAGGGATTTATGCGAACTCCAGATCAAACGGACAATTTATAAAAAGCGATAAATTATACGTCCACATGACTAATGATGACTGGTGTTATAAATGTAGAGACCTTTTTCAACTGTACTTGTTTTGTATATAAAAGAATTTTAACAGTTTGGCTCAATTTCATTCTTTCATAACAGTACTCAGAAATATTGATCAAGAAGAATATCATAGCATGGAATGGATGAAATATTTATGTACACATAAGATATTTTTCAAAAACACATTATGTTAACTACTGGTTACAATTATTAATTAACTATTTGATAAAATTTCAGATAAACATTTAGAAAATTAGTATAACCAAAATCGTACATCCCCTAACTCATTTCATTCATTACAGAATTCACTTTTTATTTAGCAGATTGGTATTTTTCACTATTATATTTAACAGATTGATATTTTTTGCTATTTTATTTCATTCTCAATTTCTCATCAACCTAAGACTTAACGAGCTAAGGACTTAACAGGCCCAAACTCTTGAAGTTGGCCTTAATTTTGCAATATGTTATGGAATTAGCAAATTATACTAGAAAAGAGTTGTTACAAAATATAACGAATTACACAACTGAGATCTTACAGAATAACGAATTATATGACATTAGAGTTCTTACAAAATAGTGAAGTATTTTTTAATATAAAATAGTAGATATATTTTCACCACTTTATATCGAACGCAACAGCTCATGAAACTATTGACCAAAATGGCTAAAACAGTCTTTAACTCTTGAAGTAGGCCTTTACAAAAAGCCATTGCATATTCGAGTTATACGAAAACGAAGCTCTTGCGAAATAGGGAACTGATTCTAGGCTTACAGATTTACAGTTCAAATGATTCGTTAGTTTGTAAGACTACTTTACAAACTTATCGATGATCAAACCGAAATCGTTTCTAAAGAGGACCAAGCGAGTTAGTTCATGGCCAATCTCCTACCACAAGGAGGTTGATATACAGAATGTACAGATAAAAATTCATCTAGAAGTGTGCTAAAAACCATAAGTATAGTAGAAGTATTTAGAGTATCTATACGAAATTATAGCAAGAATTCTAGATTTCCTAGTTTTTATAGTAGTAATAGATAGAACACACAAAACTTGGACTATAGGTGTATACGTAGCTATGCCACTCTTTTGCTTTATTAGGTACATAATTTACTGTTTATTGAATTATAACGAAATCCAATAAATAATGACTTTATAATGTTAATAGCTTATAAACTATGCCAACAATTTTTAAGTGGAGTGTCTTCTTACGTAGGGTAAAAAGTTTTTAATTGTGAAAGAGAATTATTTCATTTCACCGCCTCAGTTTTGAACTTTTGATATGTTTGTTCACAAATGATTTCAAGTAATACCCGTATAAACAATGCTGAACAATACTTTTTATTACATTTATCATAGTTAAATTGTTATATAATTAAAATATTTTATAAAAAGTAGCTTGGGAGAAAAAGTGTTGGTAATTCCTATTAAATTTTGTAAAGCAATCAAAATTATATCTATTTTGTAAGATGCATAGATTTTTTGGTGTGCCGCAGAAATTTAGGAATTAGTTTGTGTGCAATGAGATGAAAAGTGTTAAAAATCACTAATTTAAGCCATTATTATCGTTAATATCTATGCATCGTTCCTTTTTATTTTACGTATGCTAAATAATATATAAGAACTAGTATTATTAATACATAATATTGAGTGAGGAATTTCCCTAGACATTTTTCTTTTGAAAGAAATTTACGTTATTAAAATCTTATCCATATAAAATAGTCTTTTAATTTTTTTATCTGATGCTTAGGTTTATTGTCTCACTTCAGTTTTGCAAACAAGGAATGTTTCTAAACAAGCTTCTTAACTGCGTTATTTATTTTTAAGATTGGCTTCAATGAGAAAAGATTGACACTTAAAAAATTAGCTGTATAATAAAAAGGAAAGTGATTACTAAATATTTTGAAAGAAATTCATTTAATTAGTCATGCTTGGTATCAGATCTCAACAGAATTTTAAAACTCTTAAATTGCCATGGTTTCGAAGAAAAGAATGTCATAAATACAAATATTGAGCCAAAAATATTAAATTTATAATTTAGTAAATATTTACTCCCGGTTGTCATTTTGTGTTAATACTCCATAATAAATAGTGTGTTATAAAGAGCAACTTAAAAATTCGCGGTTCCTCCAAGCAAATAAAAAAGTCATTTATACAATTTTATAACCAGAAAATATGTATTCATATGAGTCAGTCGAATGTAAAATCAAAATAAATTCACCTTTTATCCCAGCACTGATGTTAATTAATTTTTGATTCATAAAATTTTCGTGCTTAATCTATGTAAGTCTTAGAGTTACTATTTAAATTTTTTTTCATAAAAGAACATAAAACATATTAGTAATGGGAATAGTGAAATTTCATCTCAGTTTGCGGTATTTTCTAATAAAATAAATAGTCAAGGAAAATATAAAAAATAGTTTATTGCACAATTTAATAATTTGATACCATCGCGACTTATTACGTCTACTAAATAAATTGAGATATGACAAGTTATGCTAGAAATCATGAAGTTTTATAGGCATCACATATGACACACAGCTTTCTTATATCAACTTGGGGTACAAAATTTGTATCTACGAATGCTAGCGAAACGCTCTGAAAAAATACAGAATTGAATCATTGAATCAAGTTTACAAATTTTTATAACGTACAACATACAAAATTTTATTACAAGCACCTCTTGAGGCTTTATTTTATAGTACATAAATAATGAATCGCCTATCAAAATGAGTCTAAATCCCATTATGCGATTCCCCTAATTTGAAACCATTGTATATATGGTAGGTTTCTTCGGAAGTCTTCTGACGCTCAAAATGTTAACCAGTCAAATACTTCTACCGAAGCTATAAAGTGATACACCTTTCATTCATTCAAAACCCAGGCCACCCACCCTACTCTCGGGGTTTGTTTCGTTTTGTTGTTTCGCTTTGTCTTGCTGTAAAAACAATACTGAAGTACTCGGAAATCGTGACTTTCAGAAGATAAGCTAGTCAAATACTTCTATTGAAGCTCTGTGTACGGATAAAAAAACTCAGATAAGTTTATCTTCTGCAAATATAAATATTAGCCATCCTATATCTAGAATGGGACATGTTTGACAAAATCCAGTAGCTGCTTTGCCAACTGTCAAGTCTGAGAGTTCTATGATGGCAATGGTCATAAAAGGCAGTTCCCCCCAACTAATACAAAGAACTATATAGTAGCTTAGTCATTCATGTTTTTCAATTCGAAAGCAAAACTGCCAAACGCTATGTCAAACCAGATGACATATTCAATGCATAGCTTTCGTATAAACCCAATAATTCCATACGTCTCAATATCACACTTTTTCCTGTCACGAATATATTTTCTGGATCAGATTTATCAATTTTATATACAAGTAGAATGAAAAATATTACCTGTGAGACCTCACGAAGAGATATATACCTCCTTGCAACATTAAATTTTGAATATTTTTTGGAACTTAGAAGTTGCGGTTTGAAGAAAATGTGCGAGGTCACTCGGAATATCCGTATTCAACTCATATTGCCTAGGACGTTTTCTGAATACAGATAGCCTGCCATTTTTTACTTTCTGATCCCTTCTTGGTTGCATCAAATATGAAAGTTTTTACTCAAATAGGACGAACTTGAATCTTTTCCAGCCATTATTTCTCTAGGAATAATATATCCAAGATTTTTATAAATTCTTGGACCGCAGAAAAGTGTGTTGCAATTTTTTTTATAAATATACTTCACATGTGAAAATGCTTGATATTATATTGCAAATACAATAAAATCTCGATAGAGTGAAGAAAGAAAATTCTCTGAAATGAAAATATTAATATTAGTGATGACTGCATCCAAACGCGCGCATCATGGTACTGGTAATCGCACAGCATAGATTAATATTTGTATTACTTCAATTATGTTCAATTCCCAATAACCGGAATGCAAAGATAATATTCATTAAAATAGACATCATATTTTAATGCAACGTAATTATTATAATTTATTACATGCATAATATATGATATAATTTTTATGTCAGAATAAATCTATATCATGTTCCAATCCGAATAAAATTTAAAGTAACTAGTTCTAAGGGATTGAATGCCCTTAATGATTTTATAATGACCACTTATAATTTAATTTAATTTATGACAATGTAAGTAAATAATATTTTATGACAATATGCATTTCGTAAAATTCTAAGCCAAAGTATTTTAGGAATAAACTCTGATTTAACAGAAATTCTGTGGTGATATACCATATTGTAGTTCGCATATTTGTTAAAGATTATGACTGATGTTTATTTATGAAATCTGTTTAAAGTTAAGATTTTCAAAGCAAAGTGGTGTAAGGAAACCCACGTCTCTTATAATTGGCTGAAAGTCCAGGACAGAACAAAAGGCCAACAACCCCTGACATCCGTATTACTATTATAGTTATCCGTTTAATCATTACTATCTTTCCTATTAGTTTATTGGCCAGTTTTATTTTTCATGTATAGTCAGAGAAAGACAGAAGTTATCGGCATTGCTTAATCGACAAAATTTCTCGCTACACTATGGCGAAATAGTATATTCCTTGATCGATTTCTTCTTTGGAAATAGTTGCTCATTTACTGGTTTTTGGTTGGTTTGTATTTATACATTAAAATATAATTGTAACTAAATTTTAATACAAAATGATAAATCACTGTTTACACATGATTTACCATTTTTGCATTGATTTACCAAGATGCTTGCACTTAAATGATTGGAGGAATTCTAATGAAATAGCCATGAAATATGGGGGTTAAATATAATTTTTATGTTTCAGTTATTAAGGACCAATAACAAATTTTCGAGTATCATTGAAAACAATTAAATGTATGAATATCAAATACACTTCTACTTATTGCTTATAATTAATTCAAATCAAGGTAGAAATGTGGAAATTGCAACTATGTGAAGCTGCTAAATTTCACTTCAAATGACCATCAATCGACAACCTATTCACTTCTATGTGACAGAAAATTTCCTTCATTTTCAACCTTACATCTGATAGGACATCATCGTCTAGTCCAATTACAATGAATTCGGGCTGGTAGTCTTGCACAGTCGGTAGTACACATTGACACTATGCCATTTTTTTTTCTAACTAGATTTATTTATTCTACTATATATTCCTTTTAAATATTTGATTTTCGTTTCATACATGATAATCAATTATGGATTGAAACCTTTTGTCAAATGCCTGCATGGAACAGGGGAAATTCAAGGAATAGAAATATACCGGGGTAAAAGAATAAGAAAGGAAACAAAAAATACTCTGGTGTGTAACACAAATCAAGACTGTTGTATGGATTCCAGGAAGTCCGTTGCAAATCTAATAGTTTCTAGCATATGTTGCTGCTGTAAGAGAAGAACAATGGTCTAGGTGCGTGCTATTCATATCTGTGACACAAGAGCGAAGTGGACAAATGGAACTTAGTAATTCCAAGGTGAGAAAGGAGGCAATCATGACCTGTGGACGCTATGAATTCAACAACTGCCCATCTTTGAGATGATCTGGTAATCACGAAAAATACTCTTTGTATGGTTTGACTTTAACCCTCTTGAATGGCTGGGATGATTCTCTGCGCGATGTTCTATATGACTTGAGGAAATCTCGTTGTAAGGCAGATAGCTATCTGTGCGTTGAATAGCCTGTGTGCCTTTCCTTTCTAGCGTGTCAGCTTTCTCCTTCCCCGAGAACTCGTAGTCTTACAGTATCCAATTAACGACTGATTTTCTCAAGTTTGAAAGTTCCTAATTGCGTTCACAAAGTCTGATATAGCATACATTTAATTTATGTGTATCCTACTTTCCACTGCATATTGTGTTAAGGTACTTTTCCTTTAATTTTTATGCCTTAAATGTCAAAATTCCTCAGAGTAACATTACTTTATCTTCCTATCCTGAGAAAGCCTCGACTTTCACAAAATTGGAAATTGATGGTCATGATCAGGGAGAAAAGTCTTTAATAGATGCTCCAAACCAAAAGGAAGTTACACGATTATCTAATAATGCCTTGTAACATCATCTTAATCAAACTTTCTGAATTCGATGAAGCCTAGGTCGTACAGATGTACCGCATTTATCAAGTGTAAAGGGTTGTTTTATGAGTAAAAATCATATCCTAAGCTCATTTGAATCACTTTTCAGACGTGAGTAAGGGTTTAAATTGATAGTTTGAGACAGCCTGTATTTTAGATCTTGTAGAGTGTAACAATGTTTGTAAGACTCAGTACTTGTCTTTATAATTTCAGAGTTATGCTAATTGACTCCAGTTCACGGTAAAATGAAGATTTGTGGTATTAAAGTGGGATGTAGTGAAAGGTTTTCACTGTAAATGCCAGCCCCAAGTTACCGTCATTCCTCATCTGATCCTATTTGCAAACAAAACATGTAACCGAAGTCTGCAAGGATAACAGATACATAGTCTCGAGAGATATAGTGATAAATTACTTTCTGAATACATGAGAACCAACATTTCCTTATTAAAACGATGATCTTGCATACTAGCTATTTTCACATAGAACTTATGTCAAATTGTTATTGAAACTTGATAGATGAAACTTTTTATTCTGATGGATGTGTCAATCAAAGCTTAACTTAACTCACCCAAAAATCCCAATTAAAAACAACTAGAAACTTGATAACAATATACTTTGAGTAGTTGATGCTGTTAGATATATAAATTAGCAGAGTTAGTGTCTGTCTGTTCTCTATATAAATCTACACCGTTTGACCAATCTACACCAAATTTGGTACACTTATTTTTTAAAGTCCTGTAGGAACATAAGCTACAGATTAACCTATGCTCTATTCGTCCTATGTGTGCATAGGGAGCTAACATCAATTCAAAATCACATTATTAGTAACAGAGTATTATTACAATTGGTGTATGAAACAGATTATTTTAACCATATTAATCAAAACGCATTTTTTCTAAAAAAATTATACTTTAAGTATTTAAATTCTAAGACATATGTTTGAACGTATTTGTTATTTCTTTCCAGAGTACCAGTGAGATATTTCACCAATGTATGAAATGACTAAAAGCATTTGGTTTTGCATTGAACGGAAACGAATTTATTTAATGCAAAAGCGCAAGGGACCCACTGTTAAAAAAAAGTGTTGCTTTGGCACTTGGAGGCCCCAAAATTAATGTTTCATTTTCTAATTTTATTTAGAATTCTGAGTTTATGTATCTGAGTTAAGAAAGCGAAATGATGCGGTTATATTTGAACATTTCTAACATTCATGTGTTCCAATGTTTTGTGTTGCAAATAAATTATATAGGAGTAACACTTTAACGAATTATTTATTTTTTGTAAAATATTGCTAAAGACGAGTTCATATTTCTTGGCGATATGCGTATATTTAGACCAACTTTTCATAAAACTAATTGATTCAATACATAATGATTTGTAGAATCCATTGCACAAAAATAAATCAAGAGTACAAAACAAAGCCTTTTAAAATAAGACGATAATGTCTTACTTTCAAAAGCTCGAAAATGGAGTTATTCTAAAATAACGACATGGGTTCATTTCTTGGCAGTCTGTATATATGTCAACCAATTTTCCATAAAAGTCAATGATTCAATATATAATGTTTTGTAGAATTCCATTTCATAAAAATAAATCAAGCGTAGAAAACAGCATTTTGAAATAAGACGGTAATGGCTTACTTTAAAAGGAGGGTAACGCTAAAATAAAGTTATAAAATTAGACAGTTAACGAGTTAAAATAAGAAGTGTAACCATATGTTGTATTCCAAAGGTATTTTAAATCTTGACGTAGAAGCAATTAAAATAAGTAAAACCTACACTTGTTTTTCAAGTTTCAAATTGAATTATTGTGGATTGCACTGAAATCTGTCAAGAAACAATATCTATCACATTCTAAATAGGTGGTTAGTTTTCCCATTTAGATACCCGATACATAAATTAATAAAACACAAATACCACAAAGAATCGAATTGGAACTGCATTCCAATTACATTAAGCAAATTTTAAACATAACTTTGCTGATCTTAGAGCAATATCATGGTTTTAAAGTATTCGAATTAGGACTTTTGAAAAGTTAGAAGTTCTCGCCTTAAATTACAGAATTATTACAGAAGATCGAGGATGCTTACTTTATGAGTTGAAGCTATTCTTATGCAACTTTGCTATCTCAAACATTTGTAGAAAACATTGCTTTTCTTTAAAATAGTGTAAAATTGTAATCGATTAGCTTTCTTTCGCTTGTACTAAATACATTTAATTTTAAAACAATATGTTATTTCACATGCGGAATAGAATTTTTAAGCAAAAAATGTTTTTCTTAAAAGAAATTAATCATGCATATTGCTTAATTGTGAATTGTCATCCTTTCGTGTTGATTCTGTAATTCGGAAAATTCCTGGTAAAAGAATGCTACAAGTCAAAACGTATTGACAGGAAAACTGCCTGCAAATGTGCACTGTAAATATGTCAGTTTTATAGGAAACGAATTTAAAGAGCATTTGCAATCATCCCTAAACTCAAAATAGATTTATGTTATTGTCATCTCACTATTATCTTTTGTAGTTTGTCTAACACTATAATGCTATGTATGTGAAATGGATTATACGGAAGGATAAAGCAAGCATAGGTATTTCGGCCAAAGTAAATTGTGCAATCTATAAAAAGTAGAAATGGAGTTTAAAAAATTATTTTCTGCTCCCTTGTTTTTTTCCTATAACTGCTTTTTTGGATTACTTTCAATCAACGTTCAACCAATTCAATCCTAGCAATACCGAGAAATTATCTCTGCTAGGGTACTGTATAACCTAATTTCTAAACTTTGAGGTAAATCGAATTCCTTAATTATCTAGTAATCATAGAACTTTTGCCAGCAAAATATAAAATTCGATAGCAATTATTTCATTGCTGAAGTATTCTTATTCAAATGCCTCATCAAACAACACATTCGAGAAATATCTGTATCTAACATTTGACCACATACAAATCCTCTAAATTGCGCGTTACAAGAATCCTGTCATCTTTTATCCATTAGGACATTTATATTCGAGATTTCTTTCCTACAAGTAATTTCATGGTAGGAAACTTTCCCCGTGACTTCCAGAAAAGTCCAATTTCAAAGTAAATTGTCCCCTAAAATCGGACGCGGTCAAACCGCTCGAGGGAAATGTGGATGTAGTTCCACGACTGCATTGCTGAATCTCGGACACCCCTGCCTCTGTAGACTTGAATACACAAACAGGATTTTCCACATCCGAGAATCCGATCACGATCTTTCAATACCTCATATGGATACAATAGTCTGACGTCTTGAATAAAATCGTAGGTCAATGAAACCAGGCACCTCGAAAAAATATATTCACTACGAAAAGAAACATTAGAGTAGAAAAGAAAATGTGTTAAAACGTGTGTTGGCATTCAAATGAAACCTCAGAACCACGGTGGTTTTATTCATAGCGTTCTAGCTTTCAAATTTCAAGCCCAAATTATCTGATGAATTACATTTTGCTGTTAAATTTCCGTTCATTTCTACGAAATGCTTTTTTATGGCATCTTTTGAAGGCAAATGTAGTGGAACAATGATTTGTCTTAAAACAATACATTGTCATAAAAATACAGTGGAACAAGATATTGTAATATGGCTGTGTATTATTGGACTCCAATATTTAGAAAACTAAACCTTTATTAGATGCACAAAAATACCACGAAACCACAACAGGAAGTAACAGTAATTCAGTCGTCCAAACTGCGTACCACTAAAAGTTATGTTCTAAAAATAATTTTCAAAATACATGAAAGAGATAGAACATACTTCCATTGGCTCAACGCTAAATATTAACAAAACAGTTTTACACTGAACTTATAACTTGCACATACGCATCTCTAATTATGCTTGAGAGAGATCACATAGCTATAGATGTTCTTGGAGAGGAGCCAAGTGTTTTACTATATTCTCTCAACAACATTAGGAAATTAAGGGTTGAAAAGTTGTTTTAGTATTCAAACGAAACCTCAGAATCACGGTGGTTTATTCATAGAGTTATTGCTTAAATTTCAAATTTGTAAGCCACAATTATGTATTCCGAATTACTTTTGAGTAAACTTTCCTTTTATTTCTGCAAAATGCTTTATCATGACTTCTTTTGAAGACAACTTTAGAGGAACAATGATTTGCCTTGAAACAAGGTATTAAATATGTATACAATGAAAAAAGTAGGAAAGAAATATGTTGGAAAATAATGCTGGTATTCAAATGAAACCTCAGAATCATGGTGCTTCTAGTTATATAGCAGTTCTAGCTTAAATTTCAAATTCAAAATTGTAATAAAAAACTAAGTGTTCCGAATTACTTTTTATGAAATGTCCGTTCATTTCTACTGTAAGTTTTTCGTGGGTTTTTGTAGGTAATTTTAGTGGAACAATGCTTTGCCTTAAAACATCATGTTTGGTTCCTTATCTAACAAGAGGTAACTGATAAATTAAGATGCAACAGAAGCACAACTTTATCACGTTCTTTATGTCAGTAATTGTATTCATAATATACTAATAAATGCAAATACACTACGTTTGATTTATACTGAACTGAAAGAATGGGTGTGCGTTAAATGGAAGAGATACGAAAGCCCCGGTGATTAGTCATTTGTTCCAAGTTTCGAAAAAGTTTTCCACCTACATCAATCTTTGCGGCATTGACATTCAGTAGTTGATTAGGTAATTTCCGTCCTTGTTTCATTAACGCTTCCTTTAATAAACCCACACTTACAAGGGCACGTTTTAAAAAAATCACTTATATCAGTACAGTGCAGCCATCTGCTGTTTACAACGTGTTACTGAATAATGAATAGAAAATAATTGAAGCAATGATATTTTCGTTTTATCTCTGTTTAACCCTCAGCGAGGCACAAGATTTCCGAGTTGTATTGCTTTTAACCCACTACACACATGATGACTAAATAACCACATATATTGTTTGAAATAATTCTAGGTAGGTAGGTATATTAATTAACATAGCACTGCAGCAACACAACGGACTATTGGCGACGGTCCTGGATCCAACCCGGAGGGAAAGATTCCAGACGACATCAAATAATTTTGAACCACGGTCAGATGACGAGGTCACACCTGAGCTGGCAACCCACTCTCCAAACTTCCACACCACTCCAACATGAGGACATTTGAGGCCACGACAGATTTAACGTACATCAGCCCTCTTTTTGCACGACGGTCTTTGGTTGGATTCGAACTCGCAACCATTCGGTTGCTAATCCGTTACTCTTCCAACTGGACTTCCGCGGTCAGAAAGAATTCTAGGAAAGTTTATTTTGGTCAGTAAAGTCAAAACGAGATGGAATCGGGGAAAATTGCAGGCTACGGAACATATATATGCGTTTGAAACCCTTAGAGGATTCACATGTATGAAGATCTGTATATGAAAATGTGAAATCTTATAAAGTCGTTCTTATGTGACTGCACATCCAAGATACAATACGAACGCGAACAGCTTCTCTATTTTTAATAGTTATTTTCATTTCATGTGAATTATATATCCGTATCAGTACGAAAGGGGTTAAATCTGACTTTTGTTGAGTCCAAAGGAGTCGTGCATCATTAATTTAAAAAATAATATAATATGCTTAGAATCAAAGCTAAACGAATCAACAAATCCAAATTACAGTTATTTGTATCATGGCATGCTTCTTTTTCTTCCTGGAAGTTTGGATGAAAGAGTGAAATTTCAACTTAAGATTTTGAAAAGTTGCCATTTTGACTTAACCCCTTTTGACCTGACATGGAAGATTTATTCACTGATAGAGAAAACCAAACTGTTTAATTTATGTTTGAAGGAAAAGGCTGGAAACCTTAATTATTTGTACAAACTTAAAAGTTATAAGAATACAAATAGAACTCAGACGAAATAATCATATTTTTCGTATTCAAAGATTCAGGAAAAAGTTACTATGATATAAACAATTTTATTATATACTACTAACATCAGGTATAAAAGGGTCTGTTGTCTGACTCGGACTTTAATTTATATTTTTACACGTAATTATCATTTAATTCTCTCACTAAAATGGAAATCCTTTTAGATCTATCCCTAATCTTGTAACAACATAGTTGCATTTCGCATGTAATCTTTATATGGTAATTATATGATGCTTTTCCATTAAAATGAAACAATAATCTGCGTAATTTAATTCACACTGATGGGATTGTTTTAACACAATTCATCAACTTAATGAAGAACAGAGTACAAGTGAAGAAATGTGAAGTTTCCAGTTCCGAGTTCTTCCATTGTGATAAATCACAATGGGTACTTGGAATGACTCAGACCCATTGATAGATAACCCAAGTACATTTTCTGAAAAGAGCGATATATTATTTTATTTTTCGTTGAAATTCTCCAGGGTAGAGTTTAAGGAATAAGTTTGGCTATTTCTGCGAATTGTTTCCAGAGTAATATAATATTTCTCTCTAAAAACATCTTACTAACTAAATATGAATTGCAAAGCAAGTTTTACATCTGTATATATTAACATAAATAAATAATTTCTTCTGTTAGTGCGGAATGTCTTAAAATGATTGATTGTTTTAATAATACAAGCGATTTAATTGAATTACCTAGTATTCTGAATAAATTTAAAAAAATTATGGAATAAAAAGTCTTTGATACTAGGCATGCCACCAGATTCAAAATGTTGTTATCATTGCATAAATATTAAATAATATTTCGGCATTTTCATGTAGATAAGTCATAAATTCAGTCATTTCTCATTAACATAAAAATAAGAAGTTAGTGTCTCCAAAAAATGTCAATTGATGAGTTTCTGTCCTAAGCCAACGACATAGAAAAACTTTACATCTTAATCATGGATAAAATTAAATTAAAATAGCCAAAATTGCTAGAGAGAGTAGAAGTAATCATTATTCTTCGAGCATAAAGAATGTTAGTAGAAGTATATTTGTTCTTAAACCTTCCAGCTCCACGATACCCTAAAAAGATTAAAATCTTATTTTATATTACAATCTAATAGAAATTGCAATGACGTCATCTATTTTTACCCTGCAGAGCCATACTTCTTAAAGTTGTAAACTAATTCTCTTAGTATGTGGAAGATTAATAGTGTTTTGAATGTGCTGATTGATAAAAATGCAAAACGCCTATCATAATCATCAACTACTTCAAGGGTTTATAGAAATGGAATTTGACAGGTGGGTAAGGGTAGATGTTATCGCATATTATTGGGTGATTGGCAATATGTACATTTGGATTTGCCCATTTTAAGACATTCTTTTAATCGCTCTTAGTAGGGGAATGCGGTGATCCATCGGTGCCGCGACAGTTCCTGTGGAAGGGCGTCTTGCTACGTAACTCATAAACCGGTGGGTAATATTTAAAATTCCATTTTATGGAAAGTGGTTGCTATTTCAACCTTGGTGAGACCCACCGTATAAATTTCTTGGGGACTTCTCTTTATATGTAATGACTTTTATTGTGTCGGAGCAATAGGTTTTTGAAAAAGAGAACATACCTTTTTTATGTTCTATTGTGACAGCATCTATATCATATTCAGGTGGGGATATTTTTCTAGCAGATCAAATAATCCATACACACATTTTATTCATTATATATAGAAGTTATAAGCAATGTAACGAACAAAAAGTGTACATAAAATGCTTACTACGGCGTATTATATGAGAGAAGACCCTAAAGCTCAGCTTTAAATGCAGATACTCCCATGTTATTTATGCTGATAAAATATATTTTCCCTTCTCAATATTTTTATTTACTTTTGAATGCATATTTACAAGATTTGCTCTTATTTTATTGCAGAATATTCTCTCATGACATTTACTTAAAATTCATGTATTCTACAGAAAAATAGACACGTAAGTTGAATAATGTCTCATCACAGATGTACTGCCATTGAAGAATGTGAACAATGAATAGGTTAAGCCTGTACCTGACTGAAAAATTTTATTTTTAAGACAGTTTAGTATTTTTCATACAATCTATAGAAATCTTGTTAGTAATACTTATTACCATTTTGATTCAAAATGTTAATGCCTGCCTATTACCCCTTTGTGTCTCAATATCTTCTGTTATGTATAAAGGGATCTTTGGGAATTTTAAATCAAACAAAAATCTTCGAAGAAATGTAGAACAAATAATCCTATTCGGAGTATTCCAAATATGAATATAAAGTACATTATCGTATCAAATATTATCTCACAGAAAGTAACAGATGTCAATATTGATTAGTACGGTTATGATTTTGTTTTATGTGTAGTAATACTTCGACATTCATTAGAAGCTTTCGAGCTGACTGCATTATTTGGGAAAATAAGAGAGTAAATCATTATTTCTTTTCCTAAAGGTCTCTCTCTCTCTCTCTCTCTCTCTTTGGTATATAATTCACTTATAAATTATTATTGTCTTTACCAACTTGTCCTATTACTGCTCATTTCAGATAAATAAAATTGAATTAATAAATGTAATATTACAAATAAGTAGGTAAAGATAATAATTTATGAATGATAATAATGATATTTATTAATTCAATTGAAATAATTCAAATCAATATAGTTCAAATAAATATGACCTAATAAGTTGACAAAGAAAATAATAATTTATAAGTGACAGTAATATGACATTTATTACCGGTCATAATTTAACAATCACGCAATAAGTTGATACAGACAATAATAATTTACTAGCAGAATTACCCCGGCGATGCTCGGGTTGAATTGGTTAAATGTTGATTCTATTTCATAGAAAAATGCAAGCATCATTTAAGTGTACAGAAAATTTGTAACATTGTTTAAATTTTTTCATAGCTTCTACAATTTACTTCGGACGCAAATATGTATGCATAATATATCGATCCATATAATTCATATTCATCACACTCTCGCTGTAAGACAAACTACAGAAGCTTTTTCTGAGATGACTTCTTCAGAAATCGATTTTGCGATTTGGAGTGATTACGAATGCCAATTAAGTTCATTTTCAGTAAAAATGAAGAACTTTCAGCGTAGTCTTGCACTCAGTTTTCCAATCAATATTTATTATTTGTGGTACTCTTTTGCACCATGGATTTGATGTTTTCGAATTACATAATCATTGTGAGAGGATGGCAAATTAAACTGTTACGGCATTCGTGGTTATTTTATTTTGAAGCACACAATTTTTTTTTGAAAATTCTATTCAGCTGCACGTGGAATAACGGAGCTTGTTTTTAAGACAAATGTCATCACTGTAGACAAAGCAAACTTAATCGATTACACTTTTTACAAAATCACTGCTTTCAATGAATGTTTCACAGGTACCTAAGTTGTATACGAACAGTTTCAACTTCAAGTAAGCAACCTTGACCTTCTGCCACTTAAGACAAAAAAAATCTATTTTCAACAGTCCCAGTTTATATACTTCTTTACTATATTATTCCAAGATCAGCAAAGTCTTATTTAAAATTCGTTTTCCTCCAACAGGAAAATTTAGTTTTAAATCGAATCCTTAATGTACTTTTTTTAATTAAGAGTCCCAATTTCTATATGGAAACCACGTACCTATTTAAAATGATAGATGTAGTTACTTGACTATGGATTACGGCTTTCAATAATACCCATGAAAAACAAATGAGAATAATTTAAATTATATTTATTTCAATCGTCTTGTAATGAAAATATATCAAAATTTAGAAATATCTTTGAACTACAACGTATGGTTACCCGTTTTTATTTAACGTAACATTGTTTACAAAAATTAAACAAATTATTAAAGTTATTAAAACAAACCAGTTTGTTTTAGAATAACTTTATTTTAACTTTACCAGTTATTTAAAATAAGAAGTTATACTCCTTACTTAAAAAGATTTCCATTTATTTTTATGAAACAGAATTCTACAAACTATAACGTATTTAACCAAAGACTTAAAGGAAAGTTCGTCGAAATATACATATACAACCAATAAATTACCCATACCTAGTGGTATTTGGCAATAATAAAATAATTGATTACAATTTAACTCCTAAATAATATATCTGTAATAATGAAAGTAATGGAACACATAAATACAAACAGAAACGAAATTGTGGTCATTGAAAAATGTAGAATTCTGAAAAACGAAAGACCTGAGCAAGCGTTGAATTTCGACGTTATGAGAATATTCTGAAATAGAGAAATTCGAAAAAGACGCTTGAAAAATATTGATAGACAATAATGAATTATTTACAAAGCGAAAACATTTAAAAGTAACATTTGTCGTTAAAAAGAGTAATTACAAAGCAAAAAACAATCGCTATAAAAAAGGCAGCAGTAAACAATTTGAAATTCCAAATTACGATGGATTTAAGAGTTGAGTTATAAGAAATAATGTTTATTTAAAGTGGTAAAATGTAAGACACGAAAAAGTACTGTATATTAAATTTTGAACATTTTCTACATTTTTCTCTCGAATTTAACGCGAATATTTAAGTCAAGTCTGACAAAAAAAACATAATAAAAAAGTTGGAGCAAAAACCGTTAAGGAAGCGTTACGGAATCAGCCAGTGACGTCACGGCGCTCTGTTCAATCAGGTAATTTTTTGAACATTTTATGCTAAAATTTAAATTTTTGAAAATTTTAAAGGGGCGGAATAACTTTCCCAATTTATTCTACGTATTTTGACACCTCTCTCAGATCTCTACGTGCTGCGGTTGAGATGAAGATAGATTTCCAACAGACAAACTATCACACATTAATAGTGTAGATAAGTGACAAAAATACGACATTTATTAATTCAATTCAAATAATTCAATAAAGTTAAAATAAATGATGGATTTAGTATAGAGGGTTACAAATTGCACTAATTTATTGACTTTACTTGCATTTTTAAATTTTCAAGTAGCTTTTGCTAGTTGATATTAAATACGTCATTATTATGCAAACAAGCATAATCGTACATAAATAAGTAGGCCTGACAAATCACAGCCACATCAAAACTAAAATTCGAATTTACAATAAACGTCTTTCAAATTATACTCATCTCAATTCAATTCCCAGCAACTCCACTTTGACTTAGACGTGATCCTCATTGTAAACTTTCATAGTAACAATCTGCAAAACCAAATTTTCTTACACACACCCCGATAATGCCAATCACTTCCGTTCGACACATTATTTAAGTTTTTCTGTCAACACAATATATACAATTTGCATACTATAATAATTTTCTATAAATGGCTCTCCAACTTTACTATTAAATTTTTTTCCGCCAAGTGTAAAGGGAACACTTGACAGAAAATGTTCTACAAATTTTACTGTGTGTGATTTACTTCTATTTCACAATAACACTTTTTTAAATTCTTCACAAATTAGATGTTAAGTGTGTTTTTCAATAACTTAATAAATATCCAAACAATCATAATCAGAGAAATGTGTAAGATTGTGTGCAAAACCTTCATAACAACTAATATGCTAAGTTAGCCTTCAGGGATCTCGAATAATAGGATCCACTTCAATTTTATTTACATTAAACTCGTCCCATGATCTGAATGAAAAGTCACCCCTTGCCCCTAAATTACGACTAAATTAGGAATTTCAAATTGAAATTTCAAATAATTCTCGTTTACGAATCACTAGTATTTCTTTTTCACTTTTAAAATCTTCATAAAATTCACGCTAGCTGAATTTGAATAATGAAAAAGTTCTCCAACCAATAATAATCAGAGAAACGAGAAAGTCTTCATGCCACTCTACATAACAACTAAAATACTAACTGAAAATAGAGGGATCTCTAACAATAGGATTTGCTTCCCTTTTATTTGGACTTTTAAATTATTCATACAATTTAGCTATGCTGAGTGGGACGTCCAATGTTGTCCCGAAATGACGACTAAAATACGAATTTAAAATTGAGAAATATTCAGTACTACTCATTTACGATTCACTTCCATTCTATTTACACTTTTAAACCCTTCACAGAATAATTTGAGCTAACTGAATGACTGAAATGAATGAATGGAAGGTCACACGTCGCCTGTAAAATGACGACAATATATGAATGGAAAATTGAGGAATCTAAAAAACCCGTTTACGACTCCCACTTCTATTTCAGTTAAGTTCTTCACAATATTTACGCTAGCTGAATTTGAGAACTGTATAATTCTTCAACCCATCACAATCACAGAGAAACGTGCAAGTGTCACACGTCCACCCATCCCAATTCAATTCTCGCATTCACCGCAACCCGTTCCTTAAAGAAAACTTTCAACCCAACTCACGGCACAAGCGAATTTCCCAACAAAGTAGGGCTGCTCACCCAACACAAATACAAGTATCACTTCCCTTTGGATTTTTAATTGGCCACAAAACGAGTAATCCTGCTCATGAAAAATTAGCCGTGACTCGTCAAGGGCTCAATCCCTCGCAATAAATACTAAAATACCAATTTAAAATTGAGTAATCTTGAATAATACTGGTTTGTAATTCACTTAAGATTTTCTGTAAATTCATCACAATTTTTTCACTTGCTAAATTTGAATAATGGCATAGTTCTTCAGTCAATCATAAATAGAGAAATGAAGTCTGGAAGATTAACAACTAAATAATTAAT
Source organism: Meta bourneti (assembly GCA_933210815.1). Taxonomy (NCBI): domain Eukaryota; kingdom Metazoa; phylum Arthropoda; class Arachnida; order Araneae; family Tetragnathidae; genus Meta; species Meta bourneti. The sequence continues at coordinate 65,540,952 of OW119923.1, read as the reverse complement.
TATACTAACTTAGGGGATACAGGGATCTCAAATAATAGTATTCACTTCTATTCTGTTAGCATTTTAAAACTCATTACAGAATTTAAGTTAGCTGAATGAGACGTTACAAGTCGCCCCTAAATGAGGACTAAAACAAGAAATCAAAATTGAGGAATCTCAAATAATTCTCGTTTATAATTCACTTAATTTTTCTTTAAATTCTTCACAAATTTTATACTAGCTAAATTCCGTATAATTCTTCAACCAATCATAATCAGAGAAATGAGTAACAAACTTAACTAAACTATTTAACTATACTAACCTTGTATACTAATTTAGGGGTACAGGGATCTCAAACAATAAGATTAGCTTCTATTCTGTGTGTTTACATATAAAAAATTCTTAGATAATTTACATTAAATGAATGTGACGTCACATGTCACCCTAAATGACGACTAAAATACAAATTTAAAATTGAGGAATCTCAAATAATACTCTTTTAAAATTCTCTTCAAAATCTGTTGTTTAGATTCTTCTCGTAATTTACGCAAGCTGAATTCGAATAGCGGAACAATTCTTCTTAATCACAGAGAAACGATAGGAGTCAAATGTCGCAAAGTGCCAGCCTCGCGTTAATTCAATTCTCTCCTTTACCAGGGCCCGCTTCTCAAAGAAACCTTCAAACCCTACACTCGGCACAACCGAATTTCCCTACAAGGGGTGCCCGCACAACACAGACCCAGCGTACCACTTCCCTTTCGATTTCTAATTGGCCACTAAACGAAGGATCCCGCTCATGAAAAATGAACCTCGACTCGTCGGGGGCTCAAGCCCCGTAATCCGTCTCTCCAGAACTCGGTAATGGAGGACCGTGAGCCGCGATCCAGAGCCGGGGATTGAGACGGGATTAGAGGCAAGTGGGCAATTAATAATTCAGAGGCAGTTTTGAGCGTCGAAGGGCAAATGAATGCTCCATCAATTCATCACACATTACGACGTAAGAGCGTCCATTCATCATTATTATACCGAAAACTCATTTGGAAAGGGTGCTTCGTGGGGTATAGGGCCTCCGTGTCGCACAATTTCCAAAGTTAATTGGCAGTCAAAACTGTCCTTTCGCAGAACCACCATAAATTACCCGAGGAATTAGGAATCTTATCCTCCTCTCCCCTCCTGGGCCAATCGATGTTTTTTAAAGTCCAAGGCCCGTTCAGGAAAGGAGTGGGTTCGTGTTCTTCTTCTCTCCCATGTGAGATGTCAGAACTCGAAATTTGATGAATGGTTCTCGCCTCGTTCTGCCAGAGAAAAAGAAGGGTGTTTATTAATGTGTGCCTAGCTCGAGGTGGGATTTGTGTGCGGAGAAGATGGAAGTAAATATTTTAGGGTGTCAAGGTCATATATATTTGGAGTAGGAATTAGAACGAAAAGCAAATCCCACAAATGGAATTCAAAAATTTCAGGATTAGATGGGGCAATAATCACAACCATTTGAAGGAATCTATCTCTACAATGGTTTTGTTATCAGCATAGCCTGGATTTTGTTGATCTAAAAATATAAAAGAATTATAAAATAAATTTAATTGATATATTGTACTTTCGATTCATATATTTTGTACTACAGAATCACCCGTCCTTACTCGGGTTGAATTTGTTAACTGTGGATTGAAAAAGTGACAAAGAAAAATGTCCAGTTCCATTAAGTGTCAGGAAAATAACTTTTAACATCTTCTCAACATTTTTTAATTTTTACATTTTACTTTGGACTAAATCCTATGCATGGCTATCCGTTTTGTAATGCATACCACATGCATCGCATTTCATAATACAGACCCACAAAACTTTTCGGCCTCCTCCCAGAAAGTACAAATATTAAACACTGGTGTTATAGTGAGTATCAACTCAGATTTTCTTTCCATAAAAGGTTCTGTGTTGGATCCCGCGTTCTGCTCACTGCTTCCGTGAATATACAGTTTATTCTGTATTTCTACAAATCTTCGATATTTGAGGTTGGTAGATAGCGCTGACACTGGTTTGGTTCATCGCTATGCGGTCATTATCTGCTACAATAGGGGTAATTACACAGGTACTTAGGGATCAAAGCTGACTCTGAATACGCGGCCTCTATAAGCTTCAATCATAACTGGGTATGCCGTTCATGGCGCAAGTATCCAAATGGGTAAAATCCGAATCCGAATTAGGCACCAGTGTGTATGACCATTTTCAGTTAATATTCTTATAAAACTCAAGAAACTTTTTGCCTACCTTTGAAATAATAAACCACCTTTATGCATTTCTTATTTTATAATGTGTCTACCAAAATTTCCTCCTATATGATAAAAAATAATTATTATAAATATGCGTTTAAGTATGAATTAATCATTTGTGAAAAACATTAGTAAGATCATAGAATCACTGAGAACACTAAGCCTCCTGGTGTCGAATCTTCACTTTGAAAACTGCCCTGTGGTGTCTGAAGCAAAAACTTGTTCCAAACTGCCATCAATTCCAAGGGACAATTTGCTTTTTCTACTTGGGTTTTCATTCCCTTGGAGTAATAGGCAGTTTTGTCTCGGAGGTATCTCGTCATTATTAAATGACCAGATGTCGATGGAGAGGATATCTCGTCCTTGTTAAAATCGATCTTATCTTGGGCGAAATATCTCGTCATAACTATTTCGAGGGTTAATGAGATATCAGTGTATTGTACAGTATGTAAATCAAAATATAGATAAACGATGCATTTAATCAAAACCTATATAATTACACTTGCATACTATTATCATAATTATAAAGGTACAGTGAAACTTGTTCACTGAACTGCTTTAAGTCACACAGAATAAAAAGAACCTCATTTATTTCTTAGACAATTCTACATTCAATAAAGCAGAATGTATTAACCTTGTGAGGGGTCAACAAGCATAAATCCGTTCTCCAACTTGAAATATATCATCCATGACTAACTACTTCTGACCTGCTTCTTCTAAGTGTCATGGTAGAGTAAATACTTTGTATCTTAGATGATTGTTCATTTTATAATCCGATTAAAAACATTAAGTTTTTAATTAAAATATATTCATGCAGTATTATACTTATTGGTTAGTTGGTTTCAAAACAATTCATTATTCTCGGGCTGGATCAGTGATGGTACGTTGCTGCGAAATCCCAGAACTTCGTGGTCTCCATTTGTATAGTTTAGTATCTCGTATGGAACAATAACACATAGATTTTAGTCATACAAATGGCAGTATTTCTTATTCGTTATGAATCAGAAAACGTTTTTGAACTTAAACTATCGTCCCTTCACGTAAACTCATTCCAGATCTTTGGGTGCGTCTGTCATTAAGGCGTCAGGTATGCCATATCTGGTTATATTGAGATGTTCCATTGGTATCACAAAAGAGGTAACATCAAACCAACATCAAGTCAGTAACATCAAACCAACATCATCAAATCAGTAGCATCAAAACATCAAGCCAATAACAAGATTTAACATCAAGTCAGTAACATCAAACCAACATCATCAAATCAGTAACATCAAAACATCAAGCCAATAACAAGATTTAACATCAAGTCAGTAACATCAAACCAACATCATCAAATCAGTAACATCAAAACATCAAGCCAATAACAAGATTTAACATCAAGTCAGTAACATCAAACCAACATCATCAAATCAGTAACATCAAAACATCAAGCCAATAACAAGATTTAACATCAAGTCAGTAACATCAAACCAACATCATCAAATCAGTAACATCAAAACATCAAGCCAATAACAAGATTTAACATCAAGTCAGTAACATCAAACCAACATCATCAAATCAGTAACATCAAAACATCAAGCCAATAACAAGATTTAACATCAAGTCAGTAACATCAAACCAACATCATCAAATCAGTAACATCAAAACATCAAGCCAATAACAAGATTTAACATCAAGTCAGTAACATCAAACCAACATCATCAAATCAGTAACATCAAAACATCAAGCCAATAACAAGATTTAACATCAAGTCAGTAACATCAAACCAACATCATCAAATCAGTAACATCAAAACATCAAGCCAATAACAAGATTTAACATCAAGTCAGTAACATCAAACCAACATCATCAAATCAGTAACATCAAAACATCAAGCCAATAACAAGATTTAACATCAAGTCAGTAACATCAAACCAACATCATCAAATCAGTAACATCAAAACATCAAGCCAATAACAAGATTTAACATCAAGTCAGTAACATCAAACCAACATCATCAAATCAGTAACATCAAAACATCAAGCCAATAACAAGATTTAACATCAAGTCAGTAACATCAAACCAACATCATCAAATCAGTAACATCAAAACATCAAGCCAATAACAAGATTTAACATCAAGTCAGTAACATCAAACCAACATCATCAAATCAGTAACATCAAAACATCAAGCCAATAACAAGATTTAACATCAAGTCAGTAACATCAAACCAACATCATCAAATCAGTAACATCAAAACATCAAGCCAATAACAAGATTTAACATCAAGTCAGTAACATCAAACCAACATCATCAAATCAGTAACATCAAAACATCAAGCCAATAACAAGATTTAACATCAAGTCAGTAACATCAAACCAACATCATCAAATCAGTAACATCAAAACATCAAGCCAATAACAAGATTTAACATCAAGTCAGTAACATCAAACCAACATCATCAAATCAGTAACATCAAAACATCAAGCCAATAACAAGATTTAACATCAAGTCAGTAACATCAAACCAACATCATCAAATCAGTAACATCAAAACATCAAGCCAATAACAAGATTTAACATCAAGTCAGTAACATCAAACCAACATCATCAAATCAGTAACATCAAAACATCAAGCCAATAACAAGATTTAACATCAAGTCAGTAACATCAAACCAACATCATCAAATCAGTAACATCAAAACATCAAGCCAATAACAAGATTTAACATCAAGTCAGTAACATCAAACCAACATCATCAAATCAGTAACATCAAAACATCAAGCCAATAACAAGATTTAACATCAAGTCAGTAACATCAAACCAACATCATCAAATCAGTAACATCAAAACATCAAGCCAATAACAAGATTTAACATCAAGTCAGTAACATCAAACCAACATCATCAAATCAGTAACATCAAAACATCAAGCCAATAACAAGATTTAACATCAAGTCAGTAACATCAAACCAACATCATCAAATCAGTAACATCAAAACATCAAGCCAATAACAAGATTTAACATCAAGTCAGTAACATCAAACCAACATCATCAAATCAGTAACATCAAAACATCAAGCCAATAACAAGATTTAACATCAAGTCAGTAACATCAAACCAACATCATCAAATCAGTAACATCAAAACATCAAGCCAATAACAAGATTTAACATCAAGTCAGTAACATCAAACCAACATCATCAAATCAGTAACATCAAAACATCAAGCCAATAACAAGATTTAACATCAAGTCAGTAACATCAAACCAACATCATCAAATCAGTAACATCAAAACATCAAGCCAATAACAAGATTTAACATCAAGTCAGTAACATCAAACCAACATCATCAAATCAGTAACATCAAAACATCAAGCCAATAACAAGATTTAACATCAAGTCAGTAACATCAAACCAACATCATCAAATCAGTAACATCAAAACATCAAGCCAATAACAAGATTTAACATCAAGTCAGTAACATCAAACCAACATCATCAAATCAGTAACATCAAAACATCAAGCCAATAACAAGATTTAACATCAAGTCAGTAACATCAAACCAACATCATCAAATCAGTAACATCAAAACATCAAGCCAATAACAAGATTTAACATCAAGTCAGTAACATCAAACCAACATCATCAAATCAGTAACATCAAAACATCAAGCCAATAACAAGATTTAACATCAAGTCAGTAACATCAAACCAACATCATCAAATCAGTAACATCAAAACATCAAGCCAATAACAAGATTTAACATCAAGTCAGTAACATCAAACCAACATCATCAAATCAGTAACATCAAAACATCAAGCCAATAACAAGATTTAACATCAAGTCAGTAACATCAAACCAACATCATCAAATCAGTAACATCAAAACATCAAGCCAATAACAAGATTTAACATCAAGTCAGTAACATCAAACCAACATCATCAAATCAGTAACATCAAAACATCAAGCCAATAACAAGATTTAACATCAAGTCAGTAACATCAAACCAACATCATCAAATCAGTAACATCAAAACATCAAGCCAATAACAAGATTTAACATCAAGTCAGTAACATCAAACCAACATCATCAAATCAGTAACATCAAAACATCAAGCCAATAACAAGATTTAACATCAAGTCAGTAACATCAAACCAACATCATCAAATCAGTAACATCAAAACATCAAGCCAATAACAAGATTTAACATCAAGTCAGTAACATCAAACCAACATCATCAAATCAGTAACATCAAAACATCAAGCCAATAACAAGATTTAACATCAAGTCAGTAACATCAAACCAACATCATCAAATCAGTAACATCAAAACATCAAGCCAATAACAAGATTTAACATCAAGTCAGTAACATCAAACCAACATCATCAAATCAGTAACATCAAAACATCAAGCCAATAACAAGATTTAACATCAAGTCAGTAACATCAAACCAACATCATCAAATCAGTAACATCAAAACATCAAGCCAATAACAAGATTTAACATCAAGTCAGTAACATCAAACCAACATCATCAAATCAGTAACATCAAAACATCAAGCCAATAACAAGATCTAACATCAAAAGAGCCCATACGTGATCCAAAAAGCGCTAGCACTAAGTCGTCACTGCTTGGTACTAGCTCTTTTGTATACGCAGAAAATAACTTATTTACCCAAACATTTTGAATAAGCTTACTTGAAGGGAAGTTACATTAAGTCTAAAAATGTTTATGAATAATTAAATACGATAGAAGAGATATAACCCATACGTGCCAGTGGAATGGTTCTCCTGTGTTTTAGACATCAGATGAAAACGTTTTTGCCTTTAGACCCATCTTTCCAATTAAATTTCCTCCCCAGACTCAATCCGTAGCATAAATTTTAACACTTTGAATAATACCAGCAAGTCCATTCAGCCCAAGGATTCTAGATTTTTAGACTCCCTTTCCGCTGATCAAGTTAGTCTAATAGGCACAATTGTGCTACACGGCTTTTGATAAATACAAGATGGGTGAGGTAGATCAACATAAAATGGAATACGAAATTGTACTAACACATTGTTTGATTTTAGTTTAATAGTGGGAAACCCTATTTCAAATTTCGGAGGTATGACTAGAAAATCAAGCGATTAGAATTGACATATTCAATTACGTGTAATCCATTTATCAATTTCGTGTAAATATGCAAAATCAGTTTGCTTAGAGATTGATTATATATATAATAAACAATCAAACTTACAAAATATTAAAAATCAAACATACAAAACATTAAAACGTAAAGTAACAGAAATGTAGACCAGAAAAACGCCAAAAGGTCAAAAATGCAGACAAACAAAAAGCCAAATGGCTAAAAAGCAAAAATACCGGGGTATCAAAATATTCAAACAGAAGCCAGAAAGCAGAACTGTCCATGTATGTGTGCTGAAGTTGCAGACATAACATGATAGCAATATAATTCAATATTACAAAACAAAACAAAGAGAAATTTAGGAATTTAAATTTAAGAATACCACGAAAATTTCGAAAAAAGTGAAGAAGTGTTGGTGGATCAGGGCGTCATCAGGGTCCTGATCCACCAACAATTGTGTTGTCATTCCCACACAATATGGTGTTTCCTGCGTGTGGGCGGCAGTTCACCAAAAGTAGCCCACACACCCCTTCAAACACCATAAGCAGAAAGGCAAAATTAGAAAATCAAAACCGGGGACATCCAAGGACACACACCAAAGACAAGTACAATACAAAACTATATAAGAGAATACAGACTTACCCACATTAGTAAACCTCAGCTCGACAACAACCTGCCCGCCGCAACCTTCATGCGGACCGCCAGCAAATGCCATTTATAGCGCCCAAAAGTCACAATTGAGAATTCGGAACTCGAATTCCGATTCCGACTCGGAACCGGAAACCGAAAATATGGTGCTCAAATCCAGTCTTTTGATAAGTTAACAGTCCTATTATAATTAGTATATCAAATAGAATGGATAGTCATCAAGAAAGTCTCCAAAATAAAGGATGCCAAAAGTTGCACAATCTGATTTATTGATGAGAGAAAAACTCACAGCAAGTGCTCAAAGTGGCGGCCACGGTGTCATTGCACAGTTCACACCGGCGAAGAAATGACTGGCGCACCCTCTCGAAGATTCCTGGTGTTGTGTTAATTTTGTCTGCGGCAACACCGATTCTCGCTACGAGGTCTCCAGCCGAGTCCACAGGCGTCTGGTACACTAAAGATTTCATGCGCCCCCAGAAGAAAACGTCCAGTGGGTTGAGGTCCGGTGAGCGAGGAGGCCAAGCCACAGGTCCGCCACGTCCGATCCATCGTGCGGGATATGTGGCATTCAAGAAGTACCGGACCTACATAGGCAGGTACAAAACGACGTCAGAGGCGATGACTTGTTCATGCTCGAGGCGTTTCGACTGTACTCTTTTCTGCCTCTCAGAGTGGAATGAGACCCTATGGTAATCATTGCTCGTCTGGATGGGTATTATCACCCCCCTTATTTTGTAAAAACAATTTAGATTCACCCTGTATATATATATATATACATATATTCAATACTTTTTATATATATAATACTTTTTCTAATTTTAAAATCTTATGTCACATTATATTTAATTCAATTTTTAATTAAAAAGGAATAGATAGTTATACTTGCAGTTATTTGAAATCTAAAATGATTCGACTGAAATGGGTGAAATACATAAAAAAAAGCCTTTGAGATTAATGTTACTGAAGGGAACCGAGAGTTATTTCTGCATTTGCAATGAACAAATAAAATTTAATATCCCGTTTTAAACTACATATTAATTTCTAATGAATATATTTAATAATTTTTAAATATATTTTTTAATTTTTCATGATGTGCTCGCTGTTTTAATCCTGTAAATTTTTATTTTCATAAACACGGTTATTTTCAGAGCATTTATTGAAGATAAAAACTAATTACGAGTCAATATGAATAACCTCCGTAACACGAAACCCTTTTAATTAATTTATCCATAAAAAATTGAACCCTGAAAAGTATGGCGTGAAAAAGAAAGAAAAGTTGCATTTTTAAGGGGTATAAGACTTTTTTTCTTACATAGAAGTTTATTAAGCATAATCACCACTATTCATGTAATTTTGGTGAAATGTTTTCTTGATTTTTTTAAATTCCATTTAATTAATTTTTACAAGTTTTTTATAGCAGTGGTAATGTTATATTTAATTAACGAAGCATTTTCGTTGAATTTTATCCTGTCTTCTGATTTGATTTTGTTATTAATGGTATGTGGGAACACTGACTCTGATTTTCCGCATCATATCTCAATAACCTATTTGAGTATTTTTATCGAATTGTTCTCCCTATAAATGCTTTTTCTTTGAACTTATAAGTGGGATGAAAAATGACTTCGATTGATTGCTGGATGACATTGATTCTGTCCGACATAACATTTATTGTATGGCACTAGGAAAAATAGGAATGGAACATGTAATAAAATAGATAACGGCAAGCAGCTTTTTGCCTTTCAGTTACTTAGCAACATGTGCATTGTACATGCTGTCTTTATCTGTAACATTTGTACACTGGAATGTGCTTATGGCAACCTAGGAAGGAACAAATTTACTTTTCTGACAAATAATTGTTTAAAATGTTTTCTTAGTTGGACATCCTAAGTTCAGTTAGTTTGTCCACTGCTTTAGCAACCTGTGAGTTGTATATGCTGTCTTTATCTGTTACATTTGTACACTGGAATGTGCTTATGGCAACCTAGGAAGGAACAAATTTACCTTTCTGACAAATAATTGTTTAAAATGTTTTCTTAGTTGGACATCCTAAGTTCAGTTAGTTTGTCCACTGCTTTAGCAACCTGTGAGTTGTATTTCTCTCTTCTTTGACAACAAAGGTTTCCTTGCGTGTGTATATTCATTAAATATGCACACTCAAGGAAAGTCCATTTAATCAGTTAAAAAACAACAAATTTAAATGGATAATTTTTTATTTTGAGAAAAAAATAAAGTAAAAATGCACATATAACTCAGCTAACCCTCATGATGGTTTTCTTGATGAGGTATCTCGGTATTAGAAGAAAACTGACCAGATATTGACGGACGAGGTATATCGTCATCAGAAGAAAATTGATCAGATCTTGATCTCGTCATCATAAAAATATCGGTGATATCTTGATGGCGATTTCTTCATAGCAATATTGGTCATATCTCGATGGACAAGAAATCTCATCAAGACAACCTAGAGGATAAGTCATCGACTTTCTCTACTCTTTTGCTATCTCTCATGTATATTACGTGAAAAGGGAAGGGGGGGAGGGGGGATATTTCAATTAACGTCACACTGGAGCAACACAATGGGCTATTGGTGACGGTCCGGGATCAATCCCAAAGGGAAAGATCCGAGGACAACACCACGTGAAAAGGGAAATAGAATAAAATCATATATTTCATGTTCAAAATAGAAACTTCCATATGTAGTCCATTCGTCTAGATATACAGATATATAGATTTTTACATAAAACATTGAGATTGTGCTTACTATTTCTTAGGCAATGTCAGGAAGAAAAATTGAACTATATTAAGCATTGTAAACAAAACATAAAGCACAAACTTGACATTCATAGCGGACAAACAAGTTAGTTAACTAATTATGAACACGTTATTTATTTTCTTGTTTCATCTCATTTATTCGTTTCCACCATGACTGCCTATTAGTGCATCCACCATACATAATATTTATGTTGCAGTGTCTTAGTAAACATAAGATAACGGAGGATAGAAATACAGCTTCTACTTGACTGATTGGGCCATCATCGACCAATCTTCTGTAACCTCGAAAATAAAGTAACTCGCAACTCAATTTAGGAATTGTTCACTCGTTATACGTGATGAACCACCCAGACGTCTAGGAAAATCTGGTAAAGTTTATGCAAGCTACGAGTAAATTAATTCATTCACCTTATCCTCCCTAAATCCACAAGAGAAGAATTGACGTGCTCCAATACATTTAGAATCACAACTTTGCCGAAGCCTGTTCACACCTCGTACAAGCTTCGAAGTGTTTATTAAAGACGTGTACTACGTTTCCAGATAGACTTTAAATATATCAAAGGGCGAATATTTCCTCTCAACTTCTTCGAGATCAAGCAGCAGGGAATGACAAATGTCTTCTCTAACACAGATGTAATTTCCAAACCTCCAAACACAGCATTCTCTGTTTCAGTAAGATAGATGTCTTCAGCTCCATTAATTTTCATGGACGTCTTGGAACCTCCTAATTAAAAGAACTGTGAATTTCTGCAGTAATGATTACTGCAGCGTGGAGTGCTTTCCACCTGAAACAGTGAGATGATTTTTCGTCTGGTTACTTCTGGAAGAAAATCGATTTGTTACAGACAGTTGTGGTTCAGTGGTTTTATTTTCTCAAAGTAGTAATATGGGGTGTCTGTTTCTAAATTATTTTATTGAGAAGTATTTTCTTTGAGAACTGTTAGTGTTTCCAACCGTAACTGTATTTATTGGCACAACATTAACACAATTCCAATTAAAGGGTACATGAAACTATTATATTTGCGATATGGATTATTCATATAAGGCGTAGTTCTATCACTTACACTCGTTACGATACCGAGTATAATTTGAGTTTTTATGCAGTGTTATGACTGATATTTTGAACATTTAAATCACTATTTTCGTAGTTATTTAGTGGTACGATTTTCATCAAAAAATATTAATTTATAATAAAGATATAAAAGTAAGTATTGGAGCTTTGAGCACCATAACAACTAATTACGTAGCTGATTTTGACACTACACGTTTCGTTTTAGAAAATGTTATATCTTCATATATAACTAAGTTTTTGGATGTTGTATTAATGCATGCTGTGCAGTTTTAGAAATGTATCGTTCGCACATTTCTCGAACTATATATTACAATTGCGATTGGAATTGTAGGGAATTCTCCGAATACTAAACGTGGAAGAAGTTCCGTTTTCAAAAGTAATTTCCATTTTCAAGTAAGCCTTTCATCTGTGAAATCAAACTGTACATATGTGAAAAACAAGTGACGGGGAAGTATAACAAACAGTTAAGGAAACACTATAACGAGAACGAGTATACGACGAGAACTGAAACAGTTTGTAAGGTCATGTTACAACCACATTGGTTACAAATATTATTTATCCTAAAACTATTCCACTATCTAAATGTTTAAAGAGCTAATAAAATGCCTACAGATCTTTGTTAGTTGTTTTAAAATAACACAACCCGTATTCAAGACATTTTTGTCGTGGTTTCAAATATTGCTATAGATTATTTTACCTATGAATTAGAGATTTTTCATGATTTAATTAACTCTAGTGTCGCAAAGTGAATGCAGAGAGACAAACCCAAACCTTGATAGCTTTTCATAATCATGCCTTTAATAATAAACAATTTCTTCGATTCAGTTTATAAATCGCGACACGACACAATGAGTTATGATTTGTTAAATGATTATTTCACAATAATAAATTGAAGTTAAACGAAATCAATTTGGCCATAAAAT